>OY037017.1:4516720-5717340 GCA_955831195.1 Pilophorus perplexus
ATTTGAAAATGTAATCCTTTATTCTAGTTCTTGAAACACCCAAAAAGCCGAAAATGTCATTTTTGAAAGATATTGAAAGCTTGAAACACCCAAAAAGCCGAAAAACGTCATTTGTTGACCATTTCTGGGTCTCAAAAGTGAATAAAAACATGATTTTTGGAATCTGCGCACTCAAAAACATAAGACCTTCTCATTTTGAAAGCAAAAGTAAAAAAATTAAAGTCGCTAGGAGTTTCGATCACGTTTTCGGGGGTTCTGGACCACTGTGCCTCGTTCCGAGCTCCCACGGCACCCATCGCGCGCGCCTGATCTGCAGAAATCGGTTCAAATTAAACACGCCGTCTAAATTCGCTCATCGTCGGAAGTAGTTTTTACGGGATTACGTACTAAAATTCGGATCTCTAGGTAGGATAATGAGAAATCGCGGACTCAATCGAGCCGTTAACGACCGAAGAATTCGAAAAAAATGAAGCGCAACGCGCTTATCGGACGTAAAATTTCCCAAGTATAAATTAAGATTGATGAAGCGATTTTTATACCCTTAATGGAATATTATTCCGAAATTTTTTAATTAAATGGCTATAATGTGAAAAAAGTTTCACTTTTACCGTGTTTTTTTTTTTTTTTTTTTTTTTTTTTTTTTTTTTTTTTCAACACGCATCTGCTTCTGCTTTGTAGTTCAGGGAGCCTCTCAATAACCTGCCAGTACGATAACCAAACGTAACCTTCCCACGAAGTCGAAAAAGGTCTATTAACATGTGACGTTTAATAATGTTCTGGGGGGGGGGGGGGGGGGGGGCTAACAGTAAATACACGCCAAAGACAATCTTACCCCACTTCACCCTAATTATTTTTTTATTTCATTACATATCATTTTATTTTATTTTATTATTTTTTTTAATGTTTTATTGGATTCTTTTTTGAGTACCTATTCGTAAGTTTGACTTTCGGGTTTCACACTTGACCAAGTCCACGCTGCCGAGGTCTATTGTGACGAAGGGAACGTCAATGAAGGGGATGGGGGAGGGTCTGCTCAACCCAAACCTTGGGGGCCTTCCTCTTCGGAACTTGCGGTCAACCCAGAGGGTTCGGACTCCTCCAGGACGGACTCCCGGACAGGGAAGAGGCGATCCATCATGGCAACTTGGAAGGCAGCCCCGTCCCCGTCTACCCTAAACACGTCAGTAATTAGCCAAGTTGAAAGCCTGGGAAGTTGTGGGGGACTCCGCCTTTCCACCCTCCAAACCTTCCAACAAACATCTACAAACTAAACCAATTTGGAAGGTCCGGGTGTAAATTAGATATTGATACTACAATTAGAGCTTGTTGCCGAGTGGAGAAGCGTTTTGGTGATTACATTGACGGCTTTGCAGTGAGTTATCCGGCTTAGCCGCCTCTGGCACTTCAAGTATGAAATTCATCAGAACTGAAAGTTCTAACTCCAAAACTGAGCATCCCAGTCACAGGCGAAGATGCAACCAGGAAACAGAATTTAGTGAAGTAGCATCGGGCAGCAAGATTTTGATTGCCTGATCATGATTAAATCCTTGTCGTTAAATGATTGCAATTTTGTCGTTCCCAGTTTCGGCTTTGCTTTGACCCGAGCATAAGAATTCAGTATAGCAAAGGTTGAAAGAGACCTTCGAGAAGTGGAGAAAGAACTCGACAAATAAGTGGTTTTGGAACTAACATCGCCAATTATTGGCCTTCAAGGTAATCGACGGACGACAGTCTACTATCATTCCATGAATAATATTGGGGATTAATATTTCATTTCATTTTATCTCATCTCATATCACGGTTCATTTCATTGGTACAATAATTCATTCATCTGTTAATTCCCATCATTCATCCGTTTATTTCCACAAAAAGAAGGGAATAACTGTAGTAAGTATACTTACTACAGCCTTAAACTATACTTATACTAAGTATACTTACTACCTATAGGAGGAACCTACCTAGGGGGAACATACGGCGGAAACATGGCTACTGCCCAGCGGTCACGTCAACAGAAAATAAAATACAAAAGTTTAGAAAATTTTTACTTTTATTTAATAAAAGAGACGGTTTTGCAGACATCAAAATTCGCTTCAATGTATAAGTTACGTACCATGTCCAAGTTGTAACAAAGCGCGGAGTGAACAGTTTATTTGTACAGAAGAGTCAGAAATGTCTGACATGGACAACATTTTCTGTTCAATCCGCGCATTGAACAAAATTTATGTACAACTAGATGCCCGCACGTGCTTCGCACGAAATATCAAAATTTGATATTTCGGAAATTTAATTTCCGTCCATCACCTCTCAACGATGCACCCGTGGCGACGCTTTTTGACCCGTATCTCGTTGCGAAGGAAAGCTCCGTTCGCGTAAGAGGCAGCCCATAGCAACCCATCAACTCCTAATGAAATTACCACGAGACGTTGCCGACAGCCCATGAGTACAAGCAGCGCTTCATCTGCGGAGCGTAGAGGAACTAGTTACGGACGCCAGATTCGCATCGCCTACAGTTTTTTCCGTATAGATAGCTATAGCCTACAGTTTTTTTGGAAAAATATTTTTGTCTCCTTTACTTTTTGCTGAACGGGCTGTCAATATATTCCTAGGGCGTATAATCACCGGGATCCACTTAATTCAGAGGTTAATAATTAACAGGTAAGGGAGAAAAAACGTGTGATACCTATTTTATTGCTGTACCTATTTTATCATTATTTAATTACAGTAAAAGCCCCATTAACCGGGGTCCGATTTACCGGGGAGCTCCCATATCCGGGGTTTTTCTCCCGAAAAGTGGCGCTCCCATGACCGGGGTTTTCTGCCCAATTCGTACCCTCACGCTCCAAGCAAAATCAACGTAAATGGAATTTTAAGACTCAAATCTAATTATCACATTATGTATAATAATATTATACATATGTATAATGTATATTATACATATTATATTATAATAGAAAAAACGCTGCAAATTTTACACAAGGGTTTATTATTCTTTGATATACATTACTTGTGCAGAAATTTAACTGTCAATGAAAAAATTAAAAAAAAATTTTTTTGGGATTGCTACCTACCTATATCTCAAAAAAAGTTTTTTTTTGGATTTTTTTGTTTCGAAAATTCTTTATTTTATACTCGAAAAATATTTAACCTCCTGGGATCCTTCAAAAATCCCATTTTTAGCTCCAAGAAAGCCCTGTAGATCGCCACAGTGATATCAGATCGTTCCGGGACCCCCAAAAATGGATTCTACGTCCAAAAATACTTCGAAAACGACACCTAACTCGATCGCATAGCTAAAAGCCTTCAAAAAACCTATCTCGTAGCCCCATAGCGCCCCACGGGTTTGGGCGATCGGGCTGAAAACCTCGCGGGCACAACTAGATGGTAAACCAAGTATTTTCTCGAAATTTCAGATTTAAAAAAAAATCCCTACTACTCAAAACGGCCCGGACGGCGTACGGCGGATGGACGTTTAGGATTTAGAATCTAGACTCTAGATTCTAGAATACTTGAAACGGAATGTCAAATTTCGAGGCCGATCGGAGTCGTCGACCTCCGTCGCGAAATTATAATTAAGATTATATATATCAACTAGATGATCACATTATTGACGAAATAGGAACCGAAATTTAAGACAAGACTCTTTGTCTTGTCACAAGAGTGAGACACAGCTGACAAGAGTGATAGGTAACATAAGTTCCTCTACGCTCCGCAGATGAAGCGCTGCTTGTACTCATGGGCTGTCGGCAACGTCTCGTGAAATTACCTATCAAACCTACCGAAGGCCTATCTATCAAACTAATCGAAGGCTTGCAAAAAATACTCGTACCCACCTACCGACGATCTTCGAATAACTTGCGAACGGGTAATCGGACAGAAATCGTTTTGTGCTCGTTGAAATCAGGGCGAAAAGCTCGTTTTAACAAACGTAGTTTCGTTCAAAACCGACGCCAAAAGTTGTATCGGGTTTCGGCGTTGCGAAAATTTTCCTAGTAATCCCTAGTAACGACGCTATTTGACCCGTCTCTCGTCGCGAAGGAGCACCCGAAAACCGATGAAGGGATGAGTGAGGAAAAATCAAGGTAGCCTATGACCATCGCGCTGGTTTTTGGAACGGGTCGCAATAAACGGCACGCGAATCGGTCATTCCGTTCAGGCGTGAAAAGGGAAACAGACAGACAGACATTTCTAGGTTTTTATTAGGTGGGATGTCGATTACCTTGACCGACGTTGTACAATTGGTTTTGATCAGAGTGAGTAAAAATTCACCAATTGAAGAACGTGTATTATGTATATGGACCAGAAATAAATGCAATGATTTTGGTTTATTATTCTTGTAATAATACACCTATGTTTTCGCGACGGGGGTCGACGACTCCGATCGGCCTCAAAATTTGACATTATCCGTTTCAAGAGGTCTACATTCTTAATCCGAAATGTCCGTCCGCCGTACGCCGTCCGCCGTCCAGGCCGTTTTGGGCAGTAGGCATTTTTTTAAAAATCTGAAATTTTGACAAAATACTTGGTTTACCATCTAGTTGTGCCCGCAAGGTTTTCAGTCCGATCGCCCAAACCCGTGGGGCGCTATGGGGCTACGGGAGGGGTTTTATTGAAGGCTTTTAGCTAGGGGATCGAGTTAGGTGTCGTTTTCGAAGTATTTTTGGACGTAGAATCCATTTTTTGGGGTCCCGGAACGATCCGATTTCTCTGGGGCGATCTTTAGGGCTTTCATGGGGCTAAAAATGGGATTTTTGAAAGATCCCAGGATGTTAAATATTTTTCGAGTAAAAAATAAAGAATTTATGGAAAAAAAAAAATCCAAAAAAAATTTTTCATCGACAGAATTAAGAATGTGTGTTAATTAATTTCTGCACAAGTAACGTATATCAAAGAATAATAAACCCTTTTGTAAAATTTGCAGCGATTTTCTATTATAACATAAAGCGCTCCATTTTTCTACGTTTTCTTTCACATACTTTTTTGGAAAATGGGCGCTTCTCCGTCTGTAAAATCACTGGTTTCACCAATAGAACTAGTCTAGAATGAACTAGTCTACTCCTCCAGCCATTAGTTGTAAATTCAAATTGAATCAACAATCGAGATGAATTTTTTTTCTTTTTTTTTTTTTGGCCGGCCGTTACTAAAATTTAGTCGCTTAAGTTCTATCATGGCGTATCTAAAAAAATGCAACTTTTCAGGAGAAGCAAAAAACTGTTTTGGAACTACAGTTTTCATGCAAATTGAACATTCTCTCATAATTATTCATCTATCCTTAATTACAAATGTAAAGCACTCGCACTAATTGATAAAATAATGTTTTTAAACAAATTGCCTTACGGGACACCCATGAGATAGGCCATGATAGCTAAATTTGGAGAAGAGTTAGGCCATGATTTGGAGATGATTGGCCATGATCTGAGAAGTTTCAGATAGGCCCACAGAGCAAAAGAGAGCAAAATGAGTTAGGCCTTGATCGCATTTCCCTTAGTTACGAATAAACACTGGCGGTAATTTAAGAACCAGCGTTATCATCCTATCCGGTGTAAAACAACGAATCCAGTGATACCAAATACTCTAAATCGCATTTTTTGAGATAGGCCATGATAGAACTTAAGTGACTTATGCATCTTTCATAAATCTTACTTTCATAAATAAAGTTATCTTCGCCATGTTTTTTTTTTTTTTTTCTGACAAGAGGTGTTGAGGGGGAGGCACAACAGAATCTGTTACACCGGCCCTGTAAGGCTATTACGGGAGGTTGGAACGGTTAAGCAAATGCAAAGCTCATGCAAGCCCGCAGGGCCAGTAACAGGAGCCAGGATGCAATAACGAGGTTCTCTCCAGGTTTGTTCTCCCTCTCTACAAGTAAATTGGTCGTAATTGCTTGCCGGGGTCGTAGCCGACTATGTCCATTACGTAGTCGATGGTCGTTTAGAGTGGACCGAATTACTGGTCACATTTAAACCGCCACCCCTTTACCACTTTCTACGGTGCTCTGTGCTCGATCGAACCAAATTGACTCTGATCCTCCTTATTCAATTCGGACGATACCTAATTCCCGTTTCTCATTTCACACACATAAATTGGTCGGTGAAATAATTACTTTCATGGCCTAAAACCTCCTTGCAATATTACCAATCGAAAATTTATAGCTTCTGAGGAACGAAAAACTGTTGATAATTACCTGCGGGGCGGAGAAGGTTGAGAAAAACGCTTACCAACGAACTAAGCGATATTTAATGGGAAAATCTTGAGTGAGCAAGAAAACGAGCTATCTTTTTTTTTCGTCTTTACTGCGGAAGGTAAACTCTGAGTCAACTAAGGAGCTTTCTTTGTATAAATGGGCTTTAGAAGACGAATTGCTCTATCAAGCAAAATTCGGCTTTTCTGATATCAAAAGGCCCGTTTGACGACAGTATCTTACCGGGTCTTCCGGTATAGTGGTATATGACTTGTGTGGGGGCTTACCGAGTATCAACCAGAACTGTTCTGGTTGATACTCGGTAAGCCCCCACACAAGCCATATACTTGTTAGCACTTCGCACTAATACCCTTGTGGGCAGGACCCTTAGTGAGGCACTTGGCGCTAATACTCTTCACACCTACATGAAAATCATGGTCCGTTATAAATTGCGCCGATATATTATAAAACGCTGCAAACTTTACTGATATTTAAACAAGCCATCAATTGAATTGAATAGATGAGCGCAATCTTTCTGTTATTACGATATATTTAATAAGCGAGAGAAACTATGAAACAGTAGGCATCTAGCGACCAAACTATGCCACACAACACATCAAAAACTGGGGTGTGGTTTTATGAAACCACGGTAAAAGTGAAACTTTTATCATTTAATAATGATTAACTACTGGAATGACTTGAGGGAATTTTGAACTGCTTCCCTCGTACAGTGTTTTATTTGGGGAAGGGATGGGTTATTAAACTAAATTCATACTGAAATTAAATTCTAATTATGAATTTATTTAAGTTATATCAAGAAATCAGAAGGGGAAGGCCGAAAAATTTATTGGGCCTCAGGTGGGACTCGAACCCACAACCTCTGCATTACTAGTGCAACGCCCTACCAATTGGACCACTGAAGACCAGTAGCCATGATAGAGCATTGGAGATTAAAGGTTCAACTGTCCTTTGCCCCCAACGCTTGATTCGGCCTTCTCGTATTGTTGCTTATTTTCCCCCTCTGAACCCTGATCTGATATGAAGCCAGTAGACATCCTACTTTTGTCCCTCTTCCTAGGGGTCCCTTAATTCCCCAGGAGGAGTAGTTTCATTACTGGAATGACTTCAGGTCTTCAGTGGTCCAATTGGTAGGGCGTTGCACTAGTAATGCAGAGGTTGTGGGTTCGAGTCCCACCTGGGGCCCAATAAATTTTTCGGCCTTCCCCTTCTGATTTCTTGATATAACTTAAATAAATTCATAATTAGAATTTAATTTCAGTATGAATTTAGTTTAATAACCCATCCCTTCCCCAAATAATGATTAACAGGACGTTTTCATTTTTTTCCCGTCACGACATGAAAAAGCGTTACGCAACATAATTGCGAAAACTATAATCACATGATTGGTCCATAAGGAAGTTTGGCGGTTGGTTACAAGTAGAGGGTCGAAATTCCTAGAGTTTAGAATGAGGCGTAAAATTAATCATTATTAAATGATCTGACTGTCGATCTGATCTGACCGTCCGTTTTTTCCCACTAGTCTCTCCGGCTCGCTTCGCTCGCTCCCCTAGTGGGGTACGTTTTTATGTCTAGTCCCCCCCATTTCCTACTCGTTCACCTACCCTTGTTTCTCTACCCACGGCTTCATTTTGGCGTTTTCTCAAATTGATTTCTAACGTGGCAACTGATAACAACAAAGCAAGCGGCATTGTTTACTGCATCCATTAATAACATCAATAAATATAAAATGGGGACATAATGACAAAGAACAAGTACGAAAGAAATGCGTGATAAATCGAGAGCTTTCCAACGAATGGTGAACGATTTTTGTACGATTATAACTGGCGAAGATGAAGTTCCGTAGCAACGAATCGGTTGTAAGCGAAAATCAACGGTAGCGTGACGTTACAAGAAACGACACACAGACCAAAAAATTTGGGACGATGTAATAAAAGTTTCACATTAAAAATATCCACGTGATGCTCATTACGTAAACAACTGCACCCTAACGACCGATGCGTAAGAAAACCTTATGCCGATCAGAGGTAACGAACGGCTCAGGCTGCAAAAATCGTTTTGGAGTCGTTGGAATCAGCCTAAAAAGCTCATTCCATAGACCCTTGTACCAACGAAATCGGACAAAAACTTTCGTCCCCCTTTTGAGGCCTCCTTAGTTAGGTACACATCAGAGATAAACAACTTTCGTCGTGAAGGACCTCCCGAAAAACGATGAAGGGGATGAGGGAGGAAAAATCAAGGTAGCCTATAACCACCCCCCGAACTCGCTGATCACATTAAGATCACCCTCATGAAAATCTGTTGAGCCGCTCGGGCGTGATGCCGTGATACACAAACAAACAAACAAACATGTCGAAGAGATGAGCGCACCTTTCCATTTTTTTGAGGGAAAGGTTGCGCTAAAAAATTAATTATTATTTAATTTTTTTTATTTCCACATGTGATGTGGAACACCGAAAGATTAATTAATTATTAATTTTTTTATTTTTATTTCCACATCTGATGTGGCACACCGAAAAATTAATTGAGTGATTATTTATTGTTTTATTTCATTTTTTTATTTCCACATCTGATGTGGAACACCGAAAAATTATTTATGCGACCAAATTTTCTCGGAAAACGACACCTCATTGAATTTTGACCTCCCGGAATCACAACGAGATGATGAACCGATAGTTTTGTCAGAATTTCGGATTTAAAAAAATATTCCTACTGCCCAAAATGGGTTGGACGATACACAGACATTGCATGTCAGAATTTGACATGTAATCAAATCTAATAAATTTAATGTATAATCAAATTTTGATTTTAGGAATTATACTTCGAAAGGTATACTTCGAAAACGACTCCCCATAGCCGAAACACTTCAAACCCCTCCAGCAGCCTCTTTTAGCCCCACGGGTTTGGGCGATCGGGCTCAAAACCGGCGACTAGATGGTAAACCGAGTATTTTAAATGTTTTCTTTTTGAGCATTGCCCGATCATCTGGCGTCTCTATTCGCCCAAAATTAAGATCCACTCACATGTAATGATTTAAAATGTTCACTCACTTGTTCAATCCCTTTCAGAGTTCGACACAAAGAAATAAGTATTGTGTTCAATCCGTCCTCGAGGAAGATCTCATTGTATGAGCTTGCACGTTTTCTAAAAGCGTCGAAGAAAACGACGCGGAGGCAAAATCCTCACAATGAGCTGTTTGTTCCTCTGTGGAACTTCCGGCGTTTAAGCGGGCCAAACGGTAAACCTATCCGTCACACTATTCTGTTACAGTTTGCGAAAATCTTTTCTCTCTCTCGCTCTCGCCCGACGTTTAAATATTTGAGTTGATCAAAAGGAGCAGCGCGGGACGGAGGAGGCTTGTAGGGAAACTTTGTCGTTTGAGAACTTGTTTGCTCGAAATTTATTTCACGCGGAGGGAGTGTGAACTTATCGAGCGGCGCGGTGGCGGCAAATAAGGGTAAATAGGACCGAGGAGAGGTGTACGTTCTACTAAATATCTGTAGAGATTTATAACAGAGTGTTGGATTAACAGTAAGTTATAATATAACTTATTATCTGCCTCCCGAGAATCAATTTGCGTGTTTAGTGAGGGGAGAACACGCGAAGCTGGAAGTAACTTTGCGCTCGACCGTTCGAGAGTACCCAGAAGTTGTCAAGAAGACAATCATCAACCCTGTGCAAGGTAGGGGAGGAGGCTGTAGGTCTCAAACTTGCAGGGCAAATTTCTAAAAATCTGATGGAGATCCTCACCAACACCAGCATTGTTGACAACATCCGTGAGAACATCTCCCGGTAGCCTTCGGAACTCGAGTTGGAGTTTTCAGTCTAAAGAAGACCCATCCCATCGATTTTCCTATACCAAGACTGGCTTAGATGAAATCGGCATCCTCGGTTTTGCAAACAGAGAAAACTTGTCGCACGGTGAGCCGCCAATTCGAAATCTAGCGCTATTTTACGAGGTGTGAAAGACGAATCATGCTCTTACTCACAATACCGTTCACATACGACAGCCAAATAATAAAGGTGACTAACTCTGTGGTTTACCTGGGGATGGAGTTATGTGGCTCCATTCCGTTTCATCGATCCTCGCAATCTATGATATCCAAAGCAAAGGTAACTTCGGGGATCGCGATCGATACACTGACTCGCAGCTCGTGCAGATCATGGGAATCAATCTAGAGAATTTACAGCGGGGTGGTCCTTGGCACGCTCCAGTATATGCCTTGCGGTATACCAACGACATTGAGTGCGTGCAGGTTCAGTTTTTCAAGCGGATTTTGGGAGTCCCAACAAGTACCCCGAGCTAAATGGTGAGGCTTGAGGCTGGAGTCATCCACCTGGCACACGAGGTCCTCAAGCAGGCTCTATGCTTCCTACTGAGGACTCCTCGACTGGCAGACGACAGATACCCGAAAAGATGTCACCTCGCTCTGATCACCCTTGACTCCAAACCACGCAGCCAGGTGAAATTCAACCGGTTTTCGCAGGTCGAGGCGCTGACCTATTTTCCAGCAGGGGGCTCCTGTCACTTGCCAGCGCGGGCGGAGGATTTGGCGTTGGCGCTGCCAGAAATCCTTGAAATGTCACGGAACTTTTTGCAGGAGGAAGACCTGTTACAGGTCTGTACAGTACACATACCTCTATAGTCCCCGCTCTGGCTGTCAGAGCTACCTCGCCTCAGATTGCGCTCAAAAAGCTTCTAGCCCAACTAAGGCTCATGAGGTCCTACGGTGCCCGTCTACGCATCAGGAGGTTCGGGGTCTTCAAGCTGACTCCTTTTGAAATCTGCTGCGACTGTAACCTTGAAGCTAAACAGACCCTTTTCCACGTCCTCTCCGAGTGCGCTCTTTATGCAAGCACCAACAAAACCTCTTTGAAACCCACCTATTATTGAAACCCACCAGAATCGCATCCTGGCAACTTTCAAAATGGGGTTTTCCCCTCCTAATTATGCGATCTAGCCCACTGTGCGGCGGGAGGAATGGGACTGCCATGTGAACCTGTCTTCTCTCGCCGGCTGCTCAGCCCTCCCATTCCAAGACGGGAGTATTTTGCATCACCAAATTGAGATTAACTGTTCATGTTTCAGTCATTATTATTGTCTGATCTGCTCAGTGCTTTTTCAGGGATCAAACCCACTGACCTCCTCAGCGACACTTTGCTTGGGGAAGCTGAATCAACGGGAGTGCCCCAACGCAAGGGTCTGTTGCGCAGGACTCCTTTAGCGACACTTCTCTTGCGGAAGCTGGAAGATTGGTCCCATGTAAGACCGGGTCTGCTGACCAGGCCACTTTCGAGGATACTTCGACTAAGGTAACTGCAGCAGCTGTTCGTCGGGCGAAATGATACCGGCCACAACATATCATGTTGGGTATTGACTTCCACTCGTTTCCCTTCCGAAAACTCTGCATCTCCTCAGTATCCTGACACATCAGGTAACCCTGGAGTAAGCGAGTCTTCCTTTTCTGTGGCTGAATCTTTCACCAGGACAGAAATGTTCCCACACTCCCTTCCTCATCCTCGAAAACAATCGGTGGCGAAATCGTGGATTCACGCCACAGGCCTTCCACCAAACACAACACATCAAATAGTGAATCGAAAGTCAACTTTAGAAACACAAAGTCATGGAGGTACACCCATCAACCGCTGTACGGGGTGCCCCACAATGGTGATGTGACAAAATTTGTCATGTAAATGATTAATTCATAGTGTCTTCCCCTCCCACATCGAACAAAAGAATGCCTCCGAAACGCTTGCCACCGCCTGCACGACCATTTAGTCAAGAAACCAAAGATCCTCTCCAGGGGAATAGGCGTTTTGGACTTGAACTAGGCGCTCAGGCAGAGCGCAATAAGCCACCAGTCTTCTGTGCCGGTAATGACATTTGGTGTAGCCCTGGAGGGAATACTCGACAATTCACGCATCGACCCTGGAAATGCTACCGAGCGCACACATCCTCCAATCACAGCGGGAGTGAGAAATGGAATTTTTGTCTTCGATCTTCGTACACACAAACAAACAAACAAAAAAACAAAAAAAGTCCCCAGCTACCAGACGTCACGACCCATTGTGCTGCCTCTTGGAAATCCAAATGTGGATAATATTATTAGCTCGATGAATTACTTTCGTTGATGGGCATGGGGTGAGACTCCTTTAGAATCGCTGAAGGGTTAGACTGCAAAAACAATAACAACACTAGGATTCCAGAAATTCCAAGGAGGGAGCTGTCCTTAGAGGTACTGCATCCCCTGGCGAAACAATGGAAGGAAACGGAGACCTGTCGTGTATGGGAACGGTGGAGCTGGGATGAGAAACAGAAGAGGTTGTTAGTGGGCAAGTTGAGATTCCAGTCAGCCAGAGCGCGTTCTTGTCTGTGAAAAGGAGGTATATCAGTCTAAGTGGTGCGGACAACCCCCGCATTGACACAAACCCGTATTTCCCACCCCGAACCCTTTACACTCCCTTCTAACCCCACTTTAACCCCCGCAATCCCAGTGCAGTACTCCCAGCTTCACATCCGAGTGCCTCTTGTGATAATCCAATTTATAATACCTACGTCATCCTGTCTACATCCCACCCTTGAGGCCCCTTCAATCACTCAGGCCTCCTTTTATTTGATTGTCAGCCCCACTCGAGGACGTTACGTGCATGATATGCCCGATCCCTTTTTCACTGACGAAGCTCTTCCACGACCAGGTCGGAAAATATTGATCTACCAATAAACGTGGACCAAACCACAAATAGGTTCAATAATTAACACATTAATTTAGGTTAATTAATTATTCTTGGGAATAAAACACCGACGGAGGTCGAAGACTCCAATCGGCCCTAAATTTGACAATATCCGATTCAAGAGGTCTAGATTCAAAAACCAAAATGTCCGTCCGGCTGTACCGAGCTTCTTAGGTTGTGTCGAAGGCCATTTCTGGCCCATTACAACCTTTCTCGTACCTTCTGCTCGCTTTCCACCCCTGGGGGAAGTGCACTCATGTTTCTTCAATCTTTCTTCTTCCTTAGAACTGTCCGTCCGCCGTCCAGGCCGTTTTGAGCAGTAGGAATTTTTTTTAAAATCTGAAATTTTGACAAAATACTCGGTTTACCATCTAGTTGTGCCCGCAAGGTTTTCAGCCCGATCGCCCAAACCCGTGCGGCGCTATGTGGCTAAAATGGGGCTATGGGAGGGGGTTTTTGAAGGCTTTTAGCGATGGGATCGAGTTAGGTGTCGTTTTCGAAGTACTTTTGGACGTAGAATCAATTTTTGAGGGTTCCGGAACGATCCGATTTCACTGTGGCGATCTATAGGGCTTTCATGGGGCTAAAAATGGGTTTTGGAAGGATCCCTGGATGTTAAATATTTTTCGAGTAAAAATAAAGAATTGTTGGGAAAAAAATTTTAAAAAATCCAAAAAAAAAAAATTTTTTTTTAAATAAAAAAAATCCACTTTTTTATTTTTTTTTTCATTGACCTAATTAAATTTCTGCACAAGTAACATATATCAAAGAATAATAAACCCTTGTGTATAATTGGCAGCTTTTTTGTTTCAAAAAATTTTCTTTTCAAACATTTCTTGTTTTTTTTTTACTCGAAAAATATTTGACCTTTTGGGATCCTTCAAAAATCCCATTTGTAGCCCCATGAAAGCCCTATAGATCGCCACAGTGAAATCTTATCGTTCCGGGACCCCCAAAAAATGATTATACGTCCAAAAATACTTCGAAAACGACACACAACTCGATCCCATAGCATGGCATTTTGCAAAATCCTTCAAAAAAAACCTCCCGTAGCCCCATTTTAGCCCCATAGCGCCCCACGGGTTTGGGCGATCGGACTGAAAACCTTGCGGGCACAACTAGATGGTAAACCAAGTATTTTGCCAAAATTTCAGATTTTTAAAAAAATTCTTGCTGCCCAAAACGGCCCGGACGGTGGACGGTCGTTATTGGAATCCAGACCTCTTGAAACGGATAATGTCCAATTTTGAGGCCGATTTTTGTGGTCGACCTCCGTCGCGATTACATAGGTGTATTATTCCAAGAATATATTTGATTATAATAAACCAAAAGCATATAATATATATTATTATATTCTATCTATCGATCATAAAACGTATGGCGGGTGAAGTGGGGTAATTGCGTATGCTTTTATCAATAATTCAACTTTGAACTTGATTATCTGCTATCAATTTGCAGGTATTTCCAATTTTTTTTTTTTTTTAATGATAGCTTGTTTAATGCTGCATTCAAATATCACAACAGTTTTTCAATTACCGATGTTCATAATTTTGAAATAACAATTTTTTTAAAAGTCCTCGGTAGTACACATTTCCCCGGGAAAAAGGGGAAATTGTGTAAATTGCTTCCATTTCTCATAGTATTCGTATTCAAACGCCGCGGGGCTAATGTGTGAAAAGGCCATTAAAAATCGAACAAAATGGTGTATTCAATTTTTTTTTTTTTTTGTAGATTCTTATGGATGTTATTAAATTTTTTGTAAAAGCAGTTAAAAGCAATTTTAATTCGCTTCATAACATTCTTACGCATTTGCCCCAACATGAGAAATTCAAGGGGTAAAAGTGTATGGTATTAATAAACTACACGAGGAATGAAAATTTTGAGCTGATACTTTCACAACACCTTAGGTAACTAAGTAGAAGAAAGATTCTTATAAGTGGTTAGCAAAAAAAAAAATTGTACACGCTCCAGAGAGCAAAACTTACTGCTGTCGTCAACTCCAGTCGAGAGTGAAACACTGACTGCCGCAGGCAATGAACAGCCCTGTCACAACAGGTTCCCCGAATCCCGCCATTTTCTGTGATAAGTAGCAATAGACTTTGGAGTACGCCCAGTGAAAATGGCAACATCGTAGCTTCATTTGGCGCCATTTTATGAATCGTCAACACATTTACCCCGTTTACACAATTACCCCACTGTTCGAGCATAATATTATTATTTGGAGATTTTGTCGAGAATATCAATCCAGGCCCTTCTTATCTCATTAATAAATGATTTATTAACAATTAATAACTACTCTTGGTTGTTGATCGTCCAGGACAACATTCACTCTTGTGTGATGATGTGCTTGTTAACGGAAAGCAACTGTTTATCTTGTGGTTTCAGTTCAATCAAAAGAACAGAATCTAATAATATCTTCCCACACACGGGGAAAGTTGGCGGGAACGCAAGCGGAAAAGTGTCTGGTTGAGCTACAACGAAGAGGATTCCATCTGGTGGGGGCCGAGGGGGAGTTTTCAATTTCGTTGGCCATTGAAGGTGGGAAGCTGATGAAGTAATTGGGTGTAATCGTTAATTGGGAGCCCGTGTTCAAACGGCGATAAGAGGCTGCCCAAATGAGACGGCAGCCAGTGCCAACAAAGTTTCACCTCCCCCTCCTCTTTCTCACTGGGAAAGGCTATATTGGACTTTGGGAAAGAAAGAGGCCGAGTGAGAGGCCCTGAAGGCTATATTGGCCCCTTCCTGCCGATATTACATTCGATTGTTTTAGTTCTCATTGGAGCCTTGGAAGAAGGAGGGGGAGCTTGATAACTACTTGAGATTCCCCCCCTCCTTACTTTACCATCTACCTCCATCCAACTGCCATACAGTTACTGTCACAATCCTGAACGTTTTCAAGAGAAAAACCCTTTGGCAGAGAAAGTCGGGTCATTGCAAGCGATAACTGCTTGTCTTTATCGTCCCCCCCCCCCCTTCCACCATCGCAATCAACTTCGTCCTCCTCTTCCTGGCAAAATCTCGGGAAAATCTCCCATTGTATCCGCCCGAGAGTCGGGAAATGATGGGATTATCGATGTTTCGTTTTCCGCCAGTCGGAAAATTAGCTTTTCCCCGTCGTAAAAACTCAATCGGCCCCCCCGTCCCTCGCGATCCTCTTTACAAAAATCAAAGACCTGTTCGGTAACTAAAAGGATATGGGGGCTCTCTCGCTCAGATCCGCCTGATTCCTCTCATTCACATCTATCTCGCTATAAAACTAGTGGAAAACCCCATTAGAGATAAATCTCGGCACAGTCCGCTTCTTTTCCGATCACAACGAGCGACGGGAGGCTGAAAAGATTTTGCCAGAAGCCTTTTCAGGACAATTGACTGGATCCAATTGAAATCTATTTATACGAGAAGCATCAATACGGATTTGTTCACATTAAATGTTAGCTTGCAATATATTCTAAATTTTAGAATAAATTGCAAGCTAACGGGTGATTTAAAACATCTTAGGGGAATGTACTGTACCATGGGCCAGTTTTTGGTTTATTATTCCTGGAATAATACTCCTACATAATCGCGATGGAGGTCGAAAATTCTGATCGGCCTCAAAATTTGACATTATAATAAATCCGTTTCATGATTTCTTGATTCTAAAAACGAAAATTTCGTTCATTTAATGTCCGTTTTGGGCAGTAGGATTTTTTTGAAAAATCTGAAATTTTGACGAAATACTCGGTTTAAACCGGTAATTACCTACCGTCTAGTTGTGCCCGCAAGGTTTACAGCCCGATCGCCCAAATCCGTGGGGCGCTATCTGGCTATGGGAGGGTTTCGGCTATTATAGCCCTATAATAGGGGTAGGGGCCGTTTTTGACTCGAGAGCGAATGCGATCTCAAGTGGAGTCGGTCTCGAGACTTTTTCTCGAAATTTCGTCTCAGGTGTTACACCAGTACGCTTACGAAGCAAACGACTGAAAAGAGTGCAAACACTTTGATGTGTTTTGCGAATATGTATCTCAAAACGCATAACAGATGTAGGCCAGTAAAATAAGGCCGAAAATGGGAAAGAAAACGTAATAGTTCGGATCTTACACAGAATCTGATCTCGCACCATCGCAGGTGGTGAGCTTAACTTTTGGCAGCCGAAAAACCGCGAAATTTTTGCGTTTTTCGCCTCTAACTCAGAAACTATCCATCCTACAGAAAAAAATATATATCATACAAAATGAAAAAGCATTAAATCCGCTATTTAAAACACTACATAAACATCAAAATCGGTTCAGCGGTTTAGCCACAATCGTTCGTCAAAGATAGGCTATTTTTACCAACTTTCGTCAAAACTACATGTTGGTCATAGTAAGACCGCTGTAACTTCTAAACAACGGCCCAAATCGAAAAAAGTTATAGAATCAAAGTTATAGAGAATCAAATTTCATGTTAAATTCCGTCTTCGACGGCTCATTTACGTCACCACTAGAAATGTTATGTACATTTGATACCAATCCGAGAATCTGGTCATTTCCTTTGGATCTGGTTGATTTCATTTATTTATTTTATTTATTATTTAAGTATTCATAATTATTTAGATAATTCCTACTTATTTAGATTTTATTTAGTCAGTATTTCATTTTCTAACATATAATTTTAACTTCACTAGTAAAAACGTACCTAATCATGATGAAATGATTTTAGACCGGGAAATTAAGGTTCCTTGTATAAAAATGAGTCTTCGATATGTTAGAGTTTATTGGTAGTATATATTATATTATAATATATTAATAATATAAATTACCTACTATAATAGGTTCGAACGAAGTTAAGTAGTTTGTCAGCATAACTTAATTCCTAAAAAAAGTCATTTGGATTCAGCACCCCAGAAAAGCTAGAATAGGACTTAAATTTTAAAAAATCAAAAAATCAAACCATTAAGTAAAATTCTTTTCCAAGTCGCTATAATTTTCGTTACGGATTGACTGGACTATGAATTCAAGAGTGAAAACTCCTAATGTCCTATCATTTTTCATGTTTTTAGTGCTTGACTTTTTATTATTTCCGATCACGACATTTTGGCTGGTGATCGGGGAAAACCTGTTGAACTTTCCCAGGGTCGACACTTGAATTGGAAGTTCAGAGGGAATCTCTATGCTCTATTCAGTGGAGGTACGCTGTTTGCCCTCGGAGCCACTTGTGACCGCGCAGTGGATCTAAAGGGAATCCTTGATAATAATTGATGAATTATTCAAGACTTCGGAAAAGACCACCAGGTTCACACCTTTCTTCCAACCTCAATCAGCGGCGTGATTGTGGACATGCATCCATGGCGCCTTCAGTACCTACTACATTCATCACACCAAACGCAATTATACCAGTCACCTGTATAGTATTGCTCAACTCAAAACCGTCTGATCTGGAAGTGATGGGAGTTTTAGTTACTCCACGTGGAAGTAATAGGCCGTCACTTTCACCCCACGCCAGCCAACTTTTATTTCAATTTCCGCGGTCGGCCGTGTTGGTGGCTGCGGGAGTTCTCATTGAGCAAGGGAGGGGGGGGGGGGGGGGGAGTAATAGAATTTCAAAGCCTGAGAGGGCTGGCTTGATTAAAGGAGCGTGTCAGAGGTCGCGTGACGATCCGCCTGGTGGTGGGACGAGGCGGACCTTATGCAACAAACCCCATAATATCAGTTGATATTATACTAACAACACTTTGTACTCGACCAATTTGCAAACGTACCATTATAATATGTGGAGGAGAAAGCCCTGAAAGCCTGCGCTCAAAATAGGAGGGTGGAGTGGGGTAATTGCGTATGCTTTTTTCAAATTTTTTTTTTTTTTTTTTTTTCAAAATATTGTCTGTTTTTGAATGCTGAATTCAAATATCACCTAAGGTTTTCATTTACCGCTGATCATCATTTGAAACGACAATTTGTTGGTTTATTATTCTTGGAATAGTAAGTACACTTATGTATTCGCGACGGAGGTCGGATCGACCTCAAAATTTGACATTAACCGTTTCAAGAGATCTAGATTCCAAAACCGAAATGTCCGTCCGCCGTCCGGGACGTTTTGGTCAGTAGGCTTTTTTTTAATCTGAAATTTTGAAAAAAATACTCGGTTTACCATCTAGTTGTGGCCGCAAGGTTTTCAATCGCCTAAACCCGTGGGGTTCTATGAGGCTAAAATGAGGTGGGTGGGTTTTTGTTTGAAGGATTTTGGCTGGGGATCGAGTTAGGTGTCGTTTTCGAAGTATTTCTGGACGTAGAATCCCAACCATTACGAACAGAACTCTCAAAAATTGATACTAAGGGAGTAACATTTTTTCAATCTGGCAACTAAAAATCGACAACTTGATTTTCTAAGCTTTCAAAACGTTTCAGCCATTGAACTGAAAGCCAGACGAACAGCCAATGAGAGAGCCCGTCCTGGGGCACCCAGTCTTCCCTCCAGATTCAAAGTTGAAATTTTCAAATGGCCCTGGAAATTTTTATTACACTGTAGGAGCCAAAACTCACTGCTATTGCTTCAGATTATGAAGTTCTTTCAGAAAAAAAATTAGACGACATGAGGTTCCCTAGCCCATTAGTGGTATAGACATGGAAGAAGGAAAAGGAAGCTCCTCTCTGCGTTACAAGACGTGTCCAAAAGCTCCCCTTCTTTTCAGTAAATCCCCCCCCCCCCCCCATTTGGTCCCACATTCGACCGCTATCGAGGATACTCCCAGGCCAAAGAGTTTGCCTTTACTTCCACAGATCGCGGGAGGTTACACCCACTTGGGTTTTTTTCTCTTTTTCGGGTAGCCCGCCTTTTGTGCATTTTTAACAAAATAAGAACCCATCTCTGGGGGCTTGGGCGTGTCTGCGTCTGGAGGGTGCAGGCTTTATTCCCCAAATATTCGCGAACAACCGAAGCCGGACTCTACCTAGCGGGCACCTGGTACTACTTACTAAGCCAGGTTGCGTCACTCTCGGCCCTGTAGAGTCTTCGGCTGGTAGCCCATCATCCCCTATGAAGTGAAACTTCCTTTTCCTTCTTCCATATGGTATAGATTTATTGGCGCAAACCTGGCTTACGACCTGCGCAATCGTAGTGCTATGACTGGCGCAAATGTAGAGGATGTTTGCGGCTTGTTTTCACCCTTCTGGCGCCAATCCCTACTGGTTCAAGTTCGCCTGGTGTCCGCCGCTTGGCAACGCCATGGCCGCGCCCGCCCCTACTTTACTGTTCGTAATGTGGCAGGAAACCGCTACATGTTCTTTTTCAGCCCGATTCTGAATACGATTTTAAAACTTCGCCATTACGTAGAAGAATCGCAACCCTTCTTGCGAAGAAAGCTTTCGGGAAACCAATAAAACCTTCCAGGAAGTACGAAAAAAGGGGGAATATGGAGGGCTTGATGTACGAGAAGGGATGGGGGTTGATGGTATGTAATGGAAAGCAGGGTTAGAAGAAGGGGGTTGAGTAAACGGTCGACATTCATATGTTGGTCCAGGGACAAAGGATCCACTCCCAGCGACCCCCTCCTTACACCACTACGAGATTAATCCACCCAGACCCAATTTTTCCTCTTCTTTTTCCCGAGTTTTTTTCTTCTTTCGTAATCCTAGAATCCTTTTTCCTCCTTTAGAACACTCCTTGCTCTCGTTAATCGCACCCCTTTAATCGTATTACAGTTTAATGATTAATCAAAACTACAGAAAAAACCCTCCCAACCCACTTGACCCGTTCAAGTGATACCGTCCCACCGATTGATTACATCCGTTTAATTACGGGCTTTTTCTTCCAGGTTGATAGGCTCTCAAGTTTCCTCCGGTATCGCCAGATCCAATCACGCTCAGGTAATCAAACGTTGAATTACCAAAGCGAAGGACAAGTGGAGTGATTCCTATTCGTTGCAATGTTAACGGGTTTGAAACCAATTTACTGAGAATGAATTGAAACCGAAAGGCCGTTTGAGGCGCCATTGTCAACGCCGTTTTGCACTTTGAATGAACAATTGGAATACACTTGCCGAGTTTGGGATTCCGACGATTTGGAGGATTGTTGGTTTGAAAGAGCGGAAAAGGGCTGAAGGAACAGGGACAGGTGCAGGAGGATGGCAGTGCAAAATCAAATTGATGGCTCACCATTGTCATTTCAAGTGGAGGTGAAAGTCAATAAGCCAACTCCCTCAGACTTCACTCTTCACACCTCGCTCCCCTTTCCACGCATCCTGTTCCAAACGTTCCATTTGCTCCATCTTGGTCACGACTTTCTCACCCTCTTCCGCCCTTATATTGCAACCCTCAGCTCCCACCCCCGGCATTCAATAGTCCCACTCCCCGGCCTTCCCTTTCTACGGTATAATGTGATCAGCATTGATTCAGTGACGCTCTAATGGAAGTCGTGGCTGCTAAATGGATTACCTTTGGTTCTACGGGGTCATGCCCCCTTCTCCCACCGTTCTGCCCCCATCTACTCCACTGCAGTCTTCGCCCATACCGATCGCAAAACCTTCTTTCTTATACTAAAACCTCACTCAGCCAGGTTTGGTGTATATTCAAACTTCAGGATTATCTCCAAAATACTATATTTTCAAAATCCAGCTGCAACAGTACACACGTGGTTTTCTTACATCTGCCTGGACATGCATCAACTAGGTATAAACAACCACTACAAGTGGATCAACAAATCCACAAGTGCAAATCCTTACAACACAAATTTTAGCTAACTTGAGCAATGGACAGTTCACAGCACCTAATCATAATATCATATTATGACGCCCTCATAATCAAACATCTTTCAGAAAAAATATTTTCCAAACAGTTTTCAAAGACAAAAACACATTTCAATCACTTAATCCTACATTTGTCAAACAATTTTCAAGGACAAAAACAAATTTCAATCACTTAATCCCACCGCTGCCACCATGGTGTATATTCAAACTTCAGGATTATCTCCAAAATAATAATTTATCAAAATCCAGCTGCATCAGTACACACGTGGTTTTTTCACATCTACCTGGACATGCATCAACTATGTATAAACAACCACTACAACTGGATCAACAAACCCAAAAGTGCAAATCCTTACCACATCTTCCCTTCAAAGTATTAAAAACACAAATTTTAGCTAACTTGAGCAATGGACAGTTCACAGCAACTAATCATAATATCATATTATGACGCCCTCGTAATCAAACATCTTTCAGAACAAATATTTTCCAAACAGTTTTCAAATACAAAAACACATTTCAATCACTTAATCTTACATTTGTCAAACAGTTTTCAAGAACAAAAACAAATTTCAATCACTTAATCCCACCGCTGCCACCATGGTGTATATTCAAACTTCAGGATTATCTCCAAAATACAATATCATGTGGTTTTCTCACATCTGCCTGGACATGCATCAAC
The DNA here is from genome assembly GCA_955831195.1 of Pilophorus perplexus. Classification (NCBI taxonomy): domain Eukaryota; kingdom Metazoa; phylum Arthropoda; class Insecta; order Hemiptera; family Miridae; genus Pilophorus; species Pilophorus perplexus. The sequence goes on from OY037017.1 coordinate 4,539,026, forward strand.
TAGGCATAAACAACCACTACAACTGGATCAACAAACCCACAAGTGCAAATCCTTACAACAAGGTTTAACCCCTTTGAATTATATCCTTAAGAAAATCTATATTTTCTTTGTTGTTGTTGTAGTTAGGTATAGAGATGTGCACCTGTATAATAAAATCGATTTTTTGACTCGATTTTGAATCGGCCCTAGAAATTTTATTCTCAAAGAATCGGGTTATCATAAGAGAGCTGACCATTAGAAAGCTGTTCTCTGTCACCTGTGAGAATTCGCGCTTTTAAAGCAGAGTCAACTAACCCTACCAATGTAATGAGAGTTTTCCGTCGTATCAAGTTATAATTGCTATAAATTTATCATATAAGCTGACGACACTAGCGCTCTGGGTGAGAGATTCACTGTGACGTCACTACCTCAAGATTGACTGGTGGGAAACCCCGGCTGATTCAAACTGTGCGTTTCGTTTTGGTTTATTATTCTTGGAATAATACACCTGTTTTCGCGATGGGGGTCGACGACTCCGATCGGCCTCAAAATTTGACATAATCCGTTTCAAGAGGTCTAGATTCCAAAACCGAAATGTCCGTCCGCCGTCCGCCGTACGCCGTCCAGGCCGTTTTGGGCAGTAGGAATTTTTTTAAAAAGCTGAAATTTTGACAAAATACTCGGTTTACCATCTAGTTGTGCCCGCAAGGTTTTCAGCCCGATCGCCCAAACCCGTGGGGCGCTATGGGGCTAAAATGGGGCTACAGAATGTGGTTTTTGAAGGCTTTAGGCTATGGGATCGAGTCAGGTGTCGTTTTCGAAGTATTTTTGGACATAGAATCCATTTTTGGGGGTCCCGCAGCGATCCGATTTCACTGTTGCGATCTATAGGTCTTTCATGGGGCTAAAAATGGCATTTTTGGAGGATCCCAGGAGGTTAAATATTTTTCGAGTAAAGAATAAAGAATTTTTGAAAAAAAAATTTTTTTGAAAAAAAAAATCCAAGAAAAAAAATTTTTTCCCCAACATTTTTTCTTTTGACACAGAAATAATTTTTGCGCAACTAACCTATATCAAAGAATAATAAACCCTTGTGTAAAATTTGCAGCGTTTTTCGTTATATCTCTTACAATGATTTTTTTTTTTTTTTTCGTTGGTATTGGAGGCTGTGCAAGTTACTTTTTAGACATATTATTGAATGGTAGGGAATAATTCCAAATCTAAAATCAATGCGAACTCCCCAATGGGAGTCCTTGTTTGAATCTACATTGGGACATGGACGGTTGCAGGCCTCCAGGGGCCTCACCACTCAATTGGAAAATGAGGTCCTTATGGGCACTTTTGCGAATAGTGCGGTTTCTTGACCATGAACTTTGACGCGGAGGTCCGTGAGGCTGCTGCTGCACTCCTTGGCCTGCCTCGTGACCTGAGTAACGTCGTCTTTGTTGTCGACTCCTCGTCAGCAATCCTTGCGCTCTGTTCCCCCGATGTCCCTGAAGAATACCTCACACTCAGCGCTAGGAGAGTCCTGGGGGCGTTGATCTTGAGGGGATGGCGAGTGGGCGGCCTCGCATTGTGGAGTGATGGGTAACGAAAAGGCGGACGAACTTAGCAAGAGAGGAAGTAATATGCCAACCACTGACGATCCCGTCAACCGCAGGCAGGCGATGAACGAGGCTGAATAAAGGTCAACCAAACCCGGAACGACACCTTAGGAAAGCAATGGGAATGTCTTATCACTCAACGCATTCCTCGTAACCTGCCAGATTGACTGCTGGACACGATTTCCACCAGAGTCATCTTATCCTATCTCCATAGAATCGGCTTTGCTCCATCACCGACATGGCCCCTGTGAAATACCAATTCAACGATGGACGCCAGGCACTTGGACCAGCCCAACAATCTTACGACCCCGACACGACGACGAGGACTCTGTCTGGAGAAGGAAAAGTGACGCATATTGGGCTGCTAGGAAGGAGATGGCGTTAAGGCCTCCGTCCGGCGTGGGATTAAAAAAAAACACCAAACAACTATATATATATATTACTCCTACTGTTTACCATATATATAAATGGTAAACAGAGTATTTTGTCAACATTTCAGATTTAAAAAAAAAATCCCACTACCCAAAACAGCCCGGACAGACATTTCGATTTTGGAATCTAGACCTCTTGAAACCGGATAATGTCAAGTTTTGAGGCCGATCATGTTTTTCGACTCCCGTCGCGATTACATACGTGAATGATTCCAAGAATAATAAACCAAAATTATAAATCTATGTACTAGAAAATTTACTATTAATGACAGCGAAGATGTGGCACGTGGTGGTAACACCTTGGGTGGATTTTATGTTGTGTGTGGGGAAGGCCGAGGGGGGACCTGGAGATTGTTGGACCCCAAACTTGAGGCTCAACTCAGGCCAACTCCTATCTATTACAGCTGCAAAGTTATTATTAGTTGTGTCAGTAGATGAAAGGTGGGAGGCAGAAGCAGACTTTGGGGGGACTGAGAGATGTTCTCTTGTTCCAAGCCGGAAAGCGAGTTACCTTCGGGGAAACGCAAGTAGACGGATGGTGAAGCACTTTCTCTACACCACTTAGGACGTATACTACCACACAGAGCACCCTTCGATCGCTTAGCACTTGAACGCGAAGCACAATTGACAGTTTGGAGTAGCTGATGCTGCCAGACCATTCATTCTCTGGACAATCATCGGTAAATTAAATTACGTACAAACCTAATAGTAGGGACCACAATAAATGAATGACGCACACTTAGCAAAACGGCCCATCTAGGTGGACATTGCTCATAACTTCTAGACATATCGTCCAAATTACTTGAAATTTGAGGAAAGAAATTTCTTGATGTCTCAACTGTCTTTGACAGATTTCTTATCAAAGCATAGTCCACTCCCATATGAATAGACTCGTATCTGAGAGGGACTCCTGGAAACATCTAACAATCGATTTCCTGCTATGGGAACTGAATGCAGCAGTGCGAATGTGATGCGACCAACGTGTGAGTGTGATTCTCAATGTGGTATTTTTATCAACACGACGCTTCGCCAAAATTTCCGAGCGACACAATCACTGAAAAGAAGTTTCCAAGTTCTTTTCAAGTTCTTGACGAAAGCGTTTACTTAATTTGAAAAGAAGTCGACAGATTTTATTGATCTCTTCTAGCTTCTATGAGCGTTTTGGATGTTGTAGTAACCTGGTGGATCTGCAATGACCGTGACGCGTGGATTCGAATTTCGTTCGGCCTTCTCCGACAGTTTCTAGTTTTGATGCTCTCTTGTATTGAGGGAGGTCTTCCCGGAGCAGGTTGTTTCTTACCTACTACGAGCCTCTGATGGATCGGACGATCTTGTTCTTGTCGTTGAGTCTGTTGTGTGGAAGTGTTACAAGCTGTACTCCGAATCTCGCAGCCATAGGGCCATAATATGGCTTAGAGCCAGGGACCAATATAGGGCTCATGAGTTTTCCAAGCTCAACTTGGATCTTCAGTTCATCAACGGCCAACACGAAGGTTTGCTTTTTCATGGCGTCTCTGATAGTCTTGATGTGGTACTTAAGTTAGTGGGAGTCTGTGTGAGTGTGAGGCGATCTAAGGTGCTCACACTTGCTCACATTTTGAACTGTGAACGTGTGAGTGTGATTTCTCCCTCTCCAACTCGCTTGACAACCTTGTAACCTTACCAGATCTCCTCTAACTTGACTTCAGGTGTTTGTTTACTTGACTTGCCGGCAGGATTAATTGAAGTGCCGAAAGTTTTATAAGGTTTGTTCATAGTGCGTGTGTGATGGGAATCTTTCCCAACTGTTAGATTTAATAAACATAACCTTCACAACACCTCGACATATCGAACAAGCCTGATGAGTGCGAGCTTCTCCATACTGTGACTGCATCTTCCTACTGCGTAGCAGATCACGACAAATCGTGTTATGCCCAGGAAGGTAATGTTCCGATGCTCCATTCCTGTTCCTCCAAAAACACTGGCGGCGAAATCGTGGATTCATAGGCTTTCCGCCAATCACGCATCACCTAACTTAAATTCTGTGATAGAAACCTTCTGGGTAGGAAATCTTCTAGTTTGGAAAGATTGTCTACTCTTCATCACTCTATTGATGAGGATATTGCTCGTATTATGAATTCTAAAATGGAGATATAATGAAAAAATCATTAATACCCAATTAACCCCGACTACACATATTTTAATTAACATAATTGTACAATCTTGTTCAAATTAAACAATGGATAATTATTATACAGAACTGAAATTAGATTATTTAGATAAATTGCCATAAAAATATTGCCTTGGGATATGAGAGGGATTTGTGTCTCTGTTTTTGTAACATCCCTCGATTTCATTATTGTGTTGATTTATTCAAAACGGCCTTCCAATGAAGACGAAACCGTTCGGATCCTCCTGCCCCGCCCTCACTCAGTTATAATCCACAATACGACCAACTTCTTAAAAAAGAAAAAAAAAAACTCGGGGTAGGATAAAATTGAAGCCCGCCCGCCCGAATCTTTGAAAAGTGTAGGGATTGTGGGGTTGTTATGTTGATATAAGGGTTGTGCGAGGGATTGAAGTTTTTTTCTTTCCCTTCCCCGATCAGAAGAGTAGAATCAGATTGAGTGGAACCGCACCCTCCTCCACGCCCTTCGTCGTTCCTATTTCATCTTTTCCTCGGACTGGATATGGAATAAAAAAAGGGGGAGAAAAAGTTTTTCTCCCTCAAAATGAAGCGCTTGTTCATCTTCTGGTTGGGTTGGCCGATAAAGATTCGGAGTGGGAAGGTTACAATTTTTGTAAGAGAAGGAAAAGGGCTCAAAGCGGGAAGGAATGGCAGTTCTAACCAACTGACACCGACCCTTAAAAGAGTTTGGGATCTCCTTATCTGATATCCACAGAACGCCCTTAAGGATCCCCAAAGTTGACAAAAAAAAAAAAGAAAAAGAAAACATTTTAACTCCTACATAAACTCGCAATTTAAATATTAGGGGATATACCATGAAGATTGATATGGATTCTTTTGCCGAGTTTCTTTGTGTTTGGCGTTTTTTTGAGTTTCAGACGAGATTGCGATGTATTTTCGAAAAGCTGCTGTCCAACACCATCTAGTTTTTTTTTTTTTTTTTTTTTTTTTTTTTTTTTTGTACATTTTTGCCCATAACTCGGGATCGGTTTGTCCGATCTTAATTTTATTTTATTTTTTTACAAGTCCCGCCCGCCACAAACATTGGATTTTATAAATATAGATTTTTATTTTGTATTATTATTTATTATTATGTATTAGTATTAAGTATTATTATTTTTTAATTTTGAAATTGCGAAATGTTATCACTAATGAAATGGCTAGTCCTAGTCAAAAATGCATATAATGAAAGTTGTAGATCTTGAAATTTTAAATCTGTTGTTCTTCCTAGTTTTCAGATTAGCAGGTCGTTAAAAATAAAATAATTTATCATGTTATTATAAAACGACACCAAACACGGGTTTGCTCCACCACAGTGATAACTTTTCACCGTAATGGCTAGTACGGTGGCCGCTAATCTGAAAACTACGATAATTTCAAATTTCATGAGCTACAACTTTCATTCTACCTATGCTTATTTGACTGGGGAGGCATTTGACGGGGGTCTCCGGGAAAATCCGAATAGCAGATCTGAAAGGAAATTTAATCAGCTTTCGCGTGGGGACAATGAAAATGAGCTCCTTTAATGATTTTTTAAAATGTTTTTCCTGCAAAGTTCGTGCTTCAAAAGTTACGAAAACGGGTCCATATTGCAAAAAACCTGTTTCAATTATTTATAGGGCCTTAGGAAAAATATGATATTTGAATTCCGAGGTCTGGAGGGGGTACATGACGTGGGCTGCTTCGTCGTCTTTTGATTGGCCGGGAGATCCCTCTCTCTCTCATCCACGCAAGTCAGCCAACTTTACTAAGCGAAAAGTCGACCCCAAAAATCGAAAATTGGGTTAATTATTATAGAAGATCATTCGAAAATTGAGCATCGAGGTTATTATCAAAGAAGGTTATTCAAAAATCGACCTGGGCCGAGTGTTTTTATTCCGATTCTGTTCAGATTTATTATTTAGCGCTCTGGCGGCTCAGTGCCCAACTACTCAACGCCCAGCCTGGCGAGGTGTGACGTCAAATATGCCCGGCGTTCATTTCAAAATCTCTATCATTTCGAAAACAGCTCAGCATGTACCTATACGGATTATCGAACTAAAAATTGGGGTTTATGGGTTTTAAAGGGTGCTGAATCCGAATATGTTTTCAGAAATGCTGAATTCTGACCTTTTCAAGAAGCCCATTCGATCGGAGAAATTAGTCTCGGAGGGAGAGAAGAAAATGTTGTGAAAATCGTGGTCGTAGAAGGTCAATTTTCTTGTTTCCACCCTTTCCGACGAATACTAATAGCACTTTTGTTGTCACCGTAGAGACGCAATGTGCTGTCCCTTATATAAAATTTAATCATCTTGTACCAGAAGAAGAAAAAAAAAAAAGAATTGAGATAGGACAAACCGTCCCCGAGTTATGGACAAAAATGTAAAAAATATATATGTTACCGTTAAAGTGTGAAATTCAGTTAGTACATAAAATAACTAGTTAGTATATGAAATAACGAATGGTTTCAGTTAGAGTGTATAATTAAAAGTTTTGTACATGCTTTCCCTAGGGAATATATGAAATAACTAGGTATTATGTAAAATAACGGAACACCAGTCGTTAAAGTGTAGAATCATCGAAGTGTAGAACACATGTATGAAGTCAAAACTTGTGAGATCACTTATTTAAAGCATGAGTTGCAGTTGAGTGGCATTTTGAGCTGCAATGAACTTTATTGTTCAAACACTTGCATCTATTCGAGATGCATTTTGTGGTGCAGTGGCACCGAAAAAATCCTTGCCCGTCCCCAAGGCATGGACTGTCGCCACCGATCGAACTGATGATTCGTTTGGAGGTATACATACATATCTTGATACATGTATCAAGAGGCATCCAAGAACCTTTCTTCGCAAACACTGAACTGCCACATCCACGTTACCTGGCTGAACACTTCAGGAACTTGCCATGTTGAGGCCACTGAGGATAAGAGAAGGAACTGTGGATAACAGTTGAGTTACTCAGCATTGAATCATGGCTCTATTAATTATAGGAACAGATAAGAGAAGATCCCTTTTGAACTGAAATGAACCTCAACCTCGAGATCTCCCGGATGAAATCCCATTCATACCTGAACCCAATATTATTATACACTTTCACGGCTGGCCTCTCGTTATTTTATGTAATAACTAGTTAAAGCGTATAATGCAAGAAATTACACATTTTAACTGGTCTCCGTGGTTAATCTATATACTAACTAGTTATTTTATAAACTATCTGATTTCACACTTTAACGGTAACATATATATATATATATTAAAAACCTTCAAATTGTGAAATTATTTGCCGTGCTCGCCGCTCCCTTATCGAAACTCAAATCAAAATTTCACATGGAATAGCTGCGATGGGGAAATTAATCAGCTTTCACATGGAGAAAAGAAATTTGGAATCAGACCTATTATAGGTTCTGAGCTACCACCGAAAACGTCTGAAAATCGTGATCTTCCTCTTACGAGGTGTCAGATTGGGGCACATTTTTGAAATAATCGCCCATTTTCAGTTGACAGCATTTCCGCAAACACTGGTCTTAGCAGGTTTTTGTTACGTGGAATATTCTCTACAAGTTTGATTTAGTGACATTTTTTGATTGAGTTCGTCGATTTTGATATAGCGGATTTGAGAAAAATGGGCAAACTTTAACGATCGATTGCGGCCAAACGGTCGAACCGATCATAACGTTTGAGATAATCGTTCGACGCAAAACTTCAAGCTGTTTGATTATGAAAGGAGTAAAACTTTCTGTAGGATGCGTAGTTCACGACTTATAAGCAAAAGACCTAAAAACGTGCCGAAAAATCGGTGCGGTTTTTGGACAGGGAACCCAAGTTTCGGATGGGCCCCGAGTAGAGGCCGAAAACTTGAGAAAAGTACCTCCACCCCATCTCAAACTGGGTAAAATTTGGTTAAAAAAATCGCTTTTACCTGAACTAATGTTTGTGGGAATGTCTTGTTACCCTTAGGCCACTAGTTCGGCATCCTCGCCTGTTTTACCGTCAGGCCACTAGTTCAGCGTCCTCACGTGTCTTACCGTCAGGCCACTAGTTCATCATCCTCACTCGTCTTAGCATTAAGCCACTAGTTCGGCACCCTAACTTAATGTACGTAAGGCCACTAGTTCGGCACCCTAACTTAATGTACGTAAGGCCACTAGTTCGGCATCCACACTTAATGTACGTTAGGCCACTAGTTCGGCATCCTCATTCGTCTTTGCATTAGGCCGCTAGTTCGTCGTCGTAGTTACATACTTCTCAATACGCAATATATTCTGTTAATAAATCATACAATGTATGCTTTAATAACCGTCTATGTCATGCCTTTCATGCCCCATGTTTCTTGAGTGTTACGCCGTACGCTTCAAGCAAAAAGAAACCGGGGGCTCAGGGGGGCCCATAGGACCGAACTTTTGTTCTGTAATTTCAGGTTTCTTCCCGGATTGTTTTCACCGGAGTAGAAAAACGGTGGCAGTCTTCGTTTTATGTGACTTCAACCGTCAGCGTCTTGAAGCTCGAGAACGGCTTGAGGATGCTATAGGGCCCCGGACTGTCCCCTTCAAATATTTACCCTCGAACACACAACGAAGCCTCCTCCCACCATACTTCCAGCGACCCAATATCCGCTATCTCCTTCTCCAGAAAGTCTCCTCCGCTTCCCCTTCATACCTTCATACCTCGGCGCCCCCACCCCCCTTAGAGAGCTTTCAGAGTTTTCTCCGTAACGAAATGCAAATAAACAGGGTACTGTCTCCGCCGTCGACCCTCCAGAACGGTCCCAATATATCCGACTAGCTTGGGTGTCCACCAAGCTCCCGCTAAATCCAGGTCATACGACAGGAAAATATTTCATGCTCCATATTATAAATTTACATTTAGCTCGAAAAATATGAGTGTATTATATCATACAGGGCCAGTGACACGTGAAACATTTCCTCTTCTTAACCTTCAGTCGGTCGCGTTGGGTGTACACTGGCCGGGTTCCCCTCTCTGCCGCGCGGAGGCGCATCCTTCTCAGTGTGGGTCCGCTGACCAGGTGTCGCCTTTTCAAATTGAGCCGGATTCACATGGTGTACAGGGAATAAATAAATAAATAAAAACCTCTGCCGAGTGCATTCGGTGATCTGATAGGGCTGTGGGAAGGGTGGGATGGTGCGATCAGCCAATCAGATCGCCGAATACGCTCTACGGACGTGTTTTTATACGCCATTGAACCCAGATTTAGACATATTTTGGTCTGTGATTTAAATAAAATGGATTCTACGTCCAAAAATACTTCAAAAATGACACCTAACTCAACCCTTCAAAAACTCCTCCCATAGCCCCTTTTTTGCCCCACAGGTTTGAGCGATCGGGATGAAAACCTTGCGGGCACAACTAGACGGTAAACCGAGTATTTCGTCAAAAGTTCAGAATTAAAAAAAAATTAAAAAAAAAAAATGCAGACTGCTCAAAAACCGGATTTTGAGTATTGGGCCCCAGCTGGTTTTTTGTCATTGTAGCTGAGGACCAAAATGGGCGTTTGGGTGAGACAGAAATGGACCCTGGATTCCATTTATTCAACTAGGAGGCCAACTCCAGCTGGCTAAAGCCAGCCCACCCCCGACCTCCCCCAACTGGCCTCAGACCCCTTCTACTTGCGATTGGATAATCTATAGTTTTTTCTAAGAACGCTACAAATTTTACGCAAGTCTTTGATAAAGGCTACATGTCCGAATATTAATTCTGTGTCAACAAAAAAGTTGAAAAATAATTTTTTTTTTTTCCAAAACAATTTTTTTCAGTCAATAAGTAAATATTCGACTACTGAGATTTTTGAAAAAATCCCATTTGTAGCCCCATGAGAGCCCTACAGATCCCCACAGTGAAATCGGATCGTTCCGGGACCCCAAAAATACTTCGAAAACGACACCTAATCGACCCACTCTGAGTGGAGTGAAGCGTCGTTTTTGGAATAGTTTTAGACATGAAATCGATTAATAGGATTTATACTAAATATGAAATCCTACAATTAAATTACAATAAATCCTATGAAGTTTATAGGGTTGGCTAACCCGTGAGTGGGTGGGTTTTCTAAGTTGCTATTGTGTCATATTCATGGGATTATATCTGTTCTGGGTCAAATTTCTCATCTTTCTATCTCAACAGTTGATTCATCTTTCTTATTCGTGAAAATGTAGTAGAATTTGTTTCTTTTCGTCATGCATGTCCTTTTTATCACGCGTGGCGTTTATTCGGGAGGCAAGTTCCCTTTTATGACCGCCTGCTCGCCACTCATTCATCCCAAAGACGGAAACTGCCGGTAAAACAAGCACCCGCACTCCCCGCCAGCTGAGCACTTTCCTGGACAAGGTTTACCCAAGCGCAAGGTTGGCCCGCAGGGAGGAGCTCAGGTTGTGACCCTTTCTTGCTCAAGTGATGCCGTGCTCTGGCATAATTACCGGAGGTCTCGGCCCCCACTTAAGCTCTTTCCTGACATCAAGAATTTATGACGCCTCCTGCCCCCAACCTGCACTTTTAATTCGATAACTAATGGACGTAATAACCCCGTTCCCCTGAGCCTATTCACAATCATCGGGATTCCTCTCGCTAAACCAGAGTAGAAATTATTCAAGGAACCATCAAGAAATGATTCCACTTTTCCTAACTCCAGCTAATAAATTACAAAAGATTAATTCTCTTGCGCTCTTAGAAAATAGCAACTTTGTAATCTTCTTAGCAACATTCCTTGGAATAGGTACGTAGCTGATGAAAAAAAGACTTTCCTGAACTTGAAGGCTCGAATAAAATGGAAAGAAAATATATTTAATATTTATATAAGAATGAATATTTAATTAAATTTCACAATGAGATTGGATCGTTCTGGGACCCACCAAAATGGATTCTACGTCCAAAAACGACACTACAAGAAAGTCCCGGCTGGGTGGGGTTATAGGAGGTGGTTTATATGACGAGTCTGTCTTATGGCCAAGCTTTCGGGCTATATTTAGCCATCATCAGGGCTCTACAAAAGAGAAAAAATATACAACCTACCATTAGGAAACAGAGGACGGAGGAACCTGACATGCGACTGAGCACTATCTCCACCACTCAAGAAGGTTCGCAACATCTGCACTATAGGTTTTCCCGTGCACGCAGGTTGGCAATTACTGTTTCCTAATGGTAGGTTCTATATTTTGTAGAGCCCTGATGATGGCTAAATATAGCCCGAAAGCTTGACCATAAGACAGACTCGTCATTTAAACCACCTCCTATAACCCCACAGTACCCAGCCGGTGGGGCGAAACGGCCTTTTTTAGGGACATGCTGTTCTCCTACGTTGATACTTAAACTAAAATGTTGAACTAGGTCATTATAGAAGTATTTTTTCGCGCTGAATCGAATGGTGAGGTTTATTTCCCGATAGGAGTCGAAGGAAAGGCGGTTGAGCCTATATTAAATAATTCCTGTATAATAAAATTATGATTGATGCTTGCTAACGTTACGCATGGGAAAACTGGGAGAAATACCTCCTACTTTTTTTCCTTTCTGTTTTTTTTTTTTTTTTTTTTTTTTTAATATCATCATGATGGGATATGGATTACCGAAATCAAATCCTGAGTCTACCCTCGAAGTTTCAAGTCAAACTACCTGCTCATTGGGAGAAAAAAAAACCAACTACGTAAAAAAACTGATTTCAAATTCGGATTCAGCACCCTAAAACCCACTCAGAACCTGCATCAGGCCCATTGTCATCCAAAAATACCCTGAAAATTACCACAAGTTGTTCGTAAAAAGAGTCTGTTGGGCGAAGCCGCAAATTGCCGCAGGAAATTCCTTCATAGTTTGTTAACTGAACATGTCAGCAATGCACCCATACCATCAGTTGTTTAAGGAAACTAGAGGGAAAAACTTGCGAGCTGATCACCGCTCGAAAACACAGCGTTTTTCGGTAAAAGTGGTATGCCCCGACTACTAAGACGTTCAAAATTTTTTTCCCCAACTTTGAGTCCTTCTACAGACTTCAAAGAATGAGGCTATCATGCCTGAAAAAATTAAAAAAATTCCTAGACCGACGCGACGCGTCAAAACTGCAATTTCACCTCATATTGTTAGTGATCCTTAAGAAAAACTGGGGTAAGGAAGTAGTTTAAAAAACGCTGCAAATTTTACACAAGGGTTTATTATTCTTTGATATACATTACATGTGCAGAAATTTAATTCTGTCAATGAAAAAATTAAAAAAAAAATTTTTTTGGATTTTTATCTCAAAAAATTTTTTTTGGATTTTTTTGTTCAAAAATGTGTTTTTTTCAAAAATTCCGTATTTTTTACTCGAAAAATATTTAACATCCTGGGATCCTTCAAAAATACCATTTTTAGCCCCATGAGAGCCCTATAGATCGGCACAGTGAAATCGGATCGTTCCGGGACCCCAAAAAATGGATTCTACGTCCAAAAATACTTCGAAAACGACACCTAACACGATCCCATAGCTAAAAGCCTTCAAAAATCCCCTCCCGTAGCCCCATTATAGCCCCATAGCGCCCCACGGGTTTGGGCGATCGGACTGAAAACCTTGGGGGCACAACTAGATGGTAAACCAAGTATTTTGCCGAAATTTCAGATTTTTAAAAAAATTCCTACTGCCCAAAACGGCCTGGACGGCGGACGGCGTACGGCGGACGGTCATTTCGGATTTAGAATGTAGACCACTTGAAACGGATAATGTCAAATTTTGAGCCCGATCGGAGTCGTCGACCCCCGTCGCGAAAACATAGGTGTATTATTCCAAGAATAATAAACCAAAATTGAAACTTCGTCTCCAGATAGCTAAGTCTACATATATGTCGGAATATATCCAGCCCGAAACCGCCGCAGATTTTTTTTTTTTTTTTTTTTTTTTGGCCAATGTCCCTTAAAAAGGCCGTTTTGTCCCACTGTGAGCCGGCCAGACAAGCCCAGGTGGAAAAAGACAACATGTCAACCAATCAAGAAAGTCCCCAATTATGCATTTTGAGCACCCTGGATTTTGATGATGGAAGGTGTCTAACCCTTGGTATTCTTTCTTGTATATTAAACTCTCCCTGGGAATTCCTTGGAATCGTGAATACATAGATGTATTATTCCCTGAACAGTCAACCAATACCCGCGGTTTTTCGGCCACGAAACGTTAAACTCGCCTCTCACGATGGTGCAGACCCAGATCCACATTTGGGCCCAATCGGAGGGATGAAAACCCATTTTCATCTCTCTACCAATATTCCCGTTTTTCCCCTCCCATTTTACTGGACTACAATAACACGTCAAGAGTTAGTGAAATCCTTACGAGCAAGCAGTTGAACGGGAATTCCTCGTTTGGATTCAATCCACTTGCGGCCATGATGGCAATCAGAGCATAGGCCGTTGGCAATAACTCTCTAGGCTTTCTATTGGATTTCACGTGAAAAGGGGGGGGGGGGTGTTGTGGTGGTTTAGAGTGGTTGCGGAGGAAGAGTGGGGGTCGGACAACATAATAGAAATGTTCGGCCTTTTGATTCTTTCCGAGCTAGTGGGTACAATACCTAGAAAATCCATATAACAATAGGAAGAGGTGGTTTTATCCCCCTTTCCAACAATGTCATGTCAGCAGTAATTGATAGCTTCGCCCTCTTCTATATCCACCTCCCTCGCCCCTTTCCCATCAATCCGAGCCGCGGATTGTCAAAGGCTTAATAAACTGAGAGTGCAGTCGACCATTACCCCATCGTTTTCCCCAATGTTCCACCCACCTAGTGACTCTGGTCTCCCATCAAACCCATAACTTCCATCGCCCACCTCCACCTCATAAATGAGTTCGGGTCATATGGACAGCCGGCCGAACGGCTCTCGGAATGCGATATCGTCGTGAGATAATCAAACCCCCCCCTCGCGGAACTCGACGGAAAAAATCACTCTATTCCAAAACCCGCGACACGAGCTATATGGTTCACGTACATGCGATGGTAGTCGGAAGAAGAATTGAAATCAAACGACAGGATGCGACAGAATTCACAAGCGTAACGCAGGGCCGACCGTTTTTAATTTCTCTCTACGATTGCCCTCCAGTCCCTTTCACAACGAATATCGTTACCACAGCGACAGTTTCAAAAGTGTAACTATCGTCAAATTTTACTCCCTGTAAAATGAATACAGTGGACGCCTCTTAGATGACTCACGGATATAAGGTTCAGCCGCCTATATGGCTCAGAATAGGCAATAACGGCCCGAACGTATCCAATTTTTTTGTAATAATTACAAATAATAATTATTATTATTACATTGAAAAAAAAAAAAAAAAAAAACTGCAAATTTTACACAAGGGTTTATTATTCTTTGACATAAATAGGTTACTTGTGCAAAAATTTAATTCTGTGTCAATAGAAAATTTTTTTTGGAATTTTTTTTTTCAAAATATTTTTTTTAATTCCTCGTTTTTAGGACTCGGGATTAGGATCTATAGGGCTTTCATGGGGCTACAAATGGGATTTTTGAAAGATCCCAGGAGGTCAAATATTTTTCAAGTAAAAAACAAAACAAAATTTGAGACAAATATTTTTTGAAAAAACAAAATCAAAAAAATCTTTTTTTAAAAAATGAAAATAAAATTTAAAAAAATTTTTTTTCCATTAACACAGAATTAAATTTCTGCACAAGTAAGTAACCTATATCAAAGAATAATAAACCCTTGTGTAAAATTTGCAGCGTTTTTTTTTTTTTTTTAAATAGGTATTCACAGAATAATTCTTTCATAAAAATAACAATTATTTTTTGCACAATTAACCTATAGGTTAATTGTGCTATAGATAGGTTGTTATTGATATATAAATATATCAAAGAATAATAAACCCTTGTGTAAAATTTGCAGCGTTTTGTTTCCCTATTAGGTACATACTTGTTTTACAGTCAACTTTAAAATGGCGGAAATTTTTGTTCAATCCGAGTGGTATGAGCGAAATGGCGAGTTGACTAAGACGTTGACGAGGGGGATCGGAAGTCTGTGTTAACTTCCTATCTCACTTAGGTACACCCCAAACTGTTCCCCGTTGAGCTATCAATTCCAAATTTTCTCCACACATCCTAGAACTTCTAATCTTAACACTAATGGAATGGTTTTTGCCGGGCACCTAATAGAAAAAATTAGAAACATAATCTACGCTACCTTGTTTTTGAGTCGATGTTTTCACTCTTTCCCCGTCCAACCACTCCTGTCGTAATGGTATTTTTTCATTTTCGACTCCATCACACCAGACAAATTGAAAAAAATAACGTCAAAATTGGTTGAAAATTGACGGAAATAACTGTACCAGCATGAGGCAAAACCCAACTTTTAAGGAGACGCGAAAAACCAAAACAAACTGCGTAGAAGGCCTGCGCGCGACTGAATTCAACACTGCTACCGTTCCGTACTGTTCTTGCATAACTTCTGGATGAACTGGAATAACTACTGATTGAATGATCATTATTTCTACAAAGGATTGTGTGTCCACCATTAGAAACTTTCCAGAATGAATAAATTAGAGGGGTGACGAGTTTGACGATGATTTCGGTTTTGATATTGTGGGCCTTGATGGAAAAAGAAGAGGAGAAACTGACCGAAACAGATCCTTCTGAAGGAGGGCCGATGTAGGGGCCTACGAACAGGGCGGATTTTAGATGGTCAGGTCACGAACTTGGAATGCCTATATCTTAGATTAGAAATTTAATAGAGACCTCATTCCAACGCCAATCTGTTCACAAATATGTGCAGTTTTTATTGGTAAAATATTTGAAAATGAGAAAAAAAATATTTTTTTGACTTCCGATCCCCGAAAAAGTCGTTGGTTTTGGTAGCCGGGTCCGCGTGTTTAACATCACTGTCATATCGAATTCATCAATTTCAGAGCCACCAATTTGTTTTGTTCTCTCTTCCTTGGAAAAAAAAATTATATATATTAAAAAAAAATAATAATAATTATAAAAAATCAAATCGATAACTAGAATAGAACCGAAAAAAAGTGTATCGAATGAGCAAAAAACGTTGTTTCGAGAAAAACGCGCTCGACGTTGGCGGCTCGTTTTCCGTTGCATGTACAAGGCGCTTTTGCTCGGGCATTGGATAATAATATCTCATTATGATATTATCATTTATTGAAAGAAAAAAAAAAGTTGTCTTTTGCCGATATTGTTGTCCTCGTTGATGTTGATGACTCAGAAACTCAGCCCTGGTATTGATTACGAGGGTAAACGGCATCTCGCACTCAAATCCAACGCTATATCCTTCCAAAACGTAAAAAACAGAGAGTAAATGAATGATTCATTAAGACAGTGAGGGGAATAAGGGGGATGAAAAAACTTTTAATGAAGACATTTTATCTTTTTTTCACGCCCTTTTCTCATTATTCCCTTTTCGCCTTATTTCTGTCTTTATCCGTCTCTGAGTAGAACCCGCTCTATCCGTCTCTTTCGATCACGCCGTCCTGACAAATGAACGTAATCGCGCCGTTGGGGAGAGAAGCCCTCAGGGGGTTCGCTTTATAAACACACCGATAAAACGAAGGATTCATAAAAGGAGGTGGATTTACTGACGGGAAATTATGGTTGTGAAATTTACCAAGTTTAACGAGTCGCCCTTGAAGGCTTTAAAACAGCACAAGCGAGTCCCGTCCATCTCGCTAAAATCCTTGCTTCAAATCCCCAAGTCTCTGATGGAGGAAAACAACCCCATGCGAGAAGGGTCGTGAGGCGAGAAACCGAATCGAAACAGGAATTATGAGAGGAGTTCATTATTGGTTCTCAACGAAAAGAGAGAATCGCGGTAGGGGAGATATTATTTTATGGGATTTTATTAAAACGTCAGATATTCGAGTAATCCACGGCTCCCTCCCGGAACAAACCCCTTTTCAAACTTTCAGGATCCGGTTTCACGTCACATCGTCGATTCCACGAAAATAATTTGATTCATCACGTCCAATAACTGGACAAATTATTTTTGTTAGCTGGTTCCCTGATAACAGCGGAAAACTCCCGAAGGTAGAACAATGTGCATAATTCTGGCAAAAATGTCAATTTTCGATATGAATTGAAATGGCACTTCCCCAAAGAGAAAATAGACCTTTTTCGACAACATGTGAAGGTTACGTTTGATTATCGTAGATGTTAGGGCCTCTTTGAACCGGCTAGCTGAAGCAAATGCGTGTTTTAGGGTGTTGTAGGGATCAGGAGAAGTTCTTCACTTTTTTTTTTTTTTTAACATTGAATTTGTTTTTCCCATGGTCTTGCAGTTTGAAAATGCATCCCTCCTTCTGCCCGTGCCAGGCCCAAGCATACCTGCTTCTCCGCCATCCTTCACGTTTCCTCGCCCCCTCAACCTTGCTCTACTGTTTCCCCGCTCATCCCCCTGAGCCCTACCTTCTCCCTCTTCCCTCTTCTACCACCTTTGCCTGCTACCCTCTCCACCCTCCATGTACCCTCACGTCCAAATTTACATTGCAAACAACACCACACGTGACTTCCAGGCCAAATCCCTTCAACACCCCACTTGGAGCCCCTTACAAGCATCTCAGAGCCCTTCAGTATGACCGGAAAAGTCTGAAACCCCAATGAATCGATCTCTCGTTCATAATCGTTTCAGTAACAAGTTGTGTCAAGTAACAACACTCCGCTCGATCACATCCTTCAAAGTTCCCGCCTGTAAGCTCTTTTGTAGAAAGAAAAACTCGGAAAATATTAACTAGAACGACACTTCAAATGTCTCACACCTTGATAGCTTGACATAGGGAGCCCAATAACCTGACACGGGGAAGGTTGCAAATTTGTAACTAGCGTTCCGACGCCAGCGTCTCCAGAAAGGCCTTTTTCTCGAAGTGAAAATAATGAATCTTCATATTCGCTGAAAATAATTCAGTTTTTCATCTCCAGTCAATTTGTGGAAAATGTATTTGTCCAACCAATAAAAAGGCAAATTACTCGATCCGAACTCGATTTGATTCTTTCCTGAATGTCAAATCAGAGGGAACACAGAAATGTTTCTACGTAGCCGCTCCAACGGTATATACAGTGGCAATGGGATTGAATATAGAATTATGTACTCGTCGAAGGTTACAACTTGGGGAAAAAAAAAAAAAATCAAATTCAATTCAATTTATTCACAAGTGTTTACAGATATACATTTACAATTCCACGTGGGTTTATTCTTCTTTCAGAATGAACATAGTATGTATATATTACCATTTATCAACTTTGGATGTCGTACTCTTCCCTGCCTGGAAGCCAAACTGGTGGTCATGAAGGATACAGTTCTCCGACAAGTACTCCCTGATCTGAAGCATGACAAGGCTCTCCATCACCTTCACCGGGAGTGGCAGCTTCGCTATAGGGCGGTGTTGATCGTAACTATCACATTTTCCTTTTTTTTTTGGGATAGGACTAATTGCAGTGAACTTGAGGCAGTCTGGAAAGCTCCCCGTTGTGAAGTACAAATTAAAAAGAAAGGTAAGGGGCTCCACCAGAAATGCTGCCACACACTTCAACATGGCCGTTGTAATTCCGAAGACGTCCGCTGCCGAGGTGTTCTTCAACTTATGAATCGCATCGAAGACCTCCTCCACCCGAACCTCTCGAAGTCTGATGGTAGCAGAAAGCAGTGGAGCCGCAGATGTGATCCTCGAATCAGAGGCCAGGGGTGCATTCAATGCCTGGGAGGACTTGAACAGAAAACGTGTCACTGAAACCCTGTGCGGTGAGAGCAGACTAGGGCGACGGAATACTTTTGGATCTCCTGTTCAGCACTGAATTCACGACGTTCCATGAAGCCCTCACTTTGTTCAACGACGAATTTATGTAAGCATTACTCTCCCTTGTAAGCTTCTTGACAGCTTCGTTGAATCTGAAATTTTGACAAAATAATTGGTTTACCATCTAGTTGTGCCCGAAAGGTTTTCAGCCCGATCGCCCAAACCCGTGGGGTGCTTTGGGGCTAAAATGGGGCTACGGGAGGAGTTTTTCGAAGGTTTTCGGCTAGGGCGTCGAGTGAGGTGTCGTTCGAAGTATTTTTGGACTGAGAATCCATTTTTGGGGATCCCAGAACGATCCGATTTCACTGTGGGGATCTATAGGGCATTCGTGGGGCAACAATTTAAATGGGATCTTTGAAGGATCCCAGAAGGTCATAATGTGACACATATTATGTTTTCCGAGTAATTTTGGACGATAATACATTTTTCGAGGTCTCGCATCTGTCCGAACGAAGTACAGATGTTTTTTTCAACTTTTTTAAAAATAATATTTTAATATTTTAAAATAATATTTTCTATATTATAGAAATAACTAGTATATTCGTGTGATGGGTCACTTGGGACGGAATCCCAGCGGTTCCACAAGCAGCTTGCCACTGTTCTCTCTGAAAAGTGGACTCGCCCGTACTCTCAAGTAGCTACCTGGGTTCGGGTCAAGACTCAGTTCGCAGTGATCCGAGCCGTCGCCGTGAGACTACGGGGGACTCGGCGGAAGTTTCGTTGTCTGGGGTTGGAGGATGGCGCGGGACTCCAGGTTTGGGACCGCGAGTGAAGGCTGAACTTCCCGTTTACTGCTACCTCCACATTTTTTAGCATCAGCTTTTCCGTGCCATTCAATTAGCGAAGAACGTTGATATTTTTGACAAAATTTATGTTTGTTCATTAGGTACTTACTTTTGACTCCCTTTTTTCCTCGTTGGATTGAACTCAATAAATCTTCAACGGGAGACGTCTTGCCTGGTTGAGAAAGGCAATAAATAAATAAATACATAACCTTTTCGTTGCAATAATTAAATTATCTTCTTATTATTAGCGATCAGTGATTTTTGCTTGGCGCGTGGAGGCTGCAGTTCTCCATCAATTTTCGTGGGAGATGGCTCATTTGAAAGGGCTCGACGCGAGGTTGTGCCTTTTGAAGGTCTGCCCGATCCACGCCGGCTTCTTCGTCGGTTTTCGGGCGGTCCTTCACAACGGAGGTTGTTTACATCCTTGACGTATCTAAGGAGGACTCAAAAGCAGAACGAACGTTTTTGTCCGATTTCGTTGGGTCACGGCTCTCTGGAATGAGCTTTTTAAGCTGATTCCAACGACTCCAGAACGATTGTTGTAGCTCGAGCCGTTCGTCAGATCTGGTCGGTATGGGTTTGTTTGTATGTATCACGTTCTACGGCCTAAAAGGCCGAACCTATTTGAACGATTTTTTTTTTCTAAATGAATCCGAGGGTTGACGCGGTGATGCACGATCTTCCAAAATTGCTCGATACCCTCTACTTCCGGTGATTTGGGTCATCCTTAGCAACGCTAGACTTTAGATAACCAAAGAATGAGGTGAAGTGTCTTTCAAAGCAATTGAACTCGAAGGAGTAGGTAACGCATTGCCACTAATATAGTCATCTCATCATAATATTATTATGATGAGGGTAATTATTAGGTACCTCTTATTATACGAGGGTTGAAATTTGAAAGGGAGCCTTTTTGGGAGTACAAGAAACTGGCTTTTTCTAGGACAGCTACAAGAGGAGGACTTTTTCTAGGACAACTAGAGAAGTTTCAAATGACAGGGATTCCCTCGATCAGCTGAGTGAGCTAAAATCTCTCCCGTTCACCCGTGGACGTTGAAATTTGAGGAGGAGCCTTTGTAAGACAACTAGAGAAGAGTCAAATGAAGGGAATTCTCCTGACTAGCTGCTGTTCACCCTTGGACGTTGAAATTTTAGGAGGAGACCTCGTGGGACTACCGGACAAGCACTCGCACAGAATTATGGCAATTTGTTCCTCTCCTCATGATAGCAAGGAAGTTACAACGAAGGGGGGGGAAGTCGATCATGCTGCACAAAACCCAACTGACCGACAGAACTGGAACCATAACTATCTCGAAATGGGATGAACCGTTCAACTTCAAAGAGGGCGACGCCATCTCCATCCAAAACTTGGCCATCAAGAAATTCCGAGGACAGATAGAGGGTTGTATAACCAGCACCACGGCGCTAGAGGTAAACTCCCCTTCATCAAATGACCTTACACAATGGTTCGCACAACGCCCACCTAACACTGACAGCCTCAACGTATCTTCGCTCCTCTTCAGTGATCATGAAGACAATGATGATGCACATAATGATGACAACCAGGAAAATGAAGATGCTGCCACCGTCAATATCAAAGACGTAGTTCGTTACTTGATTAACAATAATTATGTAGTTCCCTCAGAAAACTAAAGAAAAGCCTTTCCCTCATTACCATCTTTTACAACAACCATTACCCACGTCTTTAAGACATAACAGGCGCACCGCGCCGTTTCAGGGTTACTAGTTTTCACTAAAGGGGGAACCGGAGTGGGATTTGGTGAGATTCACAGATAAGAGATGGCGCCCCAGTCGCCCCGAATTAAACCCAATTTTCGCTCAAAAGTAGTTCCAAATTAGCTGAGCAACTAAACAATATTTTTTGAAACGGGCAACGGTAATCTTTTTACTATACTTATCAAAAAGAGGCCATCGTTTCGAAATTGCTTCCATTTGAATATCTTGAATTTTAGCCAACTTTTGAATTTAGCTCATTACTAGCTGGAGGAAGAAATTCAGCTTATAGCACCTTGAAGAACATCAAGAGTTGAACATTTTTCGCCGAAACTAATCATTTCATCAAAAAACGCGATCGGAATCCGATTTCCAGAATTATGCTAGATAATATCTTATATCATATATAATAAACCCTTGCGTAAAATTTGCAGCGTTTCATCTAGGATATTGATTACCCACAGTTAAAATTTAATGTCTTAAGTTCAATATACAAGTAGGGTGAACCGTAGTCTACAAAAATAGTCTGTGGCTGACAATTTCATAATATTTTTATTGACCCATTTTCATAATTGACCCATTTTCATAATATTTTTATTGACCCATCACGCCAATGCAGTCCACTTGTATTGGGTCTTTTGTGGTGAATCCTCCCTCAATTAACTAAACCATACTTTTTCATCCCTATTCCGAAGGCCCGTCTAAGTGGGACGGTTGAAGTGGTTATCCACCAAATGACTGGCAATTTGCATTACAACGAAGGAGAAATTTGGGATTCAACGTGTTCTGTATTAGCGCAAAACAGGTAATCACTCTTCAGCCAAGTTCTCTCTGAAAAAGTAAAACTCAACCGCATGAATATTGTCTCGCTCCTCTCAACGTTCAATAGAATGCCAAGAGTTCAGTAGGTGAGTGGGTCAGATCTGATCAGTACGTGTGATGCCGTTCCACGATGATATTGTATCGCTTGCTTTATATCTCTCATTTGCGGAGACAAAACTTCCCCAATAAAAAACTCCGAACGGTTTCTACAAATAAACGGGATGCCACCAGGAAAATAGGTAATAGGGTTAGCACGCCTCAAACTTCCCTCTGACTTTTATTACCCCCTGAACTCTCTCCTACGGAGCTCCCGAGAGCTATCGCAGGGTTATTTTTCAACAGTCAGAGACACGGGGGAAACGGAAGAAGAAGATAGTCCCTGAAGTGAAGCGAAACCTTATTTGCATATAAATAGCCGTCTAGCAAAAGTGCACCGGGGACGGAAGGAGTGGGGGGGTTGCACTGGGACGAGCTCTTAAAAAGTTTTTATTTCCGTTTCCTTGCTTCTCCTTCACCCCATTTTTCTCTTTATTAGCTTTCTCGCCCCCCTCCTCTCACCTTTCGCCATTAACCATCAACCTCTTCACGGCCCCCAGGTGTTTTTTTAGCCGGAAGAAGAGTCGAGAAGGTTACAGGATTGCATAGCCCGTTATAATTACTACTCATAAACTTCTCCAGTCGTGGAAGATACTGCAGGTGCCTCCCCTAGCGCTCTTTTCTGACAAAGTGGCTTTTTCTCGCATCGGTGGGTATTACCTGACAGCGGGGAGGGGGGGGGGGATGCGAACCGAGGGCGTCGGGAAGGGCATCGCCATCATCCAGTAGGTATTTCTTCAAGAAAAAAAAAACAAAAAAAAACTGTAATATGTATAGTATGGGAAAGTGAATTGTTGGGTGGGGGGTTGGCTGGCTTTATCCAGCAGGGTGGGCCTCCTTGTTAGCTAATACTTATAATAGGTAATAATTACTGTTTTACAAACTGAACGAACATTGAATGATGAGTCGAGCGGTGATTTACATAAACAGCCATTTACTCGCACCATGGTGCTCGCTTCGCTCGCTCATTTTTGTGATCTTGCATCTGATATAACCCTGCTACTGATAAAGCTACCCCACATCACTTATTGTATTCGAAATTTGTGAGAAATTAAATCGTATCCTGAGGCGTATCAAGAACAATCGGAAAATCGGGGTCGGCTAGTGAGTAACTCATCTAAAGATAAAGCCCGGTTGCCCTTATCATGTCCGCAAAAACTAACAGCCTGACTCGTCTCGTTGGATTCAGTCGATGTAGCTGTTCCATGCACTATGTCCCTCCGTGAAATAATTAGCCAGCGTGGGTACACTGTGCTAGTTTCACAGACACCTTGCCAAAATTTGGCAAGTCACGTTAGTGGCAACACCTGCTATCTCATTTTTCTCAGGTTTTCAGGAGAGCCTAAAAACTGATTTCTGAATCCCTGGACCGACTTTTACCGCAAGTCTGTAGCTTAGGACAATAAGGAGGTCCCCAATGATTGATTTCAACGTAAAAAAAACGAAAAATAAATAATAATGAAAATTCAGCTGAGATAGCCGGTGTTGGTGTTTGCAAGGGTGAGTTAGCGGGTGTAGCACGCAAAGTTTATGCTGAGATAGCGTGTGTTGTAGTTTACTTCATTATGAGATAGCCGGTGTTGCGTAATAAATAACGGCATATTTATATTTAAATAGAGATGATTATTCATTACCTAATTTTAAATTTAAATAAAATTAATCTAAGTTTTCAATGAAAATCCAGAATTACCTACCTAATTAATGAATTAAAATTATTAAACTATTATCGTAGGTAGGTACATAGGTAATTGTATAATTCGGTGCAGGAATAATCGATATTAAGTATTTTTCGAAAAATCCAAGTAGGAATGCGTTTTCTTAATTCGTGTGAAATCTCAAAAAGAAGTGGGAGAAGAACACGGATTATTCTTATTCTCGAAAATTATTGAATGCGAATATTTGAGAATTGCGACTTGAAGGGGTCCTGGCCACATTGAAGGAGTTTTACCATGTTCAAATTATTATTATATTGATTATCTGATCGTAATAATAACGTAAATAATAACGTAGGTACCTATAATGTAAATACCTAATAATTTGGGCATTTTTGATCTGATATGTTGACAAAATACTCGGTTTACCATCTAGTTGTGCCCGTAAGGTTTTCAGCCCGATCGCCCAAACCCGTGGGGCGCTTTGGGGCTAAAATGGGGCTACAAATTGGATTTTTGAGGGATCCCTGGAGGTCAAATAATGTGTCGTCTTCCGAGTAATTTAGGACTAAAGATTATTTTTTTCGAGGTCCCACATCTGTCCGAGCATTGTACAGAATTTTTTTATATTTTTTTTTAATTTTTCAAAAATATTCTCTTAATGAATTTATTTTTGCGCAAATAACCTAGGTATATTAAAGAATAATAAACCCTTGTGTAAATTTGCAGCGTTTTTAAAATTTTTTTATTGATAGAAGGCTTCCAAATAACACTGAAATGGGATCAAAGTTTTGATCCCAAATATATACCTATTAATTTTTATTAATTTAAATGCGGTATTTATGAAAAATTAAAGTTAGCATTTGCGCCTCCTGAGACAAGGAATCTGTTGTTTGGGCTGTTAGTTACACCTTACTCAGCTTCCTAGTTAGCCAGCATAGCCCCTCTCCTGGCAACTGAGCGCCTCATGAGTGACGTCAAGGCCAGCGATTCAAATCGTTCAGAACATCTTTAGATAAAAATCCACATCATGAAAGACTTTTTGTCTCAAAAATGATTCTAGTATGGAGCATACTTTTACCAGGACCTAACTGTAGTTAGCTTTGGTATACCAAAGCTTACTAGGCTCCTTGTTAACAAGGAATTCAATAACAAGGAAGAGAATTCTCTGTTCTGCTGATTTGACTCCTCACTTGATAAGCTCAACGTGTTAAGCTCTTCATTTAATATTAGTTGGGAAGGTCGGTAGCACAGTGATAGCGTGGAGGACTATGTTGCCGATGTAGAGATCATGGGTTCGAATCCCATGTTGGGTGAGGAAGTCCCTTTGACTTGAAGTTTATATAAAACGCTTTCGCTCCACAAAAACCTCACTCGACTCAGGTTATATTGTGATACCATAACTGGGAAAATATGCAATTAAAGAGTTTTTAGTTGGGAAGGTTTCATCTCAGAAAGCCAGCTCGTCGCTTTATCCATCTCGCCATAATATGTAAGACGAGCTAGATATAAAAAAATTATAAAATATTATTTTACAATAGTAATTATTACTAGCTCATACTAAAATCCTTCAAATCGTCGGAATGTTCTTTAAAAATTTAGTATTAAAATTGAAAGAAGCATAATATGAAATATTATTTAATCCACTGTACATATGTTTTCTCTTTCTTACAAATAACTCTCTGGGTCTAGTAAAAGAAAGATTAGAATAGAATTAGTGTGGAATCAATAATAAATTCATCATAATACGAATATAGGATCAAATTTCTCTTGCAGAACCCTTAACAACAGGTGCTATCTCACATGGAGTAGTTCAGTGCAACACATGCTATCTCACAGCCCTATTTTGTGATGCCGATTATAAATGAAAAATTGATCAATTTTTGCTTTCAACACGCTCCATCTATCCTGACAACTTGAGGCTAAACGTATAAACCATCAAAACCACTGATTTCACGAGAAAACTCAATAAAAACTGCACGTAACTGGGAGAGTGTCGTCGATTCCAGGCGTCCCCATAGTGATTTCACTGAGATAGCTGGTGTTGACGAACAGATTTAGATAGCCACTGTTAACTAAATCACGATTTACGCGCGCCCTGTTGAGTGGACCAAAAAACTAGCTTCACTAATCGATTCCCCGTCCCATTTTCCTTTAGAATCCGGCGCTATCTCATTTTCGTCAAAAAATGAGATAGCAGGTGTTGCCACTAACGTGACTAGAATACCTATAGAGGGGCGGTCCAAGTAGAAAGATTTAATCTTTCTACTTCGCCCACCCCTCTATAGGTACTCTAGAAAAAAAGTTAATTATGGAATCTAATTTTGAATAGTTCAAATCAGGAGAACTGACTCGCCATCAGTATTTGAAAAACATGTCAGGTTATTTTAGTCACAAAGAGAAATATAAAGAAAAACGCTGCAAATTTTACACAAGGGTTTATTATTCTTCGATATACGTTACTTGTGCAGAAATTTAATTCTGTCAACGAAAAAAATTTTTTTTTGGATTTTTTTTTTTCAAACATTTTTTCTTCAAAAATTCATTATGTTTTAATCAAAAAATATTTAACCTCCTGGGATCCTTCAAAAATCCCATTTTTAGCCCCATGAAAGCCCTGTAGATCGCCACAGTGAAATCGGATCGTTCCGTGACCCCCAAAAATGGATTCTACGTCCAAAAATACTTCGAAAACGACACCTAACTCGATCCCATAGCTAAAAGCCTTCAAAAAACCCCTCCCGTAGCCACATATTAGCCCCATAGCGCCCCACGGGTTTGGACGATCGGGCTGAAAACCTTGCGGGCACAACTAGATGGTAAACCAAGTGTTTTGTCAAAATTTCAGATTAAAAAAAAAAAAAAAAATCCTGCTGCCCAAAACGGCCCGGACGGCGGACGGCCGACGGCGTACGGACATTTTGGATTTTGGAGGTATGCAGTTGATTCTATAATAACGGTTGTGTTGCCTTTATCGGCTTTCCCAACGACCAGGTTGTTATCCTTGAGTTTCTTCCGGATTTTATTGGTCATGATTAAATTCATCTTAAAATTCTTGCAATATGTCGTCTGTGATTTTTTCAGACGAAGAAATGAGAATCCTTAATAAGGGACTTAAATTCACGCCACATAAACCTCCCTCAGGGAGTGAACTGAAGGTCTTGGCCGCCGAAACTGAGGAGGTTCTCACTCGATTTAACATAGAAGACCAAGTATGTAAATTAGGTTGTGCTCAAACCGTTGCCAGACAACTGGCCAAATCGCAAACTAGTCGCCAATCTTCTGAACAAATCATGACCAATAAAATCCGGAAGAAACTCAAGGATATCAACCAGGTTATTGGGAAAGCCGATAAAGGCAACACAACCATTTCGGATTTTGAATGTAGACAATGTCAAATGTCAAATTTTGAGGCCGATCCGAGTCGTCGGGCCCCGTCGCGAAAACATAGGTGTATTATTCCAAGAATAATGAACCAAAAGTTGAGTAGTACGTTTTGCTATACAAACAACATTCAACAACATTATGATTGGTGCTTGCTTCGACCACCAATCCCAGCCGTATAACAGACATACCACAAATGCGTGTTATATATAATTATTAAATTAATTTTTTTGTTAATTATTTTATCCATCAATCTAATTGGGCAAATTAAATTTTTCTCCTGACCACAAAGACAATTTCACGTAAATTATAATTTCCCTCGTAATTTCCCCGAGCCTGCAACATGTGAGCAATTAATTCGAGGGATTCCCGATACGCCGAAATGATCCGAGGCAAATGGAATATTTGGCTTCCATTTGGCATCCGGATGAAACCGGGTCGTATTAAAACGATCGGGGTTAGTTGTTATCGAGGGAAATATTCCGGATGATTCGGTGAAATCCCCTTACCGCCCATGATTATTACAGCTTATTTGTGAATTCAGCCCCAGTCGCCGGGGCCTTTTATTGGGCTGAAATATAACCCCATTCTCTCCTTTCCCGTATAATAATTTCCACTTTCATAAAACCTTTCTATCCTCAAAAAATGATCGTCTTGGGTCAACGGTTCTTTAGGTGAGATGAAAAAAAAAAAAAAAATGAAGGGGGAAAAAAAATCGTGAGGTTCAAAAAACTCAATGGTATGAAATTTCAAGGCATCCATTTTCCATTCCATCCCCATTCAAACGCTCGGTGAGAATTCCGAGATATAACCAGATAAATAAGTCGCAATAGGAAGTCAATCTAATTTCCGTTATTCTCTCATTCGTGTTGACTTTACTGAGCTAGGATTATCCGGGTCTTCGAAATTGGCCATTTCAACTTGACTTTTCGAATTCGATTTAGCCGGAAAGAAATCGAAGAATATTGGACAATTATTTCAAATTCAGATTGTGAACCTACCTATATTTTCTCATAAATTCAATTTTTTAAGTTGAGAGTGAACTTTGAAAGAGGGATTCCACAACGCCGTGGAAGAACGCACCTCAATAGGACGATTCAATCATTCCACGTATTGGAGGATACCTCCATGACATTGAGGTGCGTGTTCAATATTTTTTTACATTCTAGATGCTGAAATGGGTTCAAATAGGTAGGTTTGAGACTTCATTAATTTATTTAATGGTACTTTCACCTTCATTTGGCCCTCCCTGGAACGAGTTTACAAAATCTTAAGACCTAGATTATTTAAATCTTCTGAAAAAATGAACCTCAGGATCTTGGAAGTATCTCATTGACGTGGTAACTATGTGTTTTTAAAAAGGATGGCGTTATTCGTAGGTACAGTATACTGACGGATAAAAACGTTATTCGTATGTATTGCGCTTTTATTTATGTAATAGAAATACATGCCGCTTATAAAATTTATAAAATAAGGGGAGCGGGGAAGAACGATCAATGTCAATTTTTTGAGAAAACGAGTTTGTGGTGCTATCTTGTAGCTTGTTTGGGTAGGTTTGATACCTACCTATCGCACCCTGAGTCGAAGCCGGGAAAAAAGATCATTGTAAGTATAGGTACGCTTGAAGGAAGAAAGAAGATAACGTGTGACGCAGTGATGCCAGATAATTTTGGGCTGTTTCCCCTAGATCGACTTCGAATATCCCTAGATTGTGACAAAAATCCGTAGATCAAGTTGGAAAATTCCCTGAAAAAAGCAGTAGATTTTTTTTAAGCAAAAATTATTTAAAAAATTAGTATTGATATTATCGCCCCAAACACTCCTTAGTTTGATATTATTACCTATTTATTGACTAAATTGAGATTATTTTGCGGGGTTTTTGTCTTCTGTCAGAAGATGTAGGTAGGTACCTACTCGTTTCAGTGAAAATTATCTCCATCTACTGCCTACACTTTATTTTTTATTTTTTTATTTTTATATTTCAAAAAAAATAAATAAAATAAAATAAATTTTCAAAAAAAAATAAAGAATTTTTGGAATTTTTTTTTTTTTTTCAAAACTTTATTTTTTACTCGAAAAATATTTAACCTCCTGGGATCCTTCAAAAATCCCATTTTTACCCCCATGAAAGCCCTGTAGATCGCAATAGTGAAATCGGATCGTTTTGGGACACCCAAAAATGGATTCTACGTCCAAAAATACGTCGAAAACGACACCTAACTCGATCCCATAGCCAAAACCTTCAAAAAACCCCTCCCGTAGCCACATATTAGCCCCATAGCGCCCCACGGGTTTGAGCGATCGGACTGAAAACCTTGCAATTACAACTAGATGGTAAACCAAGTATTTTGGCAAAATTTCAGATTTTTAAAAAAATTCCTACTTCCCAAAACGGCCCGGGCATTTCGGATTTAGAATGTAGACCTCTTGAAATGGATAATGTCAAATTTTGAGGCCGATCCGAGTCGTCGACCTCTGTCGCCAAAACATAAGTGTAGGTATTATTCCAAGAATAGGTAATAAACCAAAACAAAAAATGTTGAAAAAACATTTTTTGAAAAAAAAAAAAAAAAAAAAATCAAAAAAGTTTGAGACGATGTAAAAACAAAATTGTTTAATTTTTTTCATTGACAGAAATAAATTTTTGCACAAGTAACCTACCTATATCAAAGAATAATAAACCCTTGTGTAAAATTTGCAGCGTTTTTTTAATTGTAAGGGCCCGAAATATGCGAAAATGGGCTGGACACGTTGGAATTCCCTACAAATCTGGTGAAGTGTGGAAAAATCCCTAGATTTGGGTCATTATCAGAATATCCCTAGACGCTTCTGAAAATCCCTAGAAATCGGAGAAATCCGTAGATCTGGCATCCCTGTCACACTGTGACGGCAAAGAACGGTCATTATCCAACTTTCAAAATGAAATTCCCAGAATTTGAGAAAATTGACATTGATCGTTCTTCTCCGCGCCCCCGCGCCGCAAATAGTTGTTATTTAATAACAACTATTCTTCATAATCAGACAGTCGCCACATGTGCCAAAATTGGTATAGTCCTCATCAGTCTACTGCGTAATCAGGGTCTTCAGTGTCAGATTCGAACTCGCTTGAAGTTCGAAATTTGACTGATGAAGATTTTGGGCTCTCCGGCGAGGGCGGATGGAGGCTGGTTACCCTGCGATGCCGCGGCATGCCGCCCCGCGCTGGGCATGAAAGCGGCTGGCAGCTCTGCGTTGCCACTGATTTCAAATCGAGGGCGACAGAGCAATACCCACAGAGTAACAGAGACAAACACAGAGTGGCAATACCCCACATCGTCATTTGGACAACTTTTCAGGAGAAGAAAACAACTGACTCAGATGACGATGTGGGCTATAATAGTAATAATTACTGTCGACAGTAATAATTACTGTCGTCATCACGATATGGGGTATTCACTTAGAAACGATTTACGCGCTGCCTATCGATTTTTTCATGGAACTTATTAGTTTGATCAATTCGTCACGAGAGGACGCGTCCAACGGTATTCCAAACTCATTTTCGCCAAAAATGACGATGTGGGGTATAATACCCCAGACGCTCTGACGCCCTCGAAATAATAATATAAAAATGTTGAAAGTTTCAACATTTTTATATTATAATTCGTAATCAGTTTCAACTTGAAATCCGACGGTGCTTAGTTCTTTATCAATTGGGAAAAAAGCCTTATCGTCGTAGATTGGTGACTTCGAGGGCAGAATCGAGAGAAATTATTTCACGAAGAGTGCGGTATTGCGGGAGGCTTTTGGGAAGCAGAAAGGTGAGCAAAATCAGTGAAGCCCAATACCTACCACCTATTGCGTGCGTTTGAAAGTTAACGAATTGTTCATTTTAGTGAACCCATATACCTACAGTAACTGCAGTAACTGCTCTTTGGCAGAACCAGTCATCTGAAGTGAGTTGAATGAAGGAAAATTGAGGAAACGGGGCTTTGTGCTCAACGCCAGAAGGCAGGATTTGCTTGAAAGCGCTAAGGTGAGACGTTCTCACTGAGAACACCTTTCTAATCGGAAGCTAGAGCCACGTGCCACCATTTAGTTTAATTATAAAATTGTATTTTCAGGAGAGATCTCCTGCATCCCGAAAATCACCCTCGGTTTTACCACGATTTATTCACGGTTTGCCCTCAATTTGTCGGCAATAATAAATTATTTATCTCCGACCAGTCGTCGGTTCACCTACGTTCGTCTTCATCTTTTGCTTCATTCGTCCTGTCCACTCGTCATTTTCGTGTTGGACATTCGTCGGGAATCGGTCGCTGGTCCCTAATCCAGCTGTAATGAACCTCTTCTAGTCAAATCAAAGTTACGTTTTCTCTCGTCTGAATATTGCTAAAAGCGATTAATATCACCATGAACGTCACCGCTAACGCTCTGGCGAATACGTTGTACTAATTTTGTCTTCAGCCAATTATTATTCTAGTCACCGTTTGGTATTCTTATTGTAAGTAGTGACTGTGATACCTTCGAAGTTGTAATATTGTGATAGTAACCTAAGCTCGTTTACAGGTTTGATGAAGTACTTTGATGAGGTGGGTGCACCCCCTGTAGGAACCGCTGTATACCATTTCTAAGCCCAGGCGATGACCGGAGGCTTCTGAAGCTGTTGTTTCATTCGTAGCATGGAAAAGAAGGTAATGAGATTTTGATTAAACGTTAACCATTAAGAAATCTCCGTCTCGCTTGACCTCTGCTTGGGAGAAATAATTCTTCGGAACCACCCCGAAACCCCCCCCCCCCCCCCCCCTCCTTTCTTTTCTTCTTTTTTTGTTGAGCCACCTCCTGGCACTCTAGCCTAGGAAAACGTCTCAATCTAATGTAACAGACACACTCTAGTAAATTAGAATTACTGTATTCACTAAGGCTGAAATGAAAGTTACCTCCCAGCGAGATTGTCTGCCCTCTCAAACACTATAACAATATACATCACTCATCTCAGAAACGGTCGTTCAGTTCGGCAAGGGGCCCGAGTGGAGGCTGTGCAATGAACCGGTACTAGTGTGTCGGAAGGTGATTGATGACGATGTAATAAATAAAAATAAGGGTCGAGTAGAGGGGGAGGAAAAAGCAATGTCATAACATCTAAGTGCTTGTGAGGGGTGATTTCTTTTCTGATGCAACAAAAATGTATTGCGTTCAGGGATCCTGAGATGGTGAATTGTTCGGTAATGGCCAAGTTCTGCTGCTTGCTATGTCGATTTGCTGTGAGAATATTGAACTGGGTATAATGAAAAGTTTTTGCGTAGGTACCTAATGAGACAAGCGATCGGTGAGCCTTTTGGAACATCACACTATAGTCATTCAGTTTGGCTGCGCTCAAAAACTGTGAACCCGACAGCCTAACACTACCTACTCTCTAGGAGGAATCATTTTATCTCCTTTGAATCCAGTCATTGGTGGTTTTTGAGCACGTCCGGTCGATTTTCGAATCACAGTTCTTATTCTTTGGATATCCTGATTCCCCGCTTTCTGCTCGGCCATCTGTAGTTGCTGTATCCTTCACCCCTCCTCGTCAAGCTTCTTCACTTTTAAGGAGTGTCTGGGTCATGGAGTCTGATGACCTATCATGCACATGCGCGTGGACTTGAACAGAATCCTCACTTTATTTGGCTAGCTCACGAAAAACTGCCCATAGATGGCGGATCTGAAATGCCGCTTGCGAGCGCATCCTGTCGTTCTTCCTAACCTCCTCATCCTTGGGTGGGTCCGCTGACCATGTTGCTCTGTGAGGTTTAAATAAAGCAAATAGTGTTGGTCCGCTAACTATGTGTCGTTGTCAAAGTATTTATTGACGTAAGCCCTGTAAAACGAGTGTACCTACCTAAAGTGGTTGTTTGCCGATGGTGCAGAGGTCTAATCCAATGAGTTGGTTAGGGAGAGAGAACGTTCTCTCTCCCTAACCAACTCGAGTGTACCTACGTGAATTTGAGTTCCTAAGTTAAATTTACCCTCACTCCAATTTTGTGTTGTGTGTTTAGCAGAAGGACGGTGGCGTGAATCCCCAATTTCGCCACTTTTTGTTGGGGAGGAAGAAGAAGGGCGTATAAAAGCATTTCTTTCCTGGGCATAGGAATTGTCGTGATCTGCTGACCAGGAAGAAGATCCAGCCACAAACGAAGACCCACTCTCGTCAGGCTTACCTGATACGTCAGGATACTGTGGCGGTGCTGCATCAACGGAAGGAACCCGAGGAGATGATGATACCCAACATGATATGTCGTGGCCGGTATCAGTTCGTCCTGGGTTCACAGTGGAACTGGGATTAATTGTTGCAGCTGCCTCAAATGAATTGTCGTTAAAGACGGCCTGACCAATTTATCCAGTCTTACCTGGATCTGCGTCTCTGGCTTCCACTGTCCATCTTCGGAGCTTATACGTACAACTTGGTTTCCTTGCATTTCAAAGCAAAAGTCGTTTTTCGTGAAAATACTGGCAGGTGGTTCAAACATTCCGGCTGACCTTTTCTCAATGTAGTCTTATCCGCATCTCTTTCGAGCGCTGTCATTTGTGGCCGACTCAGATAATTTCCTTACTGAAAGAAACTCCTAAAGCTGCTTTGGGTCTATGAGAACAGACCACAAGGTGCAGGAGAGTGAGCCTACGTGTGGTTGCATTTCTGACTACCCATTTAAATTGTGTGTGGTGTGATGATCTGAAGGTGCTGTCCTAAATCACGCCATGGATGGGAGCTGCCAGAATATCCGTGTTCGGAAGAGCCCTCGGTGGAAGTCTGACCAGCAGCAACAGACAGCAGCGATCCCAATCGTCCTCACTGTAGCGGCAGCAGGGCCGGCACCGCATTCTGCGGAGGTCAGCATGTGACAAGGAACAAGGATGTACATACTACAAACTCGTTCATTTATTATCCATCCATGCTGTCTGAGTCCTGGCATTTTACTGTCCTCATAACAACCGTCTAGCAATAGGTTAAAATTCCAAATGGGTTTTCCAACTAGAAGTGAGTGTTGGTGAAATAATGTCAGCCCAGACGTACGTTAAATCGAACCTGGGAAATAGATTACAAGCTCTGAAACACATGTGATGGGAGGCGAAAGCCGCGCGGGGTGGTTGAAAGCCACATTATTGGGGGTAAACTGGGTTGACAGGGGTAATTTCCCTTTGTAATGACAGCGGTGGTTAGATACTGATTTGCATACAAGCCAAACAGCCAAGACTGCAGCTTTAGCGCTTCGAAGTGGCGGGAAACTGGGTGCTTTGCCCCCCGCCACCAGTTCCCTACCCGGACCTATTCTCAGCTCCCCAACTACAAACATTTGCTCATCTCTTCACTTCAGTCACCGTCTAATTGCTTCATCTCGAACCTAATGACACCGAGATACGCTCGCTCTGGCGGTACTTCCGCTGAACTAAAGGCCTATGTAAATCTTGATTCTGGTTTCCAAAAGCTTCTCATCCTCCCCCGTCAAGGAGCACTTGGAACAATCCCTTCTCTGTGTACTACACTCCAGTCATGTGCTTCCGTTTCTCTCTCCAGAGTTGTTGAGATTCGTACTCAGAGTTTGCTATTCACCGTTTAGAATTCATTATAATTAGCATAATGTGCGAAGGACGGACGATTCATCCTAAGTAATTTTGGGCTTGTTTGGTGGAGTAAGTCAAGTTGTTCAGTGGATATGGCACAGGAAGACAATAAATATGGTAACTATTTTACGCATAGAGTTATCATATTGATAGGTAAATACCTCCATCCAGAAACTTTTAGCCGGGACCTAACTGCCGAAAAAAGTAGATTGAAATGAAAGTAGCGATACCGATAAACATTCATTGCTAGGGAGTGATGTCCGCTAGCGACCAGATTACATCATAGGCTGAAGCATATTCATGTTTTGTTATTTTGGCCAACGGCTCGAAGTACTGTGTGTAGTGTAACCACGACGCGTATAACAAGGGTTAATAATAATAATAATAATAAGCTGTTCAGCTACCTGAGATGCCCTGGATCGTTCCCTCTCAAGATGGTGAGGAAGTCACTCTCGCCAAGGAACCCGGCACCAAGATGACGCAGCCTGTCCACCCTGAAACATGTGCACGAGCAGATGAGGTGGCGAAGGGTGTCCTGCTTCCCAGAGTCACAGACGGGGCATGGCGTTTCAGGTCTGAGTGCGGCTTTTACCCTGGTGAGGCGCAATGACGCACACTTTTCACCAGCCATACGATTGGGCGAGTAAGCGTTTGGCATGCAACGACAAATCAGGGTTACGAAGGTAGTCCGCGCCCTGGAGCCCCTCCTATGATCCCAAAGTAGGAGTTGAAACGGGAGCCGCAGACCACGGCATGGTCCCGCCTGCCGAGCTGAAGCCTGTATGATTCCATCTGCTCCTCGCATTCCTTACGGAAAGCTTTGTGGTCACTCAAGTCAAGACAGCCAGACCCACCAGGACCAAGTAGCTCGTGTGGCTTGGTTCTCTTGAGTCTTCTAAGCAGATCGTCTGTGCTGAGAAGTTGGACCATATCCTCATTGACATGATCTTGGAGCCTTGAAAGGTGGTCGATGACTTGGTTCCGAATAGCCTCATTGTCAGATTCAATCTGCAGCTCGTAGTGAATTATGTCATTTCTGAAGTATCTGTATGCGTCTACGCAGCATCTCGACATTATTCTGAAAGCTCTGAATTGAATAATGTCGCGATTACTCTGGGCTGTGCATTCCCATAGTTGCGCACCATAGGTCCAGACAGGCTTTAGGACCTGCTGGAACAGTATGAGCTTATTATGGACCGTCAATTTTGATCGCCGACCAGTAAATTATTCTGAATTTAATTACAAGTTCAGCTTTTGGTTTATTATTCTTGGAATAATACACCTATGTTTTCGCGACGGGGGGTCGACGACTCCGATCGGCCTCAAAATTTGACATTATCCGTTTCAAGAGGTCGACATTCTAAATCCGAAATGTCCGTCCGCCGTCCGGGCCGTTTTGGGCAGTAGGAATTTTTTTAAAAATCTGAAATTTTGACAAAATACTTGGTTTACCATCTAGTTGTGCCCGCAAGGTTTTCAGTCCGATCACCCAATCCCGTGGGGCGCTATGGGGCTAAAATGAGACTATGGGAGGCGGTTTTTGAAGGCTTTTTGCTATGGGATCGAGTTAGGTGTCGTTTTCGAAGTATTTTTGGACGTAGAAATTCTACGGTAGAATCCATTTTTGGGGGTCCCGGAACGATCCGATTTCACTGTGGTGATCCACAGGGCTTTCATGGGGCTTTTGAAGGATCCCAGGAGGTTAAATATTTTTCGAGTTAAAAATAAAGAATTTTTGAAAAAAACATTTTTGAAACAAAAAAAAATGAAATTTTTTTTTTGAAATAAAAATCCA
The DNA here is from genome assembly GCA_955831195.1 of Pilophorus perplexus. Classification (NCBI taxonomy): domain Eukaryota; kingdom Metazoa; phylum Arthropoda; class Insecta; order Hemiptera; family Miridae; genus Pilophorus; species Pilophorus perplexus. The sequence goes on from OY037017.1 coordinate 4,575,790, forward strand.
AAAAAAAAAAATTGTTTTTAATTTTTTCATTGACTGTTCATAAGTGATCCTTTTATTCGTGAAATCAACATGCACGGACTTTGGGCCGTATTCAAGAACGCTCCTTAGCGTCAAGGAAGTGCTTAGGAGGCGTTTTAGGCTGCCTAAAACTAAGGACTTCCTTAACACTAAGGAGCATTATTGAATACGGCCCTTTGTCTCGTTCATCCTATCTTTCCATCTCATTGAGACTGGTAATTGTGCGAAATTTCAGGTTTCTAGCTTAACTACATACTTACATCAAAAGTTAGGCAGGTATTGAGTTTTTGTGGGCTTTTTGACGATTCTGGACCGCTAAGGGACGGGGGAATTTACTGGCGGAGGGCGGACATTTCCAAACCAATTCACTTACGGGCATGAACACGTTCTGTGTTGAAAAATTCCGCCCCTGGATTTCCCAAATTCCAGGTTTTACTTTAGCCCAGCAGAAGAAACCAAGGCATCATTAAATGAAAATGTTTCAAGTTGAAAGCGCTCCATTTTAACGTCATCGTTCCATACTACTGCATTACTCCACACGATAAATCAACTGAGGAACGATGAAGATCTGACCTTTCAAAACGGTCAAAGACGCCATGTAAGGGTCAACCCCGCTGCCGCTAAGGGCCCCAAACCACTACAATGTAAAAACTCTGCTGTAAACCAAATCCATTTATTGGGTTTGTCACGCGAAGGCTGGTCACGACCCCGGCTTTATATTGATCACCCTCAGACTCCAACTGGATTTCTTCACCCCATTATCCCCTTCGGCGTTGCAGATATTTGGAAAGGACTGCATCGTTCCAAGAGGTGACGTGAGCGTTCAAGAAAAATCCATGATAACGTTTTTTTGCACCGCTCATCTAGAAATTTCCGCTTCAAATCCTGCATATCAATGTGAGAAAACAGTTGAAGGTCCGGGCCTTCCTTAATGAATACCAAGTTGGCGCTGGGTTGGGTGGAGTGTTAATATGCTGCTAGTCGGGTCTACAGAGGCTTTTCCTTTGCCTTCACAGAAACTTCCCCCACCTCCATAACGCTTCCACGGTCCAACCCCTACAATTAAATTCCGCTTAAAATCCCATTAATTCCAAGCGCGTGGTTCCAGTCAAACGACAATCAAATTAACAGGCCCTCTCCGCCAACCTCCTTCACTCTCTTGTTCCATCCCATGCATATACATTAGATTACGCCTTATTGACCCTATCATGAATTAATTGAAGCACCCCGGGTTACTCCAGAGGTTATGGTCGTTCCGGAGTGGACATTGGAGAGGCTCTGGAGCTCATTCATTCCCATCGATCGACCTAGTTTGAATATCTACTCCGAGTTAATTAGGCAACATCTCGAGATGACGAGTGTCTGCAGATAGCCAATATCACATTATTGGCCAGGATCCTGATAAATTGGCCGGAGATCCCTCAATTAGGAGCTGGACATCAAGATCTGTTCGACACGCATTCGCCATTTGCTCATCGGACGTTTCACTCAATGCTGGTCGAATATAAATTCTCCAATCTTTGGCCAAGCGAGCTAAAGCGTCATAGTATAGTTAGCTGCCTTGGGGAATGGGGTTCACTGCCTGGTCAAATATAATTTTCAAGGGGTGTAGTCGCGGTATTTCTCTGGATCAAAGCATTTCTCAATCTTCTTCAAGAAACGTGCGGGGTCTGCTCCTGCCCCATCTTGAGAACTGTAGGGCACCCTGCATAATCTGCCTATCGGAAGTTGAGGGTGTACCTACATGCACAAAATGAGTTCCCGCTTGATTTGTAGACTTATCATAAATAAATTTATTGGGTTGAGTGTTTGGAGGAAGGCCTCTAGCGTCATGTCTAGGATTTGGCCACTGGTGTCTTTGGAGGAAGAGAAAGGGAGTGCATGAATATGGGCATAACAATTCGTCGACATCTGCTGGTAGGCAGTATCGATGCATAATTGGAGGATCTGCTATCTCCAGGTTGATTCCAATATTACAGTTTAAGTGTCTTGCGCGCAGTATAACTTGAAATCAGAGGGCTGGCTTTCATGAACGAATTTTGGAATGGAAACGTGTCTGTATTATTATTATTTATTTATTTTTTATTTTTATCGATAGAATGCGTCCAAATAATACTGAAAATGGGGTTAAAACACAAACTGCAAGTTCGTAGGAATTTATACAATTTATAGAAAAATTGCAAATTGAATTTTGGCGGAAACCCGAAGTCAGCTCCTATTGGTCGACGAGTTGGCCACCATTAAAAAACTAAAAACTGACGTCAAATAAGTTAATTTATAGCACAAATAAGTTGAGTATATACGTAAGATTCACAACAAAGCAAACACGGCCATTTTCGTGTTACTCCAGTGTCAGTAGTGCCAACTACCTACCAAGAAAATCAAGAAAACATTTGAAAATCGACCTGCACTCTGGTGTCTTTGATTGGAAACCAGAACCGGTGTAGGTGACTTTACCTACACCGGTGTTTGAATCGGCCAGAACAATAATTGTTTATAATCTGTTAACAGTTTAACAATTATTGTTAAACTGTTAACAGATTATAAACTACGTGAAAGAATTTTTGTCACAAAAATGATGTATTTTTCCCTTTTTGACTTCTAACAACATGGTACAGGATGATTTAACCTGAAATTCGGGGGCATTTCCATTCCGGAGGATCTGCTATCTCCAGGTTGCATGCGAACTGTCATGTTGCATGCATGTACTACTACATGACAGTTCGCAGTACATGTACTACTACCTACTCGCACTATGAGTGATTCGTCAACAATACAGGCTTGGGCAACGGACCCGCTTGAAATAATTGGCGTCCTTGGGCGAAGTGTTGCTCGGTCCTCGGGCTCAATCAAAAGTTCACTGCGTGTTGACATTGTAATTAACAACGAAAATAAACGGTCTGCGGAATGACAAATCGGCAGCGGGATTGGGACGGTCCGGGTGAAGCCACTCGAAGGACAAGCAGGGCGCCCAGTCTCGCCGCTGGCTGGTGAATTTTGTAGTAGAGTGTGGCCCATGCGGTCACAAGAACCATAATATTATCAAGGAAGTAGCCTACATACCAAACCCACTTGACTTTTTGTTATACTTTAATTATAAAAGTTTGATTGTGGCGTCATCTTGATTTTCCCTACAATTTAGGGACATATTTTGTCGGTTCATTAGTTTCGCGACGGGTTCAATAATTACGATCCGCCTCGAAATTAGTCATTAAAATTAAAGGAAGCATTTAATGCTTCCTTTAACGTGTTTTTTACAATATAGGTCCTAGTAGTAGGATTTTTTTTTTAAATCTACAGTTCTGATTGGGGGAAATATTAGTACAAACATTTGTTTTCGTAACGTGAGTCAAACTTTTGTTCGGCACAAAATTTGTCTTTAGGTATATATTTTGTGATGTGTAAAATCATCCGTTTTCCTGCCAACTACAACGTACGAGTGTTACCACCCGCAACACCCAACAATACTGCGGGAAAGGTATACTTCTTTTCTGTAGAACAGTGTAAATCAGATAAGAGTTACATAACTGAAATCCCATGGCGAAACTGATAACACAGGTTTACAAAAAAAAGGTCAATCTCAGGCGCCGCAGAAAAAACCATCAAACTCTATGTTTTTTGGGGTGCTGAATCCGAATCCGACCCCCGTTTTTTCCGGTCACGTCCAAATTTTCGAGATATTGGCGATTTTTCGTTTTTTCGACCTTTTTCCGTTTTGAAAATCACAGCTAAACGTGCGGATGCCCAAAAATTCCACAAAAACTCTCTTCTTACTGGAAATTTATCGCTGATTCCGAAAATATATGTGAGTTGGTGTCTAAAACCACGAGAAATGTGTGATTTTGCCAAAAAATGTTGAGAAAACGTGGTTTTTTCAAAACCAAAGTCACGTTTTTTGATACTTTTTACCTTCTAGCGTGAAAACTAAGGCCGTTAATAAAGTTTTTCCAACGAGGTCTTGTAGGTAGATTGTTTCTTCGTCGAATGGGACCAACCGTGATTCTTTACCTTCCATAATAAGGGAGCTATGATTTTTCTAAGTTTCTACCCATTTTGGCCATGTCGTAGAACATGAACTCCTGGAGTCGGCAATGCAACTTGATCGCAACAACAAAACTTTGTTCCGAGGAATATATTGGACTCGGAGGCATCAATTCAGACCGACTGAAAGATGGTTTTATTCATGAAGAACTCATGGAATTGCACTTGAAGCCCTGAAAAACAAGCGCCCAGAAACTTTGAAAAATCATAGCTCCCTTATTATGGAAGGTAAAGAGTCACGGTTGGTCCCATTCGACGCAGAAACAATCTACCTACAGGACCTCGTTGGAAAAATTTTATTAGGCCTTAGTTTTCACGCTAGAAGCCTTAGTTTTCACGCTAGAAGGTAAAAAGTATCAAAAAACGTGACTTTGGTTTTGAAAAAACCACGTTTTTTCAACATTTTTTGGCAAAATCACACATTTCTCGTGGTTTTAGACACCAACTCACATATATTTTCGGAATCAGCGATAAATTTCCAGTAAGAAGAGAGTTTTTGTGGAATTTTTGGGCATCCGCACGTTTAGCTGTGATTTTCAAAACGGAAAAAGGTCGAAAAAACGAAAAATCGCCAATATCTCGAAAATTTGGACGTGACCGGAAAAAACGGGGGTCGGATTCGGATTCAGCACCCCAAAAAACATAGAGTTTGATGGTTTTTTCTGCGGCGCCTGAGATTGACCTTTTTTTTGTAAACCTGTGTTATCAGTTTCGCCATGGGATTTCAGTTATGTAACTCTTATCTGATTTACACTGTTCTACAGAAAAGAAGTATACCTTTCCCGCAGTATTGTTGGGTGTTGCGGGTGGTAACACTCGTACGTTGTAGTTGGCAGGAAAACGGATGATTTTACACATCACAAAATATATACCTAAAGACAAATTTTGTGCCGAACAAAAGTTTGACTCACGTTACGAAAACAAATGTTTGTACTAATATTTCCCCCAATCAGAACTGTAGATTTAAAAAAAAAATCCTACTACTAGGACCTATATTGTAAAAAACACGTTAAAGGAAGCATTAAATGCTTCCTTTAATTTTAATGACTAATTTCGAGGCGGATCGTAATTATTGAACCCGTCGCGAAACTAATGAACCGACAAAATATGTCCCTAAATTGTAGGGAAAATCAAGATGACGCCACAATCAAACTTTTATAATTAAAGTATAACAAAAAGTCAAGTGGATTTGGTATGTAGGCTACTTCCTTGATAATATTATGGTTCTTGTGACCGCATGGGCCACACTCTACTACAAAATTCACCAGCCAGCGGCGAGACTGGGCGCCCTGCTTGTCCTTCGAGTGGCTTCACCCGGACCGTCCCAATCCCGCTGCCGATTTGTCATTCCGCAGACCGTTTATTTTCGTTGTTAATTACAATGTCAACACGCAGTGAACTTTTGATTGAGCCCGAGGACCGAGCAACACTTCGCCCAAGGACGCCAATTATTTCAAGCGGGTCCGTTGCCCAAGCCTGTATTGTTGACGAATCACTCATAGTGCGAGTAGGTAGTAGTACATGTACTGCGAACTGTCATGTAGTAGTACATGCATGCAACATGACAGTTCGCATGCAACCTGGAGATAGCAGATCCTCCGGAATGGAAATGCCCCCGAATTTCAGGTTAAATCATCCTGTACCATGTTGTTAGAAGTCAAAAAGGGAAAAATACATCATTTTTGTGACAAAAATTCTTTCACGTAGTTTATAATCTGTTAACAGTTTAACAATAATTGTTAAACTGTTAACAGATTATAAACAATTATTGTTCTGGCCGATTCAAACACCGGTGTAGGTAAAGTCACCTACACCGGTTCTGGTTTCCAATCAAAGACACCAGAGTGCAGGTCGATTTTCAAATGTTTTCTTGATTTTCTTGGTAGGTAGTTGGCACTACTGACACTGGAGTAACACGAAAATGGCCGTGTTTGCTTTGTTGTGAATCTTACGTATATACTCAACTTATTTGTGCTATAAATTAACTTATTTGACGTCAGTTTTTAGTTTTTTAATGGTGGCCAACTCGTCGACCAATAGGAGCTGACTTCGGGTTTCCGCCAAAATTCAATTTGCAATTTTTCTATAAATTGTATAAATTCCTACGAACTTGCAGTTTGTGTTTTAACCCCATTTTCAGTATTATTTGGACGCATTCTATCGATAAAAATAAAAAATAAATAAATAATAATAATACAGACACGTTTCCATTCCAAAATTCGTTCATGAAAGCCAGCCCTCTGATTTCAAGTTATACTGCGCGCAAGACACTTAAACTGTAATATTGGAATCAACCTGGAGATAGCAGATCCTCCAATTATGCATCGATACTGCCTACCAGCAGATGTCGACGAATTGTTATGCCCATATTCATGCACTCCCTTTCTCTTCCTCCAAAGACACCAGTGGCCAAATCCTAGACATGACGCTAGAGGCCTTCCTCCAAACACTCAACCCAATAAATTTATTTATGATAAGTCTACAAATCAAGCGGGAACTCATTTTGTGCATGTAGGTACACCCTCAACTTCCGATAGGCAGATTATGCAGGGTGCCCTACAGTTCTCAAGATGGGGCAGGAGCAGACCCCGCACGTTTCTTGAAGAAGATTGAGAAATGCTTTGATCCAGAGAAATACCGCGACTACACCCCTTGAAAATTATATTTGACCAGGCAGTGAACCCCATTCCCCAAGGCAGCTAACTATACTATGACGCTTTAGCTCGCTTGGCCAAAGATTGGAGAATTTATATTCGACCAGCATTGAGTGAAACGTCCGATGAGCAAATGGCGAATGCGTGTCGAACAGATCTTGATGTCCAGCTCCTAATTGAGGGATCTCCGGCCAATTTATCAGGATCCTGGCCAATAATGTGATATTGGCTATCTGCAGACACTCGTCATCTCGAGATGTTGCCTAATTAACTCGGAGTAGATATTCAAACTAGGTCGATCGATGGGAATGAATGAGCTCCAGAGCCTCTCCAATGTCCACTCCGGAACGACCATAACCTCTGGAGTAACCCGGGGTGCTTCAATTAATTCATGATAGGGTCAATAAGGCGTAATCTAATGTATATGCATGGGATGGAACAAGAGAGTGAAGGAGGTTGGCGGAGAGGGCCTGTTAATTTGATTGTCGTTTGACTGGAACCACGCGCTTGGAATTAATGGGATTTTAAGCGGAATTTAATTGTAGGGGTTGGACCGTGGAAGCGTTATGGAGGTGGGGGAAGTTTCTGTGAAGGCAAAGGAAGTATGTAGTTAAGCTAGAAACCTGAAATTTCGCACAATTACCAGTCTCAATGAGATGGAAAGATAGGATGAACGAGACAAAGGGCCGTATTCAATAACGCTCTTAGTGTTAAGGAAGTCCTTAGTTTTAGGCAGCCTAAACAGCACTTCCTTGACGCTAAGGAGCGTTCTTGAATACGGCCCAAAGTCCGTGCATGTTGATTTCACGAATAAAAGGATCACTTATGAACAGTCAATGAAAAAATTAAAAACAATTTTTTTTTGGATTTTTATATTTCAAAAAAAAAATTTTATTTATTTTTTGTTTCAAAAATGTTTTTTTCAAAAATTCTTTATTTTTAACTCGAAAAATATTTAACCTCCTGGGATCCTTCAAAAACCCCATTTTTAGCCCCATGAAAGCCCTGTGGATCACCACAGTGAAATCGGATCGTTCCGGGACCCCCAAAAATGGATTCTACGTCCAAAAATACTTCGAAAACGACACCTAACTCGATCCCATAGCAAAAAGCCTTCAAAAACCGCCTCCCATAGCCTCATTTTAGCCCCATAGCGCCCCACGGGATTGGGTGATCGGACTGAAAACCTTGCGGGCACAACTAGATGGTAAACCAAGTATTTTGTCAAAATTTCAGATTTTTAAAAAAATTCCTACTGCCCAAAACGGCCCGGACGGCGGACGGACATTTCGGATTTAGAATGTCGACCTCTTGAAACGGATAATGTCAAATTTTGAGGCCGATCGGAGTGGTCGACCCCCGTCGCGAAAACATAGGTGTATTATTCCAAGAATAATAAACCAAAAGCTGAACTTGTAATTAAATTCAGAATAATGTACTGGTCGGCGATCAAAATTGACGGTCCATAATAAGCTCATACTGTTCCAGCAGGTCCTAAAGCCTGTCTGGACCTATGGTGCGCAACTTTGGGAATGCACAGCCCAGAGTAATCGCAACATTATTCAGCGCTTCCAGAATAATGTCTTGAGATGCTGCTTAGACGCATAGGTACAGATACTTCAGAAATGACATAATTCACTACGAGCTGCAGATTGAATCTGACAATGAGGCTATTCGGAACCAAGCCATCGACCACCTTTCAAGGCTCCAAGATCATGTCAATGAGGATATGGTCCAACTTCTCAGCACAGACGATCTGCTTAGAAGACTCAAGAGAACCAAGCCACACGAGCTACTCGGTCCTGGTGGGTCTGGCTGTCTTGACTTGAGTGACCACAAGGCTTTCCGTAAGAAATGCGAGGAGCAGATGGAATCATACAGGCTTCAGCTCGGCAGGCGGGACCATGCCGTGGTCTGCGGCTCCCTTTTCAACTCCTACTTTGGGATCATAGGAGGGGCTCCAGGGCGCGGACTACCTTCGTAACCCTGATTTGTCGTTGCACTCCAAACGCTTACTCGCCCAATCGTATGGCTGGTAAAAAGTGTGCGTCATTGCGCCTCACCGGGGTAAAAACCGCACTCAGACCTGAAACGCCATGCCCCGTCTGTGACTCTGGGGAGCAGGACACCCTTCGCCACCTCATCTGCTCGTGCACATGTTTCAGGGTGGACAGGCTGCGTCATCTTGGTGCCGGGTTCCTTGGCGAGAGTGACTTCCTCACCATCTTGAGAGGGAATGATCCAGGGCATCTCAGGTAGCTGAACAGCTTCTTCTTCTTCTTATTATTATTAACCCTTGTTATACGCGTCGTCGTTACACTATACACATTACTTCGAGCCGTTGGCCAAAATTACAAAACATGAATATGCTTCAGCCTATGATGTAATCTGGTCGCTAGCGGACATCACTCCCTAGCAATGAATGTTTATCGGTATCGCTACTTTCATTTCAATCTACTTTTTTCGGCAGTTAGGTCCCGGCTAAAAGTTTCTGGATGGAGGTATTTACCTATCAATATGATAACTCTATGCGTAAAATAGTTACTATATTTATTGTCTTCCTGTGCCATATCCACTGAACAACTTGACTTACTCCTCCAAACAAGCCCAAAATTACTCCTTCGCACATTATGCTAATTATAATGAATTCTAAACGGTGAATAGCAAACTCTGAGTACGAATCTCAACAACTCTGGAGAGAGAAACGGAAGCACATGACTGGAGTGTAGTACACAGAGAAGGGATTGTTCCAAGTGCTCCTTGACGGGGGAGGATGAGAAGCTTTTGGAAACCAGAATCAAGATTTACATAGGCCTTTAGTTCAGCGGAAGTACCGCCAGAGCGAGCGTATCTCGGTGTCATTAGGTTCGAGATGAAGCAATTAGACGGTGACTGAAGTGAAGAGATGAGCAAATGTTTGTAGTTGGGGAGCTGAGAATAGGTCCGGGTAGGGAACTGGTGGCGGGGGGCAAAGCACCCAGTTTCCCGCCACTTCGAAGCGCTAAAGCTGCAGTCTTGGCTGTTTGGCTTGTATGCAAATCAGTATCTAACCACCGCTGTCATTACAAAGGGAAATTACCCCTGTCAACCCAGTTTACCCCCAATAATGTGGCTTTCAACCACCCCGCGCGGCTTTCGCCTCCCATCACATGTGTTCCAGAGCTTGTAATCTATTTCCCAGGTTCGATTTAACGTACGTCTGGGCTGACATTATTTCACCAACACTCACTTCTAGTTGGAAAACCCATTTGGAATTTTAACCTATTGCTAGACGGTTGTTATGAGGACAGTAAAATGCCAGGACTCAGACAGCATGGATGGATAATAAATGAACGAGTTTGTAGTATGTACATCCTTGTTGCTCGTCACATGCTGACTCTAACCTCCGCAGAATGGGGTGCCGGCCCTGCTGCCGCTACAGTGAGGACGATTGGGATCGCTGCTGTCTGTTGCTGCTGGTCAGACTTCCACCGAGGGCTCTTCCGAACACGGATATTCTGGCAGCTCTGACCATGTTGCTCTGTGATGTTTAAATAAAACAAATAGTGTGGGTCCGCTAACTATGGGTCGTTGTCAAAGTATTTATTGACGTAAGCCCTGTAAAACGAGTGTACCTACCTAAAGTGGTTGTTTGCCGATGGTGCAGAGGTCTAATCCAATGAGTTGGTTAGGGAGAGAGAACGTTCTCTCTCCCTAACCAACTCGAGTGTATCTACGTGAATTTGAGTTCCTAAGATAAATTTACACTCACTCCAATTTTGTGTTGTGTGTTTAGCAGAAGGACGGTGGCGTGAATCCACTATTTCGCCACTTTTTGTTGGGGAGGAAGAAGAAGGGCGTATAAAAACATTTCTTTCCTGAGCATAGGAATTGTCGTGATCTGCTGACCAGGAAGAAGATCCAGCCTCAAACGAAGACCCACTCTCGTCAGGCTTACCTGATACGTCAGGATACTGTGGCGGTGCTGCATCAACGGAAGGAACCCGAGGAGATGATGATACCCAACATGATATGTCGTGGCCGGTATCAGTTCGTCCTGGTTTCACAGTGGAACTGGGATTAATTGTTGCAGCTGCCTCAAATGAATTGTCGTTAAAGACGGCCTGACCAATTTATCCAGTCTTACCTGGATCTGCGTCTCTGGCTTCCACTGTCCATCTTCGGAGCTTATACGTACAACTTGGTTTCCTTGCATTTCAAAGCAAGTCGTTTTTCGTGAAAATTCTGGCAGGTGGTTCAAACATTCCGGCTGACCTTTTCTCAATGTAGTCTTATCCGCATCTCTTTCGAGCGCTGTCATTTGTGGCCGACTCAGATAATTTCCTTACTGAAAGAAACTCCTAAAGCTGCTTTGGGTCTATGAGAACAGACCACAAGGTGCAGGAGAGTGAGCCTACGTGTGGTTGCATTTCTGACTACCCATTTAAATTGTGTGTGGTGTGATGATCTGAAGGTGCTGTCCTAAATCACGCCATGGATGGGAGCTGCCAGAATATCCGTGTTCGGAAGAGCCCTCGGTGGAAGTCTGACCAGCAGCAACAGACAGCAGCGATCCCAATCGTCCTCACTGTAGCGGCAGCAGGGCCGGCACCCCATTCTGCGGAGGTTAGAGTCAGCATGTGACGAGCAACAAGGATGTACATACTACAAACTCGTTCATTTATTATCCATCCATGCTGTCTGAGTCCTGGCATTTTACTGTCCTCATAACAACCGTCTAGCAATAGGTTAAAATTCCAAATGGGTTTTCCAACTAGAAGTGAGTGTTGGTGAAATAATGTCAGCCCAGACGTACGTTAAATCGAACCTGGGAAATAGATTACAAGCTCTGGAACACATGTGATGGGAGGCGAAAGCCGCGCGGGGTGGTTGAAAGCCACATTATTGGGGGTAAACTGGGTTGACAGGGGTAATTTCCCTTTGTAATGACAGCGGTGGTTAGATACTGATTTGCATACAAGCCAAACAGCCAAGACTGCAGCTTTAGCGCTTCGAAGTGGCGGGAAACTGGGTGCTTTGCCCCCCGCCACCAGTTCCCTACCCGGACCTATTCTCAGCTCCCCAACTACAAACATTTGCTCATCTCTTCACTTCAGTCACCGTCTAATTGCTTCATCTCGAACCTAATGACACCGAGATACGCTCGCTCTGGCGGTACTTCCGCTGAACTAAAGGCCTATGTAAATCTTGATTCTGGTTTCCAAAAGCTTCTCATCCTCCCCCGTCAAGGAGCACTTGGAACAATCCCTTCTCTGTGTACTACACTCCAGTCATGTGCTTCCGTTTCTCTCTCCAGAGTTGTTGAGATTCGTACTCAGAGTTTGCTATTCACCGTTTAGAATTCATTATAATTAGCATAATGTGCGAAGGAGTAATTTTGGGCTTGTTTGGAGGAGTAAGTCAAGTTGTTCAGTGGATATGGCACAGGAAGACAATAAATATAGTAACTATTTTACGCATAGAGTTATCATATTGATAGGTAAATACCTCCATCCAGAAACTTTTAGCCGGGACCTAACTGCCGAAAAAAGTAGATTGAAATGAAAGTAGCGATACCGATAAACATTCATTGCTAGGGAGTGATGTCCGCTAGCGACCAGATTACATCATAGGCTGAAGCATATTCATGTTTTGTAATTTTGGCCAACGGCTCGAAGTAATGTGTATAGTGTAACGACGACGCGTATAACAAGGGTTAATAATAATAAGAAGAAGAAGAAGCTGTTCAGCTACCTGAGATGCCCTGGATCATTCCCTCTCAAGATGGTGAGGAAGTCACTCTCGCCAAGGAACCCGGCACCAAGATGACGCAGCCTGTCCACCCTGAAACATGTGCACGAGCAGATGAGGTGGCGAAGGGTGTCCTGCTCCCCAGAGTCACAGACGGGGCATGGCGTTTCAGGTCTGAGTGCGGTTTTTACCCCGGTGAGGCGCAATGACGCACACTTTTTACCAGCCATACGATTGGGCGAGTAAGCGTTTGGAGTGCAACGACAAATCAGGGTTACGAAGGTAGTCCGCGCCCTGGAGCCCCTCCTATGATCCCAAAGTAGGAGTTGAAAAGGGAGCCGCAGACCACGGCATGGTCCCGCCTGCCGAGCTGAAGCCTGTATGATTCCATCTGCTCCTCGCATTTCTTACGGAAAGCCTTGTGGTCACTCAAGTCAAGACAGCCAGACCCACCAGGACCGAGTAGCTCGTGTGGCTTGGTTCTCTTGAGTCTTCTAAGCAGATCGTCTGTGCTGAGAAGTTGGACCATATCCTCATTGACATGATCTTGGAGCCTTGAAAGGTGGTCGATGGCTTGGTTCCGAATAGCCTCATTGTCAGATTCAATCTGCAGCTCGTAGTGAATTATGTCATTTCTGAAGTATCTGTACCTATGCGTCTAAGCAGCATCTCAAGACATTATTCTGGAAGCGCTGAATAATGTTGCGATTACTCTGGGCTGTGCATTCCCAAAGTTGCGCACCATAGGTCCAGACAGGCTTTAGGACCTGCTGGAACAGTATGAGCTTATTATGGACCGTCAATTTTGATCGCCGACCAGTACATTATTCTGAATTTAATTACAAGTTCAGCTTTTGGTTTATTATTCTTGGAATAATACACCTATGTTTTCGCGACGGGGGTCGACCACTCCGATCGGCCTCAAAATTTGACATTATCCGTTTCAAGAGGTCGACATTCTAAATCCGAAATGTCCGTCCGCCGTCCGGGCCGTTTTGGGCAGTAGGAATTTTTTTAAAAATCTGAAATTTTGACAAAATACTTGGTTTACCATCTAGTTGTGCCCGCAAGGTTTTCAGTCCGATCACCCAATCCCGTGGGGCGCTATGGGGCTAAAATGAGGCTATGGGAGGCGGTTTTTGAAGGCTTTTTGCTATGGGATCGAGTTAGGTGTCGTTTTCGAAGTATTTTTGGACGTAGAATCCATTTTTGGGGGTCCCGGAACGATCCGATTTCACTGTGGTGATCCACAGGGCTTTCATGGGGCTAAAAATGGGGTTTTTGAAGGATCCCAGGAGGTTAAATATTTTTCGAGTTAAAAATAAAGAATTTTTGAAAAAAACATTTTTGAAACAAAAAATAAATAAAATTTTTTTTTTGAAATATAAAAATCCAAAAAAAAATTGTTTTTAATTTTTTCATTGACTGTTCATAAGTGATCCTTTTATTCGTGAAATCAACATGCACGGACTTTGGGCCGTATTCAAGAACGCTCCTTAGCGTCAAGGAAGTGCTGTTTAGGCTGCCTAAAACTAAGGACTTCCTTAACACTAAGAGCGTTATTGAATACGGCCCTTTGTCTCGTTCATCCTATCTTTCCATCTCATTGAGACTGGTAATTGTGCGAAATTTCAGGTTTCTAGCTTAACTACATACTTACATCAAAAGTTAGGCAGGTATTGAGTTTTTGTGCGCTTTTTGACGATTCTGGACCGCTAAGGGGGGGATTTACTGGCGGAGGACGGACATTTCCAAACCAATTCGCTTCCGGGCATGAACACGTTCTGTGTTGAAAAATTCCGGCCCTGGATTTCCCAAAATTCAGGTTTTACTTTAGCCCAGCAGAAGAAACCAAGGTATCATTAAAATGTTTCAAGTTGAAATCGCTCCATTTTATCTTCATCGTTCCATTATGGAACATAGTTGATTTATCGCGTTGATTTATCGTTATTCGTTGATTTATCCATTATGGAACACAGTTGATTTATCGTGTGGAGTAATGCAGTAGTATGATACTACTGCATTACTCCACACGATAAATCAACTGAGGAACGATGAAGATCTGACCTTTCAAAACGGTCAAAGACGCCATGTAAGGGTCAACCCCGCTGCCGCTAAGGGCCCCAAACCACTACAATGTAAAAACTCTGCTGTAAACCAAATCCATTTATTGGGTTTGTCACGCGAAGGCTGGTCACGACCCCGGCTTTATATTGATCACCCTCAGACTCCAACTGGATTTCTTCACCCCATTATCCCCTTCGGCGTTGCAGATATTTGGAAAGGACTGCATCGTTCCAAGAGGTGACGTGAGCGTTCAAGAAAAATCCATGATAACGTTTTTTTGCACCGCTCATCTAGAAATTTCCGCTTCAAATCCTGCATATCAATGTGAGAAAACAGTTGAAGGTCCGGGCCTTCCTTAATGAATACCAAGTTGGCGCTGGGTTGGGTGGAGTGTTAATATGCTGCTAGTCGGGTCTACAGAGGCTTTTCCTTTGCCTTCACAGAAACTTCCCCCACCTCCATAACGCTTCCACGGTCCAACCCCTACAATTAAATTCCGCTTAAAATCCCATTAATTCCAAGCGCGTGGTTCCAGTCAAACGACAATCAAATTAACAGGCCCTCTCCGCCAACCTCCTTCACTCTCTTGTTCCATCCCATGCATATACATTAGATTACGCCTTATTGACCCTATCATGAATTAATTGAAGCACCCCGGGTTACTCCAGAGGTTATGGTCGTTCCGGAGTGGACATTGGAGAGGCTCTGGAGCTCATTCATTCCCATCGATCGACCTAGTTTGAATATCTACTCCGAGTTAATTAGGCAACATCTCGAGATGACGAGTGTCTGCAGATAGCCAATATCACATTATTGGCCAGGATCCTGATAAATTGGCCGGAGATCCCTCAATTAGGAGCTGGACATCAAGATCTGTTCGACACGCATTCGCCATTTGCTCATCGGACGTTTCACTCAATGCTGGTCGAATATAAATTCTCCAATCTTTGGCCAAGCGAGCTAAAGCGTCATAGTATAGTTAGCTGCCTTGGGGAATGGGGTTCACTGCCTGGTCAAATATAATTTTCAAGGGGTGTAGTCGCGGTATTTCTCTGGATCAAAGCATTTCTCAATCTTCTTCAAGAAACGTGCGGGGTCTGCTCCTGCCCCATCTTGAGAACTGTAGGGCACCCTGCATAATCTGCCTATCGGAAGTTGAGGGTGTACCTACATGCACAAAATGAGTTCCCGCTTGATTTGTAGACTTATCATAAATAAATTTATTGGGTTGAGTGTTTGGAGGAAGGCCTCTAGCGTCATGTCTAGGATTTGGCCACTGGTGTCTTTGGAGGAAGAGAAAGGGAGTGCATGAATATGGGCATAACAATTCGTCGACATCTGCTGGTAGGCAGTATCGATGCATAATTGGAGGATCTGCTATCTCCAGGTTGATTCCAATATTACAGTTTAAGTGTCTTGCGCGCAGTATAACTTGAAATCAGAGGGCTGGCTTTCATGAACGAATTTTGGAATGGAAACGTGTCTGTATTATTATTATTTATTTATTTTTTATTTTTATCGATAGAATGCGTCCAAATAATACTGAAAATGGGGTTAAAACACAAACTGCAAGTTCGTAGGAATTTATACAATTTATAGAAAAATTGCAAATTGAATTTTGGCGGAAACCCGAAGTCAGCTCCTATTGGTCGACGAGTTGGCCACCATTAAAAAACTAAAAACTGACGTCAAATAAGTTAATTTATAGCACAAATAAGTTGAGTATATACGTAAGATTCACAACAAAGCAAACACGGCCATTTTCGTGTTACTCCAGTGTCAGTAGTGCCAACTACCTACCAAGAAAATCAAGAAAACATTTGAAAATCGACCTGCACTCTGGTGTCTTTGATTGGAAACCAGAACCGGTGTAGGTGACTTTACCTACACCGGTGTTTGAATCGGCCAGAACAATAATTGTTTATAATCTGTTAACAGTTTAACAATTATTGTTAAACTGTTAACAGATTATAAACTACGTGAAAGAATTTTTGTCACAAAAATGATGTATTTTTCCCTTTTTGACTTCTAACAACATGGTACAGGATGATTTAACCTGAAATTCGGGGGCATTTCCATTCCGGAGGATCTGCTATCTCCAGGTTGCATGCGAACTGTCATGTTGCATGCATGTACTACTACATGACAGTTCGCAGTACATGTACTACTACCTACTCGCACTATGAGTGATTCGTCAACAATACAGGCTTGGGCAACGGACCCGCTTGAAATAATTGGCGTCCTTGGGCGAAGTGTTGCTCGGTCCTCGGGCTCAATCAAAAGTTCACTGCGTGTTGACATTGTAATTAACAACGAAAATAAACGGTCTGCGGAATGACAAATCGGCAGCGGGATTGGGACGGTCCGGGTGAAGCCACTCGAAGGACAAGCAGGGCGCCCAGTCTCGCCGCTGGCTGGTGAATTTTGTAGTAGAGTGTGGCCCATGCGGTCACAAGAACCATAATATTATCAAGGAAGTAGCCT
This sequence comes from Pilophorus perplexus, assembly GCA_955831195.1. Taxonomy (NCBI): domain Eukaryota; kingdom Metazoa; phylum Arthropoda; class Insecta; order Hemiptera; family Miridae; genus Pilophorus; species Pilophorus perplexus. Next base: position 4,592,784 of record OY037017.1, read on the forward strand.
ACATACCAAACCCACTTGACTTTTTGTTATACTTTAATTATAAAAGTTTGATTGTGGCGTCATCTTGATTTTCCCTACAATTTAGGGACATATTTTGTCGGTTCATTAGTTTCGCGACGGGTTCAATAATTACGATCCGCCTCGAAATTAGTCATTAAAATTAAAGGAAGCATTTAATGCTTCCTTTAACGTGTTTTTTACAATATAGGTCCTAGTAGTAGGATTTTTTTTTTAAATCTACAGTTCTGATTGGGGGAAATATTAGTACAAACATTTGTTTTCGTAACGTGAGTCAAACTTTTGTTCGGCACAAAATTTGTCTTTAGGTATATATTTTGTGATGTGTAAAATCATCCGTTTTCCTGCCAACTACAACGTACGAGTGTTACCACCCGCAACACCCAACAATACTGCGGGAAAGGTATACTTCTTTTCTGTAGAACAGTGTAAATCAGATAAGAGTTACATAACTGAAATCCCATGGCGAAACTGATAACACAGGTTTACAAAAAAAAGGTCAATCTCAGGCGCCGCAGAAAAAACCATCAAACTCTATGTTTTTTGGGGTGCTGAATCCGAATCCGACCCCCGTTTTTTCCGGTCACGTCCAAATTTTCGAGATATTGGCGATTTTTCGTTTTTTCGACCTTTTTCCGTTTTGAAAATCACAGCTAAACGTGCGGATGCCCAAAAATTCCACAAAAACTCTCTTCTTACTGGAAATTTATCGCTGATTCCGAAAATATATGTGAGTTGGTGTCTAAAACCACGAGAAATGTGTGATTTTGCCAAAAAATGTTGAGAAAACGTGGTTTTTTCAAAACCAAAGTCACGTTTTTTGATACTTTTTACCTTCTAGCGTGAAAACTAAGGCCGTTAATAAAGTTTTTCCAACGAGGTCTTGTAGGTAGATTGTTTCTTCGTCGAATGGGACCAACCGTGATTCTTTACCTTCCATAATAAGGGAGCTATGATTTTTCTAAGTTTCTACCCATTTTGGCCATGTCGTAGAACATGAACTCCTGGAGTCGGCAATGCAACTTGATCGCAACAACAAAACTTTGTTCCGAGGAATATATTGGACTCGGAGGCATCAATTCAGACCGACTGAAAGATGGTTTTATTCATGAAGAACTCATGGAATTGCACTTGAAGCCCTGAAAAACAAGCGCCCAGAAACTTTGAAAAATCATAGCTCCCTTATTATGGAAGGTAAAGAGTCACGGTTGGTCCCATTCGACGCAGAAACAATCTACCTACAGGACCTCGTTGGAAAAATTTTATTAGGCCTTAGTTTTCACGCTAGAAGCCTTAGTTTTCACGCTAGAAGGTAAAAAGTATCAAAAAACGTGACTTTGGTTTTGAAAAAACCACGTTTTTTCAACATTTTTTGGCAAAATCACACATTTCTCGTGGTTTTAGACACCAACTCACATATATTTTCGGAATCAGCGATAAATTTCCAGTAAGAAGAGAGTTTTTGTGGAATTTTTGGGCATCCGCACGTTTAGCTGTGATTTTCAAAACGGAAAAAGGTCGAAAAAACGAAAAATCGCCAATATCTCGAAAATTTGGACGTGACCGGAAAAAACGGGGGTCGGATTCGGATTCAGCACCCCAAAAAACATAGAGTTTGATGGTTTTTTCTGCGGCGCCTGAGATTGACCTTTTTTTTGTAAACCTGTGTAATCAAACATCTGGTTCTTGTTTGTTTTGTTTTCTATGGCATTCAATGTTATTACTGGTTTTTTGCTTTAGCTGCAGCTTTTGCAGTTCATGGCCGTAGTTATTACGTGAGTTCACCTGAGATATCATGAATTCATGCTTAAGCTTCCAACTGTACGATCCAAAGTCGAAAAATGAAGGGATATGTTTTCCTGTGGAATCATGATTACCTGTTAGTGCACATCTTGACTGATCCAGAGCGAGATAAATTGCGTGGAAAAGTGACCTGCGGAACCCCTGGGAGGGGATTGAATAATATTCAATGAATAATATGCAAGTTCCATATTATGGAACTTGCAGAGCTCGGACAGTCGTCCTCATTTATCGAGGAAATCACAGTTTGTATAATATTACCTATCTATTATCTTAATCTCCGATTAGGTTACCACACTCGAACAATAGGGAGTTCCTAGTGGTGAGATACGTCGTGGTATCTCGATTCCATCCGTATCCTACTCCAGCAGTGCGCATGCGCGATCGCCGATGGTATCGTATCTGCGATCCGTTGGTGGTATGTTTACGGAAAATACGATACCACCGGCCGATACGGAAGATGGTATCTAGTGAATCCTTATCGCAAAGTAACCTGCCTAATTGATAAACAGCTTCCAAGAAGACATATAAATCGTCGACAACAACAACAACAACGAAAACCGCGAGCAGCACAGCTGGCAGCTCAGTGCTGCCAGTACTTTCCTCTGTGTTGTCCTGAGTTTGTTAGGTGCCGATTTCACGAACCACCGCGGTTTTATTTCACACCAGTTGTTGAAAGAATTTGGAGGAGCAACGAAACATTACACTATTGGAAGCAGCCATGCAGACAGCCGACCTGGAATTTTGGACTTTTTGGAATCTTGACTTCTTGAACCATATAAAGTTTGAGGCCGATCAGAATTATCGACCTCTGTCGCGATTACATAGGTAGGTATTATTCCAAGGATAATAAACCAAAACTGACCCAAAAGCTGACGAAGGTGAGTCAGTCCGGTGAAGCACGACTTCAGGGCAACAAAAATGGCAAGACGCGCGCAAAATATTTAAAATCTTCTCTCCAAGCCACAGTGAAACTGGTCGGCCACCAATCCAGATGAGTTAAATGTTACAGACATTTTAACTCAATAATTATTATTGATTTGAGGAGCTGAGCTTCAAAACTCTCGCTCGTTCCACTCAATCGCAATTTCCAGAAATCACGAAAAACTCCGTGCATCCTTGCAACTGATCAGATCAAAATGGTTACTTATGAAGTTTAATAAAATTTATTAATAAGATTTAAGCTAATTTCCTAAGGAGGCACTTTCGACAACAAACCCCAAAAACAACTCCACTTCGAAAGCTGAATACCGCGGCGGTATTACCGCCTGATGTTAATGAACTTGTTTTAATAGTAACGTGACCCGTTACTCCAAGATCCTAGTCGGAGATACCACCTAAAAATGCTAAATGGTATCTCAATCAATTTTGGTTAGCATCGCGCTTGGTTTCCCTAGATACGGCATCCGTATTCCAAGTGGTGGTATCTCGATCGTATCCACTAGGAACTCCCTAATTTTGGGCCAAAAGAAGTAGGTATTACTTTTTGAGAAATTGAGTTTGAAATAGGTAACTCAATCAATGGCAGGCAGAAAAGTGAACATTTTAATACGCGTCAATAATTTGGGGTTGTCAAGCTCATCAAACATCTTGTATCGCTTGACTACTGGAGTCAGGGTCCAACATTCCTCCCCCTCTGATCGGAAGCTGCGCTTTCCGCATCTGATCAGCATGCACTCTCCATTCCAAGACGTCGAGTAGCACCACGTAGGAAAGCGGTCCAGTGCGCTCCTTCACTTTGGCCTTCACGAATTCCTTGTCCTCTCTTCGCCTCTTGATCCAGGCGTCTTCCCCCACTGCAAATTCTTTGAACCTGCCCTCTCTATGCTGCTGTTGCTGCTGCTGCAGAGCTTCATCCATTTGCGCCGCGAGGTTTGGCTTCAACAGCGAAGGGCGAGTCCGCGGCTCCCGGCCGAACATCATCCTGTTGGTAGAGCTGTGCACGGCCGTCCTGTACGAAAACTAATTTCGCTAAGCGGCCCTGCAACCACCCCTCGTTCTTTGAGGATGCCAGCCGTTGCTTGAATGTTCGAACCGCCCGTTCCGCCAAGCCGTTTGTCCGTGGATGGTACGGGGTAGACGTAACATGCTTGATGTTGTTGCTGGTACAAAAAATCAGCAGACTCCCGAGACGCAAATTGCGGCCCGTTGTCTGACACAATTACCCTCGGCAGGCCGAACCTGGCAAACAGCTCTTCCAGTGTTGTTATGGTGACCTCCGCTGTGTGCCTCTTCATTGGCACAATTTCTACCCATTTGCTGGTAGTATCCAGTGGCGGATCCAGAGGGGGGGGGGGGGGGGCGCGGGGGGCGCCCCCCCTCCTCAACGAGAAAATATATGAGATTCAAAATTTTATAATCGCCTTAATTTGAAGAGAAGTACTCAACATAAGTTTGATTAAATGTCTGTGTGTTGTGTGGTGGCTGCGCTGCGTTCATCACTTGCCGAGAAGGTGTCAGGTAGTGATGGGGAGCGAAAGAGTGAGCGACTCCTAAGGAGCGATTCTTTTCAGGGAGTTCGGTCACCAAATCGCTCCCTTAGAGGAGCGGTAGTTCAGAGAATGACTCCTGGTTCGACGAACCCGGGGTTCGTCATACTGCAACAGGTAAAAAGGGCCTAGCGCTATCCCCAGCATCACAATGGAGGGTATATCGCTTGATCCTTTCTTGGTGCCGCTTCATGTTGTGAAACAAGGGAGTTGTTAACAATGATCCCTATTGGTCCAAAACGAGCGAAAGAGCGAGAAAATACGATTTTTGATAAATAGGGGAGTTGGATTGGTCGGTAGGTGTGTTCGGAGTTGGCTAGAATGATCCCTATTGGCCCAAATTGAGCGAAAGAGCGAAATGAGACAATTAGTGATTGAGGGAGGAGTGGGACTGGCAGGTATGTCACATGGGTACAACCCCCCCCCCCCCCCCCCCCCAAGAAATTGAAGATTCCGATAGTGAAAAACGCCGGAATGGGAAAGAAACTAAGCAAAGCCGTAGGTGCAAAACTTTAATTCTGTGTCAATGATAAAACAATTTTGGAAAAACCCTGGAAATTCTCCACTTCACGGAAAAACATTGAATCATGGATATGTTTAGTGTAAACTCGTCGTCACAAAATTTAATTTTGGTTGTCGAGTAGAAACAGTTTCTAGTAACCAACCGCAAAACTTCCTTACAGACCAATCATGTGATTATAGTTTTCGCGATTATGTTGCGTAACAAATTTTGGTGTCGTTTGGTGTCGCAGGTGTCGCAAATTTTAGAATGACCCCCAGCCCAAAAACATATCCATGTTAAAAAGATTGGACGTGTAATCCATTTTTCGGGGTCCCACATCCCTTCCACAGATGTTACAAAAAAATTAAAAAAAAAAAATTCATTTTCCGCCCCCCCCCCCCTCTCAGAAAAATCCTGGATCCGCCCTTGGTAGTATCCACGACCACCAGCCAACTGTGTCCCTCAAAAGCTTCCGCAAAATCAATAAGGATTCGGGACCAGACTTCTGTAGGAACATTCCACGAATATATCGGTGATTCCGGATCCCAAGGCCTATTCCGCTGGCAGGAGTCGCACGCTTTCAGGAACTCTTCAATGTGCTTTTCCATCCCAAGCCACCATAAGTGCAACCTTGCAATTGACCTCATGGCTGACGACCCCGGGTGACCCTCATCCAAACGAATTGCCGACGTTTGCAGAAGTCTGTGCAGAACTAGTTATATCCTGGCCAGCCCCCATCTCGCTGCCCAGGCGGCGTGGCTTCTCTTCTTTGCTTCCTCCTCGTCGACATAACTATTTCAAAATTATTCGTCGCCAGTTCACGTTTGGTCGATTTTGGACCACTGTGCGGCGGGTAAAACTTGAATGAATTGCGTTATGAACGTGAATTACAATCCCAAGTAATCTCCTCGCAGGTTATAGCCTAGAAAGGGGCTTTGCAACTCTCGGATACATCGCATTACCTTATTATTCTATATACCGACGAAATTAAATTTGCCTTATTCAGTTACCTACCATTTTAACAACCTGTTCGGCTGTTCGGCTTTCATAATTTGTAACAATGTAACAAATTCCATGGCCTGTCTAATTGCACGCTGGGGTTCCCAGATAATGGGAATTAACAACGACAATTAGTTCGGAAATTCGCTCAGGAACTGTTTTCACTCCCGTGAGAGGGAATATACGAACTACGGCGCCTATGGGATATTACCGTGAAACAGGAAACCATTCATCACGGTTAGTTCGTAACTTCAAATTTACATATTTTCTCTAAAAGAAACCCGTGCGATGAGTGTTGCGCGATTGTCTCACGTCCTTGACGAAGCGATCCTCGCCATCGATAATTGACAGTGAGGAGATAAAAAAACTTTCTCTTGAAGATGACCGCTCGAATACTTGTACATTTATTTTCTTGGGACATTATCAGACCGCACGCAGCTGTTACACTTTCCCATTTTGGTTTATTATTCTCGGAATAGGTAATACACCTTTAAGATCGCAATGGAGGTCGAAAATTCAGATCGGTCTCGAAATTTGACATTATACATTTCAAGATGTCTAGATTCCAAAAACGACATGTCCGTCCACCGTACGCCAAAAGCAGTCCGGGCCGTTTTGGGCAGCAGGATTTTTTTTCTGTAAATTTGACAAAATATTCGGTTTCCATCCAGTTGTGCCCGCAAGGTTTTCAGTCCGATCGCCCAAACCCGTGGGGCACTATGGGTAGGGTGGCCAGATATTTTTTTCGAGGAAGCAGTACATTAAACAAATAGTCGTCGGACACTATAGTATGATATACCTACTATATATATATATATAGTCTATGCGTATCTATTACCTACTAATATAGTATTGTACTATAATAGTACAAGAGCCTTTTTTTGTCTATAGACAAAATTATTATTATATAATAATAATTTTGTCTAATATTAGACATTAAAATTTTTTGTCTATAGATAGAGAAAAAAATGTTTTTCAATGTCTAATAAAACATCACATTAGGTTAAATCATTGCCACTGATACCGAAAATATAATGACTATATGATATAATCTACATCTCATAAAGGAGATCCATATCGAGAGATCAATACTATTCGTCTGCATTTAGAAACTAGAGAACCGGTTTGAAAATCATAAAAATCGCTCCACCAACCAACTTCTTCTTCCCCTAATTGACAAGAGGTGTTGGTGTTCTATCTAATTTAGGGTCCGGGCGTCTGGGCACCATCATTCTTTGGAAGATATTGCCAAGTGCGTAAGTAAGTTGGCAGGAAGTATCGAGCCTAAAACTCGACTAGTTTCAAAAAGCAGTACATTTCAGGTGTACACAAGGGCCTCTGTGTACAGCAGTATCACATACCTTAAAGCAGTACTGTATCTGGCCACCCTAGCTATGGGGCTAAAATGGGGATATGGGAGGGGGTTTTGAAGGCTTTTAGCTATGGGATCGAGTTAGGTGTCGTTTTCGAAGTATTTTTGGCCGTAGAATCAATTTTCGGGGGTCTCGGAACGATCCAATTTCACTGTGGCGATCTATAGGGCTTTCATGGGGCTAAAAATGGGATTTTTGAAGAATCCCAGGAGGTTAAATATTTTTCGAGCAAAATATGAAGAATCTTAAAAAAAAATTTTGTTAAAAAAAAAAAAAAAAAAAATCCAAAAAAATTTTTTATGGAAAAAAAATCTTTTTTTTTTTCAAACTTTCCATTGACACAGAAATAATTGTTTCACAACTAACCTGCATCAAATAATAATGAACCCTTGTGTAAAATTTGCAGCGTTTTTTTTAAGTGCTTTGGGCATGGGCCGATTCGGCTGTGTGGTCGAGTGGGGAGTAGTTTTCGAAGTATTTTGGGACGTAGAATAATATGGAACCTGATGGTCAGAAAACCAGTACCTACTGGTAACAATATCAAGTGTTAATGAATTATTCATTTTATTATCATGAATTGAATTCTTCATTTCATTGATATGAATTTGATGACTCTTATTTATTTTATGACTATTCATTTTTGGGTGTTCCATAACGATCCGCTTTCACTGTGAGGGTCTATAGGGCTTTCATGAGGCTATAATAGCCATTTGTACACAAATGGGATTTTGGGAGGATCCGAGAGAAGTCAAATAAGCTGTTGTTGTCCGAGTAATTTTGGACGCATAATCCATTTTTCGAAAATCACCATTTGTAAGTACCAATTTTTTTTTTCAAAAATATTTTTTATTGACGCAGAATTGATTTTCCCACAAGTAACCGGTATCAAGGAATAGTTTACACTTGCGTAAAATTTGCAGCTTTTTTTTTTTTTTTTTTTTTTTTTACTTGATTGAGTGCGTCACGACGTAACCCACAACTTTTCAAAAATGGAGATCTCGAGGCAAGAAGGTTGTCACTTTCAAGGTGAATATTGGAAAATAATATTCCAGATATCATCTCCTTTGAATGAGGCTGGTAGTCTTAATCGTCGACGTCGAACGGCAACAAATCGCTACATTTCATATAAAATATTCATCACGTTTTAGTCTCATTTGAAAAGTTGTTCCTTTTTTGAATTACTCCGTTGTAGAGGTGACCCATTCAATTGCTGAAAAATAATTTTCAAACAAAAATCCTTCATTTACAGGTAGGTAATAAGTATTTCATGTACCTCCAATCGCCCATTTCAAGCCTTCCGAACCGCTCAACCATCGTAATCAGTTGATTTCTCAAATGCTCGACTTTTCAAACGGAGAGTTTAATTAGCGTTTTCAACTAAACTTCAAAGTTTACTGCGTCCTCCTTGTAACGCTCCGGCAAGCCTTTTCAAGCGACATTAGCGAATGATTAATTTGAATGGTCGCCAAAGAAAATTCCTCCGAAAAGGTTTCAAAGAGCTGTAATAAATTCTTGAATACAAAAAGGCCAAATTCAAGGTTGTCTCCGGACGGGGGTTCCGATTGTGGTAGAAATTCAAAATCAAGATTTTCTGCGAAGAACAGAGAGCAGAGATTCTGAAGAACGAACTGATGGAATTACAAATATTTCAACGGCTGAATTAGCTGAAAACAGGGGGACATTGAAAAACGGTGCAAATTTTACACAACGGTTTATTATTCTTTGATATACGTTACATGCGCATAAATTTAATTCTGTCAATGAAAAAAATTATTTTTTTTTTTTTGATTTTTATCTCAATTTTTTTTTGATTTTTTTTTTTCAAAACTTAATTTTCAAAAATTCTTATTTTTTACTCGAAAAATATTTAACATCCTAGGATCCTTCAAAAATCCCATTTTTAGCCCCTTGAAAGCCCTAAAGATCGCCCCAGTGAAATCGGATCGTTCCGGGACTCCAAAAAATGGATTCTAAGTCCAAAAATACTTCGAAAACGACACCTAACTCGATTCCATAGCTAAAAGTCTTCAAAAAACCCTCCCGTAGCCCCATTATAGCCCCATAGCGCCCCACGGGTTTGGGCGAACGGTCTGAAAACCTTGCGGGCACAACTAGATGGTAAACCAAGTATTTTGTCAAAATTTCAGATTTTTAAAAAAATTCCTACTGCCCAAAACGGCCTGGACGGCGGACGGACATTTCGGATTTAGAATGTAGACCTCTTGAAACGGATAATGTCAAATTTTGAGCCCGATCGGAGTCGTCGACCCCCGTCGCGAAAACATAGGTGTATTATTCCAAGAATAATAAACCAAAACGTAAGTTTTCAGTATATAATTAGGCTTAATGTAATTGAGGAGTCATTTAATCATTTTCAAATGAAATTAGCTGGGAAGAGCACAACATTTTGTGTTGGAAGAGTTCCTTCCGAAATTGAAAACTCTACCAAAGAAATCGGCGGCCCACCGGTTTGAACGTTTTCGTGAGAATGACCCATATACATCATAATATGATATTCATGATTATGTGAAGGGTGCCACATGCATAAGGGCTTGAGAACCATTTGGAAAACCGAAATTCGAAAAAATGGAGCTTTGCCCCTCATGCATAATACTGCACGCTTCAGCACTCTTGTCCACAAGAGGACCTGAGAATGGGGCTTCTTACTTATTCGAGAGCCGAGAACCTAACCTGGTTTGTTATTTAATAGCAGCAGACAGCTGTAGTTGACATACGTTTTGAAAGAAATTTTCCGTTACAAGTACGAACCCAACGTAAAGAAACTTCGCCTTGTGAACTAAGGCTAACTAAAAAGGTTCGGAGTGAACGCAGGAAAAAGGTAGGCAACCGCTAAGAAACGATTTTATTTAGACGGAACTGCGGGGTAGGGGGGGCTTTGTAAAGGACTATATTGAGTTCACTCTGAAACCACCCCATTCATCCCCCACCTACGATACTCACCCCCAAACACACGACAACATTCGGTGACTGCTTTATACAAACCTGCGGGACTGTTGCATGCTCAAAAGACCCCCGAGTCGTTTCACCGTAACCTTCATTGGATCGCATGTCAAGCTCTCCCTTCACGTTCTATGTAAATCTTCGGGCTAATGTTTCGTGACTCCGGGATTCAATCTTTTCTGAAAAATAAGTTAAACCTCTCCCCCCCCCCCCCCCTTTGTCTTGAAATCCAATCAATGGCATGGAAAAATTCTACATGCGGTTGCCGCTTTTACATTATTAGAGAATAGCGTTTTGCGGAACACATTCCAATCAAGTTTGCAAGGATCGAGTTCATGCCATGCTTATTACAGTCGTGAAATATTCATTTCAGTTAGGTAAATTCAGAGAATCTCCAACAGAGATTCTTCATGTACAGCCGCTAGATTGCGGTTCCGTCCCACTGTGTGGCGATTGGGCGCTTGGCCGCCTGTTAATTGCTGAACTACGAAAAAACCGTTGCGCACAAACCGTCTATAGATAGATCCACCCTAGCTCCTCAACAAGTCAATAGGTCGCGTTAAATCATAAAAAACTGAACCCGTTGCACCCGGGCCCGGCCTTCGTAGGGGGGCCCGGATTTTCTTGAGCGATTTTTTTTTTTTTTTTTTTTTTTTTTTTTGTAAAAAAAGGGGGAGGAGAGGCTAATGGGAAAAGGGACAGATCAATAAAATAGGAAATCAATATGAAAATTTTTCATACAACCTTTTTTTTTTTTTTTTTTAGGGGCCTGATGAATTTTGCTCCCGGGCCCGGATTTTCTCTCCTCGGCCCTGGCCGAGACAACGGTTTTTTACATTTTGGCACTTGGCCGGTTTGTGCATATTAAATATTATTTAATATGCCCCTATTTATTGGTATTTAATATGCGTCCAGTTGGCCAATCATTTCAGTGAAGTACATAATCGTCATTCCCAAAATGATAACGTGATGCAAAATAATAAGTTTTTGTCGACGGTGGAGAGTCTAATCCAATGAGGTGGTTAGGGAGAGAAAACGACTCCTTTGTTGAGTACCTACCTACTAAATGGGATAGGGAACACGGTCAGAGAAATGGGAAAATTCGGCCGAACATAGTTGAACTAATAATGAACAAAGTACAGTTAGCACTGAGAAATTAGGTGTCTGAGCAGAGGAAATCACTAGTGAATATTTGGCGTTTTGAATTTTCCCGCGGTGACACTTTAAGGGGAGTCGTGTGATACATACCTAGGGTCGAAAAAATCGATTTTTTGTTTAAGGTATTTTCAGAAACTACCCCATTTTCTGGTTCGAATAAAATTTATTCCAAAGTCGTACCTCATTTGGAACGTTGTCTACACAATTTTTGAAAATGACCCTTGGAGCTCTCAGAAGCCGCCCAGAACGCAGGTCGGCTCGCATAAAATCTTTAAGGAATTTGGTGTACCTAATCATCCAAATCTCCAATGTCATACATATTGTCACTGTCAAACCTTGCATATTTGTTCATTGAGAAAAGAATACCTAATTATTTTCTTGGATGAGGACGATGGAGTTTCCTCTTTGACGGGGCCAGCGACAGGCGAAGATTTACCTGCTTCTGCGTTATTTCTTCTTTTATTTTAACTCAAATTGAGGTGAATGATTGAACAGAGGGAAAAAACTGAGGAATGACTGGAACGAATAATCGTAGGTACTACTAACCTACTGGTAAAACGTAAACAAATCATCGTAAAAAAAATAATAATAAAAAAAATAAAAAAATAAAATGTTGCTGTCCCTAATCATTTATTGTCTAAACTGTGTATTATGTTAGATAACTGTGTATTAGTGTTAGCACTAATATAGATGGATAGGGATGGTTAGGGATGGTTCATTCGAGGAATGAAAGAAACTAGTAAATTGAAGAAAGTGATAATATCACTTGAATGGTGTCATACAAAATAAAAAGGGCCCTTACGTATTTTTTCCCGTTTCGAGATAATCGAAAAAAACTGGTTTTCTCTTGAAATAGGTATGTGGGTTATTTCAATGAAATTTTTACTACGCGTTCCTCAAGGTAACCATTGTTGGAAATCAAATTGCTTTTGATCATTTATTGTATAGTTTTTAGGTAAAAAATACAAACAGGTGTCGGAATAAGGTCCCTTTCTGCACGTACCAGCTGTGTTGGTGAGGCGTGTTCGATTTGGTGCAGGAATAAGGTCCCTTTCTGCATGAACCATGCACAGTGTCTCCCACAGTGAGGTGTTCGATTTCGTGCAAGAAGGGTCCTTAATCTTGGAATAGGGCCCCTTCTCGCATGGAATGAAAAATACGCCCGCAATTTTCTAGGTGCATTAGTTCGGTGAGAAGGTCCCTTACTGCATGAATCGGTGGAACCGAGGGTAAAGACGTAAAAGACGTGGCGCTAAGGACGCTTTTTGCATGAAGCGATTCACTTATTATGTCCCATAATTATCACATATTATGTCCCAAGTGCGCAGATGCCACTCGGCCCGCGCGCCGCCGCTCCTGTCTTCAAACGCGTTTTTCTCGAAACCATGTTTTTCGCATGTTCGGCGCACTTTCCTCCGGTTCTATTCAACCTACCGAATCAAAATTTTTTTTTTTGAAATTCTCGTCAGGATAGCAGGAATCTGGCTTCACAGTATCATTTTAGGGTTCCAACCCCGGCCATAGGTACCGGCGTTTGAATGGGTGAGCATAAGTGCCACTTTTTTAGTTTTGACGTAACTTTTTTCCTACTGCTTCGTAAAATATATCCCTGATTACCTCGATATGAGATTATATAAACAATGTATGGTAAAAATTTCAGCCTGATAGCTTGAAAAATAACGTAGAAAAAAACGCTGCAAATTTTACACAAGGGTTTATTATTCTTTGATATACGTTACTTGTGCAGAAATTTAATTCTGTCAATGAAAAAATTTAAAAAAAAAATTTTTTTTTTGGATTTTTATCTCAAAAAAATTTTTTTTTGGATTTTTTTGTTCAAAAATGTGTTTTTTTTCAAAAACTCGGTATTTTTTACTAGAAAAATATTTAACATCCTGGGATCCTTCAAAAATCCCATTTTTAGCCCCGCGAATGCCCTAAACATCGCCCCAGTGAAATCGGATCGTTCCGGGACCCCAAAAAATGGATTCTACGTCCAAAAATACTTCGAAAACGACACCTAACTCGATCCCATAGCTAAAAGCCTTCAAAAAACCCCTCCCGTAGCCCCATTATAGCCCCATAGCGCCCCACGGGTTTGGGCGATCGGACTGAAAACCTTGCGGGCACAACTAGATGGTAAACCAAGTATTTTCTCGAAATTTCAGATTTTTTAAAAAATTCCTACTGCCCAAAACGGCCTGGACGGCGGACGGCGTACGGCGTACGGCGTACGGCGTACGGCGTACGGCGGACGGACATTTCGGATTTAGAATGTAGACCACTTGAAACGGATAATGTCAAATTTTGAGCCCGATCGGAGTCGTCGACCCTTGTCGCGAAAACATAGGTGTATTATTCCAAGAATAATAAACCAAAACACCCAAAGAACCCCCTTTTGGTTTATTATTCTTGGAATAATACACCTATGTTTTCGCGACAAGGGTCGACGACTCCGATCGGGCTCAAAATTTGACATTATCCGTTTCAAGAGGTCTACATTCTAAATCCGAAATGTCCGTCCGCCGTCCGCCGTCCAGGCCGTTTTGGGCAGTAGGAATTTTTTTAAAAATCTGAAATTTCGGCAAAATACTTGGTTTGCCATCAAGTTGTGCCCGCAAGGTTTTCAGTCCGATCGCCCAAACCCGTGGGGCGCTATGGGGCTATAATGGGGCTACGGGAGGTTTTTTTTGAAGGCTTTTAGCTATCGGATCGAGTTAGGTGTCGTTTTCGAAGTATTTTTGGACGTAGAATCCATTTTTTGGGGTCCCGGAACGATCCGATTTCACTGGGGCGATCTTTAGGGCATTCGTGGGGCTAAAAATGGGATTTTTGAAGGATCCCAGGATGTTAAATATTTTTCGAGTAAAAAATACAGCATTTTTGAAAAAGACACATTTTTGAACAAAAAATCCAAAAAAAAAAAAATTTTTTTGAGATAAAAATCCAAAAAAAAAAATTTATTCATTTTTTTCATTGACAGAATTAAATTTCTGCACAAGTAACGTATATAAAAGAATAATAAACCCTTGTGTAAAATTTGCAGCGTTTTTTTCCTTACTTCTGCAACTATCACACGACTCCCCTAACTAATCCGCCAGAGTGCACTCGCACAAAAAGTAGAAAGTGTACAAAAAATCTTTTTTTATTTTTGGTTATGTTATGTTGGTGAACATGAATATGGTCTGTCCCGTCATGCTAGCGTCAGAACAAATCCGAACGACTATTTTCCTTGCGATTTCACCTTTACTGATCTCGTGAATCTCTCTGAATTCGTGCTTTTAGTTCATTGGCTGACCACCAGAGAGCACTTCTTGGAAGCGCAACTCTTCCCTCCAGATTTAAAGTTGAAATTTTCTAAAGTGCCCTGGAAATTTGTATTACACCGTAGGAGCCCAAAACTCACTGCTATGGCTTCAAATTATGAAGTTCTTTCAGAAAAAAAAGTAGTCGACATTCGGCTCCCGGGCCCATTGTTTATTCAAATAAACAATTTAGTACTCAGCAGAGGAGTAGTTTTTCTCTCCCTAACCAATATTTAATAAGTTTTACCAAAAATGAAAAATTGAGTGCCATTAATTTACAGACCGAGCGGAAAAGCTACGTGATATTAATGAGCCCCAATACACGAGCCTTAACTGATATTTATGAAGTACGTAGGTTCAGTTTTCATTCAGAAACACAATGAAGGCACTGAGGAAGCCATTATTGGAAAACTTTTTTCTAATTAAGGGACAAACTTTTTTTCTTGTGCACCCCCTGCCTTTTTCGCCGTCTTTCGTAACGCTGAAAGCTCTCTGAAGGGTGGCTAGAAAGCTTTTAAGCTTCCTATAGCTTGAGACGTATTAATTATACGAAGTCATCATTATTAATTTTTTTTTTTCTGCTGCCCCTTCTTGATGAAAAGAAAGTTCGAAAAAGGGTCCGAAGAAGGCTCCCCAGAAGGAGTGGAGGATGAAAAATAACTAGGTAGCGAAAAATCGGCAAGGAGGGAAGGTGGAGGGGAAAAAAGTGGCCTGTCTGGCGTCTTAAGTGAGATTTCAGGGTGGTCGTGTGCACCAACAGGGACGAAACTTCGACGGAAGACCTAATTACGTCTTGGTTGAGACCGGACGAGAGGAAACCTGGTTGTGACGTTTAGAGAGCCTGCCTGATCTCACTTGTCATTCTCAGCGTGATGAGGGATTGATTTTTCCTACCAACCCTCCCACGTCACATCACTCGAGCTCACTCTTATCCACTCGTATAATCTAAATAGAAAGCAGAAGCAAGGACTGTATAAAATTGGCTTGTTAAAAAATCATTATTTTCAAATGCTTCCGTGAAACATCAATTATTCATCTGTCTCTCAAAGTTGAAGGCACTGAGTCTAACGTGAATTAAAGACGGTTCGTGGATAGCTGCCTATTTCATGGTTTAGTAAGGCTGAAGGATTGGTGTCACCGGAAGTCTGCGTCTCCTCCGATGAAAGAAACAAACATCACTAATTACTTCGAGAAAGTTCCCAACTAACCAAATGGAAGCACTTGGAATTTCTAATGAGGAAGTTTATAGCAGCGCGAGAGCGCAGACTCCTTGATGGCATCCACGTTCTCGACCGGCGGCTTCTAAAAGGTTGATGGGGCGTCTCTGAAAATTGTATAGAGAGAATGACAAGAGCCCCTAAAAGTTGTAAGTAAAACCTCGGGGATGTGGAAATGGAGAAACCGGAGAGAGAGTGAGAAGTTTGGTTTTCTCGGCGTAACCCACCCCGGCTCAGCTTGGGTCGTCGTTTACTAACTTCAAAGAGGTCCCCCCCACTCCTCTTGCGACGGGGGGCCTCTCCCGATATATTAAGAAAGTTATCATTTATCTTCTGGGGGAGAACAACAAGCTTTGTTGAGGACGAAACTTCGTAACTTGTCGGGAAAATTTGTCGCAAGCCCGGATTAATTGAACAATGTTTGTACTGTGTACTAAACAATGACGGGAAAATCACTTAGACGATGCGATACTGTGGGGCAACCAAAGACACGTTCTGAAAATGAACCGGGAACCTGACGATCCGTCCTGGTTTAGGCAATCCACCCCCTGGAAGAAGTCTCTTGTTTTCAATTCATCCAGCTTGGCACTAACTTTGCAAGCCTTGGACAGGTCTGGAATGCTTGGGACCATCTTGGCAAGCCTTGGAAACCCTTATCTAGCTTGGTACCAACTTTTCAGGACGTAAATTATTATATATAATATATTCGGGGAATGTGCGCCAAACCTAGCTTAACCAATAACATTTCTCTTCAACTTGTCGTTGCCATCTGGCCACTTTCCCAACCGATGGAAGTCTTCCTTTATTACCCCCTGTCCCTAAATCTGGAGATAAGTCGCTCGTCACAAATTACCGCCCGGTGTGCTCTCTGTCTACCGCTCCGAAGCTGGCGGAGAAGTTGATCGTTGCCCTCTCAAGTGGTTTTGCTCCGTTCATCGTCGAACAGCAGCATGGATTCGTTCGCGGGCGTTCGACGGTTACAAACATCCTGCAATTTCAGGACTATGACATAGCCCACCTCTACCATCACATTGTGATGGTAGAGGTGGGCGTTTCTGCTAATTTTCAAAAACTGTTGATCAACGTTTGTTGTTAACCTAACTGTTAACGTAAACTGTTAAAAATTAGCAGTTTGAACTGAGAGTTGAAGAAGAATGTGTTAATTTTTTGTGAATCCGTTGATCGCATCAACAGCTAATTTGCCGTTACCGTTTCTGTGACTTTAACTTTCAAATAAATGTTGCTGTAGCTCAATAACTAGGTACCTAGGCGAACATGTGCATGATGGAGATTGGAGGGTTGTTAGATAAGAAAAACTTATTGTATGAAGAAAAAAAAAAAAAAAAAAAAAAAAAAACGCTGCGAATTTCACCCAAGGGCTGTTTTTTTTTTTTCGCGATCACATAGTTTGTCACTATTCATTACCTATTAATGAAAGAAGATGAAAGATTAAAAAAAAAATACAGATAATATCACATATTATGTGAGACTCAAGAAACTAACCTCGTATCGTGGCGTCCGAAGTCGGCGAAGAATGTTTCTGTTGTTGCCAAATGTGGCCGAGAGTTGAGGAGCAGTTGACAGGAAAACGAAACGTGTTTCGGAAAACGAAACGTTAAATTCAACGGAACAAACAGTTGAAGGGTTGCGCTAAGCGTTGAAAACGTCGTTTTACTGTTAACTGATGTGTCACAACTGTTAACCTGGAAACTGCTAAATTGTGGACCCAGCGCTTCGTTGATTTAACTGTTAATCTGGAAACAGCTAAACTGTTCGTTCGTTTTTTATGGTTAACATGTTATTTTTAACTGTTAACCAATTAACGCCACACCTCTAGGTGATGGATGACTTTCGTGATGGATATCAGACGGACCTTATTTCGACGGATTTTTCTAAAGCGTTTGTTAAAATATCTCATTGACACCTTCTTTCTCTTCTGGCCTCAATGGGAATATTTGGCTCACTCTTGCGATGGATCAGGTCCTACCAAATTGGAAGACATCTGTGAAAGGCGTCTTCGTCTCATCATCTTTTGTGGCATCGTCTGGGGTTCCATATTGGGTCTTGGTTCTTCTTGTTGGGGATCAATGGTGTGGTTGATTATTTGGGTCCTGATGTTCCGTGTTTGTTGTTCGCGGACGATCTGAAACATTTTCAGTGTGTCGAGTCTCCACTTGACTGTGAGGTTCTGCAGCAGGCGGTGGATCGTTTTTGTGTGTGGTGTGTTGGGAACAGTTTAGGGGAGTGGGGGGCACATTTGACAATGGCTGTTTTTCTCTCTGGGTTTGAATTTTACCGCGATTTCGAGTTTTTGTATTGTGAGGAAGAAGAAGAAGAACCATTCCAGATTGAAAGCGAGCAGGTTCTAAATCATCCAGTCGGCTCTGGGCGATTTGAGTGTTTGGGCCCTTCAAAAGTAGTTATTTTTTCTTTTAGTTTTTCGTCGATTACCGAGTGGATTCAGCATTTTCTCACATGTAGCTCATCCAGTTTGTCAGTCGTATACGTCTCCTTGCCTGTGTTTTCCTTGGATTTTTCAAAACAATTTATCTTTGAGGTTTATCTTTGGGATTTTCTTTAATGGCTACCCTCGGGGCAGTTTTGACAGTTTTAATGTTTTTATATACCTATGAAGTTTGTAAGCTTTAAGTGGTCGTAGGATTTCGAATACCTACTCGACCTGACGTTTTTCAATAAAGATCGTTGTTTTGATCATTATTTTCTGTTACATATATTTCAACATCCAGAAAACTTGATGTTCCTTCGAGAAAGTAGTAGTGGTGATTTTTACTGGCCGTAGGGTCTACAGTTGTTGTGCCTGACTCAACATTATTGCCACATGATGATTTGCTGGACGTTCCGTGGGGTTTTGGATAGATTATTATAGAATTAAGGTACTTTCTGTGAACTGTCAAACGTGCCCCTTGCTCATGTCAATTGTGCCCCTACGGTGGGGCACAATTGTCACTTCCTAAGCATTTTGAAAAATTATAAAGAAAAATACTTGGAAAACAGATTAAAAAAGGAACTAAATGTATTTGGGTAGCAAAAGTACTGTAGTTAACGATAGGAGAAAGAAATTAAAGACATCTCGTTTTTTCAACCTTGCAGGATGGAAAATGCGAAAATGTGTCAAATGTGCCCCCCACTCCCCTACGTCTTAACCTGGCTATGTGCTCTGTGGTTACAGTTCATCGCTCGGAGAGCACGTGTCAGTTCCGTTATATTCCGGAAGGCTCTCCCCTATTTCGCGCGACCGAGACTAAGGACGTAGGAGTCTTATGCGATTATCGTCTCTCTTTTTCCGGGCATA
This sequence comes from Pilophorus perplexus, assembly GCA_955831195.1. Classification (NCBI taxonomy): domain Eukaryota; kingdom Metazoa; phylum Arthropoda; class Insecta; order Hemiptera; family Miridae; genus Pilophorus; species Pilophorus perplexus. The sequence continues at coordinate 4,611,919 of OY037017.1, forward strand.
TAAGCACAGTCGTGAGCGATGCCATGCGGATGCTAGGCTTTCTGAAGCGTCACACCCACGAATTCACGGAGATCAAGCCGATAATGGGCTTCTTGAAAAGGTCAGAATTCAGCATTTCTGACTACATATTCGGATTCAGCACCCTTTAAAACCCACAAGTCCCAATTTTTAGTTCGAAAATCCGTATAGGTACGTGCTGAGCTGTTTTAGAAATGTTAGAGATTTTGAAATGAACGCCGGGCAAATTTGACGTCACACCTCGCCAGGCTGGGCGTCGAGTAGTTGGGCACTGAGCCGCCAGAGCGCTAAATAACAAATTTGAACAGAATCGGAATAAAACCAATCGGCCCAGGTCGATTTTTGAATAACCTTCTTTGATAATAACCTCGATGCTCAATTTTCGAATGACCTTCTATAATGATTAACCCGATTTTCGATTTTTGGGGTCGAATTTTCGCGTAGCATAGTTGGCTGACTTGCGTAGATGAGAGAGAGAGGGATCTCCCGGCCAATCAAAAGACGACGAAGCAGCCCACGTCATGTACCCTCTCCAGACCTCGGAATTCAAATATCCTATTTTTTCTAAGGCCCTATAAATAATTGAAACGGGGTTTCTGCAATATGGACCCGTTTTCGTAACTTTTGAAGCACGACCTTTGCAGGAAAAACATTTTCAAAAATCATTAAAGGAGCTCATTATGCTTTATAAGGCGTTGGTCCTCTCAAAACTGGAATACGCATCGACGGTTTGGAGCCCTTATTATTATGTTCACCAGTACGCCCTTGAGAGGGTGCAGAATAAATTCTTGAGGTACCTTGGATTCAAATTGGGCATTCCGTCCGACGAAATCAGTTATCCTTCCTTGATGGAGACCTACAAAATCCAGCCGCTAGCTCGGCGAAGGACCCTCGCCGATTTAGTATTCCTGCACAAGCTGCCAAATGACAAGATTGACTGCTCATCTCTACTCGCCCAGTTCCAGTCGCCATCCCGCCTTATTTCACGTCCCGTTCTCGGCCTCGAACTATTTAATAAATTCCCCTCAAAACCGAATCCGCCGCTCAGCTAATCTTTTCATCAATCTCCACCCCGAATTCGACTTTTTCTTCAGTTCCCTGCCACAACTTACATCAATTATATATAATTGACAATAATATATTGTCGTCCCCTGTTTCATTTTAGATTGTAAATATCCATATATATACATGTTGGTACTAAATATCCATCTGTTCCTTGTTTTCATCTATCAGACTGTTGCAGTTTTATTTATTTATTTCTCTTTGACTGTAATAATATTTACATCGTAAATTGGGCTTGCCCGTAATGAATAAATAAAAAATATATAAGACCAGAGACGACCAATATTATTATGGCGAATCGGTCGTCTCTGGTCTTCTAAAATTTTAATGGTGACATATCGTGAAGATCACGAGGAAGCTTCTGTGCAGTGACCTTGGCAGTGTATTTAAAAAAAATTAATTTTTGCAATATTTTTCTATATCAAAGAATAATAAACCTTTGTGTAATAATTATAATCCCTGGGTTATTCCCACAAATATTAGTCCTGTGTATTGATTGTTCTTGATGATTGTGTAATTCAGTTCGTCGGCCCTTTCATCACTCTATTGTCTCAGTGGATTGTTTAATTTGGTTAAATCAAGCTTCAACTATTGTCCCGTCCCTGAATCTTTGCTATAAACCGGATTAGTGGACGGTAATAGCAGGGTTAGAAAGGGAGTGTACTGGTAAATAGTGGCTAGCTATTAGCGGCAAAGTGAGGAAAGTTAGAGCAGTTACCCGGCAGGTCCTGTGACGGAGGAAACTCAAGTAAACTGCCAACTCGATCGTTTGAGTTAATTAATTTGATTTCAGCCGATTGGCATCGGCATTCTCCCCCCGCCCCTGGTGCGCCCTTCAAGTTCCGCAACTGGCTAACTGGATTTCCTCCCCAGATAGTTTCCTAATTGGAAGACCAGGGTTTTGAAAAGGGGAAGGGGTCGTGAGTAGACTTTTGGCTCGCGGTCAGAGGGGAAACTCCGGCCAGGTCGGGGATAAACCAGAAGTGGATATAGGCCTTTAGGGGGGTGGGAAAGGGTAAGACGTCTTTAGTGGGTTCCATAAAGATGTCAACAAAGTCCGTAAACCCCAACGTTAAATTGCACCTTTTAGTGATACTGAGGAGTGAGAGGAATCCAAATTTCAACTTGGTTATTCCCCAGGCATACTCCAAGTTGAAATCAAACGTAACTTTACTACAAATTGGTTTGGTTTTCTGTTTTATTTTCAACTTCTATTGCCACTTGTCTCTTGTGGGGGTACTACCCCCGGGGTAGTAATTCCCTTTGGCTTCCACCGGTGAACAGTTGTCCAAGAGTGAATTTGAAAAGAATCATTTCCTAGGTATAAGTATCCTATCTTACATGTAAGCATACACGTAGGGGAGAGACGCCCTAATAATTGAGGGTAGGTGAGTTTCGAAGTGACGTGGTCTCTCATGGGAGCATAATTCCTCAACTTTGAGAATGTTGGCGCGTTCAAAATTTACCCAGCTACAGTGGGGGGGGGGGGGATAATACCTAAATGCCGATCGTTGGAAAATGTCTCGCCTGATTTGGAAGACCTTCACGGACCTCTCCCACCCCAGGCGGGGCCAGCTCCTATTGTGTCTATGATTCAAGAGCACAAAAAAGGCGCACTACGGACAGTACAGTCTCGCGCGCCAACGGACAATCCGTCAAATTCGTTTTCAGTCCGCTCGCCGTCAAAAACGCCCGATCGTCGGAATTCGTTCGTTCGAAATGTTGTATCAAAATATGGATCTCCAGGTCGGAGTCAGTGGAAACGCCGTTTAAATCGGACTGTAAACAACGAAGATGCGACGAGTTGCGCAGATTTGCACTCATCGAAAATGCGCCCAACGGGCATATCGGACGTAAAAATGGTTGGTGAATCCAAATCCGACATCGTCGTAAGGATCGTGAATTCCCCATATCGTCAGAAAATTTGTGTTTTTTTTTTTTTTTTTTTTTTTTGAAGAGGGTCCTGGGCATTCTGTACTCATTCTGAAAGGGAAGCACCCTCGAAAGTCTAAAAACGAAGGGGAGCCGAAGATTACACGCGGCAAAAACAGTTGATGTAAAAAGTTTAATGTTGCTTCGTCTATAAATAACTATTTTCAGGAACAGCCGTTTAAAAGACCCTCGGGTGCGCAACCCCCCACCCCCCTCTTCCTAAATTTATTTAACGGGTGAAGAATATTAAAAGCCCCTTCATTCCTTTCCAGATATAATCTCGAACCTCCTTCGCCCCCTTCTGCTATTTTCATCCAGTTTTCGGGAGGGTGGCGGAAAACTCTGCAAAACAGCGATTACTTTCTACACCCGTTCGTTTTAATATTGACGCCGGTTGCTGGGAAGGGTGAACCCGGGTAGAAAACTGGGTTTTTCTTGCATAACCAGAAGAACGAGAGGGGTAAGCCTGCATCTACCCGAAGTGCTTCATTTTTCAATATTCCCAGTTTTAGGGAAACGGAGGAGAAGAAAATGTTCCGTTAAGATTCAATTACCACCTTCACTCGACAAAAAGCGACGAGCTCTGGTAAATAAAAATATTTTAAACGTTCACAGCTGGAACTGAGAGTGTTTGGCTCGGATTCGAGCTTATTTGCCTTTTTTTTTAAAACATGGTACCGGGTAAACTGATTGAAGAGCATCACATCGTAACCGTAGAGATCCCCCAGCTCCCACCTACCACCACCTTCACCATGTTGGAGTTTGGGAATCCCCCCTCCCCCTCCCAACACCACGCCACGCTCATTCCACATCGTTCTCGAGACGGCTCTCAATCAGTTAATCATTTAATACCGTTCTTTTGCGAGTTATGTTGTTATTAATAATTAATTACAATAATTACATATTAATAATGTTATTATAATAATTGTTGTGACCCAAACATGTCATCATAAACCTTATACTGACAAATTTGGAGGCCGATCAAAATTTTCTACCTCCGACACGAATAATTCTAAGAATACCTGAGGCGAGTAGATTTAAAACCGGCTCAATCCGTATTTTTTCAGGAAACTCAAAAAACGTTTCCTTGTGAAGCACTTCATTTTAGCCATGTTAATTTTATTTCCCTGTTTAGACTGGAGGTCCTAGAGTGTATTACTGCCTACAAGTTTTGACTTTCAAAATGGTCTGGGGATTTCAAAATTCAAAGTCAAAGTTTGGATTGAGCCGGTTTTGATGAAATTCGGGTAGTTCTGGACATATAACTAAGAGTATCCACTACAATTCTGTAGTCATTCATGCCACAAATCTCATTCTTTTCAGTATTTATATGGTAAGAAGCTTGTAGGTTGCAAAAAAAAAAAAGACGACTGCATAACAAATTTTGTTATATTTCTAAACATTAAATGTTTAAAAAAGTTAAAATTAATTTTTTTTTTGAAAACTTTATTTTACAAAACTCCTAAAAATAATGAAAGTGTTCAGCACTCAAAAATGATTGTAACAGCGTAGGTACACCAGAACAAAATCGTTTATTCGATGAAAGCTGACTCAGATACATCAATATTTTCGCTGAATTTTCGATTAATGTAAATTGTAGAGTTTGAAGCCCACCTCGAAAGAAACATCAGTGGGACATCCATTAGCAATGGTAACAGCGAACGAACAAGCCATCAATTGAATTGAATAGATGAGCGCAACCTTTCTGTTATTACGATATAATATTAAATATTATTTAATGAACGAGAGAAACTAAGAAACAGTAGGTATCTAGCGACCAAACTATGGCACACAACACATCAAAAATATCCAAGTGATGCTCATTACGTAAACAACTGCACCCTAACGATCGATGCGTAAGAAAACCTTATGCCGATCAGAGGTAGGTAACGAACGGCTCAGGCTGCAAAAATCGTTTTGGAGTCGTTGGAATCAGCATAAAAAGCTCATTCCATAGACCCTTGTACCAACGAAATCGGACAAAAACTTTCGTCCCCCTTTTGAGGCCTCCTTAGTTACACATCAGAGATAAACAACTTTCGTCGTGAAGGACCTCCCGAAAACCGATGAAGGGGATGAGGGAGGAAAAATCAAGGTAGCCTATAACCACCCCCGAACTCGCTGATGACAATGAGACCACCCTCATGAAAATCTGTTGAGCCGCTCGGGCGTGATGCTCTGTACACAAACAAACAAACAAACAAACAAAACAAGCCATCAATTGAATTGAATAGATGAGCGCAACCTTTTTGTTATTACGATATATTTAATGAGCGAGAGAAACTAAGAAACAGTAGGTATCTAGCGACCAAACTATGCCACCCAACACATCATCCACGTGATGCTCATTACGTAAACAACTGCACCCTAACGACCGATGCGTAAGAAAACCTTATGCCGATCAGAGGTAACGAACGGCTCAGGCTGCAAAAATCGTTTTAGTCGTTGGAATCAGCCTGAAAAGCTCATTCCATAGACCCTTGTACCAACGAAATCGGACAAAAACTTTCGTCCCCCTTTTGAGACCTCCTTAGTTACACATCAGAGATAAACAACTTTCGTCGTGAAGGACCTCCCGAAAACCGATGAAGGGGATGAGGGAGGAAAAATCAAGGTAGCCTATAACCACCCCCGGAACTCGCTGATGACAATGAGACCACCCTCATGAAAATCTGTTGAGCCGCTCGGGCGTGATGCTCTGTACACAAACAAACAAAAAAAAAAAAAACAAAAAAAAACATACATGTCGAGGAGGTGAGCGCACCTTTCCATTTTTTGGAAAAAGGTTGCGCTAAAAACATACATGTCGAAGAGGTGAGCGTACCTTTCCATTTTTTGGAAAAAGGTTGCGCTAAAAAGTACTACCTAGTCAAACAAATACAACATAGCTGTGATGTTTTTCTCCCTTGATAATACCGAAGGAGATTACCCTCCAGTTTGGGGATTTTCTATTGGATTGAACCGGATTTGGTCCGGTAGGCTGTACAGGGTGATAAAGCGGATCGTGAACTTGCGATAAATGGAAAAAAGTGTATTTCGAAAAATTGTGGATTGAACCGGTTTTGAAACTACTCGCCATTTTTATTAGGTTCTAATAAAAAATTGTCTATAGACAATTATAATTATTCATAGGTGTATTAGGTACGGACAAGTGAGACGTTTCCTTGCACAACATTGTTGTTGCTCGGGGAAATTTTTTCCAGGGTTGCAACTATACTAGGTTGGGGATATAATATTATTTTCCGGGAGGGTCTCCCATGGGGAAATCTTTACCTACAACCAGACATTTTTGAGACGTTGAAAGGCGCTGAGCAGGCAAGTATTCCCTATTTCCGTTCGCCGATTCCGTTTTCAGAGTAAACTGCGGATGTTTTCTGACACGAGGTTAAAAAAATCGGTTCTCGCTCGACACAAATATTATCTGTCGCATTCAACGCCCAAACCCCATTCCATTCCCAGATTCAAAGGCCCTGCTCGTATAGTGAAGTTCAGAGTGTGAGGTAAAGACTCTACTACCGTCCCGACAAAACTACACAAAGGGAACAACGAGCCCTAATGTGTCAATAGAAACTTATTTCACGGGTGTGAACTGCCAGCGGGGGTTTGGGGACTACCAGCTCTATTGTTGTCTCCTGCCGGTACATTCCGATCCTGAGACCTAACCGCCCACCTAACCACCTACATCCGCTTTCTTTCTTTTCCTTGGAACCAAAGGTAATTGAAAAGTTAATGCTTTTTCGCGTTCCTTCCACCACCAATTCAATGATTCCCTATTTTAAGATGGAGATTAGGGAGAATGATGACTCTTCTGCAGAAGATCTGCAATTATAATCGATCGGCCTCAAAATTTGACATTATCCGTTTCAAGAGGTCGACATTCTAAATCCGAAATGTCCGTCCGCCGTCCGGGCCGTTTTGGGGAGTAGGAATTTTTTTAAAAATCTGAAATTTTGACAAAATACTTAGTTTACCATCTAGTTGTGCCCGCAAGGTTTTCAGTCCGATCGCCCAAACCCGTGGGGCGCTATGAGGCTAAAATGGGGCTACGGGAGGGGTTTTTGAAGGCTTTTAGCTATGGGATCGAGTTAGGTGTCGTTTTCGAAGTATTTTTGGACGTAGAATCCATTTTTGGGGGTCCCGGAACGATCCGATTTCACTGTGGCGATCTACAGGGCTTTCATGGGGCTAAAAATGGGATTTTTGAAGAATCCTAGGAGGTTAAGTATTTTTCGAGTAAAAAATAAAGAATTTTTGAAAAAAACATTTTTGAAACAAAAAAATCAAAAAAAAATTTTTTTTTTGAAATATAAAAATCCAAATTTTTTTCATTGACAGAATTGAATTTCTGCACAAGTAACCCATATCTAGGGTGACCAGAAATTTTCGAGCTTAAAAGGGGACTCCGACCCCCGCTGGAAAATGATGGTGTATGTTCCGTTAACATAACACAGCCCCCTGCCCCTCTTCGCACCTAAACACCTACTAACTCGACTGAGTACAATAAGAGTGTTGGTAGATATTTTAATCACATTCAAAATATACTCTGCAATCAAGCCTACTTATCCTTTATTTTCTGGAAAACCCCACTGGAAAAGACAGCAAAACTAGATTTTAAATTGCGAAACAAAATGTTTAAGTTAGTAAGTACACTATTTGAGGAAACATAACTGACTTAGTTCAAAATCACAGAAAAGGTGACAAATCAGAGATGTGCTAAAACTCTAGACACGCTAAAAATAATATTTAATTTAAAAAAGAAGTCAATTACGCACCCACAATATTATTGTGGGTGCGTAATTGACTTCTTTTTTAAATTTTGTAGGAAAGTAGACAAAATACAAACATATTAATGTTTACTTTGAATCCCATACTTTTCTGTTGAACAAGTGTCTTAATTGAATGACTTAATTAAATTTTGCAACCCAAACCTGCCAGAACCCCATCTATCAATAATTTCATGTTAACATTGTTAACATGATCAGAAATATGGGACAGCATGTTTTCAGTAGGTTGGAGAAAAGTGGACGCGGGAAATGCCATCGTTGTGAGGATGGTACCTAATCATCAGAATGCTTGGAATTAACTCGATGTAGATACGATTTCAAAATAAATGTAATTATTTAGTTTCAAAATAATTGTTATTATTTCGTTTTGATTGTGCTATGAATTGAGAAGCCTCTCTCAACTATAGGTAGCGTTCGAAGTCGGAAGCAACGAGAGAACGAAATTCCCAACGTTTTTGAACCTATGGTTCCGTATCAGTCGTTATACATTGTAAACGTTTTTGAACCTATGGTTCCGTCTAACGACTGATATGACATATTGATATAACGACTGATCAGTCGTTATACATTGTATATCAGTGGAGCCATGATATTACGTTCTTTTATTCTTTACCCCCGAAAAAACCCCCGATTTGGCAACACTAGTGGCCCACTAGGATGAATGAGTGATAGTTATTAGGCGCATTATTGATAAGACGATCATCTTCTTCTTCTTCTTCTTCTACTGTCAAATTTCTATGTCCTGGTCCTTCACAACATTATGGAAAGTCTGGTGGTTGGATCACTGATGAGATGATCCATCACGTTTGGACAACGTGGAGGAACGTTTTGGCATTCTCTCCAGAAAAGGGGACGTTTTAGCATACTGTTGGGACAAGGGGACCGGAAGCTCGAATAGGGGACTGTCCCCTTCAAAAGGGGACGTATGGTCACCCTACCTATATCAAAGAATAATAAACCCTTGTGTAAAATTTGCAGCGTTTTCTATTTACTTTTCTTCTATTTGATTGGTTGGTTGGTTTGGGCGATTGCGTCTACCGCGAACGTAATCCGCTCGACTTGACCGGTGGGCCCCAGATTAAAGGTCGATCCACGCATTTCAGCGACATCAGTGAAACCTCGGCCGTCAGTGCTCCGCGCCCTTCAATTGCATCAATGATAAATTGTCCACACACCAGCGTGACATGCCGCACGGAGCACTGACGGCCGAGGATTTACTGAAAAGCCTGAGGATTACCTTGAAGCTGTAATGTGAGGATCGACCTTAAAGGGCCTCTTTTCTGATGTCGTGAATCTCTCTGAATTCGTGCTTTTAGTTCATTGGCTGACCACCAGAGAGCACTTCTTGGAAGCGCCACTCTTCCCTCCAGATTCAAAGTTGAAATTTTCGAAAGTGCCCTGGAAATTTGTATTACACCGTAGGAGCCCAAAACTCACTGCTATGGCTTCAAATTATGAAGTTCTTTCAGAAAAACGTATTAGTCGACAATCGGTTCCCTAGCCCATTGTTGTTCTCCACCCCTACCCCTCCAAACTAACAAAATGTGCTTCAAAAATTATGAATATTAATAAACCCCCAAATGATAGCCCGGAAATTCCAAAACTCTAAATGCAAAAAAAAAACAAAAAAAAAAAAAAGAACAGGACAACCACCACTCAAAAATGGGCAACTTGGAAACCCGGCGTTGGGGGGAGCTGTGTCGGGGGCCTATACAGCAGAGGAGGGTGAACAACGAATAATGCCCTTAAAGGTACCAAATGTACTCTTGATAAGCCTAAACCCCTAACTGGGACAGGCGAAAGGCGCCTCGAGAGTTATTGCATATTTAATCAGATGCAATAAACCTTACAACAACCAACCCGGCTTTTTTTTCCTCACCACTCCCTGCAAGAAAAACAGGGAAGCCACCAAACTAAGCACAATGAAAAAAATATCAACACGGAAATCAGAACCAAAAAAAAAAGGAGAGAAATGAAGTATGGATTATGAGCGAAAAAAATTCTCATCAATCTTGTTGATTCACATCCTGAAGACTGTAAGGTGTGCCGTCCCAAGTCAACATTCCCAGCGAGTTGTAGTGTCGATATTATAAAATCATAGCGTGTTTTTTCCGTTTGTGGCCGGTAGCACTGATATATCTCAGTTAGTCCGTTTTCGGTGGGGATTAAGTGTAACCATTTTAATAATACAAGAGCCGAAATACCTCGACAAGGTTGAAACGAGCTGGAATGGAACTGGATGGGATATTAATGCGATTTGCTTATGTTGTGTGTATCATCGAATTCGTAATCCGCCCCTTTATTATTCAGGTAGGGCCTCGGCTGCTCCAGCTTCCGAGAGAACGGGATCCGTTCGATGTAATACCCTCTGTCCAGTTCTATTTGCGGGGACATTTCAATAAACCCGTGCTTCACTCATTTTTACAATCTGGTTGTAAGCGATTCATCCTTGGTAGCGTATTTTGGTGCACTAAAAATTTACCAGCTAAAATAAGCTAGCTGCTGTTCTGTTTGGATTCGGGTACGAATAAGGTAGTACTTCGACACTAGAGAAGTTACCAACAAAAATATATAGGTATTAAATTAAAATAGAAGTAGGTATGTAGAAAAGGAATATATAACTGAATGTTCTCGTAGGGGTCGTCCTAGCGATGGATAAGGGCGTATCTGGCAGGGGCGCGTGAGTCCTGGGTTCAGTAGATCAATGGGATGGGACCGCGAGTCTGAGGCAGTCACAGGCATAGCTGCTGGAGTGCCCCGCAAGGCTGGACGTACCATTTGAGCGCGCTGGTAGTCAGGTACACTTCCAGGAAGCCTCGGAAGGCAGAACGTTCCGGCGAAGCGTGCTGGAACGGCCTCAGGAGGCTATACTTCAGAGGCGCTGGAGCGTGCCGGTATGGCTCAAGGCACGAAGATACATGGGAGACAGTCTCCCGGAGACTGCTAGAAGGATACGATGAGCGATGGCGTCGATTAACGATGTGCCCCCCCCCCCCCCCCCTTGAGAAACCAGATTTGATGGGCAGGTGCATGCACCCTACCCATGGGTAGGGGATTTTCTGCCGCTCTTCCAGATGGTGTACCTGCAAAAACAAAATTTTTCAGGAAAGCTGAGTTTCTGTCACGCTGAACCAGATGACGCTGGAAAACCATTCTCTTTGGCTTTAGGTGACATTGGGACTGGGTGTTTAAAAACAATGTTTTTAGTATGTCATACTCTTGAACGGCTGGGTCATGTTGGTGGGGGGGGGGAGGGGAGTTATTCACATTTTTATCTTGGATTAGGCCAATTTTGCAACTCATTCTGGTGTTGTATTGGCCGCGGTAGTGTATTGGCCGGTTTTGCAGCAAAATAAAACTGAAATGTCTCTGAATTTGATGTAAATATAGGGTTGTTGGGATTGCAAAAGAACTAAAATTTTATTATAGGTGTTATAATAATTTGTATTGGCATGGAATTGAAAAACGTTACGCAACTAGTTCGACATCCTCACAAGTGAGTCTTACCGCGGTAGGCCACTAGTTTGGCGTCCTCACCTGTCGTACGTTAGGCCACTAGTTCGCCGTCCTCACCTGTCGTACGTTAGGTCACTAGTTCGCCCTCCTCAACTGTCGTACGTTTGGCCACTAGTTAGTCGTCCTCACTGGTCTTGCTGTTAGGCCACTAGTTCGGGTTCCTCACCTGTCGCACGTTAGGCCACTAGTTCGCCGTCCTCACTTGTCTTACCGTTAGGCCACTACTTTGGCATCATCAACCTGGTGTACGTTAGGCCACTAGTTCAGCGTCTTCACTTGTCTTACCGTAAGGCCACTAGTTCGGCGTCAGACAGTCAATTTTTCAACACGGTTAGTAAAGCAAGTTCCATGTTTCTTGAATTTCAGCTGTAGGCTCTAAGCAAGGAAGAAGAAGAAGAAGAAAAGCCAAGTTACTGACAAGAATCTTATGAGTTACTCGTGCCTCGCTCGAAACAAACCTAGCAACGCTTGCATACGAGTAGGTATGCAACACACTATAACATTTTATGTCTTTAGTTTAGTCGTTGCCAGTAACATTTTTTTTTTAACACAACACTTAAAATGTCAAAGAAAGTTGCTAAAATAAACTGTGAGGAAATCTACCCATAGGCACGTCACTCTATAACAAACAACAGCATATATGGGAGATGAAAGTGCTTCCTTGCCTACCCGCTACATCCCAAATGACTACTTCCACATGTCCCCACGAAGTGGTCACTCCTTCCCCGCCCGATGCTCCACCGCGCTGGTATTCTCCACTCATTTGAACGACATTTTTACCATAAAATTGGATATCATCCACTCACTATGCTGACTGGAAAGTAGGAAACCCTGGACTAGAGCGGTGGTCATGGGAACCGAAGATGTCAAATTCCTGTGTTTATAAATGAATCGATTTAACCAGTATCGATCTTCATCGATCGCATAGATTCCTTAAAAAGCGATACTTTTATAGTTTCGCAAAAGTCAAACTGTACTACAAAAACTAATGTCATCTTTCAATGCCTAGGTATACAAAATTTATTTAGCTTACAGTGTCAAGAATCTCCTCGATCCAGGTCCTTCAAAGTACGAATCCCTTGCCCTACTTGAGAAGCCTGATAAGTACTCAGGTATTTTCAACTATTTGCATAGATAAGGCTAAGGAACTTGAACGGGAAGAAGGTGCCGGGAAGATGATACCAGGAAGGTGAATAACGCTGGATCCCCTTTGTAAGGGCTGCAAGAAGAGATCCTGGTGGTGGGGGGGTTAATTTAGCCAAGTATTCTACCCTGAAGTAGTTGTAGATTGCTACTTTCCGAAGTCATTAACTAACAATAGAACGAGCGCATATCTCTGGAAGAGAAGACCGTGGAGCCTAATGTATTCATAGCAGAAACTTGGGGGTCCAGCGTCTTCCTTTGTAGCCACTGCAGTCTCCTGGCTTACCTATTCAACAATAAAGGGTTTCCCCAGGAATTTGTGAATGAGAGGGAAGGGGAATAAGTATTAGCGTGGAGCCACAAAGCGAAACGTACCGAAACCTTGATTTATTATTTCAACGTTTAACTCCACTTAAGTTATGAGGGGCTGAAGAACGCGGTTCAGAATTGGAAACAATTCTCCGGATCACCGTATTACTTCAACTCAGTCTTTCAACCCAAATAGGGATCAACTTCTACAATTTCACATTTTCACCTAAAGGGTCGCCGGCGCAATTAGCAGACCTTGAAATTTTGAAAGCCTTAAAATGCATAGGCCTACCTGATCTGAACAAAAATGACCATGGAAAAATTCTTGGACTTTCGATAGGTACTTATTAGGAATTTTGAAACGAATTGAGATAAATAATTTAGATAATAATTATTATTATTACACGGTTCATCTTTCAAAATTGTCAACTTTACAAATAATTTTAAAATTAACCCTCTTTAGCCCAGAGAAAAAAAATTCTAATGGATTATAGTGTCCTGACACTCAGAAAATCATTTTAAAAATCCATGTGCCATACTTTTTATTAAAATACTAGCTGACCCGATGGGCTTCGCTGCACTCGCTGCATTGTTTGGATGAACTGTGTACGTCATTTCGGGTAACTTTGTACACCTCAAACACGGTTTTTCGCGTCCCCTGGGCGTAATTTACCTTGGATCCCAAAAAATCCGTGTTATTTCGAAAGATCTCGATGTATGCTACCAACTGTGCACGAAAAAAATTCTGTAGAAGCACTACAACAAGAATCATTGAAGCTTAAACCCATGTACAAAGTTACACCCCCGTTTTGGGTAACTTTGTACAGCATCTAAAAAAATCGTAAATCAACGTTAATATTTTTAATATTATCATACCAATTGGGTTTATTGAAGCTAATAACGGTAGAAGAACCTTAGGACATGAGTTAGTGGGAAAGAAAAGTTGACTTGAGCCTACTTGAGCCGAGTAAGGGCAAGATTCCGGTAACCAGCAAAAATGAGCAAACCAACAACATTCAAGAAAACTTTATTTATAAAAACGAAATACGAACATATGCAGAGGTTTGAGCCTAAAAATGTAATGCTGGAAGGCTTTTCTTTAAACTAGATCAGTCAACATTATGAGATCTCAGGGGAATGCCATACTTTTTGGCAGTGCCAAGCTGGCTGATGTGCCCCGTTCTCACGTCATTGAGAACTTTTGTCAAAGTTTCTTCGGTGTAACGGCTTTTGAGGCCATAACGCCTAACGTTCGGGTCCAGGCCGCTTTTCGATGGCATTTATCTGTAAGAAAATGCAATAAAATGTCAGAATTTGGTTTTAAATGTGAGACTTCTGGAATGTGAGACACACTAGATGCAGGGTACATACATAACTAGATTCTAGCTAAATCTGTGGGTTTAAACCTTGAAATCATACCTTGATTTCTAGTTCACGGTTCAGTTACTCAGAATATAACTAAATACGAGTGGATTAATTCATAAAATTTATAGGAAAACATTAGTTTTTGTAGATTGGTTGATATTGTTGGGTTGAGTGGTTTCGGCATTGAAACCAGGGTAGTCGTTAATAAATAAAACAGTTGTTGTGATCTTGAAATTAACCCGAAAGTCTTGTTCTTAATATTGGTGTCAGATTTTGGGATTTGCCCTTTCAAAAATGATCACACGTTCTCGTGCGCGGGTATCCCGTTCAGCGGGAGGTTCGCCTTTGCTGGCGCAGACAAACCCGGGGCCTACAGGTAGTGTCGAAGTACCACTGCCGATACCTGGTCGAAGTGTAGATCCTGCTCCAGAGCAAAGCGCGGGGCGCTTCCGAAGCGAACAGACGCAGACCGTAAGTGTCGTTTCAAATGATGTTAGGCAAGGAATGGGCCCCCTCCTAGATGAATTTGCCAGCAACATACAACTCCATCTTGAGGGGCGGTTGGCGATAGCTGGGGAGGAAATCGAGAGCCTGCGATCTGAGTTGGAGAGGTGCAAAGCTGACCTGCAGTCGTTGAAACAGAGCCATGTGAAGCCACCCAAGTTTGATGGGAAGGTTGACTGGCCGTCGTACTTGAAGCAATTTGAATGCATTGCAGAAAAGCACGCTTGGTCGGATGAGGTCAGAGCGGATAAACTGCTCAATTCGCTGAATGGAGACGCTCCGACGGTACTGAAGCTGGTTAACAATGCACATGACTATAGTCAGTTAGTCGCGGCACTCAACGACAAATTTGGTGACGTAGGATCGACGCAGGCATATTGCAATCAGGTGAACAACCGCACCCAGAAGGCCAAGGAAGGGATCAGGGAGTTTCACTACGCTCTACGCGAGTTGGCTAGCAAGGCTTGGCCAGGGAATACTCAGCACATAGAGGAGCAGGTGATTCTGCTGTTCTGCAGAGGGCTTCGAGACCCTGAAGTGTCACGTCATGTGCAAATTGTGGGCCCGAAGACGATGGCGGAGGCGCTAGATCTTGCTTTGAAGGCAGAAAGCGTTCCCTCTCGCTCAGTGGTGAGACAATGCGCGACTGAACAAGGAGAGACGTCGGTAAATGCAGCACGTACGTCGAAGCGCCTTTCGTCTTTCACGAGGGGTCCACCGCAGAAGCGCCAGCTGACCTGTTGGCGCTGTGACGAGGTCGGGCACACCTGGTTTTCATGCCCAACTCGTAATGAAGCCCCCAAAAGTTCGGGAAACGAAGAGCGGTCAGATTGAGGGGCCGCAGTCTGACCACCCACCGCACAATGGCCACCCAGACTTATGACAGCATGGAAACAGCACAGGTCGTCTATCGCCTTCAAAGTTGCCCTTCGATTATAATGGTAGGTAGGTTGAACGGGTTGCCTTGTAGCATGATAGTTGATAGTGGGGCCACTAGTACAGTAGTTTGTAAAGACGTCGTAGAAGCTGTAAAGCTAGTTATCAATGTGCGGGATAAAGGGTGGTTGAGAAGTGTGACAGGAGATGTAGTCCCTGTCATGGGAAAGGTAGACGTTGACATTGACCTGGGTGATGGACACTTGAGGAAGCACACAGTTCAAGTGGCAAATATTAGGGAGGAGTGCATTTTGGGAATGGACTTCTTGAAGAAGTATAAGGTTCAGATCCATACCGAGGATAGCAGCATAGTGGTGGGAAACAGGAAGATTCTCTCCTCTTACGATCCTGTGGTAGAACCTGAAGATTGCACCCAACCAGACACCGTGGATGCATTGTGTTACCAGGGATTCCATGAATTTGAGTCCTCAATAATGGCTGCAGTTGACGTTTCTCTGGGCAAGACAAGCGATAACTGCACAGGGGGTGTTCCATCCCATCTGCAGGACCTTTTTTGTCGGTCCAGGGGCTGTTTGCAGCCTGACAGCACCCGCCTTTTGCGAGATCTTCTCATAGAATTTGAAGATGTATTTGCCAAAAATGAATCCGACTTGGGCCACATCAAGGGAGTTACGCATTCGATAGATGTAGGTTCACACAGGCCAATTTGTCAAGGGCCCAGGCGTCTTCCTCCTCACAGATTGCCTGAGGTGGAGGACCTGATCAAAAAGATGGAGCGAAACGGGGTCATAGAGCTTTCGAAGGGTTCATGGGCAAGCCCCATAGTCCTAGTGAAAAAGAAGGATGGCTCGACAAGATTTTGTATCGACTACAGACAGCTGAATGCAGTGACAAAAAGGGATGCTTATCCATTACCAAAGGCTGATGAATTGTTGGGGGCATTGGCCGGAAGTGCGTGGTTCTCGACGTTGGACCTTCAAAGTGGTTACTGGCAGATCGACATGGAAGAGTGTGACAAAGAGAAAACTGCATTCTGCACACCACATGGTCTCTGGCAGTTCCGAGTGATGCCTTTTGGTCTAACTAACGCACCAGCCACTTTCCAGCGAGCCATGAACAACATGTTGAGGCCAGAGACGGATGCTGGGAATGTGAAGGTGTACCTCGATGATGTGCTTATCCATACGCCCTCTGTGTCTTCTCAAATTGAGAAATTGCGGCAAGTGTTCACCAGATTTCGCCATGAGCGGGTCAAGTTGAATCCCAAAAAGTGCGAATTGTTCAAGCAAAGTGCCACATACCTTGGCTATAGGGTGTCCCAAGGGGGCATTGCAACGGACCCTGCAAAAGTGGAAAAAGTTCGGTCATGGCCGGTACCAAGTAACGTCAAGGAATTGAGAACTTTCTTGGGGTTTTGCTCCTATTACCGGAGGTTTGTCCCGCAGTTTGCAAGATGTGCTTCTGCTTTGTACCCTCTGCAGGAGAAAGGATCTCAATTTGAATGGACATCTGCTTGCCAAGTTGCCTTTGACAACCTCAAGACGGCGCTTACTAATGCTCCACTGTTGGCACACGTTGACCCCTCGGCAAGATATATCCTGGACACTGATGCAAGTGAACGAGCGATTGGTGCCGTCCTTTCCCAGGTTCAGGGAGGGGAGGAAAGGGTTTTGGCATATTTTAGTAGGTGCTTACACAGAGCAGAGCGAAACTATTGTGTCACCCGTAAAGAACTGCTCAGCTTGGTGGAGGCCCTGCGGCACTACAGCTCTTTTGGCCTGGATTCTGGGGCTGAATTCACAGTTCGTACGGATCATTCGGCTTTGCAGTGGCTACGGACTTTCAAGGAG
Source organism: Pilophorus perplexus (assembly GCA_955831195.1). Taxonomy (NCBI): domain Eukaryota; kingdom Metazoa; phylum Arthropoda; class Insecta; order Hemiptera; family Miridae; genus Pilophorus; species Pilophorus perplexus. The sequence goes on from OY037017.1 coordinate 4,629,299, forward strand.
CCCGATGGTCAGATCGCCAGGTGGCTGGAGAAAATCCAGGTATACAACATGAAAGTGGAGCATAGATCTGGAGCTAAGCATCAGAACGCTGATGGCATGTCTAGGCGGCCCTGCTATGACAGCGACTGCAAGTACTGCACACGGGCCGAAAAGAAGCAAGACGGGTTGCAGGACAACTTGCGTGGGCTGAAGCTGGAGCCTGAGGTAGACTGGAAGGCTTAGCAATTAAGAGACCCTGCCTTGGGCCTACTCTACAAGTGGGTGGAGCAGCAGCGACGTCCCTCGTGGGAAGAAATATCCCATCTTGGGCAGGAGATCAAGGCTTACTGGGCCATGTTCAACTGCATAGTCCTACATGGGGGCGTGCTCAAAAGAAAGTGGGAAGCAGAAAACCAGAAGTCATTTTCGCTCCAGATGCTAGTCCCAAAAGATAAGAAGGGTTTGGTGCTGGAGCAAGGACATCGGCTGGGGCATTTTGGGCATAGGCGTACCATTAACACGTTAAGAACGAGCTTCTACTGGGCAGGTATGCACAAAGATGTCCGCCGATTTTGCGAAAGTTGTGAGATTTGTAACCGACGGGGACGGCCATTAATTCAAAAAGCTCCGATGAAGACCTATACGGTAGGCGTGCCCTTCGAAAGAGTAGGTGTGGATTTTATCGGACCTCTGCCCATGAGCCATCGGGGAAACCGCTACATAGTGGTAGTGGTAGACTACTTCACCAAGTGGCCCGAGGCTTTTGCGGTACCCGACATCAGAGCAGAAACAGTCGCGCAAGGCCTAATAGAAAACGTGGTTTCGAGGTTCGGGGTCCCGCGAGAGATGCACTCGGATCAGGGACGGACGTTCGAGTCAAATGTCTTTCGCGAAGTCGTCAAGATCCTCAACATCCACAAAACCCGAACAACTCCTCTACGGCCTCAAAGTGACGGACAGGTTGAAAGGTTAAATCGCACCCTGTGGAACCTGTTGTCCAAACTCACCGAAAATCGACAGAAAGAGTGGGAAATGAAGTTACCCTTGGCTCTGTTAGCATATAGGGGAACCGAACAAGCAACGACAGGTTTTTCTCCTGCTCGCCTTCTGTTTGGGAGAGAGTTGAACCTACCCTTGAATTTGCTATATGGAGCACCGCCGCACAGGGAGAGCAAAACGGGCTATGCTGGCAAGTTAGAAGATGGACTGATAGAAGTTCATGAACTGGCACGACAAAGACTACTGAAGGCAGCAGAGAGTTCGAAGCGGAAGTACGACGTCAAGTGCAAGACACCCTTATTCCGAGTTGGCGACAAGGTCTGGTGCTTCAACCCACGGAGAATAGTTGGGCGTTGCCCGAAATTGGATTTGCCGTGGGATGGGCCTTGTGAGGTCGTGACTGAGATTTCCGATGTCATATTCCGCATCAGGGCCACTAATGGGAAGCTGAAAGTAGTCCACGCTGACCGTCTCCGACTCATGGGAGGAGAGGGATGATGTTGGGTTGAGTGGTTTCGGCATTGAAACCAGGGTAGTCGTTAATAAATAAAACAGTTGTTGTGATCTTGAAATTAACCCGAAAGTCTTGTTCTTAATAATATGTACAAAGTTACCACTAGATAAAAGCTCAGAAGATGCACAATGTTAGCCTCATTGAGCCTCAATGACTGTACAATGTTAGCCTGATTGAGCCTCTTTTTAGACCTTGCCCACTTTATCCATATTTTTGCAGTGAAATAACGAATATTTTCACTTGGAAAAACTTTCTACTCGTGGTTTGGATGTTTGAGCATGCAATAATAACAATAATGAACACTTACCAGACTAATTGGAGATCCTCTGGTGCTTAGCAAACTCACTACTCTTCAGAGGTCACTGGAGGACTGTTGACATTTTGTAACCTGACAATTGTATTATCACTCCAACAATGTTTCCAACATCACAAAATCGTAAAATGGGAATTGCTGGTTCGAAAACACTTGAAAACGTATTTAACGCGTCTGGTGGCTGTTCCCTGAACGATTCTGAAGCGTTTTCTAGGTAGGTGTACAAAGTTATCCTAAACTGTACAAAGTTACCCGAAATGACTGCCGTCACCAACTCAATGAAATGGAACTCAGTGCGGTTAAACTGCGAAAACACACCGACAGATTTTGTAGAAACTTCTTAAAAACCATCTACCTACTTACAATGCTTCACAAAAATTCTCACACAATTTGGTGCCAAACACTCCACTGGTTTTTAAGTAGTGAGTCCTCAAACAGATTTGGCAGTCATTTTTATAGATATAGATGTTTTCAAAGACATGTGCACTTGAAGACACACTGGGCAGCCGCAACCCCTATTGAGAGAAACATGTATCTGAAAAGACACACTGGGCAGGTACATCCCTCATGGTCAGAGGAAAATGTATCTGAAAATACTAAACACTGGGCAAGCAGACCCAAGTTGATGTCGTATTATAAGAACGAAAAAATCTGTGGAATTGAGAAATGCGTTAACTCATTATGTAACCAACAAAGTATATTTTTCATTAACAGTCAGTAACAGTCTCTAAAATTTCAATTGTTCAGACTTTACAACTTATTTGGTGAAGCTTGTGAAGCAAACTGCTAACTATTGATTTATCGTAGTTAGTTTTTAGAAGCTAGGACATTAGAAAAACATTATTACATACCTACCAGGAACTATTCAATGAGTCAAAGAACACAGCCATTCGAAATAAAAGTGCTCGTACGCACTGATCACAATCTTCACAAATATCACACTGAATGAAAAAGAATCAAAAATCACAAGATCAAAAACAAAAAGCTTCATAAAAAGGAAATATACTTAAAAACGAAACTAAAATGAAAAACTGTGTCACCAGAACCATGGTGCCTATGAATGAAATTGGAGGAAGCAACTTCTGTTGGGAACCAGGCACAATCTGGCATTACATTTTTATGCACGCAATAACGGTTTGCCCTGTGTGGCATTCACGGCACCGACTTTTTGTTACACAGCATGGGAAATGTCCAATTTGGGGGGTTAACTAGATAAAGAGGGATAACTAATTATTTGTCTTTCCTAGATTGAATAATGCTGTCAAATGGGATCATCAGATTCTTTAAAATTGCTCCCGTAGATTCTCCATAGGTAACTTATTTGCCTTAGTCTGCTCACACATCAAAATTTCAAAAGACTTAGTGAAAAAAACTATTCTAAAGGCAGTTTACCTAAACATTTACTTTTTTTTTTTTTTTAAGGCAAACATCATAAAACTGTTATTGCTCCTCATCAGAATAATTCTCCAGGGTTGGTTATTATGTATTGTTGTATGGCCGATTGTCTATTTCAAAAGTTCATCAACTTCAGCAATGAGGTGTGTTTTAAATTCTGAGCGATATTTTTTCGCTTAAGAAAATAAAACTCAACTTTTCAGTGGTATTTTTTGGCTTAAAATAAAACTCAACCACGTTAAAATCAATAATACCCCTTATTAACCTATCAAAAATCAAATCTGACCATACCGAAAATGAACGCAAATTTGAACGTGGTTGAGTTTTATTCTTTCAACACAGAATGAGTTTTTATGATGACCTACCGGTTGAAAAAAGTCACAAAACTGAGACATAAAAAACCGTTACGCACTATAATCATATGATTGGTGTCTGTAAAGAAGTTTGGCGGTTGGTAAAAGTTTCTTATTTGCACAAAAAATAAAATCAACGCAAAAACACATTCTGTGTCCTAATGATTTCATGCGGAGTATGGAAAAAGATTTTTTTTTTACTGTCTGAAGAATTTAATTTGATTCAAGGTAGATAGGAAATTGAAAAGGCTTTCGAACGGTATGGTCAGATTTTATTTTTGATAGCGAAATGAGGGATTGAGTTTTATTTTGAGCGAAAAAAAATATCGCTCAGAAAATGAATCACAACCCCCCAATTAAAACCGAATAATAAAAATCGTTGTAATTAAATCCCTGTTAAAGGTTAGAACACAGAGGCAGTTACAGACAGTTTCCATAAAAAATATCTCGACAATCCTTTTTTTTCTCGATTTTTTTTTTTCAGTTCCATAGATTTTACTTTACTGTATTTTCAATCATATCTTTAGAGCCTAGAACAGATCTCGAGCATCGGTTGAAGATTTCATCGAGCTTATCAATGTGAGCCACAGGGCTGTCAGTTTCTGTGTAAACAGCGGTGGGTTGAATGGGGGAGCTTTGGGGAAGGGCAGCCGAAAGTGTGCTGAGCTCTGATTTCTCATTCTAATAGACTGTGAAGAGGACAGGTGAGACTATCAGCTGCTAAGGCCTTTATGACTGACTATTGTGCTTTGTCCTATTGTGCTCTTATAATTGCGGGCCTCCATTGGCTTTTTTTTTTTCGGGCCGTTTCGAGGAATAGCTGCGAAAGGGAAACAAGTTGTTCAGCCGTGTTACTCTCAGGTCAGGCGAAAGTCTGGAGGGATTTGCATTGCAGATGACCCCCCGGGCGATGAATCTTCCGAAAGGAGGAGATGCCCTCTGGGAAAAGGCAACTGGAGCGTGTCTGGGCGGATCAGGGGGTCTCAACTGTGCAGATGTGATGGGAGACCCGGTCAGTCGCGCTTCCACGGATACACATGGCCGTTTATAGTTTGCATGGTCATCAGTTTCAAATTAGGTCGGGGAGGTGTTGGCGAGGAATTCGGCTTTATGAGTTGCCGCTTGATGTAGGTGGAGGTAATTTCAACTACTGGGGCACTTCGCCGCACACTGTTGTTTCTATCTTCGATCTCTACTACCCCGTTGAGAGCTTTGATTGCATCGTATGGTTCAATACCTCAGAATATCAGACGAACCATCAAAACCTGGATGACGATTCGCTTGAACTTCCGTAGGTCCTAGTCAACAATTCTGGTGGTGGAATTCAGGCGGAATGAATTCTGTTACAGTATGCGAGCCTGACCAAATTTTGGAGAATTTATTGAGCTCAGAGAAGGTCAGAGTTTGGCTATAGCCCCTAAAAAGCCTCGGACAGGTCTGGGACCCCCAAAAATCGAATCTACTCCTAAAAACGCTCCGAAAACGACACCTCACTCGAGCTCTGCTCAAACCCCCCGCCATTAGCTCAATTAGGGCCTCGATGGATGATCGGACAATTCGATATTACACCATAAATTGCCTCGAAAACGACACCTCACTAGACCCCCTGCCAGAACTCCTCCAAGTTCCTACTGAAGTTCCTTCAATTGTTGAAAGTTTACTCTAAAACCCTGAAATTCTGAGTCTGAGTGACTACAAACACAGGCAGCAAGCAAGTTGTCAATCGAACAGGGTTATGCGGCGCCCGTGGAACCTTTCAAAGAACATGGGAAATTTCATCCTGTTTTTTCCCTTGGGATTGACAATTTAACAGGCCTCCTTTTAACCACGACCGGTTTGACTATAAAATTTATAGCATATAATGCATATCCATACGTGGATGTCTCCATTGGAGACCCAGAAAATGAAAAAAATGGAAAAGAAAAAAAAAACGCTGCAAATTTTACACAAGGGTTTATTATTCTTTGAAATACGTTACTTGTGCAGAAATTTAATTCTGTCAATGAAAAAATTAAAAAAAAATTTTTTTTTTGGATTTTTCTCAAAAAATATATTTTTTTTTGGATTTTTTTGTTCAAGAATGTGTTTTTTCAAAAACTCTGAATTTTTTACTCGAAAAATATTTAACATCCTGGGATCCTTCAAAAATCCCATTTCTAGCCCCACGAATGCCCTAAACATCGCCCCAGTGAAATCGGATCGTTCCGGGACCCCAAAAAATGGATTCTACGTCCAAAAATACTTCGAAAACAACACCTAACTCGATCCCATAGCTAAAAGCCTTCAAAAAAAACCCTCCCGTAGCCCCATTATAGCCCCATAGCGCCCCACGGGTTTCGGACTGAAAACCTTGCGGGCACAACTAGATGGTAAACCAAGTATTTTGTCGAAATTTCAGATTTTTAAAAAAATTCCTACTGCCCAAAACGGCCTGGACGGCGGACGGACATTTCGGATTTAGAATGTAGACCTCTTGAAACGGATAATGTCAAATTTTGAGCCCGATCGGAGTCGTCGACCCCCGTCGCGAAAACTTAGGTGTATTATTCCAAGAATAATAAACCAAAAGGATTATGTGCCGCGTGGACCACACTCTACATTTAAATTCGCCAGTCCGCCCCACTATGTTCCGTCTCGGGCCACGGGAAGCGCCACTATCAGCGGCGTGATTAGGAAGTCCAGCTTCTCCCGTGAACGGGGGGGGGGGGGGGTGTTGCTAATTACTCGGACACCCCGATCACGCCACCGACTTTATATATTTCTTTTATTATTTCACTGATTGAGCAATTGCAGTGTATTTTTGATTGAACCCGAGGACCAGGCCTTCCCTGGCGACACTTCGTCCGGGGAGCCAGGTCAGTGGGACCAATATTTTTGCGCGAGTTGGTTGCCCAGGCAAGTCTTGTTGACATTTCAACTGGGGTCCCTGGGAGATCTGACAACCTAAAGATGGGGCCAGCAGGCCGGGCCTTCCTTGGCGACAATTTGTCTGGGGAAGCGGGCCGCTGACAGTAATAAAAACTGTGAACCTAGGGTGAACCAATATATTGGTTCGATATAGGTATCGATGTTGACTCTTCATTTTCGGTATTGGATTCCCCTAGGTTCCCTTCTGGAGACCAACGCATTCCCGATCAACACGATACTATGGAGTCAGTCTGGAGATCACGGGTCTCCCTACTCTGCCTCCCATGCCAGCAGATCCCGACTCATCGTGTTATGCCCTGGGTAGGGGTATTCAGGTACTCCCTTCCTCTTCCTCCAAAGACACCGGTGGCGAAATCCCAGTTTCGCTGAAGGCTTTCCTCCAAACACACAATGCAACGAATGATAGACGTATTAAAGAATAATTCTTTAATACGTCTATTAATTATTAGGAACTCATTTTTCATGTAGGTGCCCTACACCATCCCGTAGCCCCATTTTAGCCCCATTCGATCAAAGTGTCTATTTCTTGTTATTGTGCTATATATATAATACTACTGCCATAATTCAGGCACTGAGTACTTTTCGGTACGTGTTAGAGAAATTGAGTTGTTGATACACTTTGAGCGAAAGTTGAAAGGTCAATCAATTGCCTTGTCGACGACGTCCATCGGTAAAATTCCCTTAGCAGCGAGCATCTCGGTCGTTCAACACGAAAAGAGAGGAGGATTAGTAATTAGTAAATGGGGAGAAATACTAATAAAAGCCCGTCATGTCTCGGTCTTTTGATGAGATATTCGGCAATTAAAAAGAATCAGTCCCGGTTTGGATTCGACGTAGCGATGTTCTAAAAAAAAAAAAAAAACGAATGATCGCTGCTCCCGAAATGGAGTACAACTAACGTAACAATATTTTTGTCCCCACTCGCTCACAAAGTGGAGCTTTTCAGGGGTAAAGAAGACCTTTTGAAAGAGTTTGTATTTCAGTTTAATTTGTTTGAGTTTCAGTAGAAGAAATATATCCGAACAAGGCTCTTTAACAAGGCCCTTGAATTGCCAGAAAGCGAATTTTTTTCCCCCCTACTCAGTTATCTTTCACCGTCAGTCCGCATTAAGATTAAAGGCATCTGGAGGCCTATCAAAAGAGGCTTTAGGCGTCCAACAAAAGGGCATGTTAGATGAGTGGAGGGGGCGGCGGCGAACGGGTAAGTGTAAGGAACAAAAGAGGAAATTATGGACCGAGATAAGTTATCCGCGTCAGTTGTCAAGCGCCCATTTTCAAATACGGTTTCCTTTTAGCCTCTTTCCCTCGGAAACTCTTGTGCACCCAGTTTGAGCTTTCAGCGTTCGTCCTTCCATTCAATTCATTACCCCTTCCTTCTTAGAGCCCCTCAACTACTTGCCGTTCCCACTTTGCACTTGGAAAAGCGCGAGCGACACGGTAATCTTGATCGAATTCTCTTTGAGCAGATCAGCAGTCAAATTGGATTTTTCTCGGTCCTCTTAGACCTAAAAACATCCTGCTTAGGCGGGCTTTGATTCTCATTGGGACTGACCCAAAACAGTAACAACGTCATAATCTTCGTGTTGCTCCTGGGAAGTAATCTGAGAACGAGTGAAGGAGCTGAAACGTTTAGAGGAGACTGCAGAACTGCTAAAGGGTAGCAAAGTATAACTTTACACATTGTTACCCTTTAGTGGTGTGGGTTTCCTGTGTACCTACGAGTGGTGTCGGCTCCTCAAAAGTGGTTGTGGAACACACCATATAACTGATGATGGGTGTGTGTGCCTACATGACGCTGTGTTTCTAAAGTTGAATTTAGAAGATTCACAATATTTCGTGTTGTGTGTTTTGCGGAAGGTCTGTTGCGTGAATCCATGATTTCGCCGCTGTTTGTTGTGGAGGAAGATGAAGGGATCTCCCGTTGGTCCTTACAAGAAGCCAATACCACCTGTATGCGGATGACTTTCTATCTGCAGTGCCTGGTGGTAAGGCTTAGGGAGGGGATTTTGGAGCCCAATCGCGAGCTGAGTCTGGATGGGCGGCCGAAAGCGGCATTCAGGTGAACCCTAAAACGTCCCAGGCCATCCTTTTTTGGAAAAAGGTCATACCACCAGCCACGACGACGCCTGTCCAGCTTGAGGGGGCCGCCATGAGAGCTGCCCACGTGCCCCCCAAATGGAAAAAGGCTGGACAGTTGCCCCCCTGCCGACGATGGACAGTTGCCTCCCTTGCCGACGATGGTCAATTGCCACCCGATGGACAGTTCCCCCCCCCCCCCCCCCCCCATACCATAAGTGGGCAATGAAGGTGTTCTGAGTTTGTCACAGGTCATAAAAAAATTGTAATTAAATATCACATACATAATAGTACAACCCGCACGTCAAAAAATAAATCAGTCAAATAATGAAATTGTCTAGGGTCTGTATCTTCCTGAAACCCTTTTTATGTACGTGAAAAGGGAGATGGACTTATTGTCATATTTGTCAATGGTCGAAGATAGGACAGTTACTGTCCTTTTTTTCTTGAGCAGGACTTCTTAGGGCGGTTAGCCTCAGACATAGCTGACTTGACTTTCGCCTAAATGTCAGTTTGTTCGGCAATGAGAGCGTCAAGAAAAACAAATATGTTGGGGCTCCGGGCACCGGTGAAGTTCTGTGCTTCGCAGCAGTTGGTGGTTCGATCAGCAACGGCGGTTTTGGTCCCACCTATAAAGCTGGTGGGAATGGCGAATCCTCGGCGATGTAATTCTTGTGTAGGTAGTCTATGAATTTCGCTGTTGCTTCGTCTTTCTCTGGCCTTTGAAGCAACCACTCACAGTAACCATCGCCAACATCGGAAGGGTCTAGGAGGGGCAATCCGAACACCCACTGTTGCCATTCTCCTATGGCATCACACGATTTGTAGGCAGTGGCAAGGCCGACATTCTGTATTTTGCGGAACCTGAAACAATAATATTAAACGTGATTGGTCTTAATGCACTACAACTGAAAGTTGTAAAAAATTGTGTTGAAAGCAAAATTACCAGGCTTGTGAGACGTGCAATTTGCATGCAACGTGACCACTGTTTGGCCACACAGTTTTCGTTGCGTTGATCATGGCGACTTCAAGATCAGTAGTACATGTCTGTGGTTCGAATTTTTGACAAATCTTCTCTTCACATGCCGTCACTGTAAGTCGTAAGCAATGCTCGTACGTCACTTGTCGTTGTCGGGCAAGACGAAAAAAATTAGGGGAACATACTCGCCGGAATCCGAAAATTATGAAGAGCTGAGTGAAGAAGGCCGGACACGTTTTAAAAGTTCCATCCATAAATATCTTACCGCATTTCACAAGGCATTTCAGGTTAGACGGGCAAGAGAAAATTATTAAGTCAAACTCCTCATTGATGACCAACAACAATTCTTCACCCGTGTGTTTTGGTATTGATTGCAAAGCTTCGTAGCTTCGTAGCCTACACCTCTTTACGGGTTTTCGGCAGCCTTGGAATTAATTTACGTTTAGCTAAAATGATTTGAAATTGGTTGCTTAATGTAAATTTTAGTAACTAATTTCAAATCATTTTAGTTTTTCAAATTATTCAATTCTTTTATTTTTTCCTAGTTTTCTCAATTTTTCAACTTCACAATTTTCACATTTTTTTCAAAAAGTGTTTACTAGTTTTTACCTACTTAATATAAATATGAAGTAACTAATTTCAAATCATTTTAGTTTATTTTAAAATTATTCAATTCTTTTATTTTTATTTTTTCTAGTTTTTTCAATTTTTCAACTTCACAATTTTCACGTTTTTTTTTTTCAAAACGTTTTTACTATTTTAATAATAAAAATAGTAAAGTATTGCTATTTTAATAATTAAAATAGTAAAAACAAAATTATTGTTAAATGCTTGTGATAACAAAAAAACAATTATTGTTGAATGTTTAAAAAATTTTTAATTACTAATATTTTTACACAAATTATTTACAAAATCCACTCATACATAAACAATATTTTATTATCTCAACCCAATTTTTTCGACCACATGTGGCGCGTTCGGAACTCCGCCTATCACACAACCCAAAAATCACCGATTTAGAAAAACTTTAGGCTCAGTGTGGGCACAGTTCCCGTAAGGCGCATATTGAGCGAATCCAATGACATTGAGGACTTTATCCTGCCCTTAGAAAGCGTGGAGGCTTTTTGAAGCAAGGAAACCGGCTGATGTGCAGCGTACAAGCTTTCGAGAGGGTCGTGAAGTTCAGAAGCGTTTTGAAGGGGGTTGGGATGAAGAGCTCTGATTGCAGACACCCGGGGAGAAAAAGGGCCGGCGAGGGTGTAATCTCGTCGGTGTGTGCGTGGAGTAGTGGAGGAAAGAGCCACCTTAATAGCTCTTACCCTCTTAAGGTAAACGGTGGATTTATACCGAGCAATAGCAGCACGCTTTTCGACCCCTCGAACCCTCCGAAGCTAACATGGCATACCTTCTGCCGATCCTGAGGAACCCCTAGCGGGCCTAATGGACCCGCACCAACGTTATTGCTTCCTCTTTCCCTTCATGAGTAGTGTAAGCCTTACGTCGATATCGTCCCTTAAAATACGGTCATCGGGGTTTGAAAAATGTTTATTTGTGCCCAGCTGGAAGCTAAATCAGTATACTGATTTATTCCTATAGGAATGATCCCAACGCATGGGTCCATCGCCAAGGACTCCTTTGCTTAAGGAAGCTGAGGTATCGGACACAGGTAAGACCGGTTCAGCTGGCCGGCCACCTTTGACGACACTTTGTCTAAGATAGCTGTAGCATCCGTTACCAGTAAAACTGCGAGCTCTGGGCAAAACGATACTCGCCACGACATATCATGTAGAGCATCGTCTTCCCCTCAGTTCCCATTGCGCCCAAATCTCTCTGGGGATGAGATTAGGAGAGATCATTAAGCAAAGAGGCTGGAAACAATAGGGAGGGCGGTATTGCCCTAATGCGCCCATCTGAAGGAAAACAAAGTGAAGTTTCGCGCCAAAGACCTCAAATTATGAAATGACAGAGTCGAACAGGGGCTTAGTGGCCGATGTGAACGCTTGATCATGGTGCAGGAGGCAGGAGTTTCCGGAATGAGCCCTGCGAATGAAGCAAACGAATGAAATGAGCCTCAAATAGTTTTTTGTCACTGTAGGTGAGGACTGACAGGGGCCCAACGAATTTGATAAGTAACAATATGTAACAATATGATAAGGCCGAATCAATTGTTGGGGGCAGGGGACAGTTGAGCCTTCAATCTCCAATGTTCTTTCTCAGCTGTGCTTCCTTGTAGCTTAGTTGGTTAGAGCGTTGCACTAGTAATGCAGAGGTTGTGGGTTCGAGTCCCACCTGGGGCCCAATAAATTTTTCGGCCTTCCCCTTCTGATTGCTTGAATAATTAAAATTTAATTTAATAACTCCTCCCTTCCCCAAAAATTTGATAAGGTGTTTGGGCGCGACCGAAATGGGCCCTGGATTTCAGTTCAACTAGGGAAAAGTCAGCCAACCCCCAACCTCTCCCAACTGGGCAAAAACATAGGTGTATTATTCCAAGAATAATAAACCAAAATTAATGACCATTTTACAAATAATAATTATTTGCAAATGAGATTCACACTCCAGTTGTCAAGGGCTCCCCTTGTGTCTGCCGTGCAGGCACTGAATGTGGAAAAAGAGAGGGCGGTCAGTGTGGTCTCTCTATAAATGCCCAGATATGACACGTCTGCCACTGCCTCAATGCCGTTTTCAATTCCGTCTGATTTTCCCGCGGATATGGGACCACCCCACCTGGCCACCTCTCCGTTCCGGTTCGGGGTTTCCCTATTTCCAGCCAGTGTAGATTGATTGGACATGATTGCTGATCGCGGGATGAGTCATTAAATACTGGCGCAAGCGAGTGGCTGTTGTTGATGTCGTGTTGGGAATGAGCCCCCCCCCCCCCCCCCCCCATCCACGGCCTTGGAAGCGTGCATTCAGATGGGGGTGAGCGAGGAAGCAGTTTCTTCATTCGTTCTCTGATCTTCTTGTTAGTGTGAACTCGTGGTAGATTCCCCTCACGCCTCATTCAACCATCAACTACATTAGCTACTTAATGTAACTTCAACATTTACATCCTGACTTTGCCTGACAATAAAGAACATCTCGGAGCAAAATACAGAGCTCCCATCTGTGCCTTATTAATTTTTTTTCCACTCAGCTTCTATAACCGTCAAATGTGCCTCGCGTACACAAAGTAACTCTAACCCTCCCATTAAACGGAAATTTTCAATAAAATGAACCGTAACAAAAGATGCGGCCATCTGCTGGGGTGAGGCCCACACTTCGGCGTTGAAGGCGGAGCTCAAGTGCAGCATCTGGCTGTTTGGAGCATTTGGTCCTTCGTAAGCGGCCTTGAGGGCATTTCACTGAAAGCTCTCAAAACACCAGGTGGCGAAGAAAATGTTGATTCAAAGTTTGTACAGAAAAATGAACCTTAGTAGGTACTTCGGTTAGTTGAGTGAGAAGCTGAACCACAGAATTACTGATAATGATTCCGAAATTTAGGCACGTCCTATAAAAACTCCTTCAAGTTATAAGCACGAACTCACCCGGAAGAACACCATTCAGCTTTTGCTGCATAGACCTGTACAGATAAATCACATAAAACTCGCACTGACAACCTGTCCAATGTAACTTAGAGCTCTAAGTGCAAACATTTAATGTTTGTTTTTTAAATATTAAATTTTGTAAATCGCGAATCGAAACCGCCCAGTTAGTGTTGTCAGTATATTGTCCCGCCAAAAATGTGTAGTACCTTATGAAACAACAATGAACCTACCTTCGTCACCTGGTCTGTGGATGAACTTGTTGTGCCCACATGGTAAAACATGTTGAGGGATTTCTGGACGATATCAGGAATTTGATTTGGGCACGCGAAATAATCATGATATATACAATTAACACTCGGAAAGAGGGGTGGCTGGAACGACCAATAATAATAATAATGAGACCGGGAACCAAAATTTAATGTCGACTAATACTTTTTCCTGAAAGAACTTCATATTTTGAAGCCATAGCAGTGAGTTATGGGGTCCTATGTTGTAATACAAATTTCCAGGGCATTTTCGATCATTTCAACTTTGAATCTGGAGGGAAGAATGGCGCTTCCAAGAAGTGCTCTCTGGTGGTCAGCCAATGAACTAAAAGCACGAATTCAGAGAGATTCACGAGATCAGAAAAGATGAAATCGCAAGGAAAATAATCGTTCGGATTTTTTCTGACGCTAGCGTGACTGGACCGACCATATTCATGTTCACCAACATAACATAACCAAAAATAAAAAAGATTTTTTGTACACTTTCTACTTTTTGTGCGAGGGCACTCTGGCGGATTAGTTTAAGTGTCACCGCGGGAAAATTCAAAACGCCAAAATTTGGCGTGAATATTTAATATTCACTAGTGATTTCCTCTGCTCAGACACCTAATTTCTCAGTGCTAACTGTACTGAGTAATTTTTTCCTTGTTAGTTCAACTGTGTTTGGCCGAATTTTCCCATTTCTCTGACCTTGTTCCCTAGCCCATTATTATTATTGGATCTTGAGTGACCCACACGAGAAACAAGTGATAAACTACTGGATCAAAACCCCATTTCAACTACTCAATAACTAATAAGTTTGTAATAATTACAATCTTAATTATTAAAATAGATAAAACGTTAAGTAGGTATTTAAAAGCTGAGTATTTTGCCCAATATAAATGTTGAAAAACGCAGCGAATTTTACACTGAATTTATTATTCTTTGATATAGGTTACTGGTGCAGAAATTTAATTCTGTCAATGAAAAAAATTTATTAAAAAAAAAATTTAAAAAAAAAGTTTGTTTTTTTACTTGGAAAATATTTGACATCCGGGGATTTTTCAAAAATGTCAATTTTAGCCCCCGTGAAAGCCCTATAGATCGCAACAGTGAAATCGGATCGTTGCGGGACTCCAAAAAATGGATTCTACGTCCAAAAATACTTCGAAAACGACACCTAACTCGATCCCATAGCCAAAAGCCTTCAAAAACTCCCTCCCGTAGCCCCATTATAGCCCCAGAGCGCCCCACGGGTTTGGGCGATCGGACTCCAAACCTTGCGGGCACAACTAGATGGTAAACCGAGTAGGTATTTTGTCAAAGTTTCAGATTTAAAAAACTCCTACTGCCCAAAACGGCTCGGACAGCGGACGGACATTAAATGTCTAAACCTCTTGAAACGGATAATGTCAAATTTTGAGGCCGATCGGAATCGTCGACCTCCGTCGCGAAAACAATTTTTTCAATAATAAACCAAAATTACTATTTTTAACTATTTTAACAGGTACTTCCTGTTGTAAATAAAAAGTGCACTAGTTCCTCCCGGCCACCACCCAATGTAAATCTTGACTTAGTGTTTGTGTTTGGGTTGCGCTTTGAGCACATAGCTTTAATGCCATCGCTAAGCCCAGCCGGAGCTCTCTGGGGGTCACTAATTATGCCGCTCCTCTTGGCAGAGTCTCCTCACACACACCTTGTTAGCGTTGAGGTCTTGTGAAGTGGATTTCAGACCGTCTGGCGAGTACTGACGGAGCTGACGGAGTACCGGCCACACACTGGGCTCGGTTAGACCTCTTCACTTCGGTTGGAAGGGAGCAAACTCAGACGGTTATTTGATGTTCACGTTTCCACTTGGAAAACTTGAACCGTGAAATCAAGCCCGGTAGATCGCCTGTGTAATATGCCGCCATTTCAAGTCGCCACCCGAATGCACTGCGTACTTCATTTTAACTGATACTCGATCCGCTTGTGCAGTAAGTTTATTCATGGCTCACTCGTCATACAATATTCAGCCGTTAGGAGCGTTCGTCCCATTCGAGAAAAGAGCTTGAAAAAGCAATTCGAAGACCGGAAAGCTTCAATTTCCAGGATAGCAACTGTGATGTGGATTCGGTGGGTTCTGGCTGGTGACGGGTGTCGATAGAGGAAAAATCGCGTTGTAACGGTGGAAGGAGGTTGTCGATGAAAGAAAAGCTGACTTGGCAGTTCAAGGCCACTAACGACAGTTTTGAAGGTACCTTTGGCGGAGGGCTTTAGAAGGAATGGGGAGCTCTTCATGAGATTGGAAGTCGAAGTAGGTAGAAATGAGTGCTACCAACGGTTCTAACGACGTTATTTCTTTCCGACGTATAAAACCCCTCGGAAATACCATTCCTTTTCCTCGTCCTATAACACACAACTCGGTATTATATTGACCGAGGACGGGACCGAAATGAGAGTGCTCTGGTGGAAAGGCGGAGGCGTATGAGGTATCGTTTTTGAAGTAATTTCGGAGGGACAATCCACTTTTGGGGTATCAAACCCATCCAACAACATCGTAGGGGCTCTATAGGAGTAAAAAGGGGGGTTTAAAGGGCTTCACCCAGGAGGACGTATGAGGTGTCGTTTGGGGCGTATTTGAAGAAGATTCTTGGAATAGGTAATACACCTTTGTGATCGCGACGGAGGTCGACGACTCGGATCGGACTCAAAATTTTACATTGTCCGTTTCAAAAGGTCGCCGTATGCCGTCCAGGCCGTTTTGGGCATTAGGATTTTTTTTTTTTTTATTCTGAAATTTTGACAAAATACTCGGTTTGCCAACTAGTTGTGCCCGCAAGGTTTTCAGTCCGATCGCCCAAACCCGTGGAGCGCTATGGGGCTAAAATGGGTCTACGAGAGGGTCTTTTTGAAGGCTTTTTGCTATGGGATCAAGTTAGGTGTCGTTTTCGAAGTATTTTTGGACGTAGAATCCATTTTTGGGGGTCCCGGAACGATCCTTTTTCACTGTGGCGATCTATAGAGCTTTAGGGGCTAAAAATGGGTTTTTTGAAGGATCCCAGGAGGTTAAATAACATTATTTTTTCGAGTAAAAAATAAAGAATTTTTGAAAAAAAAAATCCAAGTTTTTTTTTTCGGTTTTTTTCATTGACAGAATTAAATTTCTGTACAAGTAACCTACCTATATCAATGAATAATAAACCCTTGTGTAAAATTTGCAGCGTTTTTGCGGGTGTGTGTGTGTGTGTTTGTGATGAATGAAATAACCAGCTTCTATTTTTAAATCCTCCGTTGACTTGAATTGCAGCAATGGAACGAACGATGGCGGGGAGTCAGACAATCAGTCCCAGACGCCGGGAACCCCAGCTCCGTCCTCCAGCCCCCAAGTTTCTTACTTTCTGCTGAGCTCCCCTCAGCCGAAGAGAAACAGCCCTTATGATGGAAACTTCACTCGAACTCAAACCCTCCCCACCACTTGGGAGTACGGGTTTTCCCACTTATCCGGCTGCTATTCTGAGGAAAGCGTCGCATTAGCAAACTCCTTAAATTATAGGATAGGTACAATTTAGTATATTTCGGCGCTTTCCTCAGAAAATTATTATCAATATTATTATATTTATTTATTATTAATATTTAAAATTCGAAAAATAATAAAATTTTATTTTATTTTCCTTTTTTATTTCTAGAATTAAAATTCTATTTTTCATTTATTGATTTTCAAGTAAATTAATTTTCTATTTACTAATAATTACTTTTTATTGATATAGTGTTAATTTTTGCACTATTCAACCGTAAGAATACCCAATAAGTAAATCTTTGTGTGAAATTCGCAGCGCATTTTTTTTTTTTTTTTTTTTTACGATTTTTCATTGGTCGGTATCGAATCAAAATTAATTACAAAATAATGATCACCCTTACTAAAATTAGCACAATTTTTAACTTGAGATGGTAATTATTAACCGTGGTTTACCTCAGCTATAGTAACTAACTGTTGATGCACTACAGTAAAGTTGGGGAAGGGTTGGTGGACCGTTCTTGTGGGTTCTACTGCTCAAGTCTAATTGCAGATTCATCTCCGTGTAATGGTTCGAGTAATTTTACGCTCCAACGACGTCCTCTGGAAACCCTTTTCACCCCCCCCCCCACCGCGGTCACGAGGTGCCGCGAAATTATAACGCGACTCGGTGCAGCTATGTGGGAGGGGGGGTTGAAGGTCGGGGAAGCCTGAATTGATTGATGGCCGCATTATTACTCCAAAGCGCTAATACCTTTTCCGGGTTAAATCTCCTTTCTCTCCACCCCCCCCCCCCCCCCCCTTCGCATGTTTCCGCGAGTTATTTCGACGTTGAGTTATCGAGCGGAAAGGAAGTCGTAGGGGGTGGTCGGGAGGGGGGAGTGTCTCGCGAGTTGGGCGCTTCCCGTGTCACGTGCCTACAGTGATTAATGCCGTTATTGTGCCTCGTAAGTGACACTGTACCCTCTTAAACATTAATCCCCTCCTTCGCCTCTCCGTCATAACCGCCCCCACTCTCAATCTATCGCATCCTCCATTGTGGAAATTCTTGTTTATTGATCTCAGAACTATTTCAGTTGCGCGTATCGACTGTAACGCCAAAGGCGGCGAAAGTGGGTAATATTGGCAGGGTCGTACCAACAGAATTTGAATGACGGAAAATGTTGACAAAAGTCTCCCTACAAAAAAAAAATAATAATAATAAAAATAAAAATAAAAATAAATAAATAGGTAAATAAAAACTGCCGTGAATTTTACTCAAGGGTTTATTATTAGAAAATATTTTGGAAAAAATAAAAATACAATAAAATCTGTGCGACTCCGGACAAATGTGAGATTTCGAAAAACGAACTTTGCTTCCAAATCTACTCGGAAAACGACACTATATTTGACCTCCTGGCCTCCTTCACAAATCCCATTTGTAGCCTCACGAAAGCCCCACAACAGGATAAATTATGTCCTCACGTGAAATCGGATCATTCCGGGACCCCCGAAAATGGATTATACGTCCAAAAATACTTCGAAAACGACACGTAACTCGACCCCATAGAGGTAAACCTTCAACCCCCCCCCCCCCCCCCCCCCATCCACCTAGCGCCCCACTGGTTTGGGCGATCGGGCTGAAAACATTGCGGCCACAACTAGATGGTAAACCGAGTATTTTGTCAAAATTAACGGCTCGGACGGCGGACGGACATTTCTGTTTTGGAAACTAGACCTCTTGAAACGTATAATATATTCGACCTCCGTCGCGATTACATAGGTGTATTATTGTAAGAATAATAAACCTAAAACCCAAAGACCCCGAAAATGGATTATGCATCCAAAATTATTCGGAAAACGACACCTCATTAAATGACTTGCTGGCATCTTTTAAAAGCCCCATTCGTAGCCCCGTGGAAGCCCTCTCGGTGAAATCCGATCTGAATGAATCCGTGAATCCGATTCTGGGACCGCAAAAAAATGGATTCTACGTCGGAAAATACTTCGAAAACGACACCCCTCTCGATATCATACCCGAAAATCTGCGAAACCCCTACCGTAGCCCCATTTTAGCCCCAAAGCGCCCCATGCGTTTGGATGATTGGGCTGAAACCTCGCAGGCACAACTAGATGATAACTGAGTACATTGGTGTATTATTCCAAGAATAATAAACCAAAATCGGGGTCTGCAAGTGAGTGACTGGGCGTAAACTCCAAGTTCAGTAGGTAGGTATTAAATATTAATTTTAATAATAACAGTATCAGATCAGGTGATGATTTATCATTTAAATCGTTTAAATTATTTTAAGCTCGTACAACCCTCCCGGTCGTTGGAATTCTAGTCAGACCCAGTGATGTAAATACCTGAAACCCCAGAATATATCAGATATATCTTAGATTCTAAGATTAGTGAGGAATAAAATTGTATCCCGAGTCCTGAAGATTATCTACTTCCCTCCGGAATTTTGACAAAATACCTACTTGGTTTATCTTCTCTTTGTACCCGCAAGGTTTTCTGCCCGATCGCCCAAAGCTGTGCGGCTCTGTTGGGCTAAAAAAGGGGCTGCTGGAGGGTTTTTCGAGGGGGACACTATTGATGTTGCAATCACAAAAACTGCAATACTTTCGACTTCTTGACCAGTGGCGGCTCGTGCTACTGGCAAGAAGGGGTTCAACCGTACTTCGACAGCAAAATTAAGAACATACTCGTATTACCTAGTTAATACACACCCGAATGTATAGTCGCAGTACGTCTGCTGAATGGGAACCTTTAGCAAGAAGTCTCATTTTAGAAGAAAAATACAACCGACTCACTTTCCACTTCCCTGCATAATATGGCCCATGCTTTTCATTTCCTATCTGTAATCCAAGGTTGGAGTGCCGAAGGCAATGTTCTTGCGACGGGTATTCATCTCTCGAAAATCACACACACAATAAACAATTAAATGACTAGAAAATTATTAGACTCGACTCGTACGAAACAAAAGGAGGCCGAACTGTAGACAGTACCGAAACAACCAGGCATGTAGGAAAGGAGGGCGCCAATTGTCAGTAAAAATTCCCTCACAGACAATTCCCTTTTCTTTTTCTTCTCTGTTATTTCCAGCATAGTGTTCAAAAAACCCTACGATTATATCTTAGAGCAATGGTTGCTCAATCTCCAATTGTTTTGATTCATTTCAGGAGGATTTGACGATTACAATCCGAATTCACTGGGAATAATATCCGTTTTCCCCAACAAAAAGTCCCCTTCCCTTAAAAATGTGATTTGGCAACACTGTTGCGGAACTGAGAAACTGTTCCGAATCTTCGTACCTGTGGAAAATACTCCATGAGCTGCATCCGACGCCAGCGAGAGACCCTCTTAAAATTTCGCCCAGTCACGTGACCTTTCCCAACCGCCCTCCCACCCTCCTGTCCTCATTCTTTGGTCTGCTTTGGTTCGAAGCTGAGTTCAGCTCCAAGTTCTGACGTCACTCCCCAGCCGAATGGAACTGTTATCAAAAATAGTAAGAACTTGTTATGTACCAACTTGCATCAACAGTGACACTATGGGAAGCTGATTTGATAATAGGTAAATGCAATTTTTCTCTCCTCTCGCTCACTCTAACCTTTCCTCTCTCTCTCTCTCTCTCTCTCTCTCTCTCTCTCTCTCTCACTATCTTTGGGGGTTCTCTGAACCACTGAACCCCCGCACGAGCCGCCACTGTCGTCAAGAAGTTCACGAACGTCAAGAAGTTCTTGACAAATAAAATCAACTGAAACGACCAAAAGCAATTTTGCTTCCGAGTCTGTAAGGCAGAGGAAGCATTGTTTTCACTTTCGAAAAGAAAAAAAAATGTGTTCTCCAAAATCAAAATTTCCACTCACGTTTTGCGTTTCAGAGCCTCCTGAACAAATTTGGTTCCGTGTCTGTAGGTCTGTCTGCCTGTCGGTCTCAGATGTGGGACCTCGGAAAGTGGATTTTGCGTCAAAAAATTACTCGGAAAACGACACTTTTTTGGATCTCCTTCGGATCCTCCAAAATTTCCGTTTGTAGCCCCATGAAAGCCCTATAGATCGCAACAGTGAAATCGGATCGTAGCGGGACCCCAAATAATGGATTCTACGTCCAAAAATACTTCGACAACGACACCTAACTCGATCCCATAGTCGAAACCGTTCAAAAACCCCTCCCACAGCCCCATTGTAGCCCCATAGCGCCCCACGGGTTTGGGCGATTGGGCTGAAAACCTTGCGGGCACAACTAGATGGTAAACCGAGTATTTTGTCAAAATTTCAGATCAAGAAAAAAAAAAAAATCCTACGGCCCAAAACGGCTCGGACGGCGGACGGACATTTTCTACATTTAGAATGTAGACCTCCTGAAACGGATAATGTCAAATTTTGAGGCCGATCGGAGTCGTCGACCTCCGTCGCGAAAACATAGGTGTATTATTCCAAGAATTATAAACCAAAATCAATTTTTGGTGGCTCGCCAAAAATTCAAATTGCACTGGCACCAAACCCACTTTTCTCGTATCCTGACGTGAAGTCTGGATTCGAAGTCCTGGCGTTCCTGAACCCGACGAGTAAAGTGGTCCATGAATACCCCTATTGTGAATTTAATTCAAACCCTTCCGACGGGAGTTTGGTGCAAAACAATAGTATTGTTTGGATATTATTGGATGGTGAAAAGCATGAACCTTAAAAACGCCCAATTTGAAAGTCGGATTAGAATTTTTCGCGAGTTTGTCTCTCTCCGGTAAATCCGCTTTCCCTCAATCCGGTGTAATTACACGTTTTGAAGCGGGCCACCTCGATTATATTACCCGTCATTAGTCGGATGCCTCGTTATTTTCGTATTATGCCTTCATCACCCCATCCGGTAATTGACAAAAAGGGAAGATTCCCCGGGGCGGAGGGGTTTTCGCGTGCTGACGCATCGATTACGACGTTGCGGCTCATTAAATGACACTGCACGACTCTCACTTGAGTCGCACGAGGCTCTTGTAATTATTTCCGAGCCGTTTGCTGGGAACTCCCCCACAGTTATAAATTAAAATCTGTCTCTTCCCGGCTCCTGCATGAACCTTCGGAGGGTGGAAGCGATGAGGATGCGCTGGATGGGTTCTTCGAGTGATGAAGGTGAACTTGTGAATCGAAACGTTGCAGTGGGGTGGCAGGCGTGCAGGGGTTTGAATCGTGCAAATCATTTCTACTGGAGTTAGATGTTTGATTGTCGTAATAAAACATTCGAGTACATCCATCGCAAGTCTTCAGTCGTTCCGTCTACCTCAATCAATCCAGAACGACCCTATCAGACCCTCCTGTCTGTCGTTCCTGTGGCTGTTAGGCGATGATGTTGTCACTTCCACCCTCGGCCACATTAATTTCAACAGTTGCACTACTGATTTGAACTGCTCGTCTCCGTATGTGATGACGTTGCAGGATTGGAAACGACGACGCAGCCTGTGATTGGAGGAATCGATCGAAAGATAAAAATAATACTGCCATACGTATTTCGCTCATAATAGGGACGGGGTTTGAAGGTTTTTGCAGGTTAACCACTAGAAATAGTACGTTTTTCAAACGTTTTATGGTTGGTACGTGTTCCTTACTGAATTCCCGACAGGATGACGTTGCAAAAGTGTAATATATAATGTATATAATATAATATATTATATTCCTTGTATTTTTATTTTATTTTTGAAAAGTGTCCCTATTCTAATTCACATGTGCCATATTAGGGACACACCTTTTGGTTTATTATTCTTGGAATAATACACCTATGTTTTCGCGACGGGGGTCGACGACTCCGATCGGCCTCAAAATTTGACATTATCCGTTTCAAGTGGTCTAGATTCAAAATCCGAAATGTCCGTCCGCCGTACGCCGTACGCCGTCCAGGCCGTTTTGGGCAGTAGGAATTTTTTAAAAAATCTGAAATTTTGACAAAATACTCGGTTTACCATCTAGTTGTGCCCGCAAGGTTTTCAGCCCGATCGCCCAAACCCGTGGGTCGCTCTGGGGCTAAAATGGGGCTACAGAAGGTGGTTTTTGAAGGCTTTTGGCTATGGGATCGAGTCAGGTGTCGTTTTCGAAGTATTTTTGTACGTAGAATCCATTTTTTGGAGTCCCGGAACGATCCGATTTCACTGTGGCGATCTATTATAGATCTATAATAGGGCTTTCATGGGGCTAAAAATGGGATTTTTGAAGGATCCCAAGAAGTTAAATATCTTTCGAGTAAAAATTAAAGAATTTTTGAAAAAACACATTTTTGAAGAAAAAATCCCCTCAAAAAATTTTTTTTGAAATATAAAAATCCAAAAAAATTTTTTTTTAATTTTGGTTTATTATTCTTGGAATAATACACCTATGTTTTCGCGACGCGGGTCGACGACTCCGATCGGGCTCAAAATTTGACATTATCCGTTTCAAGTGGTCTACATTCAAAATCCGAAATGTCCGTCCGCCGTACGCCGTACGCCGTACGCCGTACGCCGTACGCCGTCCGCCGTCCGCCGTCCAGGCCGTTTTGGGCAGTAGGAATTTTTTTAAAAATCTGAAATTTTGACAAAATACTCGGTTTACCATCTAGTTGTGCCCGCAAGGTTTTCAGCCCGATCGCCCAAACCCGTGGGGCGCTCTGGGGCTAAAATGGGGCTACAGAAGGTGGTTTTTGAAGGCTTTTGGCTATGGGATCGAGTCAGGTGTCGTTTTCGAAGTATTTTTGGACGTAGAATCCATTTTTTGGGGTCCCGGAACGATCCGATTTCACTGTGGCGATCTATAGGGCTTTCATGGAGCTAAAAATGGGATTTTTGATGGATCCCAAGAAGTTAAATATCTTTCGAGTAAAAATTAAAGAATTTTTGAAAAAACACATTTTTGAAAAAAAATCGCCTCAAAAAATTTTTTTGAAATATAAAAATCCAAAAAAAAATTTTTTTTAATTTTTTTTTATTGACAGAATTAAATTTCTGTACAAGTAACCTATATCAAAGAATAATAAACCCTTGTGTAAAATTTGCAGCGTTTTTTTATTGACAGAATTAAATTTCTGTACAAGTAACCTATATCAAAGAATAATAAACCCTTGTGTAAAATTTGCAGCGTTTTTTTTAAGCTTAAACCGCTTCACAGCCCTCGTATTCTCAATAGGGACATAAGTTATAGGTCGACAACTTAGAGAATAACTAGGGGAGTCACCGAGCCTCCTTCGGAGGGGAAGTTTGCCTTCCCTGTCCAGGTAACCCCTTTAAGCTCGGAAGGTGCGCGCGTAATTCGAAAACTCAGGCCTCAGGATCTCTGACCGCTTGGCGAGTGTGCCTAATTATGAGTATTTCAGACTGTATACAAGGAGGGGTCAAAACTTTTGACTCAAAAGTGATCTTATGTACCTTCATGAAGATTCAATTTAAAAAAAAAAAAAAAACAGATTATGTATTAACAAGAGAAAAAAAATTGTATAGCCTGGTTTTAATAGGCAGGTACCTATTTAAGTGTGTGGAAGAAAAAAAGGGGCTTCTGAGAAAGAATTATCACCTCACGAAATTAATAGATGTACAGTATTATTATAGGATTATCGCTTCGAAGCGATACTATAACCACAATGAAAAGAGAAAGGGTTCGAGAAGCCCATCGGCCTGGTCAGGAGGCCAATTTTTTGAAAAATGCGGGACTTGAGCCCCGGCGGTGTGCCTAGGAAGGGGACAGATTTCACTCTCGGGATGCCGCCAGGTTCGCTGCACGGTGTCATTCCTTAAGTTGTCCACCTATAGTTAGTTATGTTTTTTGACCATTTTCCGATGCAAAACATAAAAAAAAAATTTTTTTTTAATGAACTGTTTCATATAAATACAAAGGGTTGCCCTAGAAAATACTACATTTTATGACCCTTTTCAAAATCACAGCTCTCAGGGTTGCGCAGCCTCGGAGCCATGGCGCTGAAAAGACAGAAACATGATGGTGAGCGGTTTACAGGTGGTAGGTAGGTAAATACCGTCAACGTGGTGGCTATATTCACAGGCATCGTGGAGAGATGAGTGAGTCCACGGCCGAAGAAGTCCTCATTCGATTCGGCATGGCTGAAAACTTGCAAATTGACCCAAACACCGGCTTATTTCCACTCAAAAAGTCCAAAGAGAGGGCTCCCTACGTTCGGCAAAACCGCGATTTTGTCTATATACACCCATTAAAACACGCTGAAATGACGTTTTTGATCGAAAATCGGCCAAAACAGCTATGTCCCTATTGAGGAACCTGGACACCCCTAAATTGCCATTTTGGGAAAAAACACTTGCCAAAATTCGCTCGTTTCACTTTTTTGAAATCTGACAACGGCTTCCCTCTGGTTAATTATGAGGCTGATAATAAATCCAGGTGACAACTTACCAGATGGGCCCCTTATACGATCACCATGGGAAGTTTTTCGTACAAACTGACAAAGCCCGTTATCACTGCTATCACCTCCCATACGGCGGGAGTTGAAAAACGTCTTCTTCTTTTGTTGTTGACTCATCATTAACATCCAGAAGAGTTGGCTTTCACCCTGAACATGAATTTTAGTGTAATAGGACGCCGCCAGGGGCGGTTTTAATCTCGTTCCGCCAGTTGTCCCTATTCAAGGTGCCGTCCCTATTATGAGCAAAATACGTAGAAGTTGGATTGGGATATAAGTAATAGAATTTTTAAGACGCAATGATTTTCAGGAGAGTAGCTCGTACTTTCCAATAGAAAAGACTCCGTAGCTCCTGTAAACCCCGAGTTTCTGTGAGGCTATCCGTCGTTCGAAGATGTGAGTGGGTTCGGTGGAGGCAGAATCGTCGGTTTAGGAGGTAAAACCAATTCTAAATAGCCGGTAATAGCCCGAAAAAGAGGAAGTGGCCGTCCGTGCTCGAGTAAGGATGTGCGTTTGATAGGGGTTAGGACCTGTAGGTGGTAACTAGGATGTCAAAGTCATGGACTAGACGTGACGCCAGTGCCTTGAACACCGCTTGAAGAAAGTACTCGGACAAATGAAAACAGTACTCGCTTCGCTCGCCCATTTGTGCGTGCATGCACCCAATCCAACCCCGCTAGTGATAAAATTACTTACTCCAAATCACGTATCCGAAATTAGTGAGAAATGAAATCGAGCTCCTTGGAGGAGCTCCAACCCGGCCCCGCCAAAGTCGTCACCAAAGAAAACGTGCATATTTTACACAAGGGTTTATTATTCTTTGATATAAATTAATTCAGTTACACTCATCAATTACAATTTTTGTAATTTAATTATTAATAATTTTGTAACTCTTGAAAATTGTGGACGGATGTGGGACTCAGAAAATTTGATTAAACCTCCAAAATTACCCGGAAAAAGACACCACATTCGACCTACTGACATCATTCAAAAGCCCCATTCGTAGCCCCATGAATTCCCCGTAGATCCTTACGGTGAGATCAGATGGTTTTGGGACCCCGAAAAATGGACTCTACGTCCGAAAAATTCCTCAGAAACGACACCCCACTCGATATCATAGCCAAAAGCCATTAAAAAAAGACCTGCAGCTCTTTTTCAGCCCCTCAAAGCCCCATGGGTAGGGCGATCAGGCTAAAAACCTTGCAGGCACAACTAGATGAAAACTGTATACATAGGTGTATTATTCCAAGCATAATTTTTTTAAACTTCCAACTAGGGGAAAAAAAAACATGAAAAAACTCAAAAAACCATTGAAATAACTCATTGAAAAAACCCTCAAAACTCAAAAAAAAAAAAAAAAAAAAAAAAAAAAAACAACCTAGAAACCAAGCTTGCATACGAGTCTGTAACACATTAGGACATTTTATGACATAATGATTTAAGACATTGTCTTTAGTTTACTCGTTGCTAGGGAACCAACCGTAAAGCTTCTTTCAACGCATTTTTTTACGCTTTTTTCGTTTATGTGCCAAAGTAAAGACATAGAATGTCAATAAACCAAAATCGGGGTGAGTAACTGGGCCTAATTAGCTTTATACCCCCAAGTTCAATATTTAATAATAACAACAGTAACAGTAACAGATGATTTATTTAAATCATTTTAAATGATTTTAGCCTCGTACAACCAGTCGGACCCCGTGAAAATACCTGAAACCCCAAAATATATTCTCCTTTGACAAGTTATTATTAAAATATGTAGGAATAAAAATAAATTTATGGCCTTTCGCAAGAATCGATTTCTTTCTAGACGTAGTAGGCGAGGGACGTGCAATCGAAAGTTGGGTGAAGTCACCCGGTGCCGTGTTTTTTAAACTAAAAAACGCTGCAAATTTTACGCAAGGGTATATTATTGTTTGATATAGGTTACTTGTGCAAAAATGATTTCTGTGTCAATGGAAAAAACTCTGGAAAAAAAAATTTTTTTTTTGGATTTTTTTTTTTTTTTTCAAAAATTCTTTATTTTTTGCTCGACAAATACTTATTTAACCTCCTGGGATCCTTCAAAAATCCCATTTTTAGCCCCATCAAACTTCGATTGTTCCGTAAACGCTGTAAATTCATACGAACTTGCTATCAGAGTTTTGACTCCATTTTGGTGTTATTTGGAAGCCTTCTATCGATTCCGTTCTTAATAATTATTATTCGTACGTTAAATGAACGTTCTTCGATCGATACTTCATTAGGTATTATGCGATAGTTGACCATGAATTTTAGAATAGTGATTTCAGAAAAGGAGCACTCAGAAAACCAGCACTTGGGAAACCACCAGCATCCAGGAAATCAGCGATCTGCGATCAATTCGCCAGCAGACATGTGCATGTTTTAAGATTCTAACCGCAGTCTTTGAGTTGCCAGCGTCCATGTCCAGGCCTGCCGAACCCACTAGCAAGTATTTACCAAGGCGGATCCCTCCAAGAAATATCGTAACCTCTAAAAACAACAGATTCTCGTCCGTCTCTTTATGGTCTATGCGAGGAGAGGGCAGAGCTACAAATCTCAGCGGAATGCGCCCCGCGAGATACATTACGAGGTGGTCCTTTCCCATTTACCTACTACAACCGTTTTACAGACGCCACACTTGACAACCATCCACGTTCTGGTCGGAATACTCGGCAAAACGCCTACAAACCCTCCTCGGCATCATCTTCCACGCCTCTTTCTTGTTCCCAGTACGTGTTCAAACGCGTTCACTACCCTCGACGGCGGCATTGTGCGGCGGTTTTGGAAGACGGGGGTTGGAAAACCCCATTACGGCAACCTCACTGACATCCCTTTCTAATGAGGAATGTCCAGAACATTTACGGCTCCCCTAAAACTTACCATACGGCTCCCCTTTCCGCGAAACTTGGTATTAACTCCCTCTACTCTACATTCACGAAATGGAGGAAATCTTAGGTTCATTTCCCTCCAACACACCCCACAATCTGGCGAGTTCGGCTCTAAAACATCGCACAGCCCGACCGCGAGCTTGTGTTCAACTAGTACCAAGTCAGCTGGCTATTATCACGAGTTGTATGTACACAGACTCCTAAGGAAGCGTTCTCACTTGGGCTCGGATTGATAGTATCAATCATAATATGATTATAACCATATAACTATGACCATAATATTATTATACTCAACCTCAACTATACCATATTATTATGCTCAATAAAATAACCATGAATTTGTGGGGCGGGGGTCAGTCATTACTAGGGTTCGGATCAACATGCAAACATTTAAGGCAAAAAATGCATGCAAACATGCGATAAAAATGCCAAAACATGCACACAACAAATGTCAAAACATGCAAGCATGTTTTGCTTGCAAAAAGTACCACTTTTTTGTAATGAGTGCTTTTGAAACTCTCCTTTTATAATATAAAATTATTATTATATAATAATAATAATGTTGTTTAATAAACAATATAACATATTAGCGTAAATCTTCAAAAGGTAATTGATAAATAGTTAAATATTGAAAAATTGTAATAATTGTTTTCTGTTGGTAGTTATTTTACTATTTTCTTCTTATTTTTCAAAAACAAGGTAAATAGGTATACGAATAAACAAGGTAAATAAGAATAAAAAGTTCACAGATAGAAAATGTACATTATATTTACAGATACGTTATTTCTTATTTACAATTTATTCAATCTCCACAACATTTTCAGATTCATTTTCTTCAGTAGGTATTGCTGCCATCATTCAACTCATTGAAGTTACAGTTAACTATTAAAACTAGGTAGTTTCAATTTTTTTTAAAAGAAGCTTATTTTATTTTTTGTGACAACGTCTGGTAAATTCAAAAAACATTCAAAAAACATGCATAATAATTATGCAGTTATGCATAATAATTATGCAGAATTATTCTCCTAAACATGCAAAAATCCCCCCAAACCGCCAAAACATGCAAAACATGCGAAATAGATTTCGGTTTTTGGGGTTGCTAATAGCCTAAAAACACTCAAAATTTACATCTATGAATGTTAGGGGGGCTTAGGAAAAAATATGCAAAACATGCAAAATCCGAACCCTAGTCATTACGCACCTCACGAGCCAGATAAAATAGAAAGTCCTCGAGCTCGAGCATTCATCAATACGCACCCGTTAGCTGCTGTACGACTCCACATCCTGAGGCCAGAGGATATGCTGAGAGGTCCTGATGGACAATGGAGGCTGCAGGGCTTCGCCTCTGAGCTGTTGCCTATCCTGGCTAGGCGTCACGACTAGCCTGGACGACGGAGCCACGAATTGGGAACCACAGTGTGTGTCGTGGTTGACACCAGAGTAATACAAGGGTATGATCCCTCGGTTCCTCTGGCCGACACGGCACTCCTCCCTCATGTCTACCCCTGTAATGTTCAGGACATCACTTCGGTGATGGGGGCATATAAAGCGGTAGAGTGGGCGCGACACCTTGCTCACTCGGGCCTCTCACTGGTGCGGCCTTAAAGTGGAGAGTGTGGAGCTACCACCCTCCTAAACCAGGAATCCTCGGGCGAGGGGGAGCCCACGCTGCCACAGGCATGCTGTAGCGGGAGTTTCCTGCTGCGAAATGCCACCGGCCGTCCCCCTTGGTTTGGAGTTGGAATCGAGGTTGGTCGTGGTGATAGCTTGCCTCATAAGCTATGGAGGAAGCTGGGATACCAGCCCGTCATCTGGGAGAGTGAGCTAGAACACTCGGCCTCACTTGTGGTGTGTATGCAAACAAGTACTCTTAGAATAAGGGGTCCCATGACAGGTCATCTGCTTGCGGATGACAGGAGAGGCACAGCCCTGGCGGGGGGCGAGCCCTCCTTAATAAATAGACAACAACTGCTGTACGACTCCGACCTTACGCACCCCGCACTTGCGCTCTTCAATTGTTCACCCTCCACGGCTATTGCAGCGGTTTCTACGATCCACTTGTATTTGGCTTTTCCTAGCAAAGCTTCTGCTTATATTTGCTGCCTGAGAGCCATAATTGACAAATTCAGAAGCTGGATTTGATTGCACGTGCATGAGGACAGTTAAGCTGGTAGATGGCTGCAATGGGTTTTCGGGTTGCCTTTCTGGCGAAGTTGGAGACGTATTTTGCTCATGGGTATTGGATAAGCCAGGATTTGCCCAGAGCTCAGGAGTGCCCACCGTCTTTGTGCGCACTCAAATCCAGTGTGGTCAGCAGAACAACCAACTATTGTGAGTCCTTCCATTCGTCGTTTAACAAGGACTTCAACTCTTCCCATCCATACATTTTGCTTCCGAGTCTGCGAAGCAGCGGAAGCCTTGTGTTCACTTTCGGGAGCCAAAAAATCGCACTAACGTGAAATTCTTGAAACAGGCATAACTTTCACAATTTTGATTCAATTTCGCTCATATTTTAAAAGATTATACGCACAAGGCTCAAGTCTCATATGAATTTCATCATGATCGAACTAGCGGTACGCTCTGCGCATGCGCTTACGTGGAATTCATTAAATTTCGTTGTTACACGAGGAAGCTATGTGCCATGTCCCCTTGGCAGTGTATTTCTTTTTTTAGACTAACTTTTTTCCAATTCAAGCGGACATCAACCCAAAATTGAACTCTCCAGACGTGGGATGGAAGGAGTTTGTTCGGGTGAACGTAAATTTTGTAGCGGTGCATAATATGCATATTATGGTAGCGACGGGTGGGTATTGACGAGGTTTTCGGTCTGGGGTGCGAAAAGTCGAACTCCCTGTGGGGCTTCTCTGGGGCTACACAGGTAGGTAAATTGCTGTTGAAGGATGTTTGGGTCATTCCAATTTGGAATGTACATTTGGCCTCCCGAGCATCGTCCATTCACCAAATTTCCAAACGCATTTTCAAGCCTGTCAAAATTTTTTCTGGCTCCATTCAACTCCCAAGAGCCCTGCACAATTCGAAATTCGTGAGTTCAGCCATTGGTATTCCTATAAATCCGTAGTGTTTGCAAAATAACGTGGTCTCAACCTCATGTGTGTTACCATTCTTGAAAAATTAGTGTAAGACGCCCAAACTGTCGGGTTGGTCGAAATTCTTTTCTAGGGGCTTTTCAGAACCCTTTTTATATCATATAAATCGAGCTCACTGCTACAGAACCCATGAAACCTGTGATTTTGTGCCTTAAATCTCATGTGTGTTACCTGTTAAGAAACACGCTGGCCACATGATTCGTGATTATACTTTACTGCACTACCCAAACTCTCAAAAACCTCTTACTACTGTTCAACAGTCATCTCATTCACTGTTATTAAGGTCAGGCCGTACCAAAACTTTCACAGCTGATCCTCCAGACCAACTTTTCTTGAATGGACACAGTAACATACATGGTAACAGACATGAGCTACAATGTCGAAAGAGAAGTGCTACTCCACCTATTGTTGATCAAAATGTAGTATTAAATACTCGTAAATTTTACGAGATATATTTGACATTGTTAACACATTTTGACAATGTTAGCACACTTGTATTTCTCTTAAAAACCACACTACCCAGCTGTCAGCTGATGCAACAGCCCAGCTGGTATAACTACTGTAGTACCTATCAAACTACCAAATCGAAGGGAAACGACGTTAGAGATAGAAAACGTTTATGTAACCGATAAAAAAATCTTGTACTTAACTTTGCATTCAAAATAGAAATCACAGAAAAAATAGGAATACAAGTTTGAAATGTTTTGAAATCAAGTTTGAAATCAATGTTTTTGAAATTTTTTTGGAAATAGGTAACGATTTTGATTCCTGGTTATCGGGGAAATTACTGTTTCCCTAACAATTGGTTGATTTTACAAAGCAAATATCAGGAGAAGCTGGTCCACTCGGAAACTAAAACACATCTGGTAGACAACCGAAAAACCCGTGAGACGGTTCACAAAATTCTATTCATTCCAACTTCCAAAATTCTATTCATTCCATCGAGCTGGACCAGCTACAGATTTATATTGAATTGGTGTTCTTCTTTCACGTCGTTCTTCACTCACGTACAAGTCAGGCACATGAGTTGAATACGGCACCTGGCAGAACCACCAGCCCAACTTCCAGCAGCCGCAATCGCGACCGTAGTCAACAGGGCAAAAGTTCATCGAGGAAGATCCAAACCTCTGGTTTCTACTACTACAAACGTTCTTCACAACAGAGCGATCAAAATTCAACGCCGCAGTCGCAGCACTAGCAAAAGAGGCGTACTACCAGATAGCACACCTCCTACGGGAGCCTGGTAAACGACCCTACGACGAGCTCGAAACGCTCCTTCGCCGGCTGTATGGAACCACGCCTGAGCAACGCATCCGGGCCCTCCTCGAAAACTCTCCTGACTCCGCCAAACGACCATCTCATGCGTTAGTTATCCGCTACCAGCTCTCTGATACAACGCCGGCAGAAATAGTGAAGACACTGGCTAAAACAACTTCCACCCGAAATCCAATGTGCACTTCTCGCGACTACCACAGACAATCTTGGGAATAATTAGTCACAAGTAGCCGTCTGTGTTTCTCCTGGCCACGTCAGTTCTTGTCCCATTTTTTCCCAAGATTTTTTCATGCGGCGATGTTCACGTGGTGTTATATCCTTCACTTTCTTTCTACTAAGCGATCTTTCTTTTTCTTTAGCTCTGAAAGCAGCCTCACGGACGGGATCCAAGTTCTTCTTTTCCCGGTATCTCCTCTGTTTTTCTGCAGCTGTCAGCGGCGCTTAAAAATGTTCGAATTATAGAATTTGTCTAGTGGTTATCGCCAACTCCAAAATATAACTCAAATTAACCAAAACAATGACCCCCATGAACGTGAAATTCGAATAAATCATACTTTCCAAAATTGTCTGCGAGGACCTCATGTTTGTTACCCAGAGCTCATGTGTGTTACTGCTGCACTGGTAACACACATGAGTGGTAACACACATGAGAATCCTACTTCAAACCGACACTGTAGCTATCCTAAACAACCTAGAAGGCCGAATCACATGTCAAATGAAACGTGTACTCCACAATTATTGGAGGAAAATCATTGAAAAAGTGAATTATTCATTGTTGAGGTTGCACCTTAGGTAACACACATGGAGAAGAATAAAAATACGCACCATGGTTTTTGGAGAAACTGCTTGGAACTTCTACCCACTCACCGGTCTCCTCGCAAGGAAAACAAAAACTGATAATAGACATCCTACTGCAATAAGAGAGAGCTTACTGCGTAAGAGTGACTTCATTGTTGCCATGAAAACAACAGTAACACACATGAGGGTAAGTTATCTTGAAAAGTGATGGACAATCCTTTACATTGACGTCACAGTAAAAGAGGATGTCTGGCGACCCCGAGCCTCCAAAAATCTGAAACCCAGTGTCCAACTCTACAAGTAGAATGCGCTAGATTCCTCATAAAAAATTCATGGTGTTGCTTAGGGAATGAAGATGAGGGCGCTTTTTCACTGTGGACGGTAACACACATGGGGTTTTGCCATGTTTTCATTCATACTAGGCATAATAAATCCCAGAATTGCAGTATACTTGATGTTTTTTTAGCGTTTTGTGTTACATAGGATCGGTAGATGAGAAAAAAAATCAGGAAATCGGGATCAGCATGAATGTGAGATTTGCAGCAAAGTGAGGACACGAAATGTACATTTTAAATTGGAATGACCCGTTTAGAGGTCGAATGAAGCGTCGCTTTCTGAGTAATTTCGGGCATACAATCCATTCGTGGGGTCTCTTATCTGTACAAACACCGCTCAGAAATACATTTTTTGAATCTTTTTTTTTTTTTTTTTTTTTGAAAATTTTAACATTTAATAATTTTTTACCGACTTCCAGAACACTATTGACCCTCTGATTTCCCTCACAACAGTTGGAATATTACTGTTCGGAATCGTGTTGCTTCCCCCGAAACGGCCTGTACAACGGACGCACGTTTCATTTTTGGAATCTGCACAACATAAAGCGTATGAGGACAAAATTTGAGGTTGATTAAAATTTTCAACTCCTCACGAAAACATTGCTGATCTCTCTCGCTCTGTGTGGAGCTTGTTGTGTGGCTTTTGACGCTGTGAGACCACCTCACAACGTTCTAATTGCCTACGTGATGTGTTTGAGATTGTGTGGAGGCCGAATCACTTCATCAACCCACATTTCACATCCCGAAGCCGAGAAAAGCCACGTCGGCCTCAGCACTTGAGAGCTCCCGCGCCTTCAAAACCGACTTTGGGGAAATGGAAGACACGGGGGATGGATACCCGCCGGACGTGATGCGTTCACAACGGCTAAATGACTTATATCGATCACCCGGCGAGGGAGATAGAACGGTCGGAGGGGAAGGGAAAGCGGAACGGTTATATTGCCAGGTTTAACAGATCGCTTTCCTCAGACAAAACATCAGTTTCCTAGAGACCTCCCGAACATACCTGCCCGCTAACCACCAAGCCCCAGCTGTATTCCACCCACCACACCATAAATCTCACGTTACTGCACAGGTTGACTGATCAGGGATTGACCCACTCATCGCCTTGATCGATACCAACTTATCAATATAATATAGAGGAGACTTATCCGACATGATTGAGGAATCAATAAAAGGCACAATAGTTAAAAAAGAGACAAAACCCATAAAGAAACATAAGAGACAAAAAAGGACAGCATGGTCATCCAATGTCAGTACAACAAACAAACGAAACCAGAAGAAATTCACATAAGACACACAAGAAATACAGCTTGGTAATGGACATTTTTGATAAAGCGATAACTGACACAATGATAAAGAGGCATGAAGAAACATATTATCTTATTAGGACACAAAAACACAGAAGACATGAGACTACCGGAAGGACATCATAAGTCATAATACGATCTTGCGATTCCACAACATGTCATGTTCACTTTCTCCTATCAATTAAACTTGGTATCAACTCCACCAGGTACTGGGTCGTTACTGGAAGGTTTGTTGGGTGGAAGCGGATAACACACGTAAGCCATAAAAGACAGATTGAGAAATGACATGATTAAGGAAGCAATAAATGACACAATAGTGATGAAAGAGGCAAAATCAGGGAACCCCCTAAGACTAAAAGACGGATTGGGAAATGACATGATTGAGGAAGCGACAACTAAAACAATAGTGATGAATGAGGCAAAAACGATAAAGAAACATAAGTCACAAACCACAGAAGACAGCAAGAACATCAAAAATGAACAAGTACAATAAAGGAACAAACCACAAATGACAGGAAAATACATAATTTGGGAAGCGATGGTATACGAGTACTTAATGGCTGTTTGAATGTACCTAGGCAGTACTGATCATAATATGATGGATTTTGTACATAATATGTATATTATCATGTACAAAATACCTACATCGTTTCAAATTAATGCAACTTTTTTTTTTTTTTTTTGCTTTCAAGTGTTTGTTATGAGTTTCATTACTACCTACCTACAGTAGTAGTGGTGAACCGGAATTTCATCACTGGTCCTTTGTTTTCTAGATAGGTTGAGCTACAATCAGTCTTAGGAGGATTCCTAACATGAAATTTAATTCTGTATAACTTGTGACTTTTTTTTATTGCATACGCCGTTTTTTTATATGGAGGTTTTGAAACGTAACTAATTTTTCAGCCGATTTGAGAAAAAAAATGGCAAACGTTTACGTACGATCGATTGCGGCCGAACGGCCGAACCGATCTTGACGTTTGAGAAGGTCGATCGACGCGGAAGTTCTTGCTGATTGTTGTTGGATGGGGTGACATTTTCCGTAGAGTGCGTAGTAGGTTACGAGTTAATAAAAGCAAGCAACTGAATCAAGTTCCAAAAAAATCGCGGCTTTTGTGCACACCCCCCCCCCCCCCCCCAACCCTTCACCGACTAGACTGGTTTAACAGCAAAGGATTTATTCATGTCACAACAAAACTACCTGAAGCGTTGATTCTTTCGTTTGATTGATAGATCCAATGTCATAGTAATATTATGAGGACGGCGGGCGTGTCAGTTCCGGCAAGTTCAACTTCAGAACTTTGTATTCCATCGATTAATCAACGATTCGTGTCTGCCAGCGCCTCGCTCGCCGTTGATTTTTCGTTGTTAAGAAACAAACTTACTGTTGGAAACTCACGTAAATTATTTCCATGAGATCCTCGGGGGAAGACTTAGCAGAATCATATTTCATGAGTTAACTTCAGAGCAAACTCACCGGAGGTCGGTAAGGTTACCAGGAAACGACCTGTCCTCCAGGTAGAATATCGGGTATCTGGCCACGTATCGGCCGCCCTCTCTCTCTCTTTCTCTCGCCAGGTGAATTACCTGTCTGGCGAGCTCTCGTTCCCACCTTATCACTCCTCTGGCCGACCTCAAACCCGCACGTCATCTGCCAGACGGCACGCTACCCCCAAGCCTAATTAATCGGGATGTATAATTTACATCGCCGCATAGGCCTACACCTGCGTCTGTTCCAACCGCGATACATACACGCCCTATAATAACTTAATAGATGTAAATGTCTGAGGAATAACACATAGATAACTTCATTAAAGCTAAATAAGCCCCTTATTAACACAATACCAAGTGTATTGTGTTAGTAAAACAACGGTGGCAGTTGGAGGGGTCGGACACTTCCAATGCAATGGCACATGAGCTTCCTCGTGCCAGGTTCAAAATGAACGTAGTTGTGACTGTAACAAGAAAATTACGTTCGCGCATGCGCAGGGAGTACCACTGATGCAATCGTGATGAAACTGATAGGGAACCATCTAGAGCTATACCCACACAATTCCTGAAAAGATTGAAATCCGATCAAAATTGTGGAAGTTATGGGTGTGGCAAGGAAATGCGGACAGACAGAAACATTGTACAGGATTTTTTTTTTTTTTTTTTTTTCATTAATTTTGTCAAAATATTATCTTATTGACACAGAATTATGTGTTGTGCAATTAACTTATTTCAAAGAATAATGAATCCTTGTGTAAAATTTGCAGTTTTTTTTTTTTTTTTTTTTTTTTTTTAATACAATATTATAATCACGTTTCACAACACATTCACCCCGATATCTCTCCTCAAACGAGCTCAGCAAAAAGGGGTCGATCCCGTCCAGTAAAAAGGAAGACTGTCGATTTGCCCAGTTCCCTCTTATATGACGTAATCCTATTAACCGCCGGAGCGACAATCCTTAAAGCGCTTCTCACCCCCGGAAACGACGGGGACATTTCGACTTCCTCGTTTAGAGAGAAAGAAAAAAAGTTGCTCAGTAAGCGACAGTTTCAATGTTGCCCCTGCGGCAATATCCTCCTAAAGAGGCTTTGGTTGTCAGTGGCCTGGTTTCTGGTTAGAGCGGAGCTAGTTCCATCTCGGTTTGCCACCCCGTTCCCACAACAGTAAGATACATAGGTACACAATGCTGAACCACATTCAACTTCAATGCAATGCAACTTGGGTTCCATGAATGCTACCAGCTGCTACTAGCACTATATTGTACGTTACATCATTCAGGGTGTACGATCATGATACTATTTAATAATAATATTTTTAAAGAAGCAAAACCGAAAAACTCGTCAAAAACAAACAAAACAAGTTGTAACTATTTGCAGGTTTTTTTAAACAAAGAACAAACAAAAAACTGCGAATAGATTTATAAGAATAGACTAGTAAGCAAAATAGGTTTATTAGACTATTCTTTGATATAAATTATAATTTGATGTACCTACCTACCTACATAATATATAAAATTTATATATTTAATTTTAATTTTTAATTTTATTTTTGGTCTTGATAATATCAAGACATTTTATAATAATAATTTTATAATAATATTATATACCCTAATGTCTTGATATAATATATAATGTTATTATATATATAATTTTTGGATAATTGTACAGATATTATTTCTATATCAAGACCAAAAATGTATTTTAACCTATTTGTCAATAGGTACCTATATTATTATAACTGATTTTATCAATCTAGTTTTATTTTATTTGCGTATTTTATTTTTCATTTTTCGTTATTTTGTAAAGTGTGTGGACGGAAGTGGGACCCCTAAAAATGGGTTGTGCGTTCAAAATTACTTGGAAATGATGATTTACCGCACCCATACCGCCAATTTGACCATTCTCATTTTGGGGGGTTTTTGGACACATTCTACCACTGGTGGACGGACATTTCGTTCTTGGAATCTACACATCTTGAAACGTATAACGACCAATTTAGAGGCCGATGAAAATTTTCCTCCCACAGAGGTGACTTATTCCCTGAATAATAAACCAAAAGTAGAAAACGCTGAAAATTTTACACAAGGGTTTATTATGCCAAAGACCTATATCAAAATATAGGTTACTTGTGCAAAAATTATTTCTGTGACAATGGAAAAAACTTGGGGGAAAATTTTTTTTTTTTTGGGATTTTTTTTTCAACAAAATGTTTTTTCTCAAAAATTCTTTATTTTTTGCTCGAAAAATATTTAACCTCCTGGGATCCTTAAAAAATCCCATTTTTAGCCCCATGAAGCCCCATAGATCGCCACAGTGAATCGGATCGTTCCGGAACCCCCGAAAATGGATTCTACGTCCAAAAATACTTCGAAAACGACACCTAACTCGATCCCATAGCCAAAAGCCTTAAAAAAAACCCTCCCATAGCCCCATAGCGCTCCACGGGTTTGGGCGATCGGACTGAAAACCTTGCGGGCACAACTAGATGGTAAACCGAGTATTTTGTCAAAATTTCAGATTAAAAAAAAAAAATTCCTACTGCCCAAAACGGCCCGGACGGCGGACGGACATTTTCTACATTTAGAATGTAGACCTCCTGAAACGGATAATGTCAAATTTTGAGGCCGATCGGAGTCGTCGACCCCCGTCGCGAAAACTTAGGTGTATTATTCCAAGAATAATAAACCAAAAGCTGGGGAGCCTTAAATAGCCCTCAAAGTCGAAATCCTCCGGTGACCGTACAAAACGCAGTGGACGATACAGGGAAGGGTGTGATAACAATGGGGAATAAAAGCTAGAGAAACATCGGAATATGTCATGGGACAGTGACTACAGCGGTGAGGCTGCTGGTTAACCTTAGGGGGGTGTTTTCACAAGTACGACGCCGAGTGGATCGCGGAAACCCGTGTTATGCGATGGTGGCTCGTTTCCAGTTCATGTGTCTGTTTACCCCAACATTCAACCGGACCCGCCTTTGGAATGAAGCTGAGCCTTTAAAACGTAAACTAGCAGTTTTCAAAGTTGATGCAATTCACGTCATCGTCACGTCTAAAGTCCAATTATCTCGAATCACACGAATTGCCATAATAGGCGTTGGTGCCCGGGACCGGAAGGGTCCAAAAGTGTTGCTCAATGAGGCTACGGAACTGGGATATCGTAGAAACAGTCCGACAAGAAAGGGGAAGCGCATTCCACGTACGAGCTCCAGCGACACGCAATGAGCGGCCCATGGAGATGGTACGATGGGGCACCACAGAGCATGAAGCCTCCCCGAGCGCCCAAAGGTAAACATACCTTCGAGGTATTCGGGGCAAGGGCTCCCACCGTACAATAGTCGAAAGATGCACAGGCACGCTTGAATGTTGAAGTGGTCGACCATAGGCAGCCGACAAGGACCTGACAATAAGGAGTGATATGGTCGTATCTCTTTATCGAAAAGACGTACCGCGCTACCGAATTCCAGCACACCTGGAGACGATGAAGTTGCTCAGAGGTCAAGTTTGCAGAAAATATTTCACAACAGTAATTAAAGTGTGGAATCAAGAGTGATTTTGCGAGGACAATCTTGAGGTTAGAGGGAGTCATGCTGCGGAGCTTTTCGAAGGTGTAGAGAGAGCCATAGACGTTTTGTGCTATGTGAGAGACGTGAGAGCTCCACAGTAACTGAGGGTCCAAAAACAGGCCAAGATCCCTCACAACCCGACTGTGTGGAACTGGGAAACCATGAACAATGAGATGAGGTTTGGAAATGGTATCAGGAAGAGGCTTCTTGGATAAAATAATAAATTGGGATTTTTTAGGATTAATAACAAGTCCGTTATTTTAGGCTCACGAAACGACACGCTCCATGTCGGTGTGCCACTGCCGCTTGGAGATTGGCAACTGGAGATTGAATGAATGATTGCACATCATCAGCAAACATGTGACACTCCGGATCCTGAAAACATGTGGGTAAATTATGTATAAAGCAAAGAGAACAGGCCCCAGGATCGCACCCTGAGGAACACCAGACACAAGAGGGAGGGTGGATGAGACACCAGAGGGAAACAAATTGAGTTTGATCGGTCAGATATGTTTTCAACAGGTTCGTAGCAGTCGTATCAAAACCGAATAAAAATTTTGGAAGGGTGCCACTGGCAAAACGGCGTAAGTGCCAGTTTTACCGAAAAACGTTTTTCGCGGGTTTTGTGTCGTAAGTGCCCCGACGGAGCTGCACAAACAGTTTTACATCGAAAGTGCTTCTCCAAGCGGTCCAAATTCGCGGCTATTGATCAAAACGGCGTAAGTGCCACGTGGCACTCATGTACATGACTTGTACAGCTAACCAAATGCAACGCTGCATCAGAAAATTATGGGGTAACATTGATTGAGCTTTACGGAGCTGCACAAACAGTTTTACATCGAAAGTGCTTCTCCAAGTGGTCCATATTCGAGGCTATTGATCAAAACGGCGTAAGTGCCACATGACTTGCACAGCTTGCAAAGCTAACCAAATGCTACACTGCTTCAGAAAATTATGGGGTAACATTGATTCACTGTTTTGTGTGAACACTTTACTTTACGTGTTGAACTTTACTTTGGTGTTGAAAAACGAGATTGTTGAAAAATTATAATGTGCAAGTAAATTGGGACTTACGCCGTTTTGAAGTTTGAGAGGCTATTTCCAAGCCTTATTGTTTTTTATTGAGAAAAACACATGTGGCATCACGTGGGAGACGAGTCACTTGGAATTCAAGGTGAGGTTATTAATTTTGATACGCTTCATTCAAAAATTGTCAACATTTTTTTGATTCCTGAAAAACTTTTACTCAGGCACTTAAGCCGTTTTGCCAGTGGCACCCTTGAAACATTTAATGTTTCAATTTGAGAAGAAGAAGATCATTGTTGACCAACCCAAAAGCATTGCTAAAGTCGAGTAACGCAAGACACGTACAGAGACCATTATCGAAACCCCGGTGTACAGAATCAATAAGCCCTGCCTGTAGGGTGGTACAACTGTGCCCAGACCTAAAACCAGACGGAACAGGGGACATTAATTGAGGCGGTGGATTCCAAAACTGTCTATGTCTGATTTAGCAATTATCCAGGAAACACGAAAAACATGTATCAACTCAACCAATAACCCTGGAGACGCGATTTCTTTTGCATTTGACTCATTTGGCATCACTAAATGAGTGCGACAGTGAAAAATGAATGTAGACAGTTTTGACACGAACTGTAGAATGGAGAGAGTTTTGCTTCGAACTGACTGATGAAAGTAGAGAGTTTTGGAACGAACCCCAAAGTTTGGGAGGCAAAACCAGTGGAAAGGAGATTGTTTTGCTTGATTCTGAAGTCATTTTTCGATGGAGCGCGGGAAATTGCTTCAGAATCCACTGCTAACTAGATTTGGCCGAAAATGAATGTAGACAGTTTTGGAATCCACCGCCTCAATTTATTTAATTGGTTTGTATAATAAAAATTCTAAGGGCTTAGACAAGGCCGGAAGAACGCTAATGGGCCGTGTGTCAAACACAGACAGTACCTACCTTGGACACTTTGGGGATAGGCGTCACTCGAGCACACTTCCAGGAGGATGGGAACACGGATGACATAACGGAGTAGACCATATCCAACACGACCCTTTGCGCCAGGTTGGTAACTTCCCAAATGACCCCTCCGAGGACCTGCAGAAATCTCAGTACCTTGACACATCAATGCCGGATGGGACCAGGTCCTCCAAATCTGTAGCTGCAGAACTTCCTAGGACAGCACGTGTCTGCACCTATATTCCCTCCAAGTTTCCTCCTGTTGAACACCCAGCAGAGTTATTATAGACCAAGCGCTGAAGGCGACCTCAACTGCTAACTTTTGCCACCTTTGAAGGCCTGCGAGTTGGCGAGAACAAGACCAATCGACTTGAAACTTGGTGGGAAATATTGGTTGAAATAAGGGGTATCAAACTACCCAAAACTGACCGATTTAGGAGAATATTCATTTTTCAAAGATCAATCTTAGGCGTGGAATGCCCGTACAGAGTTCCCATCGATGGGGTCACGACTCAGACGCAACGCAAGAATGTGGGCCCCTTCTGTCAAAGTAACCGTTCCTACTGCGACGGATCGGAACGTCTCCGCTTTCTCTTCTTGCCGCAGTAATGTAATTCCGTTACGATTGATGTTTTTTTTTTTTCCCCGCGCGAAGCGGGTAACATCACGTACAAAGATCGCACTATTGGAGAACGCTCCAAAGCAGGAACGTACTCGTCAATGTCGTCAAACATTGAACACCGCGGCACAGCGCCGGATTAACCTCTCCTGGGCCCCGGGGCTGAGACTTACAAGGGGCCCCCTTTATATGTACATATACATATATATTATATATTAAAGTGGATCCTCTGGCCAGGAGTATCACGTAAAAACCACTAGAACATAGCGTCTGTCGCTTCACAACCAAAAACTGGGTGAAAACAGTCAAAAAACACTCCGAATGCAGGGCAATCTGTTTTTACTTTTTTTCTTAAGAAGAAGAAACTTAGTTTCTTTTTACAATAAATAAAAATGCTGTAAGCCCTAGTGTTAGGGTTTATTATTCTTTTAGGTTACATGTGCAGAAATTTATTTCTGTGTCATTGAGAAAAATTAAAAAAAAAAAATTAGGGATTTTTATTTTTCAAAAAAAACCTTTTTTTTTTCGAAAATACTTTGTTATACTTGAAAAATATTTGACCTCCTGGGAACCTTCAAAAATCCCGTTTGTAGCCCCATGAAAGCCCTAAAGATCGCAACAGTGAAATTGGATCGTTCTGGGACCCGCAAAAATGGATTCTACGTCCAAAAATACTTCGAAAACGACACCTGACCATCGATGTTAGTTTACTCGATCCCATAGCCAAAAGCCTTCAAAAAACTCCTCCCACAGCCCCATTTTAGCCCCATAGCGCCCCACGGGTTTGGGCGATCGGGCTGAAAACCTTGCGGGCACAACTAGATAGTAACCCGAGTATTTTGTCAAAATTTCAGATTTAAAAAAAAAAAAATCCTTCTGCACAAAACGGCCCAGACGGCAGATGGCGGACGTCATTGTATGCGGGTTCAATTTCAGTGTGTGTCATTGTATGTGTGTTCAGATTTTATTTTTATCTAGGCTGGTCGTGTTAGTATTAGGGAGGGGAGGAAATTTTGTAGAAGTACTCGCCCTCCACCAGACAAGTAAACGTGGAGAGAGCAACCACCCATGATCCGAAAAGTGC
The DNA here is from genome assembly GCA_955831195.1 of Pilophorus perplexus. Lineage (NCBI taxonomy): Eukaryota > Metazoa > Arthropoda > Insecta > Hemiptera > Miridae > Pilophorus > Pilophorus perplexus. Next base: position 4,672,902 of record OY037017.1, read on the forward strand.
AAGCTACAAGAAGAGGTAGAAGAGTAGGTATGTCCGCTGCGATGACTCCTGTCCCAAAGAATTTCGAGCCAACGACCTCCTTTAAAACCCGGCGCCTCAACATTGGTCCAACCCAGAATGGTGTGGCTAACGCCGGAGGGGACGGGAGGGCACGCTGAACTTCCCCTAGGGGAGATCTAAAGAACAAGGTAGAAGAAAGAAGATCGTGCATCGATAAGTGCACTTCCTCTGGGGGAAGAAAGAGAGGAGAAGGTATGAGAAAGGTTGTGATGGGCCAGAAATGGCCTTAGACACAACCTAAGAAGCTCTGTACAGCAGATGGCGGACGGACATTTTGGTTTTGGAATGTAGACCTCTTGAAACAGATAATGTCAAATTTTGAGGCCAATCGGAGTCATCGACCTCCGTCGCGAAAACATAGGTGTATTATTCCGAGAATAATAAACCAAAAATTTAACAAATTATTTTTGTTTTTTTGAACCAAATGCGGTACCCGCTTAGCAAACTCTGAACTACCGCAACAGTGTGGAAAATCCGTGAGGTCTCGCGTTGGGAGTGTAGAGTCTACACTCTATGTCTACATAGACGACTCCATGAGGTGTTCCGGTTTTCGAGTTGTAGTAAGTGGAAGTTAGGTACCTAACTTGAAACTTTCCGTTCACTTCCCTCTTTTTCAGGAAAACAATTTTTTGGAGATCAGCATAGGAATAAGGAGAACGGTTTGTTAATTTTCAAAAAAAAAAAAAAAAAAAACAAAAAAAAAAAAAATCATCGGTGGCGAAGTGGCCCCCGTAGGGTGTGCGCCCCGGGGCTATAGCCCCCCTAGCCCCCCCCCCCCGTTAATCCGGGCCTGCCGCGGCAACTTTTGAAAGCCGTGAACCAGTTTTAGAATGGCCAGGTCTTGACCCCCAACTGAGGTCGTAGCATCGATCCAAATCCGTCGGAAGTTGCGATAGGACGGCCGCGGATTGATCCATTTAGAGGTCTTTGCCCATCCGGTACCTTCCCAGCTCACCGCAACCTGAACCGGGCGGTGGGAGAGGAATTTCTGTGGAACGTTCTTCCCGTTCCAGACAATCAGGCTTTGAAAAGGCGAGTAATCCAATTCGCACGGGCTTCCCTAATGCCCTCCCCCCCAATTCGCTATCTACATCTTATGCGAACTAATTGGGCGGGAAGAAGGAGATTAGCATCTCTATAATAAACAATAATTCCGCTGGCGTTTCGCTAACGGCCTTCACTTCCTGCGAGTTCAGCCTTGAGACGACTGCTTCTCCAACAGGTGCCCTGGTTACTTCAAGATAGAAATCAACTGCTGTCGAAATTGATTTTTAAGGCCGTGTGAGCAAGAAATGTCCGATCTTCATAACTAAAATGAATGAATGAATAGGTAGGTATTGGTCGTAAGCTTGTTATAAAATTCAACACAACAAAATAAATTGTTCGTAGCTTGAGTTTCGTCGAATCGGACGAATCACGTCCATTTCCATCGGCCAGTTTCGAAAGCCTACGTCTCTCATTCGTCAAGGTGGCAAATACTTTCACTAGAAGGCACCACTCTCGTGCGAACCTTATGGGCCGATCTTCCTTTTGTCGTCTTTCTCGGTAGAAGAGCCCGCAAAAAAAAAAAAAGTGGTCTACCGTAGGGATCCTGCTGAGAACGGGTCCAGCGTTGAAGGGGGAGGGATAATGGAAGGAGAAGAGTTTTTGTCATCGTAGGAACACTCGGGCCATCATGCCAAGCGAAAGGAAGATAATATCATCTTCCTTTCGTTTGGCACATCACTCATATGTCCACGAACAAAAACATAATAAACCTTTCGCTAATTTGCCTCAAGTTTCCTGGAATATGGTTGGCCTTTCACTTCACCATAATTATTACAAAACCAGACCTCAAGGGATGGGGTTTTGAAGAGTTTCGACTACCTATAGGGTCGAGATAGGTGTCTTTTTCGAAGTATTTTTGAACTAGTTACAGGCGACCCGTCCCTGAAAAAGTTGAAGAAAGCTGAAGCTTGGGAAGAGGCGCACTGAAGGCAAACATTAAAATGAAACCCAAAAATAAAAGGAAAAAACGCTGCAAATTTTACACAAGGGTTTATTATTCCTTGATATAGGTTACTTGTACAAAAATTATTTCTGTGTCAATGGAAAAAATTTTGAAAAAAAAAAAATGTCTGGATTTAAAAAAAATTTTTTTCTTCTACAATTCTTTATTTTTTACTCGAAAAATATTTAACCTCCTGGGATCCTTCAAAAATCCCATTTTTAGCCCCATGAAAGCCCTACAGATCGCCACTATGAAATCAGATCGTTCTGGGACCCTCGAAAATGGATTCTACGTCCAAAAATACGTCGAAAACGACACCTAACTCGATCCCTTAGTCAAAAGCCTTAAAAAAAACCCTCCCGTAGCCACATTTTAGCCCCATAGCGCCCCAAGGGTTTGGGCGATCGGGCTGATAACCTTGCGGGCACAACTAGATGGTGAACCGAGTAGGTATTTTGTCAAAATAAAATTAAAAGATGTAATATAAGATATTATCTTTTAATTTTTTGTAGCACAGGGGAAAAGGGGGGTAACTCACTCACTTCTAAATTTTCAGAAAACCATTTTCTATGTCAAAAACGCAATGGGGGGTTCGCATTGATTTTTTCTTTTTTTCTGAAAGTACTCCCTGAGAATGTAGAGAAAACAGCCGCCTGAAATCGTTTCCAGAAAATTTAAATAATTTAACGAAAATTACGGCGTTTGAAAAACACGGCCATGGAGGGAGCGTGACGTCACTAGCTCTTCAACCAACTACGAGAGGGGATTGTTCCGCCCAGGGTTGCCACTCCACTACTCATCACAGAATAAAATTCATTTGAGCCGTGAATCCTTCTGATAAGGCTTCAAATTTCAAGTATTGTGTATTATAATTAAAAGTTAATTATGTTTTCCGTCGTATCAAGTTATAATTGCTATAAATTTATCATATAAGCTGACGACACTAGCGCTCCTGGTGAGAGATTCACTGGAACTGTGACGTCACTACCTCAAGAGTGACTGGTGGGAAACCTCGGCCGATTCAAACTGTGCGGTCCGTTTTTTTCGTTATATCTCCTTCAATGATTTTTTTTCGTTGGTATTGGAGTCTGTGCACGTTACTTCTTAGCCATATTATTGAATGGTAGGGAAGATTTCCAAATCTAAAATCAATGCGAACTCCCCACGTAAGCATCTTTTTTAAAAATTAAGGACACCAAAATGTGCCTTGCGTAGTGTAGAATGCGATACAATTTTAATAATCCCTAAATCCATGGGTTATAGGGTCGAAATACGATGCTAATCGTCCAAAGGTCCTATCGTACAGCTGAAAAGGGGGTAACTCCGTGCGATGCGGGTCTCAACACGAAGGTCTACCTGTCCCTAAAAACTGCATAAGGACACAAAATCATATTTTTTCCATCAAAACGAGTTCATTTACGGAAAAAAGTCAAATGTAAAGTTAACAGGTTCAGTAAAGTAAACTGGCTACATACAAGTTACAGGTTACAAACAGGTTACAGTTAATGAGCAATGTTCAAATAATTATTATTAGAGAATTTTTTTGAACAAAATTATTTTTGTTTTATCTTATTAAAGTACTTTTTACCTTTTTCACTGCAAAATTGCATCAAGTGCTGCAGGTCTTCGTACCTTTCTTTGGAAATTGGCCACCTTTTTTGAGTGCCCTATCTGGGAATTGAAATTCGTTTTCACGAAGCTGCGGAGGTTTCGAGATTTTTTCTTTGGTTGTCGGTTTTTATTTTTCGTTGGAGCGTTTCTTTTGTCTGGTGCCCCGGGTACTGCTGGTAGAAGCCTCTTCATCCTCGGATGTGGAATTTTCTTTCATTTTCACACCAATAATAACTTATTGTTAATAAGGTTCACTGATTAAAAAACGGAAGAGTAACAGCGTGAATATGGAAACAACAACAAAACTAGTTGGGAAAGCTCTCTGTGAAACACAGAAGCGCTGGGTGGAGGGAGAAGATGCGCACGGGAGCGGAGAGAGGCAGTCACGTTATCCCCTTCTTCCCCACTACCACTCGCTTGGTCCCTTTTGGTTTATTATTCTTGGAATAATCAAAATTTGACATTATCCGTTTCAAGAGGTCTACATTCTAAATCCGAAATGTCCGTCCGCCGTCCGGGCCGTTTTGGGCAGTAGGAATTTTTTTAAAAATCTGAAATTTTGACAAAATACTTGGTTTATCATCTAGTTGTACCCGCAAGGTTTTCAGTCCGATCGCCCAAACCCGTGGGGCGCTATGGGGCTATAATGGGGCTACGGGAGGGGTTTTTTGAAGGCTTTTAGCTATGGGATCGAGTTAGGTGTCGTTTTCGAAGTATTTTTGGACGTAGAATCCATTTTTTGGGGTCCCGGAACGATCAGATTTCACTGGGGCGAGCTTTAGGGCTTTCATGGGGCTAAAAATGGGATTTTTGAAGGATCCCAGGATGTTAAATATTTTTCGAGTAAAAAACACAGAATTTTTGAAAAAACACATTTTTGAACAAAAAAAAAAAAAAAAAAAATTTTTTTGAGATAAAAATCCAAAAAAAAAATTTTTTTTTAAATTTTTTCATTGACAGAATTAAATTTCTGCACAAGTAACGTATATCAAAGAATAATAAACCCTTGTGTAAAATTTGCAGCGTTTTTTCCCCTGTACATAATTTTTCAGCGGCGGTTTTCGGCCCTTTAGTCTCGTTCTTCCCCTGTTTTAAGGTGCTCATCGTGTTGGCCATCGAAAAACCTATGGAAACTCATCATCAGTCGTATTTCGTCAAAAAAGCGAGTTACCCCTCTTTTCCCCTGTACTCTTCGTTGCGCAATTTATATCAAGAACAATCAACCCCAGTGCCGAATTAAATTTTGCAGCTTTTTGGTTAATAATTTTCACCAAACGTTGGGTGTGTAGATTTATAATTCACTGAGTAATGGAATGAGTTTCTGCACAAGTGAAGTTGACGAATGTGGTACTATTGACCTCAAACACGCCGAATGAATTTTTTAATCGCGTGTAAATACGGCAGTGAGTAATTGAAAATGACAGATAGTCGAGGAAATTCATCTTCGTGAAGGTTGGCCTCGTCGTATCATTCAAAATGGTTTTACGGTGTTTGTGAAGAGGTCGCGTGAAAACTGCGGGGACGATAATTATTTTTTTAAAAAGGGGACGAAAATGGTTAATTGTTACGGGGTCGAGGGCGGTGAGGAACGGACGGTTTTAGGCGGACTAACTTTGAAATTGGTTTTCCTGCACATGATGTGCGTTTGTGTGAGGTGTGGGGAGAAAGTTTAATTGTGAGAAAACTCCACCCCTTCGCCGTCAGTGGGCGTCTGGGTGTCCGTGAAATATCAGGAGCCGGACTCATCAAGGCCGAAAGGGGAGAGTTGAAACTTGGTGGAGTGAATGCCCTCAAGGTTTTTACATTTTCATATTTTTCGACAAGAAAAGAATGTCTAGGAGTTGGTGTGTAATAATGTGTTGAAGACCTGCCTTCTGCCTGCATGCATTTTATTGTTGGGGGTGCTCCTACGTGATTATGTGTTCCTAACTGCACCTCTAGATTAACATTATAATTTGTTTTGCGTGTTTGGGGGAATGCCTCGCATCTAGGATTACGCCCCCGGTGATTTTGGAGGATGAGGAGGGAAGTGAATGAACACCCCTAATTGAGGCATTCCACAAACTGAGGTCGTGGTCTACGGACTTAATAGGTGATGGCGATACAATAATGGTGGGGGGGGGGGGGGCATGGAGGAATAGAGAGGAGAGCTCACTCTGTGTTAAACGACGTTTAGTCCAGTGAATAGAGACTCAAAAAGAGGGTTCACCTTACATAAAATCTGGTAGTTCTGATTTTTTGATATGTTGTTTGGGACCATTAGGAGGTAATAAATCCAAGTTTTCGTCATTCTCGTCCTTGTGCGTTTTTCGCAATCTTGAAAAAACCGTCAAAATTTCGCGCATTTTTTCAGTTTTTGCCCTATAACTAGTTCCCCGTGCAGTTTTGCGAAAACCATTCTATTACCCGAATTGTAGAACACAAAATTTCCTACAAATTTGGTCCAGTAAGGTTTTTGAGTCCGACCAACAGTAACGGAGATACGAGGCTGCAAAAAAGGGGTAAAATCTCGAGTTTTGCTCAATTTTAACTTTCTCACCACTTCGCGATGTAAAAACTCCCCGAAGACTTCGTTTTAGCGAAAATTGGTAATAGAGACAGTTGTAGAGAATTCAATTACCTATCAAATACAAGTTTGTAAAAAAATTTAGGAGCCAAAACCAAGGAGTGGGGGTAAATTTATTGAAAAATGGAGAATCCTCGATTTTTGCATTTCAGCGTGGAATCGCTGTACCTATGGTGTACTGTAGCAATATTTGATCAAATTTCGGGTTTTTGTACACTTGGTCATGCGTGTGAGTTGTAGTTTGTACTATTTTTGAGTAGTTTTCCGAAAATGTTTGTGGATTTGAAGTGAAGGGGTCTAGGCTGTGTACAATGACGTTCGACCTAAGTTGGTTCGAACACCCTTCTCAGATAGAGATAATTATTTTAGAAAACTCAAGTAACCTATCAAATCCATGTCTATAAAAAATTGAACAGTCAACTTCGTCCCGTGTGCTCAACGCTTGGAGTGGCCGAAAGTATAGGACTCTCGGCCACAGTCGTTAGCTTAAGGAAAATATAGGACTCCCTCCCAGTCGCTGTCGGTTGGCTTATAGGAATCCCTCCCGTTAACTTTGGAGTGGATTCAATCACAAGCTTAATGTTGGTTATTTATTGCATAGTTATCAATAATCAAAAACATTCCTTGTTCGATGGTACCTACCTATAACACCTTATATATAAGGTGTTATAGGTAGGTACCACTATAGTGTCACTCAGCTGACCAAGGGGGAACTCTTGACTGGTGCTCTATGTCCGTGGACATAGAAGAGCAGTACTTATGTAGGTACACATTTATGTTTTACATTTATATTTACCTATGTGTCTTTATAAAGAGGTAAACACATATTGTGTCATAGCAAAAGTCATTCAAGGGTCATTCTCAAATTATCTGCCAGACTGCGGATCGCTTCATTTTGTGAATTGGTATCGAGAAGCCTAAAGTTCCATGCTGTATTGGAAGGAAACTCGAAATGAGACCAGCCAGTAAATCTATGTGAAGTTTCGCCTCTTTTGGAAGTAATTTGGCTGGCTAGTGAACGCTTCAGTTGGTCGGAAACAATAACCCCGGGTTTATGAAACGGTTGGGGGGAAGCCTTTGGTTCTGGAGGTTATCGCCCGAATGGCGAGGGCTGCTCGGAGGGGCTCGGATAACTCATAAACGGCGGATATTTTCCTCAGATCAATCATACTCTACCTCCTGGGATATTGCTCACCAATTGTACGGTTGTCTTGGTATCGGATGAGTTCACATTTTCTATGTTCGGTTTCAGTGAGAATTGTGACGTGAAGCTTGCCAAAAAATTGTAAGTTCGACTTCTGGTGGCAATATAAATGTACATGCATGACATTAATTGATAAAAATATTCCAATTTTCGCAGAGTACCTAGTAAACGTACCAGTAGTCGACACCTCTAGGGAAATTTTGACTTCAATTGTATGAAACCCCTACTGGGTATTTGTTTTTAAGTTGCGAATATGCTTACAGTGTGCTCTAGGTATCTCCTGATAAGGAGAAATAGTAATTATAATTAAAATTACGTTCTGGGAAGAAGGAAACGGGTTTTTTCAATTATCTAATTTGCGCCAGTAGTCGACATGGCTAATCTTGAATTTTCCAGTAGTCGACATGGCCGATGCACCAATAGTCGACATACAATCGCCAGTACTCGACAGGGGGTATGACCCAATAGTCGACATAGCAGGATAGTTGTACTTATTGTTCAACGCAACTAATGCTTAAGTAAAACGCATTTAATTCTTAAGTAAAGATTTACTAACCTTAGATTTATTGTTTTACAATATTACAGGACCGTATAACCATTGAATTCTCAAATTACTAATACTTTTTGAGGGTTTTAAGTATAAAATGACAACGTCTAAAAGACTACTTAACTAGAAAAAACCTAAGTAAGTAGGAACTTGATAGAAACGGTAAAATGTTTTGAACAAATTAAATAGAATACATAAGTTTGAATAAATTAAACTAAATTAAAACAAATTTTAGTCTGCACTTAAATTTAACTTAATTAAATTAAAATTAAACTAAATTAAAATAAATTTAAGTAATACAATAATAATAAAATTTATTATTATTTAATAATAATTCAATAATAATAAATAATAATACAATAATAATAACATAATAATAATAATAATAAACAACAATAATAGGTAAGTTTGAATAAATTAAACTAAATTAAAATAAATTTAAGTTTGCACTTGAATTAAAATTAAACTAAATTAAAATAAATTTAAGTAATACAATAATAATAACTTTTAGTATTATTTAATAATAATACAATAATAATAAATAATAATACAATAATAATAACATAATTTTTTTTTACGAGATGAAAAATCCTTCATGGATTTTCCAGGTATCTAACAATAATAACATAATAATAATAATAATAATAATAATAATAAACAACAATAATAGGTAAGTTTGAATAAATTAAACTAAATAAAATAAATTTAAGTCTGCACTTGAATTAAATTAAACTAAATTAAAATAAATTTAAGTCTGCAAACAACAATGTAAGTTCACATTATAGTGTGAGTTTGAGTAGAAGATTCACGTAAATAAGTATGTTCGGGATTTGGAAAAATCGAAGTGTCGACTACAGGATCAATAAGGTTAAATGGGGAATGCTTCAAAAGTCGACACCCCCTGTCGACTACTGGCTCAAGGTAATTATGCGAATGTTCCAATAGCCGACCCCCCCCCCCCCCCCCCCCTGTCGACTTCTAGAACTTGGGGTAAAATTTGTACCAGTATTCGACATACCTTAAACTCAGGTATTATGTGATAGAACATTCATCTACACTGAATAAACACGAACTCTATAATAGCAAAGAATAGTTGAAAAAGAAAACAAACGGAAAATTAAGGTTTGATGGGTGGAATGTGCTTACTTTGTGAGCTGAGTCCTTACGAAAACAGCTTACAGGTCGCCTCCAACTCGGTCGGAATGAGACAGACCACAAAACCTCCGACACTGTTTTCCTGTTTCCGTGGTAACTTATCATAAGACATTCAGAAGGCATCAAGGATCAAGATGCAACCTTTAGAAACGATGGATCATATCCTTAACCTTAGCTTTTCGCGTTTTTTGAGAGGGGTGTCGACTACTGGTACATCTACAATTTTTGGATGCCCAACCTTATCGCGAAAGTTGTCTTTGTAAATCTGCAGTCAAAGATCTGTTCAAAGAGCCAGTTGAAGATCTGTAGGTAAGTCTTCAACTGCTGCAGTTAAAGGGTTTTGAAAAATCCAGAGGTTCAAAGAAGCTTCCTCAAAATTTTGAAAACGGGACTCGCAAATTCACTCGGAAACTCATCGTTTTCTGATTAAATCAGAAATTTTAAGGGTGTTGCAGATTGGGAAATGGACCAGGTTATTCATTGCTGTGTGTATTTCGAGAAGAGCCAGTTTCATTTTAAAAGCGTTCATAAACCTCGAAGAAAATGACTGCTGAGGAAGTTCAAAAGTGAAAATGCTCGGCGGGCCGTTGGAGACTCCTGGTTTAGAGAACATGAAAAAAAGTGAGCAGTAATTGAAATGCACTCATTCAGAACTGTTACGTTTTGTCAGTCATTAGTCCGAATGTTTGAGGAAGAGAATCGCTTGTCGTGTTTTCTTGACCAGAACCAGTTTATTCATTGCGTGAAAGTAGTCTTTTAAAGTTGACGCAATCGTTCATCTCATCCGAAGTAATTGAATTCAGGAAGCTGCGAAAGGTGGCGGACTCAAAAAAGGAAAGTGGACGTCGGCGCTGGAAGACACCGTGAATGGCCGGCAGTGTATGTTTCTGTTGAGGACGTGCCTGATGGAGACTAGAGGAGGTTTTTTTTTTGTCTGTTTTTTTGCTTCCCCACCGAAGGTGAGCGAACGGCAGGGCTTTGTCCTCTGGGGTTTTGAAAAGGAGCGTTATCCGACCGAATCGGCCCGTAGGAACCATGTCAGAGGGAAATAGTGTGTGGCGGGCGAGCGGGCTGTCAAGGGGAGATGGTATGAATGGAAGAAGAATGGAGCTCACCGGGTCAATGGGTGGATTTCAAGGTAAAACGCTTTACAAGTCGGTTACCTGGCCGCATGTAAACCTTCTGCACGACCTCCGCCGCAAATCGGATTTGGAGCTGGCGACCAAGAGAAGACCCAAAATTATACACTCAACCAGCTTGGCGTTGCCGAATTTTTTCATGCGGGAGGGAACTTACGTTGGACCGCTGAAAGAGCTCGTACAAGTCTTGTATTTGGGAAATTCACTTCTCTGATAGGAGATTTAGCCCTGATTTGAAAATGAGGTCCGAAGTTCGGATAGACGCATGTTCCTAACGTGTTCCTTGCCTTTTTCCCCCTTTTCCTGAACGTGTCGTAAAGTTATAAAGCGTTCCTCTGGATAACGCCTCTGACTATGTATACAAAAATGGTATACAATTCCTGGAATTCCTGAACTTCTGAAGATGGTCGATTGAAAAATTAAAGTCACTCGGAAACTCCGAAAACTACTTATTTGTATTCACTTTTGAAAAATTCCAGGAAGTCGAATAAGGTGTCGTTTTCCACGTAATTTTCTACGCATAATACATTTTTCTGGGTCTCACGCCCGTTCACAAACTTTACAAGAACCATCGGATGGTTTAATTTTGATTAATTATTCTTGGAATAAGTAATACACCTATGTTTTCGCGACGGGGGTCGACGACTCCGATCTGCCTCAAAATTTGACATTATCCGTTTCAAGAGGTCTACATTCTAAATCCGAAATTTCCGTCCGCTGTCCGGGCCGTTTTGGGCAGTAGGAATTTTTTTAAAAATCTGAAATTTTGACAAAATACTTGGTTTACCATCTAGTTGTGCCCGCAAGGTTTTCAGCCGGATCGTCCAAACCTGTGGCGCGCTATGGGGCTAAAATGGGGTTACGGAAGGGTTTTGGCTATGGGATCGAGTTAGGTGTCGTTTTCGAAGTATTTTTGGACGTAGAATCCATTTTTTTTTGGTTCCCGGAACGATCCGATTTCACTGTTGCGATCTACAGGGCTTTCATGAGGCTACTAATGGGATTTTTGAAGGATCCCAGGAAGTCGAATATTTTTCAAGTAAAAAACCGAAACATTTTTGAAAAAAAAAAAAAAAAAAAAAAAAAAAAAAAATCAGCGTGTCAGATGTTATTCGCTCAGATCCTTGATCTAAACTGGGGATCTGGGGGTGTCGCTCAGTCGTAGTTTTTCAGAATGTAACCCAAATTTGAGCGGATGATAATAATGTTATCTGTTACGTTCCTCTTTGGAGTCGATAGATCCACCGTTATACCCCTTTAATCTTCCGAGCGGCAAAATGTCCCTCGAATTGTGAAAACTTCGATGATTTTTAATTATGGTAAATGGGAGTCAAAAACTTTTCGAAGGAAGAACGGTACCGCTAAAAGCTACTGGCGCGGAAACGGGAGAAGGAGGCGGAGATAAAAAAAAATCGTTAATAGTGCGCCCCATCCGAGAGGGTCATCAGTCATTAGGAAGAAGCCTTTTTTTCTACCTCCCTCCACCGAGAGTTAAGCGGGCACCATCTTGTGAAATTATAAGACAAAACTCGTTTCTTCAAGTAGTTAAAAAAATCACCTTTTTTTCGGTGTTTCCTTCGTCTCTTTTTCTTCACCAAGTTCACTCTTTAACCCCCGCCAGGTTTACCAGACCTGCTTTTCCAGGCCCACCTTCAGGCTCTCCCTCCCCCCCCCCCCCCCTTAATGGCAGCCTATATTTTTCCACATTAAACTTTGTAACAGCTTAAGGTTAACGGGGGGAAAAGGAGATGAGAAGAAAGCTCGGGGTTAAGGGCAAAGGGGGCAAAACCGTGCTAAGGGGAGCCCGAGGAAAAAAAATCCCCTTTTCATAATTTATACTTCCGCAAAGAGGGCAGCAAGCGGTGTTGCGGAACTTGCAAGAAATGCAATATTTCTGAAAAAAAAAAAAAAAAACGGTTCGGGTGAAGTGACATTTTTGCAACGCTGCAACTTTTCTACCGTACGGCCTTCTTTTTTTCTGGTATATAAATGACTTACTCAGACATATTAGCCGGGTTTCTCGGCTTTTCCCTGAGCGACAAACCATCCACAAGTTTGAAATATCGCGTAAAACTGCCACCTAACCAACATTTTTCTCGCATATTTCCAGGCGTAACGCCTCTGCATACCAAGACGATTTCCTCCTCCCCCGAAAACTTTTTCCATCAACTTCATTACCCCCCTTTGTGAAAATCTCGTCTGCGAAGTTTTCTTTCCCCCCCCCCCCCCCCCGCTTTACCGTACCGAGTAATTTATCAATAATTAAAAAAAAAAAAGAGGAAGGGAGAAAAAAAAGGATGTATCCCAAAGCGAGCTAAAGCGAAAAAGTTACTCCGTTTAAAGTGTTTATGCGCCCGTAAAAAAAAAATCCCTTTCCGCGGCCGATAAAAATCTCCGGGATTTTCATCAACCCGCTCCGCCGTTTCTCTCTCCCGCAGTTTATTCAATATTAGATAAATAATAACGACGGGATACGATCCTCGGGCCAAACTATCTCAGGGTCGTAACCTGTACTTTTTTATGACTGTTATGATACTAAGAGATAAACTGCACGTCTGGGCGGTATATCAAAATTTGCTGACGCAGAGATTTGTTGTAATTTTTACGACCTGAAACTGTACCTATAAGTTTATCAGATAAAAAATGAAAGACACAAACTTTTTTTTTTTTTTTTTTTTTTTTAACCGACATCTAAAACGCCACTCAACAATCATCATGCGAAGTTCAGCAAGGAACCCATTAATTTGGAACTCTAGAAGTTGTACAAGTTTGAAATAGTAGTTTAGTGATGCTGCCGAAATCAAAAACTGAGTTAATGCGTGAATCGTGACAGCTAAGACAATTTACAAAATAGTGAAAAACTGCAAGCAGTCCGTCGATAGTGAACCACAAAATTAACTTAAGTTGGTCTTCTTGTGGCGCACTCTCTGTTACCGAACGTTGGCAATCACCTTGGCAATCAACCCGCTGTACCGAGCTTCTTAGGTCGTGTTTAAGGCCATTTCTGGTCCATGACAACCTTTCTCGTACCTTCTGCTCGCTTTTTTCCCCTAGGTTGGTATCCCAAATCTGGAGCCTTTCCCTAGGTATACCTTGTTGATCGCCATGTATAAACTTTTGGGGTTATGTAATAATAACCCCAAAAGTTTGCTTTCTTCCTCTTTTTTTCTAAATGACACAGCCCTATAGGGTATACCTACTATGACGCTTTTGAAACATTTACTCAGTGCCCAATGCCATCCACGTCACAATAAATTAGAGTAGGTAAATCGTTGACCTTTTTTTTGCTTGTTTCAATGAGGTAAGGAAATTATTTTGACATTTTATAACTTTACTTTAAACGAAAAAAGCGTTGAAAGTGTTGAAGCGTTACGGTTGGTTCCCTAGCAACGACTAAACTCCTTCTTCTGTGAGTGCCATAGACGTGAACCATCTGTTGGCGACCAATCCTTCTTCTCCTACACAGTCCGTAGTGTCCTCTCAATCGCTCCTGTCTTCAGAGCGGCGAAGTTGTGGATTCATGTCCATTTCCAGATGTCCCAAAGCCACGAGAACTGTTTGCGGCCAATCCTACGTCTTTCCTCTTTCTTCCCTTCCAGAACCAACCGCTGGAAAGCGCAACGATCTCCTCTGAAGACGTAGGTATCCTACCTTCCGCCTTTTCACATCCTTGAAGAGCTGAGGATCCTCAAGGCCGGTGCGGCGCAGAACCTCAGTGTACCCCTTACCCTCTGGACCCACGAGATCCTTCTGAGGCACCACATCTCAAAAGCCTCCAGGATATTCACAGAGGCAATCTTGATTGTCCACGTCTCAACGCCGTAGAGCAGGACCGACCAAATGTAGCACCGAAGCGTACGATAGCGAATGCTGAAGCTAAGATGCTTATCACAGAAGAATGATTTCATCCGGATAAAAGCCGCTCTGGCCTGCTCAATCCTGGCGCGAATTTCAACCTCGGGATTCCATTTCTCGTTCACGATAACTCCAACGAGACGTCGCCAACTGTGATCTGCCCTGCACGGAACTCGTTGCAACGCACAACCACCATCCATTTGGTCTTGGAGATGTTGACCCTTAGGCCAATCAACAGGCTCTCCTCAGCCACTGTGTTGACGAGCTGCTGCAGGCCATCTTGAGAGTCGGCTGTAAGGACGGTGTCATCTGTATACCGCACTGAGAGAAAAAAAAGGGCCTATTCTAGGTTATTTTTCGATTTTTTGTAGGTTAAATGCTGCCAACCTAGATTTTTTTTTTTTTTGGTTTTCATTCTAGGGTGGAACAATTTAGTCTAGGTTGAATATAATTTAACCTAGATTGAAAATACTGGTGAAGTTACCTTCCTAAAAATGCAAACAACCAAGATTGAAAATGCGCCACACCCACACTTTAGTTCTAGGTTAAGTTCACGGTGTGTGCCGCCGCCTCCATCCATTTACAGTCTAGGTTAAAAAAATTAATGTCTTGGTTGTCTCACCCTGGTATTCAAGGTGTGTGCCGCCGCCTCCATCCATTTACAGTCTAGGTTAAAAACATTAACGTCTTGGTTGTCTCACCCTGGTATTCAATGTTTTTTACTTTCATAGACGGTTGATTTACCCTAAAAAAAAGTTCTCACCCCACCTCAAACAATTTACAGCCATGTCGCATTAACCTAGAACCCTTTGTAGGTAGATCCTCCATACCGGGTGTGGAAGGTGTACCTACATGAGCAATTTGTGTACCTAAATTGGTTATATTGTCCCTATTGGTTGTTTTGTGTGTTTGGGAGAAGGCCTCTGGCGTGACCAGGATTTCGCTCCCTGTGTTTTTGGAGGAAGAGGAGGGAAGTGCGCAAACACATCTATCTGGGGCTTGACACAATTTGTTGTGATCAGCTTGTCCAGTAAATAGTGTCGGGGCAATTTGGGGAATTTCGCAGTCCCCAATTTGACCAAACGGATTTAGCCTAATTGGGTCGCGTTCGTTCCCGGAAATGAGTCTGGTCGCAGGATCATCTGAAGACAATAAATTGCCTCCATCAGAACCGCGGCCCAGATCTATACCTGAGACAATCAGCTTCTGAGCTACACCGAGCGAAGTGTCAGTAGGAGTGGCATCAGAATCAGATTGCTCCTGACGAGGGGTAAATTTCCCGGCTGATCCGAGCGAATTGTCGGTAGGATCGGCCTGGGCAAGTACCCCGCGTGAATTTAATTTTGAGTCCGCTGAGCCGGCTTCCTCAACTGAAATGTCTTCAGAGGAGGATTCCTGGCAAGCGGTCTCGTCAAAAATTGTGCGATTGATATCCATATCTACGATAGGCAGAATGGGGATCACAAGCATAAGGATAAGGATAAATAAGGCGCCGACGTACGAGAGGCCCGAGTGAACCATGGGGAGCTCGCGGTATCGGGAACGTAATCCCACCGGCCTCCCGCACGTGGGCGCCGGGAGCTGGCCGGGAGCTGCTGCCCCCCGTGAGCGCGCTGCAATTGAATGCAGTGGCTGCCGACCAATTTTAAGGAAAATACCGTGGGGTCTATACTGAATCCCCACACCCTTTTTTCTCTAGGTTGTGCCCCTTTATTTACGAGGTTGTTTCAATTACTATCCCTGTTTTTCCAGTTAAATTTCTAGGTAGCTTCCTATTCTTTTCAGGTTGGTCCTAATAAATTACTAGGTGGTCCACTTTTCTTTCTAGGTTTGCTCCATTTCCATTGCAGATTGTTTCTTTCAACTTCAACTATCTTTCTGTTTCCAACTCAGTAAAAAAAATTTGAATGTGACGTCTTAATATGACTGCACCAGGCCGCGGAAACTCCCCTCCATTTCACGGCCAGAGTTTGAAAAGGGGCGTGGCCACAGAGTCACCCCAAGGGTTCGCCCACAGAGTAACAGAGAGCGCCCCTGTCGCACCCCACAGTCCAGAATTGTCCGCCATTAGTGTCTCCATCGTAGATAATGGTACCACACCAACAACTGGGCGGTTTGTAACGGCCGTTACAACGGCTTCATCATCGAACATTGTTTTATAGTTTTTCACGCGTTTTCCTTCGTTCTCAATTTCACAAACTTTGTTCATTGCTAATCGGTTTCTTCGGGTTCAAGTTCATCAGTTCGATCTCTCGAAAGCAGTAATAATTATTGTTTTCATTCCTAAGCTATTTCAACAGCTTCAACTGCTTCACTTTTGATCACTCAATTTCACAGCCCGCATCGACAACGATTTGGTAAGTTGCTAACACTTTTTCAGAATACTATTATTATTATGCAGTTGGTCATTCGAATCTGATAATCAACTTATCTGATAAATCAATCCCACCTGTTGAAACAACCGCATAGGTTAGGTCAGAAGTAGGCAAGCTGGAAATTATTGCTGATATAACCAATTATGACTGATATTTGTGTTAAATTTGTCTACAGGCCCCACGGACGAATCGACAGTGTTCGGCTACAGGCTACAGGGTGTTCTTATTATGCCCCGTCGACCAGGAACAGATCCCGTTTATCGAACTAATCTCCATAACGCCGTAACAGGTGACTGCAAACCTGCTTTAGGATATCTATTTCAGGCGTTAAACTTACGTCAGTAAATTGAACCCCTATTTTTTTATTTTTTTATTTATTTTTTTTCAGTTGATCTATCATAATGTAAGAGATCATTTCAGATCAGTTCTATCATTGTTGATGCACAGAGATAGGTAGTGGGAATCCGTATTTTATAGTCCATTTTCCAAAAGAACTCCTGTAAAGAGATATGCCCACTTTCTAATTTTATTTATTAATTTAAGGAATTAATTTATTAAATGTATAATGTTTGCAATTCTTTCACGTATGTAATGTGTTTGAGTATCTGTATTTTTATACCTACCAGTACATTATTGTGTTCCTTATTCTTCAATAGATATTTTTATACGCACCAACGTTGTTGAATTTATTCCCCCTCTATCTAGAACACTATGATATTGAAGAAAAGAGAAAATAAAGCGAAATTACTTATTGTGCCAATTATTCTGATGCTAGATTTTTCACTCGTCCTTCTCCCCCACCACTACCAGGCCATGCCCACTCGTTTTCAATGGATCTCACATCACAGGAACTCACCATCGGAATAATAATTATAAAATTATTTTTCTGTGGGTGATTCCGGTGATGATGGGCCTATTGAAAACGAACGGGAAAGGCATGGTAAGGCGGGGGGGGGGGGGGGGGGGGATCGGCTGGAAGCGGGGGAGGGGAGGGGGCCATGCGTCGGCGAGTTGCGAGCAATCACCCCTGGGGGGCGCCACTGTCGATCTCAAACACCCCCCTCCACCGACTTCACGGCCAAACTTTGCCAACACAGGGAGTATAGGGAGTTTCCTCTCTGTTTGTTCTCTGTTACTCTGTGGACTGCACATAGTGACATAAATTAGATGATTAGAATTTGACAGAGATTTGGCCTCAACCCCACCGGGTAAATAGCAGGGGTGCCAAGACAACGAGAATTAACGCCCACCGCCTACAGTGGCGCTCTCCGCGGCCGCTTAGCGTACTGTAGAAACAACCTGGAATTTATTGAATGAATTACAATCACTGTTGTTTAAACCTAAAACTATTTGTGGTACTACGGTAGTTTTAACCGAGACTGAAAGTCTAACATTTTCTTCTGGGTTGTTACCTAAAGTAACAATCTCGCCTTTTAAATCTCTCGGTTGTTTTCAGTTGTACAACCGAGACTTTAATGGAGGGGAATTATATGGAAGGTCAAATCATTCAATTCTAGGTTACCCCACTTAAAAGTCAAAGGTAGGTAATATATTTTCTAGGTCTTCACAATGTCAACCTAGACCAAATGTGAAGTTCACATTTGGTCTAGGTTGACACTTTTTTCATTCCAGGTTGTGGTCAGAGGGTGGGTAATAATGGGTTAGGTTGTTTCTATATGGGTCTAGGTTGTATTAATATTTTTCGATGTTACTTTAACCTGGACCTATTTTTTTCTAGATTGAATCAATTGATTCTAGGTGGTTTCAATTTCTTTTCGAGGTTATTTCGGATTTAACCTAGCCACTAAAAAAATCTTTTCTCTCAGTGCGGATATTGTTGACGAACACACCATTTACCTTGATGCCAAGCTCCACCTCAGAGTGGGAAGCAAATGCTTGTTCCATGTAAATATTGTACACTGTACAATGTAAAGCAACGGAGAAAGGATGCAGCCCTGTCGGACCCCTCTCTGAATGTCGAACTCATCCATCGTAGAACCATCTGGGAGCTACACCGCTGCCCTCTGGTTCCAATACAAGGCCTCAATAATTTGGATGTCTTTCTCATCAACTCCGAGCTTGAGAGACTCAACTACACTAAAGACATAAAATGTCTTAATGTGTTGCAGACTCGTATGCAAGCGTTGCTAGGGTTGGCTCAGGTTTGGCTAAATAGCCATAGTATAATAGGTAAATAGCCAAATAGAATAATATTATTCTAAATTGGTCCCGAAATTCTCCAACAAAATCCGGCCACTGATCAAAACCAAAATGATTATAGTTATAGTATAATTTGTTTTATGGTATTTTTATGATTTTTTGAAAATTAATTGAAGACAAAAGAACTCCATCCTTCGCGAGGCAAAAGGAAAAATTGTCCAATTCAATCAAGTTATTTAGCAGATCCAGTTCGTCGCTCCGGAGATGACTTCTCATCACAGCTCGCTTAGAAATTAGAAATAAAAAATCTTCTGAGGGTTGTACCGGAAGTAACCGAGAGAGGTCCTATCTCAATAAAAATGAGAATGTTCCGCCAAAGATACGCTGATACCGCAATAGGAGGGAAGGTAGCGTATAAAAATTGAACAGACCAAATTGTCCTGTTTCATTTTGTGAAGGAAGAAAGCGTGTAGATAAGGAAAAAGGGGTCGGGGTCCCATAACCTGCGTTATCTCAGAACTTTACTGAGGCGGCCTCGTGATAAAAGAGAGAAATTAGCGGGATTCTCCGGACAAATGAGAAATATTTTGCTTTTGGGGCCGCCATGCATGTTAATTCTTGCTTACCTTTTTCCTTCAATTCAGCATCCTGATATCTGCTGTAGGCTGGTTAAGGAAAATTCAAATTAAAACAATTAAGTTGACTGGTCCAATGATGAAGTTGGCATCAGCGTCGTGGTTTCAACAAGATTTCCTCAGTCGCCTGTTTTACTTGGTGGCTTGAGACGATCGAAACTTCGTCGGAAGCCCGACTTGTAAGGAGACGACACTAAAATCCTCCCAGGAAGCCCATTATGTCCTCCCGGGCCTCAAATTGCGGGTACGCGAGGAAGAGAATAGAAAAAAAAACCGGACGAATCATCGCCTTCAGTTGACCGTCACCTCGTCGCGTTACCGACCGCAGACCTTTCTCGTGTACCGCTGTATTATCTATCAAGTCTATAGACCACAACTGCAAGAACCCGATGCGGAACAATAGACGGCTTTCCTTTCAACTCCTCAGGATGTTCTTGTACCAGTTTACTGCATTTCCTGTTCGGACTCCGGTGCTTTAAAAGCTGTTTTCATACCGATTTAGGTCAGAACCGACAAAATCTTGCAGCTAAAGCTGCTCCTGCTTCTTCTTGGAGTTGCTCGAAAATCACTCGTTACGATCTAGTCCAGGCAACGAAGACAAAAAAGCGCCCTGAGGTAGGAATAAATAGAACCCAAACCAAAATTAGCACAGACGTAGGGGGGGTCCTAATTAACATACTTAAAGTCTGGGGGGGGGGGGGGGGGGGAGGTTTCTCCAAAGGTCCCTTTTTCAGGTTTTTCGTGAATATATCGGAAACGGTGCCTTTTTCGATGAACCTTGCCCCATAGTAAATGAAAGCTGATAAAATTCTCTACAACTTTGATTACACAGGTCTACAAAAAAAGGTCACTTCGGACTCGAGAGGTTTCGGTGGTTACTCTCCATGTTTTGGGGTCTGCTGAACACGAATCCGAAGCCCGTTTTGCGCCATCACGTCCAGTTTTTTTTGTACACCCTCATTTATCCAGAAAAGCGAAAATTCCCTTAATTTCGACCTTAAGTCGTCTGGTTTCTGTAGGTAATTTTTCTGGGCGCTCTGAGGTACGCTATACTTTAGATTTTTTTGCGCTGAATCGAATGAGACCAATTGCAAGTCGCTAAGATGATTACTTACGGAGATACGACCTCTAGAAGTCATTTTTTAGGTCGGAAAACGCTATTTTTTCCACTGTTTTTTTGCACTTTTCTATTAATACAGTAAAAAATAAGGGTCTGGGGGAATCGGCTCCAACTACAAAGTAAACTGTGGACATTTCTGCGTCAAATGCCGCCAACTGCACCTCTGTGAATGAAATAGCCGATTTTTGGCGATTTTTCAAAGATATGAGAACTTTTACTCTCCCTTTTTTCCATTTCCAACTACAAAATTTTCTGGCTCATCTAAGTATTCATCCTAAGCGCTTAGACTTACGGTACCCTACAGCATTTTTCGCGCTGAATCGAATGAGACCATTTTCAAGCCGCTACAGTGCATAGTTTCGGAAATAGAAGCTGTGAAAATCATTTTTACAGTCAAAAAATTGTATTTTGCGTTGGAACGCGTATATAATATATACGCGTTCCAACGCATATTATATTATACGCTCTAATATATTAGAGCACTTATAAAGGATCCCGAATTTGTTGATGCGTTGGAAGGTAGTGAGCTCCAATCTTGTAAGTCCTTCGTTGAAGTAATACAAAATTTCCTCGGCACCCGAAAAGCAGAAAATTACGAGGAACTTGTTGAAAATATGCTCATCAAATTTAAACAAATTGGGTGCAACATGAGCATTAAAGTTCACCACCTCTTCAGCCACATAGGTATACCGCTTCACTTACAACCTGGGGGACTACAGCGAAGAGCAAGGGGAGAGGTTCACCAAGACCTGAAAACTATGGAATTTCGATACCAGGGTCGATGGGATGAGAACATGATGGCAGACTACTGTTGGAACATTCAACGAGACAATCATAGTGCTGCTAACCGAAGAAAATCCTGAACAGTTGAGTAAGTGGGTGCGACATTGTGATTTTACTTGGACTTGACTAGATTTTGATATGAAATACTATATGCTATGTAATTAGAAGTCTCTCCCGTAGCTTATTATGTTATTACCTACTATATATGTTGTTCTGCAGAATAAGATAGAGCAAAACAGTTGCAAAATACAATTTTTTGACTGTAAAAATGATTTTCACAGCTTCTATTTCCGAAACTATGCACTGTAGCGTAAGTCTAAGCGCTTAGGATGAATACTTAGATGAGCCAGAAAATTTTGTAGTTGGAAATGGAAAAAAGGGAGAGTAAAAGTTCTCATATCTTTGAAAAATCGCCAAAAATCGGCTATTTCATTCACAGAGGTGCAGTTGGCGGCATTTGACGCAGAAATGTCCACAGTTTACTTTGTAGTTGGAGCCGATTCCCCCAGACCCTTATTTTTTACTGTATTAATAGAAAAGTGCAAAAAAACAGTGGAAAAAATAGCGTTTTCCGACCTAAAAAATGACTTCTAGAGGTCGTATCTCCGTAAGTAATCATCTTAGCGACTTGCAATTGGTCTCATTCGATTCAGCGCAAAAAAATCTAAAGTATAGCGTACCTCAGAGCGCCCAGAAAAATTACCTACAGAAACCAGACGACTTAGAGTCGAAATTAAGGGAATTTTCGCTTTTCTGGATAAATGAGGGTGTACAAAAAAAACTGGACGTGATGGCGCAAAACGGGCTTCGGATTCGTGTTCAGCAGACCCCAAAACATGGAGAGCAACCACCGAAACCTCTCGAGTCCGAAGTGACCTTTTTTTGTAGACCTGTGTTATATATGTTTTATCGAAATTCCGAACCGTTACAGAGATAATATCTCTATAGTGAGTCTATAGTCTATAGTGAGATAATATCGAAAAATGGAGAAATTACAGATCAACCGTTTGGACGCCCATTTTTGAGGGTCCCAGAACGATCCGATTTCACTGTGGCGATCTATAGGGCTACAAATCTATCATGGGGCTACAAAATTTGATGGGTACATTTAATGGGATTTTTGAAAGATACCAGGAGGTCAAAATTTTCCGAGTAGGTAAAAAAAGAAAAAAAAATACCTAAATCTATACCTAAATCGTCCGAACAAATCTTCTTCTTCTTCTTCTTTCCTCGGCGCTACAGTCCTCTAGAGAACCTGGGCCTCCTCAACCGAACAAATGCGGGACCTAAAAAAATTGATTATAATCCATTTTTGAGGTCCAACCTCAGTCCGAGCAATGTAGGTACCGATTTTTTTCGACTTTTTTTTTTATTGACGCAGAATTAAATTTTCGCACAAGTAACCTTTATCAAAGAATGATAAACCCTTGTGTAAAATTCGCAGCGTTTTGAGAAATTAAAATAAGTTTAATTTTTTTGGATTTCGAACTTTTTATTTTTAAGCACGTATATTCCTTCGAAAATTGCGCTCAATGGGCAATTATTGGATGTGAAATTTGCTCAGGAATCTAAACTCGCGTTCCCAATTTAAAAGAGGAAATTTTCGCGCAAATAGGCAAATTGTGAGCCCGATCAAAATGCTCGGTTCCTTCGCGAAACCGTAGGTTGAGGATAACATACGGAAATGCATCTGAGTAGATTGAATTTCGGGCTGATAAGACGAGGCGAAGGAGAACGGAATTACGTCCTTGAAAAAGTCGCCAAAAAGCGAAAAACGTTCAAAGTGGCCTGCGTTGGTGAGGGGGGTTTCTAAGTTAACGTAAAACTTCAAGCGACCTCCACCACCAACCCTCCACCACCTTCTTCAGAGCATCACCCTCTTTCCAATACTGGATTTTACCCTTTTTCACTTTCACCCGTTTCGTATGCTGAGCACCTGAAAAGAAAACTTTTTTTTCTCTCTCTTCAAGGGCAAATATATTTCTAAGCGGTTTGAGAACCACTTCCAGAATAAGCCTGGCTTCCACGTATCCTCGGAGTTTTTACTCCCCACCTCTTTTTGTCGTCCTTTACATCCTACTTTCCTTATATTGAGTATGAAAATCTCCTGCGTTGGGAGGCTATCAGGTTCCCCGATCCACCTTCTTAAAATCCTGATTGGATGACCCGGATAGAAGACGACATCGGGGCGCGGGGAGTCTCTCAAAATAAAGTCAAAAAGGGATTACCGAAGAGATTTCCCCCCCGCGGAGGCTACGTAGAAATAAATTACGAGTCAGCGAACAAAAAACGCATTAGGAGCTAACAGCGTAGGTGGGTACACTCTTTTTTTCGTTTGATGTGGGTGCGATGTGGACGACAGTGTGGGAAACATTCAAATGACAAACAACTGGCTATTCATCTCGTTCCGCACCTTTTTTTCCTGGCTTGATGTAAGTTTGATTACTCCATTTCATTAGAGGGCGAGTGTAAGAATCGTTACTACTTCTCTTCCCGACGAAAATGATACGATGCACCAGGTAGTTACCTGCATATTATAATATATCAGTGAAGTAGTAAGATAGTAGATGTACCAGTAAGTAAGTACTTAATACCGTCTAAGTTGAAAATTCCAAATTTTTCAGGGGACAAAAAAAATTCTTATATAACGTTAGTCGCTACCTCAAATGAATCCAGGCTGGTTACAGTTCAATATGAAAACCGTAGAAATCTATCTAAGCCAAAAATTTGAAAATATATGCGTAACTCAGGTTTCTATTCCCTAGTTTACAATTTAGGTGGTTTTATCACGTATTTTTGAACTTTGACATCAACTTAGACGGTAAGTATTACACTTAAACTTAGACGGTATTACACTTAAAACCGTCTATGTTAGCTTTCCACACTCAGATTATGAGGTGATGAAACCGTCCAAGTTTTCAATCACCCCCAAAAAGATGAATAACACTGAACTCGAAAACACGCTAACGAAATTTATGATATGAACCGATAGAACTATTATAACCCTCGATATCCTTAAAGAGTTTCATCGATAGAACTCGAAAATCTAGGGAAAACTCACCTTTTATCCTCGCAACGCGATCTGTTCACTCCAAGTTCTCCAAATAAACAACATAGACGGTCTTAGATTCGCGTTAGGGAGGTAACCAACTTAGACGGTTATAAAAACACTCATACAGAAGTAATGAGAGCTTGTGGACTCGTTTTGAAGGATCAAGACGATGCGCAAGGACACAATTTACCAGTATAGCTCAAAACATTATTTTTGGCAAAAATTCAACTTAGACGGTTTTACTCCTTCACTGTCACTTACCTATTATATACCTGTAGTATACAATGCCGCGGAAATCTGAAGCTCGAATCGGGGAAACGAAGACAAAATTTTACATAATTACGAGGGTCATCCAGAAAGTAAGTTTACAACATTAAATGTTGTAAACTTACTTTCTGGATGACTTCTGTATGATTTCTGGATTTTTAAAATTTTTTTAAAACGCTGCAAATTTTACACAAGGGTTTATTATTCTTTGATATAGGCTATTTGTGCAGAAATTTAAGTCTGTCAATGAAAAAAATTAAAAAAATGTTTCTTTGGATTTTTATATTTCAAAAAAAAAACATTTTATTTTTTTTCCGAAAATGTTTTTTCAATTTTTTTTTGTTTTTACTTTGAAAGTTTGAAAAATTTGAGCTTCTGGGATCCATCAAAAATCTCATTTGTAGCCCCATGAAAGCCCTATAGATCGCAATAGTGAAATTGGATCGTTGCGGGACCCCCAAAAATGGATTCTACGTCCAAAAATACTTCGAAAACGACACCTGACTCCATCCTAAAGCCAAAAGCCTTCGAAAAAAAAACCTCCCGTAGCCCCATTTTAGCCCCATAGCGCCCCACGGGTTTGGGCGATCGGGCTGAAAACCTTGCGGGCACAACTAGATGGTAAACCGAGTTTTTGTCAAAATTTCAGATTAAAAAAAAAAAAATTTCCACTGCCCAAAACGGCCCGGACGGCGGACGGACATTTCGGATTTAGAATGTAAACCTCTTGAAACGGATAATGTCAAATGTTGAGGCCGATTGGAGTCGTGACCTCTGTCACGAAAACATAGGTGTAATTCCAAGAATAATAAACCAAAATTAGAAAAATTCCTTTTGCGCTTCTTAATAAGAAGAAGTCATAATATGACGTGCCTGGAGTTGAAATAAATATAATAAATTTTCGTATTTAACATAAAGCGCTCTATTTTCCGACGTATCCTTTGACATAAATTCTTGAAAAATAGGCGATTTCCCGTCTTTTCAAGCTTGTGTAACGCTGCGAAACCATTATTTTTACCGTCAATTTCTGAAGCCGACTAGAGTTTTCGGCCCATCGCGAATTAGGTGAATTCCGCGAACAAGCCAAAACGGATTTTACGGCTCCCTGAACGGTTTTCACTAACATGTACTCATGTCCGCATGTATGCATCTCTACGCTTCGCCTGCACACCCTGAGAGCACTCACCACGAAAATCCAGTCGTTTTCTACTGTCAAAAGCTGCAGCGAATGTTCGGGAAGTTAGCATCGAAATAATTTTTCTCTGAAAACTCTCTCTTCGTTCTCTGCATTGAAATGTCAGCAGCTCAATTTTCCGTTCGAAATTCCGGGTAGTTTAGCTGCAAAGCGGGTGGGAAGCAAGAATCTATCGATGTCAAGCCCGCCCACTTCCCTCGTTGGCTCATTAGTGGGAGGAGGTGACGTCACGGAAGATGAAAAATGTTTATAAAAATTTATTGATCGACAACGAAAAAACGCTGCAAATTTTACACAAGGGTTTATTATTTTATATAGGTTACTTGTGCATAAATTATTTCTGTCAAATTGAATTCTGATTTGAATGGAAAAACTTTTGATACAAAAAAAAAAAAAATTATTAAATGTTTTCAAAAATTCTTTATTTTTTACTTGAAAAATATTTAACCTCCAGGGATCCTTCAAAAATCCCATTTTAGCCCCATAGCGCCTCACGGGTTTGGGCGATCGGACTGAAAACCTTGCGGGTACAACTAAATTTCAGATTTAAAAAAAATTTCTACTGCCCAAAACGGCCCGGACGGCGGACGGACATTTCGGTTTTGGAATCTTGAAACGGATAATGTCAAATTTTGAGGCCGATCGGATTCGTCGACCCCCGTCGCGAAAACATAGGTTATTATTCCAAGAAAAATAAAACAAAATGTGGAAATTTCGCTTTTGTTCTTGTTAGATGAGGACCTTTCACGTAAATATATTTTTGAAAATGATGCAAAATTTGCATTGCTGTTGTTATAAGTGTCCCTCGTAGTGCTCCTAAATTTGAATTGAAATGGGATATTAAATTTAGGAGCACTTCACAGACACTTATAACAACAGCAATGGGTTCCAGTAGCAAAGCCGAAATTCGCCATTCAACAGAGTTCTCTCAGTTTCCACTCGTTCTCACTCACGACTCAAACTTCTGACGACTTTCCGCTATTCGTTATGATTAGAGTCTCCGCCTCGACTCCGGCAAATGGCAGCGATTCCATTTCCAAGTCCCGTCCGGCAACGACGAGGCGAGAAAAAGAGGAAGAAAAAAAAAACTTAGTGAAAAAGGAGAAACTATAAAACCGAATGAAAAGATAAGGAAAAAGAAGTCGAGGGGAAAACGCGAGTTTTTTTTTTGTCTGCTTCGCCCCTTTCTTGACGGCTATAGCAAAATGAGAGATGAACTCGGGAAAGGCCGGAGTGCATTTACGCCGAGCAGCGAGAACGTTAAAGTTGATACCAACTTGTTCTGAAAAAAAAAAAAAAAAAAAAAAAAAAAGGATGGAAACTGCTAATTTGTCGCTGGAAAAGCTGATTACATGGAGTGAATTCGGAACTAATCCAGAACCCTGGGAGTCTGGGGGGTAATTTCATTATAAATCTGAGTTGTAGTAAGAAACTTCTGCCCTTCTCACACCCCCCCCCCCATTTCGTAGGCGGTTCTACTGTCTGTAACGCCTCCTCCCCCCACCCACCGTAATTTCTCAAACGCCTCCTTCTCAACGTGAGGGGGGGGGGGGGGGGGGGGGAGAGGAGAAAATTTTCTTTGAAACTAGCCACTTAAGATGTTCGCAACATCGGGCAATGGACCAGACTCACCCTTCTCGTTTCAAACTTGTGATAGCCGTGTAGTGGTGGGGGTGGGGTGGGGGGGGGGGATTCGGAAGGGCGACGGGGATTCTAGAAAAGGTGAAACTTGAGAAAAACTTTTTCCTTACCGGTTCCCTCAACGATTCTTCGACTTGGTTGTTAGCCGCGACCCACTTCATAAATGGCGTTCCGTTTTCAGTTAGTGAAATTCAAACCGAGTTCATTGTAAAAAAAAAATCTCAATTTGAGGAGGTTTCAATCAAAACTTAACATGTCCACTATTGGGAAAAATCTGTTTTTTTGGTTTATTATTCTTGGAATAATACACCTATGTTTTCGCGACGGGGGTCGACGACTCCGATCGGGCTCAAAATTTGACATTATCCGTTTCAAGAGGTCTACATTCTAAATACGAAATGTCCGTCCGCCGTCCAGGCCGTTTGGGGCAGTAGGAATTTTTTTTTAAATCTGAAATTTTGACAAAATACTTGGTTTACCATCTAGTTGTGCCCGCAAGGTTTTCAGTCCGATCGCCCAAACCCGTGGGGCGCTATGGGGCTATAATGGGGCTACGGGAGGGTTTTTTTTTAAGGCTTTCAGCTATGGGATCGAGTTAGGTGTCGTTTTCGAAGTATTTTTGGACGTAGAATCCATTTTTTGGGGTCCCGGAACGATCCAATTTCACTGGGGCGATCTTTAGGGCTTTCATGGGGCTAAAAATGGGATTTTTGAAGGACCCCAGGATGTTAAATATTTTTCGAGTAAAAAATACAGAATTTTGAAAAAACACATTTTTGAAGAAAAAAAATCCAAAAAAAATTTTTTTTTGGGTGTTCTTTAAGTTAGTGTTCTTCTTTAGTGGGTGTTCCTAGTACTCCCCCCCATTTTCAAATTAAGATTTCACACCATGAACCTCACTTAAAAAAAAAAAAAAAAAAAAAAAAAAAAGATTTCAAAACGTTAAAGTCACCAGTTTTTGGTGCTTTCAATGTGGATCCGATTGAATTTCGCTTAAGTAGGTTTTTTCATTAAATAAAAAACTGGGGGGGTGTACTAAAGTTTTTGACTAGTGTAAAACTTTAGTACTCCCCCCCACGGAAATGGCCGGTGGAAAAGAACAATAAACACAAAAAACCTAATCGGGCACCCATTTATTTACCAAAATAAATGAAATATTTGAAATATTTGGTATTTAAGGTGCTAAAGGGTTATACATGGTTTTAATGGACTCCATGAAACTTAGAAATGGGTCAACCTGTCTGATGTGGACGTCCCGTCTCCACAAAAATTCACAGAGATGAGGATGAAGGTCACGAATTCCACCGCTGTGCAATTTGCGTTTCATGGCTCTCCATGTAGACTCAATCGACTGTGTATGAGCAAGAGTGGCTGGATCCACGAAATTGACTGAATGGTTCACTGTCAAATGAGTGTAATTCAGTCTAAATAACTCGCTGTACGCTTTCCAATGGTCTGACATGATAGTTGTGGCGGGTTTCACGTGTTTCAGAATCATAGGCAAGAGTGTAGCTGCGTCTCTTCGTCGATGGCGGTTAACATGGTTCTAGCCACTGGGGGGGAGTACTAAAGTTTTACACTAGTCAAAAACTTTAGTACACCCCCCCAGTTTTTTGTTTGATAATAAAACCTACTAATGCAAAATTTAATCGATTTTCCGTTGAAAGCATGTTAATCAATGTGGTTTGACGTTTCGAAATCACTCATTAAATTTCAAAAAGAGTAAGGTTTTGGGGGAGAAATCTCACTTTGAAAATGGGGGGGAGTACTAAAGAACACCCTTAACGTATATCAAAGAATAATAAACCCTTGTGTAAAATTTGTAGCGTTTTTTTTTTTTTTTTTTTTTTTTTTTTGTCGATTTCGGTACTCATTCCCGAGCTACACATGTGTATGCATACTCCCCAAAGCGGTTCGTTCAAAAGTGAATACCTATATCCCATTGAAAATGCGAAGCAAAGTTGAGTGATTTCGTCAAAACTGAACATGTCCGTCGCGGGTATTTTCCCTACTCACTTCAATGTTTTTTCATCAAAACTGAACATGTCCCCTCTTCTCTTCACAACGTTTCAGATGTGATTTTTTCAAATCTGCGCATGTCCAAGCTCTATCGCCACCACCCTAATATTAATTATTTTTTCGTCTTTTCCTGGCCAGATAGCAGCACATCCATTGGTAGTGAAGTAGCTTAGGTCCTCAGGGACCCACTAGATCGCGCCGTTTCCCTACGCTCCAACCCGGGAGCCAATGTGGCAGTCATGTCTGCTAGGGATCGGACATCGACGCTACAACATTGATGTTGGCATTGATGTCAACATCGTGAGCAAAACATCGATGTCGGAAAACATCGATGTTTCAAACCCCTAAACATCGATGTCGGCTGCAAATTGAGTGATTTCTAATTTTTTGTTTTCAACATTACAAAAGACTATAGGTTGTACTACTATAAGCTGTACAGTTTATTTAGAATTGTTTTCTTACTCCCTCCTTTTAAATCATAGAAACAATAATTGTTTTAATTATTGCAACTGAAATAGAAAATACAATAAATTGTACGTTTATTTAGGATTGCTTTCGTATCCACTTCTTTTAAAACATAGAAACGATTGCAATTCTCCGTGAATTCGACTTCTGCATTCTGGATCTACCCCTGGGTAGGCAAGACTTGCTGGGGAAAATAATCTTGTTAAACATTATTTTTAAAAATTATAATTTTGAGGAAGAAAGTTCATAAATTTCTTCTGCCAATTCAACATCGATGTTGCAAGGCTGAAACAACGATGTTGCGATAATATCGGTAGGGTCACCATCGACGTTCAATAACATCCATCATCGATGTCCGATCCCCCTTTTTTTTTTTTTCTTTCTCGTTCCATTTTCTAAGTCCTACTGTTTTTATCAAAACTCAACATGTCCACCTGTTTCAATCAAAACAGCACATGTCCAAAATACGTTTCGCCATAACATCTCATAAAATGGATATACAATGTTGTGATCAAGGGCCATGATTGAAGTTATGGCAATGAACATTTTCATTGAGTTTTCAAGGTTCAAAATGTTAAGGGAGCTCCGCTTTACGTTTTTCGGCTCTCCTGTAAAATTGTTGAAAGTGGACATGTTAAGTTTTGATTGAAACCTTGAAATTTTCAAGACAATTTTTTTTTTTTTACGTAGATTTGACTTACGTTATGGGCCAGTTTATTATTCTTTATATAGGTACCTAACTTTTGCAGAAATTAATGAGTCAATGATTTTTTTTTTTTGCTAGGAAAATACGACCAAAAAAGCAATTCGACATATGTATTTAAAAAAAAGCTGCACATTTTACACAAGAGTTTATTATTTTTTGATATAGGTCACTTGTACGAAAATTATTTAGGGTAAAGTGCCCTAATACGGTACACCTTTTTTTGTTCCACCTATTTGTCTCAAACGTTCAAACCAAAATTACCGGTGAGAGTAACTATAACTGTTATACTCCTACTCTAACGGTAATAGAAATCAGAGTGTCTGCAAATTGCTTCAAATCAGAGGAAAAATTTATTTTCCAATAATAGTAATTTTTCACTCGCCAAAAAAGGGGTTTCTAATATGGCACCAGTTCCATATTAATTTTGTTAATGCGACCCTCATTCTGTTAATAAGTTTTGACGTCTTTAGGATCATAAAAATAAGGAATAAATCAGTTCTCTGCCCCGAATATGGTTTTAAATTAAAACCATATTCGGGGCAGAGAACAGATTTATTATTATTATTATTAATAATCACCAGAAACAGGTAGGTAACTCATTAAGGACATGATTAAGAACAGGAAACTGTTACATACTTCAGTCTCTTTTTTTCTCTTTCTCTTGAAAATTAATTCAATTTTTGTTTTAATTTTAGTTTTAATTTTGAGAACACGTCAGACTTGAAGAAATTACGAAAATCACTAATTAACTAGAACACATAATGTGTGTCATATTACGACGGGTGCCATATTTCACTCAGGTGGATATAGTACCTACCTTTTGTGATGCAACCTCCTCAATTAATAAATAATTGATTTTTTGAAAAATATAATTTCTCATTAAGTATAGAACAACTCATGTGTACAATTTGGTTGTGATGGCGCAAATTCCAGACCTCGCGAGTGTATAAAATACGCTCAGAAAGTGACGGGGTGGGAGCTCTAATAATACAGACGTGGAAATAGGAAAAGGGAGGGTCCCCCCCCCTTCCCACTACATCGCCCCTCCCGACAAAGGAGTCACTCCAGCAGGCTCTCCCTACAATCCCACCTTTTTTCTTTCATTCCGACATCCCACCACCCACTTCGAGCGCACTTCACAATTAAGACAAATGACTTCCAACCCCCCACCCACTCCCGCCCCCGCGTGAACATCCACCCCCATTCTTCGTGACGCCTTCAAACGTGACTGGAAACCTCTTTAGTGTGCCAGGTTTGTAGGAGTCTGGTCAGCGGGCTCGCGTGTCACACAGATGATCGCTGTCTCGCCGGTGACGTCTGCGGGGGGGGGGGGGACTACTGCTGAATTCAGCGTGACCCTTGAACTTCTCACGGTTGTCTGGAAGGGGGGGGGGGGGGGATTCTATATTATTCTACGCAAAGCGCTAACGAGTTTCGGCCCCGGAATTTCCTGCGGCCTCTCACGAACCATCGCTTTGCCGAAGAGACGGAAACAGATGGCGGGCGGCAGGGTTGACGATGGTGGGGGGGGGGGGGGGCTCTCCGTTAAAGAGGTTAACAGCAACGTAGCGAGAGAGGGGGGAGGGCTAATTTAATTAATTTCTTCGCTGACTTTTCAAACAAGAGGAACCGAAGCGGAGTCGC
The DNA here is from genome assembly GCA_955831195.1 of Pilophorus perplexus. Classification (NCBI taxonomy): domain Eukaryota; kingdom Metazoa; phylum Arthropoda; class Insecta; order Hemiptera; family Miridae; genus Pilophorus; species Pilophorus perplexus. The sequence goes on from OY037017.1 coordinate 4,705,091, forward strand.
GAATGAAACAGCTCTTGCGGTTTTCCTCGCTGGATAATAACCCCCTCCCCCCCTCCTCATCACCCCCCCCCCCCCCCCCCCCCCCACGCTTTACCAGCGAACTGTTATGCTAGACCGATTTTTCATTACTGCATTCCTGCCACCTAACTGCCCCTCGGGCCCGTTGGGGAGGTTTTCGCATTGTTTCCCAGAACGCGCGCGGTCAACGAGTCCTTCGGAGGCAGAGCTGCAGCAGCTAGTTTCAATACAGCATTATCAACCAGCACTGACGAATAGCCTTAGACGGTGCAAATTTTACGCAAGTTCATTAAATAAAAAATAAATTTGTTTCTAAAAAAATAACCGAAAAAGTAATGGGTAGGTAATGGGAATGGAATTACTCTCATCAACAGTATCAACATTATCGGAACAAAAAAAAAAAAAAAAAAAAAAAAATCTACTTGAAAAAATTTGAAAATCCAAAATTTGCTCAAAAAAATATCTGAAAATCAAAAGTTGGCTTTAAAAAAAAATCTGCGGTCTGAAAATCCAAAATTTGCTTTAAGAAGGCACGAGCCAAAGCCTCGGTAAAACTGGCTGGTAAAACACTCCCTAGCCACTGAGCTCCACGCCGAGGTAAACAAACGTGCCATCATCTATTTGACACAAATTTCTCAATAGTATTAACTTGTGGTTCACGCCGAAGGCCTTGCGACACGTCATAAATTCCTCTGTCATGTATCCGAGTCCATATTGTCCAAGTTGATGATTTCCAAAACGGTCGGTTTGCATGCAGAACTCTCCGTTGCATGTCAGGGTGCGTCAAATTGGCTCACCGCCCTATTGCACAGTTGGTGATGGCGGAAGGGGGGTTTTCTTGCAGCTTCGAGCCGATCCAATTAGCGGCCAAACCCCCATTATTCAGCTGGTTTTACCTCGAGTAAAAATGACGATAAATCGCGCGGGATGAATCCGTCTGCTTGTTTGGTTCAACTCTCTCGGAATGAACGTTTCATTTTTGAGGTGTTTTTGAACGGAATTTATGGTAACCTCAGGCTCATCTGACTACACTTCAAGAACCCGTGCGGTTCCTGGGTTTGTTTGACGGAAGACCAAAAGAGGTGTCGTCTTCGAAATAATTAAATTAAGAGATAGAAACCATAAAGGGTTTTTTTTTGCAAAATACTCGGATTATCATCTAGTTGTGCCCGCAAGGTTTTCAGCGCGATCGCCCAAACCCGTGGGGCGCTATGGGGCTAAAATGGGGCTACAAGAGGGTTTTTTGAAGGTTTTCGGCTATGGGATCGGTTTAGGTGTCGTTTTCAAAGTATTTTTGAACGTAAAATCCATTTTTGAGGGTCCCCGAATCCTCCGATTTCAAGGGGATTTCGTCTCGTTTTCCGAGTAATTTTGAACCCATAATCCTCTATCTAAGTACTTTATCTGCGCGATTTATTTTATTTGTTTATTTATTTTTTACTTTTTTAAGGAACTATCACATTTTGGCACGCTGGGTGCCGAGTCCTCGTCTCCCCAATTTTGCAACGTTCCTCTCTAACTTGGAATGCGTACATGATATTATTTCATAGCCTTGTTGCATCCATCTCGTCTACGTCCATTACTTCCTTCCATTCGAATCACTCGCACTCACTCGCTCTCTCCTACTTCATGCCCACATTTGCGCTACTAAACATTTAAATTGACACTTGTCGGAGCCCGAACACGCGAGTTCATTAATTACGCTCAAGATATTTTCAAATAGCGTAATTGAGCGTTTTCGTGCTGCATTTCCTGACTGTTGTGAATTGCATTAATTCACCCCCCCATGCAAACCTTCTTTCAGTTATACGCTGCGATTAGTCTTGGGGGTGGTTACAAACTAGGAAAGTGAGTGGCTGGGGGGAGGGGGGGGGGCAATCAAATGCAGTGGTGTTAGCGTGTAGGAGGGGTGTGGTGGGGGGGGGGGGGTGTCTCCTGATTATATATACCTGGCGGTGGGGGGCGGTAAAGGAAATGAGGGGGCGTCGGCGGCCTTTGATGTTCGTCGAAACCGCTCGCCTGTGATTTGCTCCCCCGTCAAACGCCAAAAGGACGCCCTATCTCCTAGCAACCCCTTTACAGTTCCCTTGTCACAATTCATCCTGCGGAGGAGGGAGGGGGTGACAATGCTCCCCCCTCCCTCCGTCGTCGACGTAAAATTCATTTTCGGATCTATCCAACCATCTTCAATTCAACTCCTCCGTCATCGTCAATTCACCGCTCCGCAGCAAAATCGCTCCAACGACTTCCGCCGCCCCCGTCTTGGTTTAAAAGGCAGTCGAGGAGACGAGACCCCCCCACGATACGCTATTTCCCGCTACCGAAGCCCCCCTCCCCTCACCCTCCAATTTTACGGTTTTCCTCATCCATCATCCGCCTCGGTTTTCGGAAGCAAAAAAGAGGGCGGGAGGGGGGGGGGGGGTAATTGAGTCAGCGTGTGATGCCTTCCCCGTTCCGAACGCACGTTCTTGAATCATCAAACCAGAAAATTCCGCTACAGTTAACAAGGCGTCCTCCCTCCTCCCGTTAACTCGCAGGTAACTGTTGCCGGAAGGTCTTAAACAATATTTCACTCGCTTCTGCACCATCACTTTTTTTTTTCTTCTTTTTTTCGCGTCTCGTTCGGGAAATCAAAACGGTATTCATTTCCAGTCAACGTGACGAGCGTGACAAGTTGCCAGCACGCTACGCCGGTCGCCCGTCGCCGTCAAATCACCCAAAACCGGCTTTCAGGCGTCAAATTTTGTCAAATAAGCCGGAAAAAACCGCCCATTCGCCGCGTAGGCGGAATCACTCGCTGTGAACTGGTGACCTGCAGGTGCGAACGTCTGTGTAGCTCGATAACGATGCGTCCGAAATAGAATTCATCAGGCCCAGAAAAGAATTCCACCGTGTAATCCCTGGCTCAGAAAGAGTACGGACGAGGACTTCTTGTATTTCTGCGGACTTGGGTCGTGACCACAAATGCCAGAGGTCGCTGCATTTTGACATCACGGATTGGTAAATCTTGGAAAAATTGAATCGTTTATTTCAGAAACCACCTTAAGCGACAAAAATTCCAAAATTGTGTTTTTGTTGGTACTGTTCACTTCGGAGGTGAATACATCGTTTAGTGCAGAAATAACCTATGTTCCATACAACCGATGCCTTGAAAAGAATCCGTTTATTTCAGAAACAACCCAAGCGCTGTCGCATAGGTTCGTTCTGCGGTAGATTTCACTCGCGATTTATTGCAGAAACCACCTAAGTGAAAAATTTAATACGCCTAATTTTCCGTTTAATATGCCTGATAAAAACACTCTTGTTCATACTTACCTTTGACACCAAAACAGGTAAAAATTAATCGTTTGACTTAATTTCAGTTTTTTTTTTTTTTTTTTTTTTTTAATCGCTTAATTTATTGCAGAATCCACCTAAGTGAAAAATTTTCAAAAATTTATAACTTGAAGGAAAAAAAAATAAACAAAATAGATTATTCCAATAGCATGTTCTTGATTTGGTAAAAAAAATACTTGAAGGAGACTAGACCTATACTTAAGCTGCAAAAGAGTTTTTTTTAGTTTCCCGAAAGTTGAAAAAAGCGCACTTAGGTGGTTGTTGAAATAAACGATTCAATTTTGGTTAGATTATAAGAGTTTTTAGCGCAACCTTTTTCCAAAAAATGGAAAGGTGCGCTCACCTCCTCGACATGTATGTTTTTTTAGCGCAACCTTTTTTTTGTTTTTTTTTGTTTGTTTGTTTGTTTGTGTACAGAGCATCACGCCCGAGCGGCTCAACAGATTTTCATGAGGGTGGTCTCATTGTCATCAGCGAGTTCGTGGGGTGGTTATAGGCTACCTTGATTTTTCCTCCCTCATCCCTTTCATCGGTTTTCGGGAGGTACTTCACGACGAAAGTTGTTTATCTCTGATGTGTAACTAAGGAGGCCTCAATAGGGGGACGAAAGTTTTTGTCCGATTTCGTTGGTACAAGGGTCTATGGAATGAGCTTTTTAGGCTGATTCCAACGACTCCAAAACGATTTTTGCAGCCTGAGCCGTTCGTTACCTCTGATCGGCATAAGGTTTTCTTAAGCATCGGTCGTTAGGGTGCAGTTGTTTACGTAATGAGCATCACGTGGATATTTTTGATGTGCTGTGTGGCATAGTTTGGTCGCTAGATACCTACTGTTTCTTAGTTTCTCTTGTAATAACAAAAAGGTTGCGCTCATCTATTCAATTCAATTGATGGCTTGTTTTAAACATACGGAGCCCCGTTCAAAAATACACCGATGGTAGCTGCACCTCAAATGATTGGGAAGAAGTTGCATTTTGCGGCTCTTGCTTCAAATTTACTAAAATTGCCCCCAAATGCATCAAGTTTGCCCAGAACACGTTTCAGGATGTCAAGAATCAAAATCTAGAATTTCTCGATTTTTTTTTCTATTTGATGTGATTCGTGCTTCGGAAGTATACAATAAAAATTTCATATTTTTAGACCAAACTAGCTTTTCTTCGGATTTTAACTTTTTAAATGTTATCAGGGTTTCAATTTTTTCAAATTTCCAGCTTTTTCCATCAAATCTTCAAATGTTTTCAGATTTTTTGACTTTTTTTCAAGCAAAATTTTAATGTTCAGACATCTGATTTTTTTGAAATTTTAAACATTTTTTTTAAAGCTAATTTGGATTTTCAGATTTTGACCCATTCTTGGTCAATGGTTAAGGGCCAATGAGAATGCTGAGAATGATTTCAGGCGGAGGAGGAACTCGTTAGAGGGGGAACCGTCTGACGGTAAATATTGCAGTCCAAGTAGACCTCCCCCCACCCACCCACCACTTCTGGGTGGAAAACGCCTACCGTGTCAATGGAGTATTAGTTTGGGTCTATCACCGATCAAATATTTGTAGTCGAAGCTCCCCCCGGGGAGTTAATCGAACTCCTGGCTGGTACTGCAGCACCCCCCCCCCCCCCCCCCCCACCCACTTACCATCGTCTCATAGTCACACGTACCCTTGATTTACCCCTTTATACCCCACTGCGCGACGGTCATTTAGCTCTTTCAATCAAACGATCGTGATCCTGATGAACCCGAGTGGCGTGTGTGTGTGTGTGTGTGGGGGGGGGGGGGGGGGTACAAAAGACGGCTATTCGTATCGTCACTGATTCAGTAAAGCGGAAAAACCTCAACATTTAAAAATTTAATTTAATTTATTTAATTCAATAAATTGATTCTAAACCTGTTAGTTCTGTATTTCAGTGATCTAAAATAAATATCTGACTAAACACCCTCGTAGTCTCCGGTTGGTCGAAATGAAAAAAAAAAAAAAACCCTCCCGTAGCCCCATTTTAGCCCCATAGCGCCCCGCGGGTTTGGGCGATCGGGCTGAAAACCTTGCGGGCACAACTAGATGGTAAACCAAATATTTTGTCACAATTTCAGACTTAAATATTTTCGAAAAAAATTGAAAAAAATTAACAAACGCTTGCATACGAGTCAGCAACTGTTGTTACACATTAGGACATTAAATAAAATTTTTATGTCTTTAGTTTTGTCGTTGCTAGGGAACCAATCGTAACGCTTTTTGACATTTTGGCACATAAACGAAAAAAAGCGTTAAAAAATGGGTTAAGGTTGGTTCCCTAGCAACGACTAAACTAAAGAAAATTTATTACTACATTAAATGTATTAAATTATTTAATGTCTTAATGTGTTGCAGACTCGTATGCAAGCGTTTGTTATTAAATAAAAAATTTTGCTCCCGAGTCTGCGAAGCAGCGGAAGCCTTGTGTTCACTTTCGGGAGCCAAAAAATTTTTGTTGTCCGAATTCAAAATTTCCACTCGCAATAATTGCAAATTATTTGCGTTTCATAGTCTACTGAACAAATTTGGTTCCGTGTCTGTCGGTCTGTCGGTCTGTGGGTCTGTCCGCATTTCCTTGTTTCAGCCATAATTTCCACAATTGTGAATGAATTTAGCTCAAATTTCGAGGGATTATGCGGATAAGGCTCCTTGAGGTCCCATACGAATTTCATCACAATTGAATCACAGGTACGCTCTGCGCATGCGCTTACGTGGAATTCATTAAATTTCGTTTTACAGCCCTAGTAACCACAGATTTCATCCAATTTAAGTAATTACATTTAATTCAGTCTGTAAAATGCCACAACGAATCTTTAGGAAGATATATCAACATCGTTCATCTGAAGATTTCTTTATTTTCTGTTTTATAATGGTGTCACTTTGATTGTAACGAGGAAGCTGCTGTGCCATCTCCTTGTTTTTTTTGTTTTTTTCAAAAATATTTTTTATTGGCATAGAATTAACTTTGTGCACCAGTCACCGATATCAAAGAATAATAAACCCCAATTCGCCTTTCACTCCCCCCCCCCCCCCCCCCCATCATCCCTCAAAACCCTGATTAAAATTTTCTTCCTCTGATTTAAATTTTCTTCCTCCACCACCTGAACAGTTATTATTCTTTCAATTTTAGCCCATTTTGTATTGCTACTACTATTTTGAAATTTTATTTTTATTGTAATAAAAAAATAATCCCTCGTTTAAAATTTGTCGGCGTTTCTCAATTTGACTGGCCCAAATGTGCGATAGCCCGTATTTATTGCGAATCGAACAGTTAGTGTATTTTACGACCTATCATTAATCTTCTGCTCATTCAGCAGTTTTTCTACGGTTACAATAGAAAAGATAGTACAATACAGTGTCAAGATGGAGAGATTGGTTGATAGAGAGAGAGAGAAAATGATAAGAGATCGAGTGATGGGGGTGATGGGTGGGGTGTATTTTCTGCCTTCCCAGCAATCCCGGATTTCTTCACTTTTGTTGCTTTGATTGCAGGTTTTTTCTGCCCCTTTCGAAAGCCCCCTGTGGGAGGGAGGGGGGAGGGGGGGTTCGGCGGGAGTGAATTTGCGGTAAAGGCGGAAGGAGGGTGAATTCGTCCCCTGAATTGACGAAAGGGCCGATTCGAGGGGTTGGGCTACCTTCGTGCGTGGGAGGGGGGGGAGCTTGAAAAGACGTCCCCCAGTAATGAAGAACTGTTGATCGAACAGTGAGGGGGAGGGGGGTGCCCAAAAGGGGGTTTCTTACTTGTCCGTGAAAAATTGACGGAGGGAGATCGAACAAAAGACCCCCCCTCCCCCTCCCCTGTTGACGGGACTTTCCCCGACCCGCCGCCAGGAGCTCTGTTCCCTCGTTCCCGTTTCGGGGGCATCCGCCAGACCGCCAGCCAGTGTGCCGCCAGACTTCGTGTCTACTATGTGCCCGCCGTTGTCGAGTGATATTGACGACACGAGTTCAGTGATTCAGTGATGTGCGACAAAACCTTCCGAGTGTTTCAAAAAATGGTGCATTAATTTTTCAAATTTGAAAAAAAAAAAAAAATTAAAAAAAAACCAATCAGTGCTGAGTGAAATCTGTGATTAGTGTTTTTTTCGCCGTTCACGTTATTCTCCATTCAAAAAAAGTTCCTAAATGTGACAATGGGCCTGGTTCACATAGTTTTAGCCTCCATGCTGTTCCGAGCGACCCTTTCGGGTTCTGACAACTGCCCTCAAGTGTGCTTGTGCAAATGGAAAGGTGGGAAGCAAACTGTGGAGTGTACAGATCGAAGTTTGATTATGATTCCCGAAGGGATCGACTCTGCCACGCAAGTTTTGGACCTGTCGGGCAACAATTTGCAAATTTTGGGGCGAGAAGTGTTCGTCAAAACGGGCCTTTTGAACGTCCAAAGGCTCTACTTGAGGAGCTGTCATTTGGGGCAAATTGACGACTTGGCTCTGCGAGGGTTGACGAATTTGGTCGAGCTGGACCTGTCGAATAATTTACTCACGACGATCCCGTCCGGAGCGTTTAACGGAGTGCCGTATTTGAGGGATTTGACGCTCGCCAAAAACCCTATACAAAAAATCGAACCGCGCGCTTTTAAACCCCTCGCCGGTTTAGTCAAATTGGACATGTCAAATTGCGCTTTGCAAACCATCTCTCCGAAAGCCTTCGAAGGCATCGAACTCCTCGAAGCGCTCAAACTCAACGGCAACAAATTGCGGGAATTGCGTCCCAAAACCGTCGAAAATTTCGCCAAATTGCGAGCCGTCGAGCTCCACGACAACCCCTGGCACTGCGACTGTCACATGCGCCTGACCAAAATTTGGCTCACGGAGAAAAACATCCCCTACCCGATCGCCCCCATGTGCTCCGGCGGGCCGGAAAGGATCGTCCACAGGACGTTTTCCGAACTGGATTTGGACGATTTCGCCTGCAAGCCGTCCATCCGCCTGGACAACCGTCACGTCGAAGCTGGAACCGGCGACAACATTACGGTTTACTGCCGTGTGGAGTCCGTGCCTGAGGCGAGCGTCAGCTGGTACGGAAATGGTCGATTGTTGATAAATAATTCGGTAATAAATTCCTACCAAAGAGTGCTAATTGTGGAAAATGGGTCGTTCGAGAAGAGGAGCACTTTGGTTGTGACGAACGCGCAAGAGACAGACTCTGGTGATTTTTATTGTATAGCTGAAAACCGGGCGGGAAACGCTGAAGCAAACTACACTGTGCATGTTTCATACCGTATGGCGGGTATGGCTAGTCTTGGAAGTACGCAAATTGTTGGGCTGAGCGCAGCGCTAGTCATTTTGATTTTGTTCATTTTGATGATAATTTTGGTACTTTTGGTGCGATTGAGGAGGCAGCCGTATAGCGAGTCGAAAACGCCGGGGCAAGTTGAAGTGGTGGCGAATGGAAGTGTCGTCAAGCCGACGACGCCGGTGAGCGTGGAGACGTCGACGTTCGTTGAGAAGAAAGAGACTGTGTCGAATTACGTGCAGAAGCCGCCGCCCGTGCCGGAGAGTCCGATCGGCTACGAAGGGCCCCATCAGCCGGTTTTGGTGCCGTTCGCGGCCCCGATTTCAAATCCGGATTTGATCAACGACACGAGGGAAGACGGCAGGCCGGCGAGCGGCGAGTACCGAGCGGTCCCGAGCGACGGCCTGTATCCGGCGAGCGTCTGGGAAGAAGGTTTTCTCGGTCGCGCGTCCAGCCTCGACGCCTGCGATAGGACGCCGATCGTCGAACACGTCGAAGACTACCCGCCCGACTACGGGCTGCCCATACCCGGAGGAGCGCCGCCGCCGAGCGCCAAGACGCTCAGGGTGTGGCAACGCGGCGTCCCAGTCCTCCCGCCCGTCAACGCCCTGAAGAGGGTACTCACCCGAAACTCCCCGGACGAAGGGTACCAAGAAGGTTGTGGAACGGATGTGTAAATCCCTCGAAGAATTCGTGCGGAAACGGAACGGCCTACATCGCGGAATCCGGTACGTAGTGCGGGAAAACTCCGTTCGTGTGGAACTCGACAAATTGCGATTCCCCGGTAGTCCCCTCCCAACCTTTCAAAGTTCATCGAAATCGGCATTCAAGGTCGTGCGGAAAATGGACAAATCCAACATTTCTCCCCCCCCCCCCCTTCATCTTCGATCACCATCAACTCCGTACCGCTCAAAAGCAACTACCAGGCTAACACCCCAAAGTTTGTATAAATTTTAAGTACTTACCAAATCCCCAAATCGTGAAAATTACCACAGGACGGTTTTTACGCGGTTTGAAATTGACGTAAAACGCAAAAAATGTCGAAAATGAGCAGTTTTTAAAAAAAATAGGATTTTTGGTTTTCCCAAATTTTCTCACCCACTAATGTTTCAAACTAGGGACTTAATACGCGGAAAATGTCATATTCGTTGTATAGCTTCTTTAGAGGACGCCTTTAAAGAAATTTGAAGCCCAATTTCATCGAAATCGAAATATTGAGCGAGCAAATGGGCAAGTTGCACCGGAATTTCTTTTCGCTTAAAACTGTCTCTTCGCCCTCTGCATTGATTGAAATGTCATTATGCCTATTTTGGGCTCGAAATTCGGGATTGATACCGGGAGAGCTATACGTTTTCACGCTAACGTTTCAAACTAGGGACTTAATACGCGGAAAATGTCATATTCGTTGTATAGCTTCTTTAGAGGACGCCTTTAAAGAAATTTGAAGCCCAATTTCATCGAAATCGAAATATTGAGCGAGCAAATGGGCAAGTTGCACCGGAATTTCTTTTCGCTTAAAACCGTCTCTTCGCCCTCTGCATTGATTGAAATGTCATTATGCCTATTTTGGGCTCGAAATTCGGTGTTGATACAGGGAGAGCTCTACTTTTTCACGCTAACGTTTCAAACTAAGTGACGTAATACGTGGAAAATGTCATATTTGTTGTACCGCTTCTTTAGAGGACATCTTTAAGAAAAATTTGAAGCCCAATTTCATCGAAATCGGTCGAATATTGGAGCAAATGGGCAACTTGCACCGGAACTTTTTTTTCGCTGAAACCCGTCTCTTCGCCCTCTGCATTGATTGAAATGTCAGACTGCCTATTTTGGGCTCGAAATTCGGTGTTGATACCGGGAGAGCTCCACGTTTTCACGCTAAAGTTTCAAACTAAGTGATGTAATACGCGGAAAATGTCATATTAAATATGAATTTTGTTGTATCGCTTCTTTAGAGGACATTTTTAAATAAATTTGAAGCTCAATTTCATCGAAATCGAAATATAGAGCGAGCAAATGGGCAACTTGCACCGGAACCTTTTTTCGCCGAAAACCGTCTCTTCGCCCTCTGCATTGATTGAAATGTTAGACTGCCTAATTTTGGGCTCGAAATTCGGGGTTGATACCGGGAGAGCTCCACGTTTTCACGCTAACGTTTCAAACTAAGTGACGTAAAACGCGGAAAATGTAGTATCAAATACTCTAAAGAAGCTATACAACAAATTTTGTTGTATAGCTTCTTTAGAGGACATCTTTAAAGAAATTTGAAGCCCAATTTCATCGAAATCGGTCGAATATTGGAGCAAATGGGCAACTTGCACCGGAACTTATTTTCGCTGAAAACCGTCTCTTCGCCCTCTGCATTGATTGAAATGTTAGATTGCCTATTTTGGGCTCGAAATTCGGGGTTTATATGAGAAATGAAGCGACGTAACGTAAAAGTTAAAAATGCATAATATTATAAAATTGTCGACTGATCGGAAAAATTTCTTCAAAAAAAAAAAAAAAAAAAGAAAAGTTTTTTCACTTGAAAACATTTCTGAAATTGATGCAAGTTGCCCATTTCGGAAAAGGCAAAATTCCGCCGTTCAACATGGCGTATTTTCTCAATTATTCAACCGAGAATAGTGAAGATTGACTCAATGGAGTCACATTTAGTGGGATTAGGGCCCAGAATGGGAAAACTCTACTTCATTTGCCGAGCTTTCGAGCAGTATGCGCTCTTCATCAGGGACTGTAAACAATTTTACTGACACTTCAATGTAGTTTATGGATTAAACAATACCCGTTCTTGCCTTTAATCCCAATAAAACTCTGACACATATTATTCAACCGATTTTGACGAAGTTGTGCCTAAAATGTTCTTAAACTTGTCCTCCGTGGCTCACACACTCAAAAAAACAGCTTGAAACTTCCTCTTCGAAACCTTCCGCCACCATATTTAACCGATTTCGATGAAATTTCACTGAAATATACGTCTTCTAAAATTTACACCTTTTTCCGTGACATACTCACTTTCAAAAAAACCGCCTAAAAACGTCCTCCTGTTTCAAAATGCGGACACCCTCTCCCGCTCACCTAATTTTATCCTAATAATCGTGGAACGTTTCGTATTGAACAGAATTTTAAACCAAAAAATTAACGTTTCCATTTGTCTAATTTAAGCTGTTCTTTTAACCCTAATTGTCTGAAGGGATGAAACACGATTGTTACCAGATGACTGATATTGGTACGCATGTACTGTATATAGTAAAATTGTACCGATTCTTCATTTTAAAGAAATAGGTCGAAAGTGATAATAATGTATGTACATAAATAACAGATTTATTGAGTCTTTTCGTGAGGCGATGCCAAAGATTTTTTGTTTTTTTTTCCCCCGCCAAAAAGGGAATAAAGTGATTAGGCTGGTCAGTCAGTTTCTGCATGTCGCTGGTGTCCAATAGGTTCGAACTGGTTTTGGGGGGGTTCCCTCCCACGACAACCAATTTTCGCAGACTGCAATCAACAGGGTGTTACTGGCTCAAAAGGTCGATATTCAGCTACCCCAAGGTCTCCTCTTCCGGATCATGAAATATGCCTGAGACGTTGAGGACGGCCCGAATACAACTCACCAACAGGCACAAAGATAGCGTGCAGTTTGTCCCCGCTGGAGATTCAATCTATTTGTCATGATTTATTACGACAATGGAAGAGGATTTATTTACCCAAAACACCTAGGCTCTAAATTTTGTTGATAATAAAAAATCGTGTAATTTGAACTAAACCACAAGTGTCGCTATTTTAATCTTTACAAGTGTAGTACCTACCTAATTTTCCTTGTTTTTAACTTTTTCTTTTGCATTCTAGAAGAGAAATTTTACCGAGATCAATTTGCTTATATCATCACCATGATCATCACCACAATGGGCATTTCTTGTTTTTCTAATAGGTGTATTAAAGCCGCATCCCAATGAGGAGGAGGAGGGTGACACGATTTTGGTCATCTTCATTTTGAAGCACTTCTAGCAGTCGGAAAAATCTGGAAGTTTGGCGAGCATAGCGTGAGAAAAGTCTGAACCCACCAAAAAGTAGCTCCATGTGGCGTATCTGAGCTCCTAAAGTGGAAAAAACGGGAAATTAAACTTTTTCTAAAAGAATTTAAAAAAACCACCAAAAATCCGTTTTGGCGAGCATAGTGCGAGAAAAGTTTGAAACCACCAAAAAGTAGCTCCATGTGGCGTATCTGAGCTCCTAAAGTGGAAAAAACGGGAAATTAAACTTTTTCTAAAAAAATTTAAAAAAACAACCAAAAATCCGTTTTGGCGAGCATAGCGCGAGAAAAGTTTGAAACCACCAAAAAGTAGCTCCATGTGGCGTATCTGAGCTCCTAAAGTGGAAAAAACGGAAAATTAAACTTTTTGCTAAAAAATTTGAAAAAAAAAAAAAAATCCGTTTTGACGAATAGATGACGAGAAAAATATGAAACCACCAAAAAGTTGCTCCATGTGGCGTATCTGAGCTAAATTTGAAAACACTAGGAATTAAACTTTTTCTAAAAAATTTGAAAAAAATACCAAAAATCCGTTTTGACGAGTAGATGACAAGAAAAATATGAAACCACCAAAAATTGCCCCACGTGGCACATCTAAGCTCCAAAAGTGCAGCAAAAATTTAAAAAATCTGTATTTTTTTGAGAAATAAACTGGTCTGAGGCCAGGCGGGACACGGTCGGGGGTTGGCTGGCTTAGCCAGCAGGGGTTGGCCCCTTAGTCATCGATGAAATGTCTGAAGGCCAAACTTTCTTCAAACATAATTAAGCAGTACCTAACATTACATTGTACCACCACCACCACCACCGACGTTTCTATTTATTTAAACAACTTCTTCAGGGCTATATAAAACAGAAAAAAAAAATGACCATTGGTCCTTGATATGCCATCAACTCATCTTAACGTAGGTAATAAAAATATTATCCTTATTGTATGTATAAATATTACCCGGGACGCACGTACCGAATTCTCAAACATAATTGAGAAGTGTAGATTCTACACTTGAAGCCTAGGAAATGTAGGAAACTTAAAAATTCAAACTCTTAAACACCTTAAACCCTACAAAACTTAACTTCTTTTATGGCTCCAGTGAATAAAACATGAATCAGATGCCGATTTCATTCATTTATGCCTAAACATAATGTTATTTAAATTATACGGTGAATTTATTTATCGTATTTATATCCGTAATTCATGAATATACCCGTCGTTTCAGGAGATTAAAACAAATTTTGTTCTCGATCATCAGGGCCTAGACGGATGAACCAAAAATGACGCGAGTTGCCTTTGGTAGAACGTTGTGAAACAATTCATTAAAATTTAATTAAAATTAGCTTATTCAAAACGCTATTTTTAGGTTATTTAGAAAGCTTTCAATGTTGATAGATTCAATCTTTTTACCATACCTACATTCTTAGGTATTTTAACGTATTCTGTCTATCCCAAACATTCATTTTTTTGAAAATGAATTTTATTGACAGAAAGTTTGAATGTTTGAGATTGACAGAATACGTAGAGAGTGTTGGTGTGGTAAAAAATTTGGAACCTATCAACATTGGTAAAAACATTAAAATGCCCATTTTGAACATTGAAAGCTGCATTGACAGACTAAATTACTATACTGACTAAAATTTCATTACAGTTATCCCTATTAATACTAATTTTGTTGTTTTTGTTATATTCGGTAGGCCCATAGGATGATATGAGTTCACTTAGTAACCGTGGTGTGACCAGTTTTGTAAAGTCCTGATAGCGTAATGGAAGTTTTCAATTCGGGCCAACCCTCAATAACCCAGGTCTGCAACCAAACTTCGTAGATTTTCGGGCGCTGAATCTTTGAATAACAGGAAAAATTCCATCATCGTCAGTTTTTTTTCGAAAAATTCAATTCTTTGGGGTGTCGAGATGGAATTTTTAGTTAGATAACGGCATCAGGAAATATGATTTTTTTGTCTCATAATATCGATGATAATTTTTCATAATACCTACATAATAAGTAACTTATATTATAAAGTATTCATAAAAGTGCGAATCCATTTATGCGGATCAAATTGATGAAAAAAAAAAAAAAAAAAAAAAATGAATAAAACCATTCAAAACATTTTTTAAATATTTATTTTTACATATCGAAATAGCCATTTTAGCGTGGGTATTAATTTTAGAATATTGGGTCAAGTTGCGGAAAACAGTTGGAGAAAAACCAATGATGATATTCAGATTCTGCGCCCTTCAAACTACCAACTAGACACCTTCTTACAAAAAATTAAAAAAACTCAAAAAAGTAACTACCTACCCAATTGTTGTATTTCTTCCCTTTTCCTCCAAAATCAATAATTTGTCTCTCCTGTGAAATAAACGCCAATAGCATGAGTTTTAACCCCCCCCCCCCCCCCCCAAGGTTGTATTGTTCGAAATTATTATAATGTTCGAAAGTGTTATTTCCGCTCGGTTTAAGCGTTAAAAACAATACCAGAACTACAAGCAATTTTATCATAACGGCTGTATTTTTATTTTTTTCATTTTTTTTATTTTTTATTTTTTTGTTTGTTTTTAGGAACATTTTTGCAATTGTTATTCGATCCATGACAAATTCTTGTGGTGCTCTTCAAAAGGTCGAAGAGAACGTTCACACAGATAGAACCTCGGTTATGGGGACCGAATACCTGCGATAGTTGAAATTGTCAATTTTGGTGAAAAAAAAAAAAAAAAAAAAAAACACGCCAAATTCTGGCAAAATTTGTGCCCACAGAAACCTGAATAATATTACTCTGAGTCGTTGTTCCGATGTTGTTCATTAAGCCTACCTGATATTAAATATGATATTAAACATTTGTCCAACTGTCGCAAACAAAATTTGTTTGTGACAGTTGGACTTTTATCTATTTTATCAAATTTACCTAATTTAGTTTTTTTTTTTTTTTTTTTTTTTTTTTTTTTTGGACAAGGTTATGTCTTTTCTGAGGGGGTCGACCAAAAACTGTGTAACGTTTTTATCAGCCAGGAAACGATTTTGTTTACTGTCCATCTATGATAACACTTAGGGTGTTGGGAGATTTTGCCGTTTTCTCTTCCTGCGTTCATTTCTCTATTAACCTTCATCTATATTCTCTGTGGATGGGGAATTTAATGTCTAGACTTATCCATGATCTATTGTTTTTCCTTTTTTTTTCAAAAGCATCAATATGAACCACTGCAAACAAATCAACAATGTTTATATTTTTCAAATCACTTTACTACTCTCGAAGTTACTGTTTTTGACGCACTGAAAAAGTTTTAAAACAAAACAAAACAATGGACAACGCAATTATTGTACAATGGACTACTACAACAACACATGTGAGAAGTTGAATGTAGTTGCATTCTATGATCTGGTTTTGTAATCACGAACTGTTTTCATAGCCCGTTTTCACACTCCCCCTTCAAATTTGGACAACCCAGCGACATGTCCTTTTTCTGAAACTTCTGCAGAAACTGCTACTGATCCAGCAATAGGGAACGTCTGTCCTTTCGTTAGTACAACTGTAATTGTTTCCTAACGTTCACTATTCCTAGTTTTGTCGTATTTATACTTACCAAAGTTGGTCTAATTTCTCCCTTTATTTTTTCGTTTCTCTCTTTTGGTCGTTTCCATTTTGATCTCTCTTGATGACTTCCTTCCTTAGACTTTGAACAAACCAAATATTTTGAACAAAATAGTCGTTCATTCGTTTCGTAGGTTTTTCGTTGACAAGTTAGCTTTTTGTATGAAAGAGAATTCGGATTTTGTACTTATTTTGTTGATACTGGGTGTACATACTGAAGAAAAGAGGAAATCAAATTAAATTATTTTGTATGTCCTGTAAATATGATATTGTTGATGTATGTTTTTACAATATAAACGAACCATGACTAAATTTTGTGTTTTTTTCGTTTCACTTTGACCACCCATCGGACAGAAATGACATAATATGCGTATTATGAGGAGTTGTAAAGGCAGAGTAGGGTGAGCAGAATTTTGATGGAATGCTCGAGGGAGACACCAAGGGTTGTGGATTTTTATAAATGATCCCTAATTAAAATAATGAGAGATAACCGAAGGAGGTTAACGTAGGATTTGATGAACCTAGGTGAATTCAGGCGAAGTTATGATTTTGTTTTTGTAAAAGTTATGGTTAACATTGGATTCTAGTGGTTCTGCTTTTAAGATTCTTCATGCCTAAGTTTGCCTTGTTTTAACTCAGGTCCACCTCCGCTTAGCGTGTAACCTTTAAGAATTGTGTGGTTAGGATTCTTCATTTAACCTGAATTTGCCTCGATTCAAGTAGATTAACATAGGTTTAACTGAGGTTCACCTAGGTTAGCCATATTTAGGACCTAACCGTGGATTCTTCATCTGCCTTCAGTATTGGCAGGTTCAACTTAGGACATATCCTCATGACGAGATGATAACCTGCAGAGGTGCGTATCGAAGTTGCAAATAATATGACCCCTCTACTGTTTCCTTAAACTTGTGCATATAGAAAATATATTGATCAGTTGGAGATAAGTTTCGAGCTAACGCTTATCTTCACTCATGCATGACAAATTCCATGTTTACCAACTCTGGTCACTTAATTATAATAATAAATTATTGTTGTTAAACAGATATATTGTAAATTATTTGCAAATTATCAGTATAACAAACATTAAATTTTATACAATGATTACCTATCTGAGAGTAGACGGATCGACCCAACACTACTATTTGATTGGCATGGAACGGGAATGGGAACTGAAAACTGTATGCCGAGCTTTCGACGTTTATTCCATCTTCATCAGGGCATGAGAAGGATCAGATTTGGATAAAATCCAGGTTGATGAATAAAATTAGAGCTATTGTAGGTAGGAATTCGTACTACTCGTCAAATGTAATTAAAAATTAGCACCGGCTTTTCCACATCGAATCTACGAGAACACGATTTGATGTTCTCGTTGATTCGCTGTGGGAAAAATCTGTGCTGTGGTTTAATTAAATTTGACGAATTCTATTCATCAACCTGGATTTTATCCAAATCTGACCGTTCACATGAAGATGGAATAAACATCGAAAGCTCGGCGTAGAGAGGAAAGTTTTCAGTTTGACCCCATTCCCGATCCTTGACGATCAAATAATTACATATCGCTAATTCTGATTTATACAATACATTACTAAAACTATGGATGAAACTTAAAAGGAACTACTTCAGTGGAACATACCAGGAGACATAATCTCATTACGTCTCATATATTATCAACATATTATGATGTTCTAAAGGGCCTCAATCACCAATGAAGGGTTTTCTATGACAAGACTGTAATACATTCATAGATGCAGAAGTTAATGAAAGCAGCAGAGGCGTCACATTTTTTGCCAAACCCCATCTTGGTTAGCCCTCTTATTTTTTTTATAGTTTGCCCGGGTTTAACTTAGGTTCTACTAGTTTTTACCCAGGTTTCCCTATAGGCCAGTCGCCAGAGGATTGAAAGGGGAGGACTCGTGCGAGAAATGGTGTAGAAGCTTTTATTGTTTTAAGTTGTTGTTATGGGTCTGAACAACAAAATATCAAAAATTGTTTAACGAGAAAAAAAGAAATTTGGGCCAATAGTTTCCGAGCTACAACAGAAAACGTTCAGAAAAACGAGGTGTTCCGCTTACCGGTGTCAGATTGGGCGTTTCTTGATTTGGTTTAAATTCGTTTTCTCGGTTGTTAGTACTATTTTTTTTTTTTTTTTTTTTTAATTTCAGGTGCTCCTTTGCCTTGTAATTTGATGCTTTACAACATAAATTTTGAGCCAATTCATTTTCATTAGCCAGCCGTTCATAAGTTTCAGGGGTTGAAACATGAGCGAATTCTATTTTTCAGCCAAGGTGGAAAAAATGGTCTATTTTTTTACGCTTGATTGCAGCTAAACGGCTGATCTGATTTTAATGAGTAGGGGGGTCATTCGACGCAGAATTTTATGCTCTTTAAGGTTGTATTCGAAGAGTTTTCTCTGCGATTGGAAATTGTTCGAAAAAATTGAGGTTTTTTGGCCGACCTTGTGTAAAAATTGCAGCGTTTTTGATATTTGGTTTTTGAGACTCATAACAACAAAAATAAACAAAAATAAAAGCTTCTACACCATTAGAAAAGAAATTTTCTTGCTCGAGTCCTCCCCTCTGGGACTGGCCTACTAAGAATCTAGCGTTCAACTAGGATTTATCGTTTTACTTCGGTTAACCAGGTCACTCATTTCAGTAGGCCTACTATTCAAAATGAACTTCTTCACCAGCTATCACAAAGTAATAATAATATTGGTTTAATTGAAAGAAGGTTTTTTTTTTTTTTTTTTTTTTTTTTAAGAACACTATTAGTTCTCCTCCTGAATGATGTTACAGAGACTTTTTGAAATGATTGGGAACTAGTCGTACGAGAGCTTCCTCATGAACAACATTACACTTGAATGACCGAAAAGTTTTGGACCCGTAAAAACGCATTTGAACATTTCACAGATAAGCTTTGACAACGATGGTCTCAGGATGAATTAGTGTTTCCGGCCGTGTTTCGTTCATTTCGCCTCTCTTTGACTCTTTGTGGGGTTCAGTAAGGTTTTTTTTTTTTTTGCGAGACCCCGGACCAGGTCGGTAAAATATCTCGCCTTCGGGGCCGAGAACAAAAAAAAAAGGGAGGCCTTTTCTGTTACCCTTTTTCAAAGACATTCGAGGGAACTGTTTAGGGCCGGTGGTCCAGGTAAAGGTTCCTCGCCTTACCCAAGGGAAAACGCGTCCTCTCTGGTCCATTCAAGGGATAAGTTCCTTTTTTCTCCCCCCCCCCAAACCTTTTTTTTTTTTTTTTTTTTTTTTTTTGCGTCCCTAATTCAATCTTCAACGTGGGAGACGCTCAGGTGGTTGAGACCCTCGCATGACGGCTAAAACACGCTCAGGGTGGGTTAACGTCTGAAACAGGACTCACGTCTCACACGATGTCGCCACAGCGAAAAATGGGCCCCTGCGAAAGAACTGAAACGTGCTGGGAAATAACAGAGTTGTCGAATATCTGAAGCCGTTTGGCTACACGTAGGCAAAAACCACCGGCTTACAAAACTCATAGACGTAAGGAATGAGTGAGCTTATTTATGTATTTTTTTTAATCATTGAAGTGTCTCTAAATAACACTGAGAATGAGGTCAACAGTCTTGTCGCGAGTTCATATTACTGTAATGCATTCCCTTCACAATTTTTGGAACAATGGGCTCCGTGAGAAGGTCCGAATTCGTCATTTCTAACATTTTTGGATTGGTTGGGCACAAAGCCGCCAGAGCGCTGAATAATCAATTTGAACGGAATCGCGATAAAAACTCTCGGCCCGGGTCCATTTTCGAATAACCTTCTTTGCTGATGATCTCGATGCTCGATTTTTGAATGACCACCTTTGATGACTACCCTGATTCTCGATTTTCGGGGTCCGCTTTTTACCGCTGAATTGTCAAAATTTTCAAAAATTCAGGATTTTAAGTTTTTTAAATTTGTCGTGGATGCTGTCGTCAAATTTTAAGTTCAGGATGAATCTTATCGATGAATTGAGAATTCTGTGAAGTTTTTGTCGGCTTTCATAGTTTATGTCACATGTGCACATTGCAGGGAGACAATAAGTAATTTGGGGCATAATCATTGAATTATGGAGGCTACTTTTTAGATTTCTTGATTTACTTAAATGTTAAAAGTTTGCTGAAACTATACCTACAGTAAGGCTCTAGTTTTACTACATACTGCATGACATGCACATTGTGTTTGTTTCTCCCACGAAAGATCGCTCTGCAAAACCACACTAAGACACTTGATGTGATCACAGTATTCAAGACTGACATTTTCAACTTTCAGCTTCGGTATTTCAGAAACTGATATGTTGGCGAGCAATCTGCTGTGACCCATTATCATGCCAGCGCTCTTTCGTGGGTTCACGACCAATCCATGTCTCACCATTCGGTTACATTTGCTAGTTCGAGATTTACAAGGTCTACTCTTAATTATATTTGATCGACACTCGTTGAGACGTACAAATTCAGTTCGTCAGCGTACAGGTTTCTCTTACACGTTAAAGTCACATCGCAGATGCTATTCAAGTATAAGGCAAAACGTAAGCTTGACAGAGTTTTGCCCTGTGGGGTGCCTCTAATGATCGTTGACCAGGATGATGTTGAGCCTGTAGTAGTGCGGACACATTGCATTCTGTTTGATAAATACGATTTGAACCAAGAGATCACTGATTCGATACATCCTATCGATTTAATTGACATAAAGAGCGAGTGTTCAACACTATTAAAAGCTTGACTAAGATCCAGGCTTGCGAAAAGAGTCAATTTACTTTTATCCATATTTTCTCTGACGTCGTCTGTTATTTTAATCAAGGTTCGTAGGTACTAAAATGCTTTCTGTAACCTGATTGGTGTACATCAAGAATATAATTTTCTTCTACGTACTCATAAAACTTCGCATACACAACCTCATCAAAAATCTTTGCCAGTACAGTAGAGTGATGGGCCTAAAATCACAGAAACTGGTCGCGGGATTCTTTTTTTTCTAGCGGCAGTACAAAAGCGTTTTTCCAGTCGTTCGGATAGATGCTAACAGAATGATTGAAGATAATAATATTATATCTTGTTATAAAGATATAATATTATAAATTATATAATATTATAATATTATTGTTATAAAGATAATATCATTATCTTGTTCATATTATGAACAAGTGCATCCATGATTCTTTCTGCTATTAATTTAATCAAAATGCACGAAACATTGTCCGGTCCTACTGCTTTCGACGAAATACTATTAAATTGTACAGCAAGCTTCACTTCATTTGAGGTGACAGGTGAGAAAACAAAACTAGTTCCACAGTTCTCACTGATTTCATTATAGTACGTGATAACATTTGGTTCGATGCTTTAGCGAATACGGTGTACTGTTAGCTGTAATAAGGGACTTTCCTGGGCAGACTCAAATATCATTTGTATCACTCTCATCACTCTATATATACAATATACATAGCGACACATTGACAATTGAATTGAAACGAATTCAGGATCCAAAACTTACAATGCAAAATTTTCAAATTCGACAAAATTCGCGGAAACTTTTGATTCTGAGGGGAAAGAACGACTTGAACAACACGAACTGCAAGTCTGAAGTCATGCAAGGTTCACTTTCGCAACCTACCGAACGTGTAGAAGGCATTTTGTTCCTGAACGAGGTGCAAGTTGTCGATCGTATGAATTCAATTATTATTAAGTAGGTAGTCAATTACTATCAAACTTGAACAGTTTGATTAAACGTGGGGGGAAAGTTGAATAAATTGAAACGGCCAACATCATCATCACCAGTTTGATTAAAGAAGCCATATTAAATAAATTTTATTTGTTTATGTATTTTCTTACCTACCAAAAGTTACATTACAAGTGTTTTTTCAAAATCTATTTTATTCTTATTAATCTTCATAGTTTTCCCAACTTTTTTGAAGTCTATAAATAATTTTGATGAAATATTCTAGTATGGAATACACACATAAAGAACTTGAATGAGTAGGTACTGGTGTTGGTACTTTGGGTACTTAGGATGCATCGAACGTCCCTAACATCGTTATCAGCGGTCATGAAAGTCGTAATCTTCTTCTTCGGGAAATGATGGGTGAATTTTACTGAGCAGATCTCCGATGGACGAATTGGCATTACAGAGAAATTTCATCTACCAGACAAGCACTGAACTACAACCTTCCACTTTCTCGTGAATATTCAAGCGTGCAATAGAAACAAGCGCGTAAATGAATAAATGTATCCTCCATTAGGACTACAACAGGCAAACAAAACTTTCGACAGGTGAAATCCTTGAGTGTTGGGTCTATTTTGATAGCACGGTTATTCCCGAAGTGGCCTCCGTTGTCCTCCAGCGTTCCTTCTACGGTGAAATATTTACTAAGATGCCGGCTCACCTTGTTTTTGGATAACAATGGGACCTGACGAGAGCTCGCTCGACCCTTCTGGTTCAGACGGACTCAAGTAAGTACCTTCTGTATGCTGAAATGATGTAAAAATGTTTCGGCGATTTATTCTGGTGACCTAACCGACATGATCAAATTGTCTGCGTCCCGAAATGTTTTCTCGGGCTTTACTGCGAACGTTGTTCGCTCAGATGAAAGGGTCGGATGTGAATACCGCTAACGAGAAGTTTGAACCAAGCTCCAAGTCCTTCAAGGGTCCTCTAGGGAGCAGAAGCCGGGTTTTAATAAGTAGAAACGTATAAATACTTAAAATAGAAATTTCTTGGGAGCAGTAACCGGCTTTTAACATGCAAAAACATGTTTCTGGGAAGCAAATACCGACTGTTACTGAAATGAGGCCGAGATTGTAGCGCCCTGTTTTTGGTTTATTATTCTTGGAATAATACACCTATGTTTTCGCGACGCGGGTCGACGACTCCGATCGGCCTCAAAATTTGACATTATCCGTTTCAAGAGGTCTACATTCAAAATCAGAAATGTCCGTCCGCCGTCCGCCGTCCAGGCCGTTTTGGGCAGTAGGAAATTTTTAAAAAATCTGAAATTTCGACAAAATACTTGGTTTACCATCTAGTTGTGCCCGCAAGGTTTTCAGTCCGATCGCCCAAACCCGTGAGGCGCTCTGGGGCTATAATGGGGCTACGGGAGGGGTTTTTGAAGGCTTTTTGCTATGGGATCGAGTTAGGTGTCGTTTTCGAAGTATTTTAAGTAGTAAGAATCTATTTTTTGGGGTCCCGGAACGATCCGATTTCACTGTGCCGATCTATAGGGCTCTCATGGGGCTAAAAATGGGATTTTTGAAGGATCCCAGTATGTTAAATAATTTTCGAGTAAAAAATACGGAATTTTTGAAAAAAACACATTTTTGAACAAAAAAAATCCAAAAAAAATTTTTTGAGATAAAAATCAAAAAAAAAATTATTTTTTTAAAAATGTTTTCATTGACAGAATTAAATTTCTGCACAAGTAATGTATATCAAAGAATAATAAACCCTTGTGTAAAATTTGCAGCGTTTTTTTTTTTTTTCTTTCTTCGCGTGTGTTTTCTTATGGAAGGGACTGTGGGTGAGTTGAATACCGGCTGTCGTCGGGGAAAACGCACGAATCCATGGAACAGTGCAGCACGAAAAAGGAAAATTTCCCATTTAATACAACGGCCCTGATCCAACTGGGGCTCACCTCCATGAAATTGGACGGCCTTTTAAGCACGAGTCGAAGCCTTTCAATACATGCAAGTGAGCTGGAGTGACAACCAACACATGTCATGTTGAAAATTCGGCGTAATGTATAGGTACTTGAATCGTAAAAATCCAAGCAAGATGCTTTTATATTGGGGTTAATGTCAGGCTACGACACTGTTCGCAATCGTCCTGGTCAATCCAAAGATTCTCTCTTTACGAAACCGAAGCAAGTTACGACAAAATTCTTCATGCAAGTCAAGGGGAAAAAACCCGAAAAAAAGAAAAAATCCCGTTTGCAAAGGAATTTCAAATTTTCCATTAGGCTTCTGGGCAGTGGATCCACTAGTTTTAGACTCATGTACTTGAATTTGGTTAAGATTTGTGAAATATTGGCGTTTAGGTGATTTTGGGAATAACGTAATTCAGGATTTCATTCAAAAGGGCAGTCTCACTCTAAACATATCTTCGCTTATGCGGCAACACCAGCTATCTCGATTTTCACGATTTTTCAGGAGAGCCTAAAAACGGAATTCGAGTTAGCTGTCGAAATAGCTGGTGTTATCAAATGGCCTGATAGCGCGAAAACGGCTTGATATATCGAAAATCTGGCTTAACCAATCGATTCTTCGCAAAACATCGACTGAGGAACCGTCAAAACCCGAAAATGACCAAAAACCGAGATAGCTGGTGTTGCCGATTATTATTGCATTTTATAATATAATGCCATATTATGGCAGCCATGGGCAAGCGAACATGATTCCAAGAACTTCCAGTGCGTGCAGATGAGGTGGAATAACTTTTTGGACTTAGGTGGATTCACTAGTGTTAGGTACCTACAATTGTATATCGCTATAGCGACCTGCAGGACAAGAAAATGTGCGTTTTTGGTAACATTTCGGAATTTCGGCTTTTGATAAGTCAAAAGTGTTGTTTTTCGTACGTTTTGGTGCGTTTTCGTACCCATCATGTTACAACTCTGCCCACCATTCGTACGGTAGGCACTTTTCGACAAACTTTGCATGCCTGGGTTATTAAAAAAAAAAACGGAAATCGGTGAGTACTCGCCTCTGTAGCTTCCAAAAATTACCCAATCTTCCAACTTTTTTTTTTGTATAGCTCCACACGAAATGCTCTACCCCTCTAAATACTTCTGAATTATTTCGGCTAATGTACTAGGAGAAAATCGAGATTTACTACAGAAAACTCCACGACCTTCACGCGTACTCAAGACCTCTGAGCAAGTTTGAAATCGATTTTAGATCCCATATCATGGATTTACAGTCAACGCCTTCTCCCCAAGTGATTAGGAGATTCCATATTTCAATAGTTTACTACGTTCAAGGGGTTATCAATTATCTAAATGCAGAACCACCCTCTAAAAGTTGCGTACTCACGATGACTCAAGACCGGCACAAGAAAAAAAAGTTAGTTTTTCATTTCGCCTGAAGAGCGCATTTTTAACTATTTCGATCTCCGAGCTAGTCCGTTCAGTAGCCCAACATCCCTGGAAGGGAAAATACGGCTCGTGGGGGATCTCCAGCAGCCAAAGAAAAATTTTCACAGAGTTTACTGAGCTAAGTCATGATTGTTGAGATAATTTTTTTCCAGACATTCACGCTCGTAAAATGAGTAATTCAAATTGTTTGATTAGATTGTAATCACCCGTAGAACAAAAAACGGGTTCGTGTGGCGATGAAAGCCCAGTTTACCCTTCTGGAACAACAGAGTTAGCTTGTCAGCTATTTTGAGATACTTTCTCATGACCGTCACACTCAAAACCTTCACGCGACCATCACGTTTTACCAAGACAAACTTGTGAAGGTCATGAGGGATTAGTGAAGGTTTGGATGATTTAATAACCTATCTCATTGACTTGACCAAGTTATTGTAGTATATATGTACGTATATTGTATTATTACTAGGTAAAAGGCAAGACCATTGTGAAAAACTCATGACCTTCACTCAAGAGTTCATAACCTTCACACAAAAGTTCAAGACCATCACGAAAACTCAAGTCCTTCGCGCCTAGCTTTCTCCATTTCAGTTGCAGAAATTGACCTTCAAATCTAGTTTCTAACCCTAATAATATTTTATATTCGGTTACTGGCTACGGATACTGAAAGTAATTGGGAATATATATTGAGTTCCTCAATAGTTATACCAACACCAATTCATGTGATGGTCTTGAGGAAAGCACATAAATCCGTCGTGGTTTTGTAGTGATATCTTTTTGAGGGCTACATAAAGTATCTCACCCTATATATTTTCGAAAACTAGGGCTTTCCCTGGACCGGAATCAATAACATTTCTGGAGAAAACGATGGAAAAAATTTCGGCCTAAACGAAACCCCAAATTTCCGTTTTTTTTGGAATCACCCGCCCAGGGCCGTGGAGAGAAAATCCGGGCCCGGGGGCAAAATTCATCGGGCCCCCTAAAAAAAAAAAAAAAAAAGGTTGTGTGAAAATTCATCGGGCCCCCTTAAAAAAAAAAAAAAAAAAAAAAAAAAAAGGTATGAAAATTCATCAGGCCCCCTAAAAAAAAGGTATGAAAATTTTTCCTATATTGATCTGTTCCTTTTCCCATTTTGCCTCTCCTACCCCCTTTTTTTACAAAAAAAAAAACAAAAACAAAAAAATTCTCAAGAAAATCCGGGCCCGGGGGCAACGGGTCCAGTGCCCCTCCCCCCTCTCTACGGGGCTGCACCCGCCTATACTATAGGGAATTTAAAGCTTAACAACTGTTATCGGCTAGGTAACATTTTTTCGATAGGACCGGCCGTCTTGAAGGTTCAGCGGTTGCGAAAAAAGGGATTTTTCAAAAAAGTGTACAAAACCGCCCTTATTCAAATCCTTCTAGCTCCTGAACTATTGAGTTTACGGTCAACTTTGACCATCGATTTTTATAGTAAATTTAATGATCTTTCACTTAGATAGTGACTCTTGCCGTAGGACGCACAGTTTCGGAGTTAGAAGCAAAAAACTGAAAAAAGTGCAAAATATCTCAAAACGCACAACAAATATTTGTTGGAACTTTCAAAATTCGGATTAAAGACCGAAAAATCCAACCATAATATATTATATTCTTTTCCACGCATTGACTGGTCTAGTTCGACGAATCGAGAAGTGTTGACCCCAGATTTGGCGTACAGAGGATTTCGCGAGTGCTTCTTTCTTTCTTTAAAAAAAAAAAAGCTCTGAAATTCAAACTTGGGAATCACAATCCCGAAGCAGGGGGGACAAGCCCACCGTCATGGCTAGACGATGGTGCCCCTTCATCCTGACAGGATTTTGATCCCCAACGGCACTGCAATCCTCAAGTGGACTGATTGTACGCGATTGAACTTCAGATTCGACGCATCCATGTGTTGATGTCCTAAGTCCCTAGGCCAGGTTTTATCTCATACACATGTCAACATGAGATAGAGCCGCCGGAATTGCATGTTTTGCCACTTTTTATTGTTGTAATTGTCTGGAAGTTCAACGAGAGCTGTGAAAAGGAAAAGGACAAAAAACCTTATTAGAGACAGCCTCGAACTCCATACACCTGAGTGTGGACCCGGCATCATAACCACTACACCATCGACGGCCCCAATTTCGCGAGTGCTAAATCCGAATATGATTATAAAGGACTAAAGTTCGAGGAATCGTGTTACACAATAATTATTATTGTTGGGGAGACTGGCAGGTTGTGACAGACCAGTCCAGCTGTCGATAATTGCGAATGAACCATCCAGTTAATGTACGGCCCAGTGGTCACAGGAAGTGGACATCTGACCTTTGGAAACCACTAACATCCTACATGAGGTCAGGCCTCCCTCCATTTACCGCCATCATTAATAATTAATCGCCCTCTGCCCGCTGATATTTCACGCAAATAAAAAGCCGCACAAAATTTTCGAAATTACTTCCTCCGCGTAAAAAAACCGCCAAGGAAAGGGAGGGGGGGGGGGGGTTGTGTTTTTTTCTCGCTTTGTGTCGGTTCTGCCTTTCCATCAATCACTCGGCTATCAATCATTTCGCGGCCTTCCCAAAACCTCCCCACGGAACGAATGGGATCTAACCTACAAAAAATGAACCTCGATTCGATCAACTTAAACCGAAAAAACACAAGGAAAACAAGGATTTTTATAAGACTTTTCACTCGCTCAATGGTAAACGAATGTCGTGTCGTTTCACACTTTCCCGCTTCCTGGGATGTATGAGACGATACGAGAATTCGGCTTTGGATTCAACGGGTTTGTTCACTCGAATTATCCCCAAAACAGATCACCAGTAAAAGCTTTTCCCTGTCCATTCAATGCAAAGAAGGCCTCTTGTAGAGGCGAAATAACCCTCACATGTTTGGACCAATGAGCGCTGTTTCGGAAAAGTTGGCGTCGAATACGTTGCAAATTTTACACAAGGAGTTATTAAGTACTCGTCTCTCTGGCTCGCTTCGCTCGCTCCCCTAGTGGGGTGCGTAGCATCGATGGACACGTTCATAACCCTGCATCAAGGCTAACTGGTCCTTCAACATCAACCCCCCTCACCGTGAAATCACCCCTCCCTCTCGGTTTTTTTGAAATCCGACTTCGGAATCGGATTGGCCATATTTTGGCGCGCATTTGGCTCGCGGATACCATACCCAAAAAATGGCTCCTTACTGGGTATTTTTGAACCCGAAAAAACGTGGCTGATAAAATGATCGGCCGAGCGAAGCAAGGACCCCCCCCCCCCCCACCCCTGTCAAAGTGCTAGTGAAATCAAATAATAATAGAACTACCTATACTCGGCCGACCAGTTTCCTCGCCTCTCCACCTATCAAAGGTCCCTGGACCCTCCGTTTTCTAAGATCCCTGGCCCCTCACGAATTAAAACGATCCAATTGTCTTCTGTGAAATCGCCCCCTCCCCCTCGGTTTTTTTGAAATCCGACTTCGGAATCGGATTGGCCATATTTTGGCGCGCATTTGGCTCGCGGATACCATACCCAAAAAATGGCTCCTTACTGGGTATTTTTGAGCCCGAAAAAACGTGGGACAAACGCGAGAAAGACGATTTTTCGACGAATTTCCGGCGAATTTCCCGGGCGAATTTCCGAATTACGATTTGACCGACGTCTTCCTCCAGGTCTTATCTATACGGCTGGTATTTTTTCGTAATTTTTTCGACCCCTTAAACGGGCTTTGGCGCGAGTTGAAAGTGGAAAACGTAGGACAAACGGGAGAAAGACGATTTTTCGACGAATTTTCGACGAATTTCCCGGGCGAATTTCGGATTTTCGATTTGACCGACGTCTACCTCCAGGTCTGATCTATACGGCTCGTATTTTTTCGTAATTTTTTCGACCCCCTAAACGGCCAGCGAGCGGAAAGTGAAAAAACTCACTCGGGAACGCGTTATCCCGTACCAACAAACCACACGGCTACCGTCGGCCAACACGATTTTATATTATTGTATGATGATGTATGATGATATGATATGATATGATTACTTAGGTATTTTATGCAATTTTTTTTTTCAACGTTGCCGCCTGTGAGGTGTGTTCACACCCCCAGACCCCCAGATGCTGGCACTTTTAGCCTCACGGCTAAACATTGGAGGAAAATGGCACTTGTTTATGCCTCCCTGAGTTAATTAAAATGAAAAATAATAAGTTTGTTCCGACAGAAGGACCTACCGTTCGTTAACGTTCACTTCAGTGAACTGGCATGCCTTCCAGTCACTTCTCGATCAACTTCCGAAACCTGTTAACTGCGGTTGAACGGTTTTGTACCGCGCCTCTCATCGAGGTTGGTTTCCTTTCAACTGCAGTTAACGGCCGTTCCGCTGATGGAACAGCCCGACTTAGTCCCGACGCATCCCCAGCTTGGTCCCCGTCTCCAAAAGTAAATATCCATGGCGTTGTAGAAGCGTGTTTGATTACGTAAACGCTGCAAATTTTACACAAGGGTTTATTATTCTTTGATATAGGTTCCTTGTGCAAAAATTAATTCTGTCAGTAAAAATATTTTAAAAAAAATTTTTTTCTTCAAAATTCAAGTTATTTTTCCAATTTTGGTTTATTATTCTTGGAATAATACACCTATGTTTTCGCGACGCGGGTCGACGACTCCGATCGGCCTCAAAATTTGACATTATCCGTTTCAAGAGGTCTACATTCAAAATCCGAAATGTCCGTCCGCCGTACGCCGTCCGCCGTACGCCGTCCGGGCCGTTTTGGGCAGTAGGAATTTTTTTAAAAATCTGAAATTTTGACAAAATACTTGGTTCACCATCTAGTTGTGCCCGCAAGGTTTTCAGTCCGATCGCCCAAACCCGTGGGGCGCTATGGGGCTATACTGGGGCTACGGGAGGGGTGTTTTGAAGGCTTTTAGCTATGGGATCGAGTTAGGTGTCGTTTTCGAAGTATTTTTGGACGTAGAATCCATTTTTGGGGGTCCCGGAACGATCCGATTTCACTGTGGCGTTCTATAGGGCTTTCATGGGGCTAAAAATGGGATTTTTGAAGGATCCCAAGAAGTTAAATATTTTTCGAGTAAAAATTAAAGAATTTTTGAAAAAACACATTTTTGAAAAAAAAATCCCCCCAAAAAATTTTTTTTGAAATATAATAATCCAAAAAAAAATTTTTTTTAATTTTTTTTATTGACAGAATTAAATGTCTGTACAAGTAACCTATATCACAGAATAATAAACCCTTGTGTAAAATTTGCAGCGTTTTTTTTTTTTCACTCGGAAAATATTAAATATTTTCACCTCCAAATTTTGACCTCCTGGGATCCTTCAAAAATCCCATTTTCTAGCCCCATAAAAGCACTATAGATCGCCACAGTGAAATCGGATCGTTGCGGGACCCTCAAAAATGGATTCTACGTCCAAAAATACTTCGAAAACGACACCTAACTCGATCCCATAGCCAAAAGCCTTCAAAAACCCCTCCCGCTGAAATTTCGTGGTTTTTTGCGTTTTTGACGGTTAGCGTTCCGTTCCTTTCAGCGTCATCACTGTGAGTCGTTCGAGTTCTGAACCGCTTCATTAACCTCTCATACATGCCCCCGAAGTCGCCTATGCCAACCAAAATTGCGACCTCAGTCAGCTCAGTGGCGGTAAGCGCCTTTTTATTCTACTCCAAGTTGTTTCCTTTGTAACGGATGATGAGGGGGTTCAACTGAATAAGTCGACGAAAGCACTAACTAAAGCTGACCACGTCCGTTTCTCAAACAATTGTTGTAGTTCGAAAGCGCTCATTTCCTTCCACAAGGGTTGAAATGTTTCACCACTCGGGCAGTTCCGATTATCGTAAAACGTAATGAAACAGCTACAAAGATGTTGCCTGCAAACGGACCGTTAGCCCTGTTAGCCTGTTTTATGAAGAGGGATTATTTTAAGCTTGAAAAGGGGGAGCGAGAGCTGCAAGGCGGTGATTTGGCTTCCACTAGACGAATTTATGTTCCCTACAGTATCGATTGCCCCCTTTGCTTAGACTGCGAACGCGAACTTGCTTCGAGATTAGAGTTTGGCCTTTAGTTTTAGGGGGTTTTACGTTCAACTTTCTTTTTTTTTTTTCATTCCCGTGAGAAGGTTATTTGCTCGAAGATAGTTTGAACCCCACAAATCCTTCACTGTGGTTAGTTTCGGATTATCTGACAATACGGACTCTGGGAAGTGGCGAAGATAGCATCACTATAGTGAAGAGAAATCCGTTTTCTATCTATTTTAAAACCCACAATAGCGTCGTTCTTCCTAACCTCTTCCTCCTTTTCCAGTGTGAGTCCGCTGATCATGTGACAAGTTTTCCAAATCAGACTGAAGTCGGCTTCTGATCAAAGTCAGTCAGCTCAAATTGCGGTGGAATTCTTTACATTACTTACTATAGTAATTATATATCCATAGGTACGTGAAATATTCCTTTCTTCATGACAGCAGCCTCTCCCACCCCTCACGTCACACAGAGGCCAATTTACCCGATGTTGGTGGACAAAAGCAAAGCCCCCAAACCCCCCAAGTGGAGTAAGTAGCATCGATGGACACGTTCAAACCCCTACATCAAGGTCAACTGCACCTTCAACATCGATCCCCACCAAGTATACTTGGGGAACGCCAATTAGGCAATATCAATCCCAAAATACATAGATACATATAATAGAATACTGCTACATTATAAATACTAGCATCTCTCTGTCTCTAATCGTAGAGGATAGGTACATTGAGCATTTCGGACGATCTGGGGCAGCTCAAAACCCATTTTCAACATATTTTACCCGTCGTTTGCACATGGAATTCACACTCTCGGGACATCTTACAACACGCGGGACACAGGACGGGTAGATACAATTTCCCGACTCGAGTCACACAGGGAACCACTTTCGCGGGCAGGAGGGGCTCGGTTTGCTCGCCCATTTATGCTCACGTGCACCAGATCCTACCCTGCTAGTGTTGAACACTGATGGAATCTATAGAGAGAAAAACCGTCGCTCGTTCTGATAGACCTCGCACACGACCCTATTTCTAACATTCTATTTAAATGCGTAGCATAGAATTGGATGTTGAAAAATCGTCTCCCGAGTCTCGTGAAGTCATGTCTCGCACAAAAGGGGAGCAAACACATGCACAAACGATGATTTATGAAGAATTAGGTATATAGGTACATTTTAAATGCGTAAAAACCTCCCGATTGTTGGAATTCTTATTAAATTATTATTATTAAACTCGCCGTCAAATTGAGGAGGTTGCATCGCAAAAAGTACTATATCCACTTGAGTGAATTTTGCAGGAAACGCAAAAATCTGTAGCACATTAATTTTAGCTCATAGGTTCGTACTTTTTTTTTTTAATTGACCGTTTTTTTCTCCTCTATTGTGTGGCAAAACAGTTAGATAGTCGGTGGAAAACGTGATTATTCACGTCAAATTTTAAATTTGAAAAACCATGGATAAAGTACGTTTTGACTGATACAAATGGATAGAGTACTTTTTGGCTGAAACATTTTTGGATAGAGTACCTTTAGGCTGAAAACGTCGGATCTATCAGATGAATAAACTGGAATTCGTATTTAATCAATGATAATAATTATCATTCGGAAAATTCCAATTATTGCCAACTCCACATGTTTTTTGTTTTTTTACCCGAAATAATTTCAATTATTGATCATTTCGGGCTCTTTTGCGAGCCTTACCTACCTGGAGCCTTCACCGTTGGTTCTGCCCAACATTAAAACCACCTTCATTGGGCTCAACGCCCCCGTTTACGTCGGAGTTTTTGGTTTCCTCGGTTTCCATAGTACCTATTATTTCCCTTTCAACAGAGGTTTCATCCGCGCAACGAAAAATTCGGGCGAAAATTAACAAAAATTGCACACAAAAAACCGAGCGACGACAAATCATAGCGGGTAACTCTTGAATCTAGAGTCTTGATAACTGTTATCAAAACAAACAGGCAAGGTGTTGTTGTTGTATTTTTTTTAGGCCATCTCTTCACTGTGTTACTTCAATGACCGGAGGACGTTGTAGGCGGGTAATATTTTTAAAAATAATAAAAAACGAAGCCTGAACATGACAACAAGCCTAGTGAGGCGGATGGAGTACCTTTTGGATGAAAATAATGTAGAGGAAGTCGGATATGACTTGGATTTACTACTGTATGATTGATAAATGGATAGAGTACGTTTTGCTTGGAACACACCTCAACTGTTTAGTACTTTTTGGTTGAAAACTCGATTTTCATCGCTCATTTTTCAATGGATAGAGTACGTTTTGAGATGAAACGACTTCATTTTCGTGAAGAAACAGTCCCCCAAACCCGTAACCAACCATTAGTTCGAAATTGAAAAAAATGGCGTTTAGTACTTTTTTCGATGCAACCTCCTCAATTAGCGAGGAGAGAATAAAATTACCGAGTCTTAGCTCACGAAGTTATAACTAATAAATAAATAGGCCTAATATAATAATAAATTTATAATAATAAATTTTGACATTTCTAAGAGTACCATTTTTAGAGCTACTGGGCTATAATATAATATATTATAGTACTATATATAATTTTTTTTAATTTTAAGCGCAACCTTTCAAAAAATGGATCTTTGTCCGCCTAAATCGTAAAAATGTGCCACTGTGCGTCATGTCCTTTAGCCACTTGGTCTTGGACAGTGTTGCCTAGTAAATCCGGCTATTCCACAACCTCTTGTTTCGGAGAATCGCCCACGTGTTATTCTTCATCCACCTTCCGATTCCCACTGGAGGAGGTCAAAGCAATGAACTCATGATAGTTTCATGGAACACTGAAATGATTCAATGACTCTCCCGAGCCGAACAACTCCGAGCAGACATTAATATTTCTCCCAAGTACCTCTACACCGCAACATTGTTTTTTCCACGGAGTACTCACTTGTGTAAACCTCTTGAATAAATTAAGGGAAAGTCAGTCGACAAACACCGCCGGCCCGATAAATTATTGAACTGCGGTTTCTCCTGATGATTGTCGTTCGTTTCCATCCACTGAACATCAAAATGGATTTTGGGAGAGGGCAGAAGTAAATTCAGTTCTCGCTGACCGGGAGCGGTTTTGCGTGGATGAGGACGAAAAGTACAATTCTCCCACATTGCATATTCCACCCTCGTGGACGAACCCCATTAAAAAGTTACGAGCGTCGTTGATGATTTCACCCCACAGGTAAAAACTCTCTGCCTGGGGAGCTTTTACAGTCTGAATAGGCTTTCGATAGGAACTCGGGTTAGTATGATATGAAATGATCAGGAGTGACAGACTAAATCTGAAACTCGACAGTGACAACCGAACTCACCCCAGCTGCCAGACGTAATGTACAGGTAGGTCTATCTAGTGACACAGATTTACTGGCTAACATTTTGACAGTTACATGATGCAACTTTTAACGTATAATGCGAAGGCAAGGAGTGATGCGACGCATTGAGTTTCATATCTGCATCATCGCCCTGTCCAGGTTTTCCTTCAATTTGTGGTCATGATTTCCTCTAGTTTGCAGAAAAAAAAAATACCGGAACAAGACCTAGATATGACCGCAAATGGTTAGTTGCGGCCAAATCCCCTTCGAGACACGTTCCGTCCCGCAACACATGGTTGTGACAGAGTCAATCAATGCCTCTTTCTCGCTAATGTGACTTTTTACTCGACCTTGGCTCCAACATTTCACTCGCGTTTGGACGGTTGGTTATCGCTAAACGGCTCAATGTTTAAGGAGGGCATTCGACGCGAAATGTTACGCTCTTCAACTTTGTATTGACTAATTTTTCGTCACAGATGCTTAGTTTTTGAGTTATAGGCAAAAAACTGGAAAAAGTTCGAAAACTCGTGGGTTTTGGACCAAAACCTTTTGGTCGTCTTCTTGGTTCTTCTTTGGTTCTCTTCTCCCAGCAACAATTGTGCTACCTTTTTTTATAGGTATATCAAAAAATCTAGCTTGTATAGATACTATCTATAGATACTTCGATATTATCGGGAGATAATATCCACGGAAGTTTTTTTAAATAAATAAATTAAAAGTTTTTTGTTGATTTTTTGATGATATAGATTTAATTTGTGAATATTTTATAACAAATATTGCTGTAATAATTAATTAAATATTTAATAATAATTAGTACCTATCTTATTGTAATAAAGCTACAACACGAGGAGGAGGACCATCTAAATTATAAGGCACTTCTAGATGTGGGAAAAATCCAGTTTGGCGGCATAGTAGGTACGTGAAAAGTCTGAAACCACCCAAAAGTTGCTCCACGAGGCGCATGGAAGCCCCAAAGTGGACAAAACATCGGGGCTGGAGCAGTTGACAGGATATTGGGGTGGTAGTGGGCTGAGGGGCGCCCGTCCGGGACGCCCCCCCCCCCCCGTACAATCATCTGTATTTCTTTAAGAAAAAACTGCAAAATAGGGGAAAACGAGGAAATTGACTCTTATCTTCGTATTTATTACGTTTTACCAGTTACGAGAGAGCTAAATAAATTAGGAACAGCCATAATTAGGTCCTGTGTTAATATTTCTCACAAGCGAGTTACGAACGCAGAAAGTCTTGAATTAGCCTGCGAACTTTTTCATTAGGAAATGAAGAAGGCGAGTGAGCAAAAATTCCACGAAATGTCTCGAAAATAACTGATGGGTGGAAGTAATGAAATGGATTCTGAAAATGTCAATTACTGATGACGTCAACATCGTCAGCGCGGTAATGAACGTTAATTTACGAGAACGAATTCGATTCGACCGATTCTATTAATTCACTAGTTTTTAATTTGCTTCTTTGTTGGGTAAAAGGTTAGTCCTGTGATGATGTGAACTATTCCTTCTGACTCGTGATATTCCAACGCACAAGTGTTTTCATCTTTTTTTTTTCTGCAGCCCCCCGGTAGCTCGAGAGGAAAGAGTTATTAAATACGCATCAACTCAGTATAACCAGCGAAAGGCTTTTCCCTGTGATATTAAAAACGCATTTAACGAAATTCATGATCTACGAGTTTCTATGTGGGTCAAATGTAAAGGACGGAAGAAGAACAAAAAGAAGGAATAACTTTGATGGACGGTAAACATATAGGTATACCTACAGTTTGGAAACTGGCGAGGTTTATATACATCTACGCAAGTTTGCACATTTTCAGTTAGATGCGTTTCAAACAGAATGCGGTCCAAATAATTTAGATGTATTAATGTAGGACCTACATTGTAGGTATCTAATACACTAATGTACATTATTGTACAAATGTATTTACCTAATACACGTTTGATCCTACGATAAGTTCAATTTTTGGTCAGATGTTGAACTGTGAACGCGGAACACCTACCAGGTTTCATACAATGTCATGTCATAATGGCCATCGGTCGTCAATATATCGATGTTTGATAGTATCGCGGATGAAATATCGATATCGTTAAGTATCGATACCCTCTGTGCCACTGATAGTACCAGATACTATCAGTGGCACAGATTCTGTAGGGCACTCTGCTGAACAGATGTTGAAGATGCAAAATGCAAAATTTGCACTTAACACTGCGTTATAGGTCGACAACTTAGAGAATAACTAGGGGAGTCACCGAGCCTCCTTCGGAGGGGAAGTTTGCCTTCCCTTTCCAGGTAACCCCTTGAAGCTCGGAAGGTGCGCGCGTAATTCGAAAACTCAGGCCTCAGGAGCTCTAACCGCTTGGCGAGTGTGCCTAATTATGAGTATTTCAGACCGTACACAAGGAGGGGTCAAAAGTGATCCTATGTACCTTCATGAACATTCAATAAAAAACAAAAACAAAAAATAAAAAAACAGATTATGTATTAACAAAAGAAAAAAAAATTGTATTGCCTGGTTTTAATAGGCAGGTACCTACCTATTTAAGTGTGTGGAAGAAAAAAAAGGGGCTTCTGAGAAAGAATGATCAACTCACGAAATTAATAGATGTACAGTATTATTATAGGATTATCGCTTCGAAGCGCTATAATGACAATGAAAAGAGAAAGGGTTCGAAAAGCCCATCGGCCTGGTCAGGAGGCCAATTTTTTGAAAAATGCGGGACGTGAGCCCCGGCGGTGTGCCTAGGAAGGGGACAGATTTCACTCTCGGGATGCCGCCAGGTTCGCTGCACGGTGTCATTCCTTAAGTTGTCGACCTATAGTACCTAATTGATTATGTAGCGGCCATTGATTATTTGCTCTCTGTTACTCTGTGGTAACGGCTACAGGCCGAACTCTCTTTAAATTGCTTGCCTCCCCGCCGCTCAGGATGTGTAACTACGAAGTGGGGGGGAAAGGACGTGCCTCTCAGCCAATCAGGATCAGCGCGGTACTCGGTTGTCCGTAACATGTTCTGGACAGGGAGGTTGGAAAATACCGACTGATACCCGATGCTACCGCACTAAGCATCAACGATAGAAAAATATCGATATATACGAGGAAAACATCGACATTACGATAGGTATTATCGACTTACGATGGTCATCTCTAACACCTCACTGTTGTCGGTGCTGCAAAAATAGCATTGCAGACGGTGCTGAAAATGTGCATTCGATGAAATAAATTAGGTAAATGCGGCTAAAACGAAAAAAAAAAAGAAAAAAAAACTGGTGAGCTGCAGGCACGATGGGGCGTGTGCTCACGCACCTTCCATCTCCCTTCCCCCCCCCCCCCCCCCCGTTATCAAATTAGAATAGTTTTCAGGGCCTTCCCCTCCCCCTTTTCATCTCCTGAACCATAACAAGATTACGCCTGCAATCGGCAATCGGTGCGAGGATCTGGATCATGCAACCAGCCCTGCGTGTAAAGTTTAACACGGGACACTCCCCAGATAAAAGAGGCATGAAAGGCGTGATGGAGGCGTTAAGGGATTTTTTCAATGTCAGGTTGATAAAAAATGAAACACTGCCTAAACGAGGAATGCGATGTTACGTTATGAATTATTGTGAACGTTTATGAAATTAAGGTGTTTTTTTTTTTTTTTTTTTTTTCAATATTTAAAGAGAATTGAACAATTTTAATGGGCTGGGGAACACGATATAAAATTTTGAGGAATTCGGCCACTTGACTTACTTGACTTGATTCCTTGCCCTTGCATAGGACATCTGTGAACAGGCTCCATCCATCTCTGTCCGAAGCCAAACTTGGGAGGATCCTCCAAATCCTGGGAGTTTGAGTGAAAGAAATCACTATAATTTCCGCCGGGAAAAATGGCAAAACGGGCCGACCAACAATCCGCACAAGGCGATGGAGGGCTGACGGCACGGAGGTGAGTTTTTCCGGTTTTTGAAATGTACGAGGGGTCCCGCGTCCTGAGGTCAGAGATAGCTAAGAAGAGTCCAGCTTAGCATGAGCGGTCCCGTCTTCAGTTCATGTTTGACGTCGTAATGGAATCGTTAGTACTACGAACAAGTGAGAATGATTACCCACTATGATTACTAAGTGACGATGTTACCCCTGCGATGCTGCCCTTGTTTCTACCGGTCGAGGCACATGCCTACCAGAGGCTTACTTGTTTAAAATACCGTTTTATCATCTAGGACGACTGCTTTTTGTCATATTTCTCAAAAATCTAAAAATTAGTTTTAGTCCAGGCAACGAAGCATTTGAGATATCAAAAATAGGATAAAAGTCAAAATTTGTTCACACGTAGGGGGAGGTGTCTGGAATAGGGTAAAACACCCAGTCGTTGGACACCCCCCCAGTCGTTGGACAGTGAACGGTTTCCAGGTTTTTCTAAAGTTGTGACGAACATTTCGTAGTGTTGTGACATATCATCGAAAACTGTGAAGCTCGAAGAATAAGAAGGAAAGAAGTTTACAGCCATGCAATAACCTCACTAGGTTTTACAGTTGTAAAAAAGTCGAGCGACCGCGAATGTGTGGATTCCTTATGAAAATGGCAAGATGGCTGACCCCTGTTGGTAAGCGTTGAAAAATGTTGAAAGCGATTTGTAATTACCAACCTTTATTCACATCCGATCTTCAAGGTTATTAATGAATAAAATTTCTCACACTTCCCAATAGGTACCTACCTAGTCAAAATATGAACCAGGTAACACGGGAAAAAGATTTACGACGAGAATTTCCAGATGTCCAACGACTGGCACATCGCTGTCCAACGATCGGAAACATTGTCCAACGACTGGCAATTTGGAAAAAAAAATTAAAGCTCAACAGTTGAGTTATTTTACTAAAGTTACTTTGGACAATAATCACAAAATTATCATATTACGTAGGCTATTTTTGAAAAAAAGTGGTGTCTTCGTGAACTCATACAAAACAAAACGAAAAAAATATCATAAAAATCCATCCAGATAATTAATTTATGTAAGTAAACACGTGAGAGAAGTGCTCTTAAGGTGTCCAACGACTGGGTGTTTTACCCTAACTTATATTAGGATAACATGTGAGTAAAGTCCTGGGGGTGGGGGCCCTGCGTTCGAAGGAGGGGGGTCTCCAAAGGTCCCCTTTTCAGGTTTTTCGGAAACGGTGCCCTTTTCGATAAACATGAAAGGTTATATAATCCTGAACAATTTTGTATGTACTGTATGCTAAGTGTTCCAAAATACGTTCAATTTGTACCCTTACTGTGTGAAAATAGTAGCAGGTTTTAAGCTATTTTCACTACTTAATGCTAAATTTCACAGGAGCATTCGCATCTGAGCCTATTCCTCGCAAGCGCTTACATTGTTAGGTAACATTAATTTTGACGGCTTTTAGCTTTGCTTGTAGGCACTTGTGGGGTCGGACGGACGGTAATTAACATACGAGGAGAGCACCAAATTGAGATTCTTCAATAAATCATCCATTTTTAACATCCACGTAGTTTCTGCTCACTTCACGTTCCTGGTCTTAGGGCCGCTCATACGTCTACGCCTGCTCAGTTCGGGACCGCTCGCACATTAAATGTACGAATAAATTTTATGCCTGCGCTGTTCGGGACCGCTCATGTAGGGGAGAGTTGGGTAAAGTGGGGTACTTTTTGGTTTCTATCCTAGAACTCCTTCGTTTTTGCTCCAAAAGCAATGAAAATTTTGTGGTGGTTGGTCCACCATCTCTTCTTTACCATATGTCAATTGGGTTTAATTATGATGAATCGTCTTCGATGAAAAAACTAATTAGTGCGCCAATTCAAAGTACCCCACTATACCCTTCCTTTCTGGTAAAGTGGGGTACATCTTCGGGTAAAGTGGGGCGCCGGATAAAAATCAATAAACAATTTTCAAGTAATTACAAAACTCTTTATTATTAATACAATGTATCACAAAATTTAAAAAATATAAACTTCTTCGAAAATAAAATTTATTTTCCAGGAAAATACGCTAAAACTCTTGATAAAAAAAAAAAAAAAAAAAAAAAAAAATGTAGATGACAGGTTGTCACAGATCTTTGAAAATAACATTAGATGACTTCATTAAGTATGTTTAAGTCTTATAAAATCACAGACTGTGAGCCAAAAAAGTGGGCTTTTGTCACTAGGCAGGGAAAATCAATGTTGGAGGCATGAAAATGCCAGCAGCGCTCATACAGATTATAGCTGTAGTCAATGTTCCCCGTTCTGCAGAAGATACGCCTCCAACTTGCCTTTTCCCCTTCAATCCCAAAATTCTGCTTGCTTTGTTAGGGACTGTTGAAACTCCACTTTCATCAACATTGAATATCCTGGTTGGTGGGAATTGATGTTTCTCGTAGGTTCTGTCAAGAATTGCAAAGAAAGCTTGAACGTTTGTCTGGTTGAAGCTCATACATCGAGCTAGAGAAGTGGCCTCAGGGGACCGTAATGTCAATTGAGGGTTGCGTTTCAAGAACGCATACAGCCAGTCTTTTCCAGCCATCTGTTTTTCTTCATTAAAATTGTTTTTCAAGTTGTTCCTTTGAGCAAGCTCAAACGCAAGTCGTCTCACATCGCCCAAAGTCAGCCCGAACATCCTACTCTCCATATCAAGGATGAAATCTCTTAATTCGGCCTCTTGCTGGGGAGAAAATACAGAGCTGACTCCCATCCCTGTTAACACAAATCAAATAGGTTACCTATGTAGGTTTTGTGACTATTTAAAGAAACGTTTCCCTAAGTATATGGCAAATTGAAAGAATGTAAACTCCTGAGATATTTTGAATACCTACTATAAGAATTTTTAAAGAAAATTAAGCTAGGTATCTACCAATATTGGATAGGTACCTAGGTTTTTCTTACCTTTTCTAGAAACTTGGTACGAGCTCAGTCCTGACTCGCGTGCTTTCAAAACCCGCCTTTCCAGAGTTGTCTGATGGACGTTGTACCTCATAAGGTGTACCTCATACTTACTTGCTTTTTTGTAGTCCATTTCACCTTCCAAGACCGAGCTGACGGCCTCCTCCATGTCCTCTTCGGCCCAGGCCTGCAATTTTCTTTTTTCGGCTTGGTTATCCATTTCTGAAAAGCAATAGATTTGTTATTCAAGATGGTTCGGGTAAAGTGGGGTAGTACCCCACTATACCCGCCTAAGACGTACCCCGCTGACCCGACTAGACCTTTTTTGGAAAAAAGGGCGTCACGGCAAGTATAGAAGTCGCACAATGATGCGGCGCATCTCAAAAAGTGCGGAAGATTTCACTAATACCAAATCAAACTCGAAAGTTGGCGTGGTTACCTCATCTACCTAGCATGCAAGTTTTCCGTATCAGCCAAAAAGTTTCAAAAACACATCAAAAACTTTGAAATGCTCTCTTACCTGAGGATGCGGAGTCACCTCAAGGGAAACCAATGGAAGACTGCAGGGCCACCTACTACACTATAGTTCACTTGGAAATTTGAAGATGGCAGCATTTGGGAGCGAGATACAGCTAGTACCCCACTTTAAACGCAACCCCACTTTACCCAACTCTCCCCTACACTTTTTCGAGCTTGGGACCGCTTGTACAATGTACAAGCGGTATGTCATACGCCCCGATGGAGAGATCTCAAGGAAGTGATGGAGCGTACCTCCAGCCCAGCAGAGAAGAGGGGCGGGCAGGAACGATCTTGCCGAGAGCATCAGAGCTACTGGGCCCGCTGACTTCGTTATAGTTTTGCTTTCTATGATCTAATAACGTTGGTGAGGACTAGTTGAACGAAAACGGAGTTTGGGCGAACCTCCACTAATTGAATCGGCCTGTGGTGAAGGGAACTAAGTGCAAAACATCGATTTTTCAAGAGAAGCGAAAAACTGCTTAGACTAAGAAAAGCACGTGATTTTGACCCTGTTTTTTTGGAAGGCCAATAATAGTGATGTTCAAACTTCAATGAACTGCCGCAAAATTTTGAGGGGGATAACCAAAAAAAAATTTCAATTTTGGGAACTTAATGCTATTTACCACTGTAACCCCTGGGCATGAAGAAAATAAAGACGGAATATGATGAAATACCTACGTTTATTTGAACGAACAACACTGTGAATACACAGAACAAAAGAATCGAATCGATTGTTGATTATATTCTGTGAATAGAATTAACAATTGCATATTATTAACAGCAACGAACATGCCCACGGAGACCCGACATCTGGGGCACTTAGTTCCTTTCTCCACGAAACGCTCGGTGGTGGAGACGAATATCAGATTCGGTCAGGCGCGACTCGTGAGGGAGTCAGCGTCGCAACTGCACCCCCTCGATGCAGATTCTGCATCGGCCCTTCTGAAGGGCGTGAGGTGGGCTACCTGTTACCTAATTAGTTACCTACCTACCTAAAAATGAATCAAAACTCCTTGGCTCGAATATCTACATAAGTTCTACAACCAAATTATAGACCTTACATAGTTCGCGGAATGTCTGAAAAGCCTGTGTTGAGGGGTCAAGATGGCCCAGTGGACTAAGGCGACAGATCTTCGTCTGTTTACAAATCAGTCGGAGCGCTGATCAGCCTGGTTCGAATCCGGGCAGAACACCAATGTTTGACCAAAAATCAATCACGTGTTGTAATACCTGACTTGTCGGCAGACAATTCACCTCTGAACTCAAGT
This sequence comes from Pilophorus perplexus, assembly GCA_955831195.1. Classification (NCBI taxonomy): domain Eukaryota; kingdom Metazoa; phylum Arthropoda; class Insecta; order Hemiptera; family Miridae; genus Pilophorus; species Pilophorus perplexus. The sequence goes on from OY037017.1 coordinate 4,748,344, forward strand.
GAATCCTTTCTATGGAACAAGAGTTCCTACAAACATTGCTGGAAAAAGATTACCAAAAAACAAAACAAAAATAAACAATAGTAATGGCTACACCCTTCTTGAGAGTGCCATAAATAAAGTCCAACAACAACAACAAGCCTGTGTTGATAGTACAATGATAACGGATTCATCCTGCATTTTTGAGAGAAGTGCACCTCTTGAGACGATTTTTTTGCATGAACCTTATGGAACAAAGAACTAAGTGTGAAGGCAGAAAATACGAAATGTGGTGCAGATTCGGGGACTGCATCCCCTTCCTGTGATTGGCCAACTTTTATTACCTCCACGTTCAGTGTTGGCAGTCTTCGTTCAAGGGCAGGGAATTTTCGTTTGGAATGAGGGACTTATTCAGGATCAAATCTGACCCAAATCATGGAAAAAATAGGGGCTTACTTCTGGAATATTTTGAACACTTTTTGGTGTTGATATATTACTAAGTTTGGCCATCACCAGTCGGGCCCAGAATCCATGCCGACGCGAGAACTTAGCTCCTTTCACCCCCAGATGATGAGTCTTGCCAAGGAAAACTCGAAACTCCAGTTTAAAAAAAATCGATTTTTTGCACTTAGTTCCCTTCGAAGGGAAACAAATCGATCGCTGATCACCACTGGCCGATTCAATTCACAAGCCATTTCATCTACTCCGTTTTGTTGACGAGATGGGCCACTTGAAAACGAGAAGTTCAATCTGCATAATCTAGACGGCACATTGAAAATTCGATGGCTCCCTCACGGCTGAACAATAAAAAACAAAAAGGGAGAAGAAAGAATGTAAAAATAAAACGGGGCGATGGGTAGAAGGAAGATTTTCCGAGTGGTTGTCGGGAGGCGGCGTGAGGGGCTTTGAAACCATTATCCACCTTCACTAATGGTAATCCCTCGCGGACCAGACGGATCAAAGTGAACTATAAACACCCCCTTAGGGCCTCCCACCACGCTGCTCCCTTGAAGAAAAAGAGTTTTTATTACGGCCATAATCTTTCGAGCAAGCTTCGGCTTCTCGAGTTTATACGTCTTTACAAATACTCTGCCTCTGGAGGTGTAGGAACGAGGATCAACGTAGTTTGTGGTTGCACTTGGATAATTGATTTCTTTGATGAGGAAGAAAATAAATGATTAGAACCTAGAAAATAACTGCAAATTTTACAGGGAGGTATGAGATTTAAGGCAGTAGGTAATCCGAGACTAATCCAAGCGACTTAAATGTTTGTCAACACTCCGTCCCAAAGGAGAAGGGCCTCGAGAAAAATGCAAGACTGTCCGAACCAGGCATGATGGATGAGACCACGGAATAGAAAGAGGAAGAACCAACTGACAGGATCTTACAATAAAATTTACTTCAAGAAGTATTTATTTGCTTGAGTGCGAAACGTGCTACAGTAGATAATACGTGGCATGTGCTCAAATACCTAGATACTGATAATTAGAGCCTGGGATTTTGCATATTTTGGTTAGGGAGAGAGAAAAAGACTCCTCTGCTGAATACTAAATTGTTTATTCAGGTAAACAATTATAGCGTGGGGACCGGTTTCGAGCAACTAAGCTCATCTACAGCCCAGAGTGACTTGAGGTGGTTGAACGTACAAGTAGTTCTGAACCGTTCTCAGTTCTGTTCTCATCTGTAGATGAGCTTAGTTGCTCGAAACCGGTCCCCACGCTATAATTGTTTACCTGAATAAACAATTTAGTATTCAGCAGAGGAGTCGTTTTCTCTCTCCCTAACCAAACTCATTGGATTAGACCTCTGCACCATCGGCAAACAACCACTTTTGCATATTTGTTTTTTAGTAGATATATCGTTGGGATTCGACGTTCTGGATCATTTCCATCCATCTCCAGTTCAAAATTTCAAATTTAAATTTGCATATTTTGCATATTTTGGAGTTTTTTGGGAAATCTGCATTTTTCAAAAATGTGCATATTACAAGCATTTTTTCCAAAAATTATTGAAAATGAGGAAAAAATGCATGTTTTTCTAAAAAAATTCCCATTTTGAAAGCTTGAGCCTATGCCCTACGTCTTGGCCACCTGTCTTTGTTTGAAAGTGTTGGTTCAGGTAGCCAACCACCACATCAGTCAAGCTCAGGTAAAGGTGAACTACACATAGTACCTTCAAATCCGACTAGAGTGAGCCACTAACCCCGTCTAAATCCGGAAATATAATTTTTTATTTATCTAATTTACCTAACGAGATTAATACAAACAATACCTGTATGACCCCAGGCTAAACCTGGATTAAGGCACAATTTATAGATAAAAAAAGGGCATTGGCCACTATAGTTGGGGTTTATACACAAGCAGTTGCCCCCTCTGGGGGAAAGCCCCAAATACCTCACTAAATTTATTTTCACATACCCAAAGGATTTATCTTCCTCTGTTGTGTTACTAAAATTAAATTGAAGGAACCATATCTGAATAAAGAAATTGATTGTGTAGTTGTGTACACACTGTGAATGCAAACAACACGTCTGGGCGGAATTCGCAAGGCGTCATCTTCTGGTTCAGTTTTGGTAACTTACCACCATCAAGGTTCACTACATGACGTAGGGGTCGTGCTGCAGTCGACGGTCTCTAACACCTGAGCATCTTGAGCAGCACATGATTGTTCAATTTAATGAAGTTGATTTTGATTAGACGTAAGTCTAATCAAAAAGATCTTTGAATGAAGATGTGAATAATAAAGACTTGAGTACCTGGGCAGTACCTACATTGATTGGCTACATCTACCTTATCCATATGCCACAGATTTAATGATTTTCTGAACAATGATGGAGGATTTGCATATTTTTCAGAAATTTGGGGGTCTTTTGCATATATTTCCACTTCTTGTTGCATATTTGGGGCGATTTTTTTGCATATAATTCCAGGCTCTACTGATAATAAACACCTGGATAGTAATAATTTTAAATACTACCTAGATACTAATAAAGAATAATACGTAAATAGTTATAATATTCGATAGATACTGAGATACAATGCTAACTTTGAAGAAAAACTTATCGTTGTGCAAGTAAGAAATTCATTAAAGAATACGCTGTCCGCAGGACCTGCAAAGAGAACATAGGTACTTCAGCAATCCAATCGTGGAGAAAATTAAAAATATCTCAATGATTTGCCATCTAATTAGGCATTTGACAAAAATTCATCAGCAAGAAACCCCTGATAATCCTAATATCACTCACATTGCCAAAGCTTTCGTGATTCACAGAAGTGAAACCGGCGGCAGTCAATTTTTTTGGTGCGATTGAGTAAGCATGAATGATGATATAGTATGGCTTCATAAGCTGGCTGTGTTCGGTCAAATCTCTCGAATACAACTGGTCTCCGACATCTGAAAACTATATAGAAACTACTTAGGGCAATGGATTCCTGAAGAAAGAATGCTTACAAAATATTTCGGAGTAGGTACTTCAGCCACATAATTAAACTGAAATTTTTGCACGTTTGCACAGTATCATAGTGAATTATAATTACAGCACTCGTAAATCTTTCTCCATAACCGCAGTAGACATAAATGACGTATAACTCGGCAATCATGAAGCTAGTGACGGCTACACAAAATGCTAAGTTGTCGAGCTGTAAAACAATATCGAGATTGCAAGAATATAGATAGGGCTGCACGCCTGCTATGGTTGAATTTTTCAAGAAAAAATTAACATCTTACCGTTATAATCATGGCAGCCGACATACAGATTAGAACTCCTCCGTCGAACATCACAGAGAATAAGGGAATGGACATTAGAACTTTTAAATCCTCAAATAACCTGAAGCCCAAAACAAGACATCTTCGTGGTAATGACTCGAAAAATGGAAAACTTAAAAACGAATCATATTCACTAAGTGTTTTGTGTTTCACGAGCAGCAGACAGAAAAATGGATACCTACTTGACTTTGCCAAGTGGCATGGAAATATCAAACTTTAATCTATATCTATAAAAATGACTGCCAAATCTTTAAGGACACTACGTCTGTTAAAACGAGCTTTTCACACTGATTTCAACGAGTACAAAACGATTTCTGTGCGATAACCCGTTCGCAAGTTATTCGAAGATCGTCGGTAGGCGGGTACGAGTATTTTTTGCCAGCCTTCGATGTGTTTAATAGGTACTAGGTAATTTCATTTTGAGTTGATGGGTTGCTATGGGCTGCATAATATGCATTATATTATATTATAATTGGTGATAGACGGGAATTGGATAATTCACTACGAGAAAACAACAAGCGTTGTTACTATGAAAAATTAAGTTGACGGGTTGCCACGGGTGCATCGCTGATAGGTGATGGGCGGGAATTTGATGTTTCGTGCGAAGCACGGGTGTCCCAGCTACAGTTTCTACAAAATCGGTCGAGCCTTTAATGAGATAGGGTAAAGTGCCCTAATATGGCATAGTGCCTAATATGGCATAGTGAGGTTTTGGGGGCACTAGCACTTTGCACTCAACTGGGAAACCCATCAACGAGTAGAGTTTCACCTGGTAGCCTACAGGGGTGAGTCATTCAGCAGGTAGCAGGTTATGTGTAGTCTACAGAAAGAGAAACACGTGTTTGAGTGGTCGCGAAACATTTTGCTCCAGTAAGTATTGTGATCGATTTCCGAACCTCAAGGTAAGTGTAATCAAAACTTTTCAATATTCCATCAGATTCAGCAATTCGTGAGGAACAATTCCTGACCATCGATTTTTTCATGTCGCGCTTTTATCATTGTAAAGATTTCGTGTTGGTGGAAGTGAGTCGATTTCCCCAATATGGCATAGGCCATATTGAGGTTATGTATTAGGTTTTCGTTGTTTATTCTTTCACCAAGCAGGTCTAACGAATTTTCATCCATTTCTTTTGCAATAAACAGATGGGGAAAGAGCCAAAAACCATACTCTATTAACAACCCCCTTGTATGCCATATTAGGCAACCTTTTTTTCAGAGCTTAAAAACCATGCCATATTAAGAACCCCTTGTATGCCATATTAGGCAACCTTTTTTTAGAGCATAAAAACGACTTTTTTTTGAAAATCGGTGTTCCACCAGCGATTAGACACTTCCGAGGAAATTCAGCGATGGGAAGTGGTAGAGGGATAGTGTACCTAGCATTGTAAACATTTTTCAACAATACATCACGTTTTTTATAGGTTTTATGACGGAACATCTTTTTGTATGCCATATTAGGGCACTTTACCCTAATGAATTTTCAAAATCTGTCGGTGTGTTTTCGCAGATTAACCGTCCTCAGTCCATTTCATTGAGTTGGTGATGAGTCGTCGCGCTGGTGATAAATAAATAAAACAACTTGACAGTAGGTAGTGAAAATACCATGATTCTAATACGAATTTTTGTAGAGAATCTGAGTGCAAAAAAAAAAAAAAAAAAAAAAAAAAAAGCCATCAATTAAGCGTAGGCGATCGAATCTCGGTCGCCGTTCACGTCGCAGTGGAGATCAGTTGATTCAACGCAGATCGCAAAGTGTGAAAGAACATTTTCAAAGAAATGAGGTGGCAAGACAACGACGTCAGCGAAGCGCCACGTCCGAATCTACCACGACCGATGTGACCACGAAGCCGTGTGGCAGAAGCTATGGTTGGTCCAGCTTACAATTACCATTGTGAATGTCATTACAGCATGTATGGACGTGTAGGCATAGGGTGAAAGATGTCGGTATTGTGATGCACTGAAGTTTGCTGGTAAAACAGAGGGAATGTGCTGTGCCAAAGGCAAATTTCGAAGCTCCACTGAACCGTTGCGTTCACTGATTTTCTCGGACACACTGTTTCATTAAAATTATATTTTTATTGAGTGCAGGGAAGCGCACAGGGTCAGCTAGTATTTAGATAAATAAAAAACGCATTTCATCGCTCACTCATTTATCAATTGATGGTGTTTCACGGATGAATTCAAGCACTCCTTCAAACAAGCTTCATATCGAGAATCATCATTAACAGTGGATGCATCTTTTCCGTATCTGAAAGGGATGTAACGCCATAATTGACAGGAATTTCACTGAATGATTCTAGGATTTTATCAAATCAAATCAAATTCACTCATTTGCTGGGAACACAAAGTGTTATAACACTGTATTATGTCATAACAGTGTATGGGCAATAGTCAAACAGAGATACAGGAAACAAAAAACACTGCTGAACTAAACCTACCTATTACAGGCTCCCTACATAGAGCAATTTAGGACCTTTGCTAAGAACTCAACAAAACTGCCCTGAATGGACTAGCCGGAGCATCCCGGATATCCGCAGTGAGAACAATGAAAAATTTGAGCCCCCACCAATTGGTGCTATTAAGGGTGATATATAGTTAGACGGTGAAAGGAAGTATGAGATTGTTTTTGTTGCGTATGGAGTATGTATGGTCGGGTTTGAGGAATATGTCAATGTTCCTCCTTACATAAATAAAGCATTCAAGAATATAAATAGTAGGAATAGTGAGAATTCCCAGCTCAACAAAATTTAATGACAGGTTTAAAATCCTCTCGATAACGAATACCAGCCTCAAACCTACAGCCTTTCTCTGGGATGCAAAAACAAAGGCCGCAGCGGGGGAGTGTCCCCAACAGAGAGTTGCATAGACAGCTCTGCTCTGAAAACAAACGTAATAAGCTGCGAAGACAGCAGGTCAATAAAAAGATGTAGCTATTGAGACTTGAGACAAAGCGTGTATGTACTATGGGACTTCCAGTCAAACCTTGGGCCAAGGGATTTGACGTCAGCCAGGTAGTTGTCGAGACCCGAAAAATCTCTCAACCCAAATCCTCATGATGCGGGTCTTATCACACTTTACTGAGAGTCGGTTTACTGAGAACCAAATTGTGACAGCCTCAAGAGAAGCAGCTTCTATTTCGCGTAGAGTAGAACGTGATTTGCTTTTCATGACCAAAGATGTGTCATCGCAAAAAGGATGGGAATTGTTGAAGAATTTAGAAGGAATGTAGGGAGATGATTAATACAAATTTGAAACAAAATTTGGCTGAGGACTGAGCCTTGTGGGACCTCATAGTCAATGGGCAAGAACTGTGTTAGACCTACACCGTGTCGAACGGCCATGACCGTTCTTCAGTATTCTACCGGAAAGACAGCTTTCTACCAAAGTCAGGGCACCGAGGGAAAAGTTATACTTTTGGAGCTCTTTGACTAGTACTGCCATTAAATGCGTATTTCATGGCAGATTTATTTTACGAGCAAACCAATCCAAAAATGGGACTACGCTCACTACAAACGCCTATGTATAACAAACATGAAAAAAAAAAATAAAAAAAAATAAATATATATAACACCTGAACCGACCTTAATTTGTACAGGTTGTTGGCCCGTCGCTTGACGTTACTGAGCCCCAATTGGATTATGTACAGTTGATGCAGCAAATCTTCGCCAACACGGATGAAACATATTATACTGCCACTGGCAGTGAATGGCAATATGAGTGTCATGCCATAAGACAAGAGCATTCCAACAATGTAAGGAAACCAGTAGTTGCTGTACGGAAAGAACATTCCAGTAGGGCTTTCAAACAGCAACCATTCCATACCGTCTACATCTCTCTTACCTAAAATGATCAAGTTCCATCTATTGCATTACATGTGTTTGTGCGAATGGCACTTTGAAGTTAGAATTATGAATTTTTTCAGAGTAGGCTTATAACTGAAACTTGCTTACCATGGCCGTTATAAAGGTGGAGCAATGGCCTTTTCAACTGAGTACCAATAGCACAGGAAGCAGCAATCGCTTTGAACGCCTTCCCAAGAATCTGCATGAATGCATATTGTAAATTATCGAATCAAAAAATGTGTAATATAGATGAATGGGCTAGGGAACAAGGTCAGAGAAATGGGAAAATTCGGCCGAACATATGAATAAATATTGAAAAATATTACTAATATTGAAAAAAGTACTCAGTACAGTTAGCACTGAGAAATTAGGTGTCTGAGCAGAGGAAATCATTAGTGAATATATTTGGCGTTTTGAATTTTCCCGCCGTGGCACTTTAACTAATCCGCCAGAGTGCACTCTCACAAAAAGTAGAAAGTGTACAAAAAATCATTTTTATTTTGGGTTATGTGATGTTGGGTTGGGTGGTGTGTGTTCCCGTCACGTTAGCGTCAGAACAAATCCGAAAGACTATTTTCCTTGCGATTTCACCTCTTGAATCTCTCTGAATTCGTGCTTTTAGTTCATTGGCTGACCACCAGAGAGCACTTCTTGGAAGCGCCACTCATCCCTCCAGATTCAAAGTTGAAATTATCGAAAGTGCCCTGGAAATTTATATTACACCGTAGGAGCCCAAAACTCACTGCTATGGCTTCAAATTATGAAGTTCTTTCAGAAAAAAGTATTAGCCGACAATCGGTTCCCCGGCCCATTGACTGTAATTCCTGTGGAGATGAAACCTATCATAAACTCACTTTTTTCCTTTCTTTGATCTCCTTGGCAGCTCGTTCAATTATTTCGTTAGTTTCGTCATCCATTGTATCACCATAAGAGTAATAGCCCATGTGAAGTGCTCTGTAAAGTGGAACACGGAAATATGCTAAATGATGAGTAGGTACTACATCAATTTTGCCATTGAAAGTTGCTAAAGAAAAAACACTGTTGGACTGCGCAATGCGGACACAAAATCATTGACTACTCAATAATCGCTGAAACTTAATTTATAATGATTACAGAACCTGTACAGCTTCTTGGTGATAGGACTGTGATAATGAAACGTTGCTGCCTGCACTATCATGTTCAAGGTTACCATCGACAAGTGACCAGTTTCCAATGCGTAGATAGTTTCGCCTTCCAGGAAACATCCTATGGTCATTCCCAGCATACCGGTGGAGGAAATAGCGTACATCATGAAGAAGCAAAGGGAATACCATCTATTACAAAATTGTACATGTGCTCAGCTTCCATTGTACGGGAGATGATTCTATGGTTGTGTGAATTCCTTTGTTTCATACTGACATACTTACTTGCTCTTTGGAAAAATACCACCGGTTTGCATGAACGTCATGTCCTCCTCTTCTTTCGTCTCCTGGGTAAATCCTGAAATAACCATTCCATTAATTGCCTTGCAGCTTTCTTGCATTCACATTATGCTCCCTTTGCCATACCCAACTCCTCGAGTGATTCCCAAACTACCATTTCTCTCGAGGACTCAACAACGTTCAGATAGATTGTGTGATTCCTCTCTGGCCCGAATTGCTCGTTCACCTTACCTCACAATATGAGGTAATTATCATTCATATTATGAATGATAATTACTCTAGATTGGCTCTCCTTGGACGTAAGTGGATGTCCAGAAAGGGATTGGTTGCATGACTAGGTGGATAGTTTAACTTAAGTGGACACAGCAACGAAATTATGATAATGATAATATTACGATTTAACCAGGACGTTAAACCTTTGCTTTGGCTAGGGCGCGAGCAAAGTTAAAAAATAAATGCTTAGCATAAACAAGGAGTATATTGCCTCATTTCGAAGGTCTCTGCTTATAATTACCATATTTTTTCCTACACCAACCCGATCGAAGGTCGATGAAATGTCAAGCTCCTTGCGCTTTCTAACTCAAATATTGATGGAAAATTTCTCTGCAAATAGATGTAGCAGAAACATTGTTACTCAACAGTACGAAATGTCAGACATAATATTATTATGTCGTCATTGACTATTCAGTCTGATACGTCCTCTACCAATGCTGCGACGGCTATCTTGACCAGCATACACTGAGAGAAAAGATTTTTTTAGTGGCTAGGTTAAATCCGAAATAACCTCGAAAAGAAATTGAAACCACCTAGAATCAATTGATTCAACCTAGAAAAAAATAGGTCCAGGTTAAAGTAACACAGAAAAATATTAATACAACCTAGACCCATATAGAAACAACCTAATCCGTTATTACCCGCCCTCTGACCACAACCTGGAATAAAAAAGTGTCAACCTAGACCAAATGTGAACTTCACATTTGGTCTAGGTTGACATTGTGAAGACCTAGAAAATATATTACCTACCTTTGACTTTTAAGTGGGGTAACCTAGAATCGAATGATTTGACCTTCCATATAATTCCCCTCCATTAAAGTCTCGGTTGAACAACTGAAAACAACCGAGAGATTTAAAAGGCGAGATTGTTACTTTAGGTAACAACCCAGAAGAAAAAGTTAGACTTTCAGTCTCGGTTAAAACTACTGTAGTACCACAAATAGTTTTAGGTTTAAACAACAGTTATTGTAATTCATTCGATAAATTCCAGGTTGTTTCTACGGTACGCTAAGCGGCCGCAGAGAGCGCCACTGTAGGCGGTGGGCGTTAATTCTCGTTGTCTTGGCACCCCTGCTATTTACCCGGTGGGGTTGAGGCCAAATCTCTGTCAAATTCTAATCATCTACTTTCTGTCACTATGTGCAGTCATATTATGACGTCACATTCAAATTTTTGTACTGAGTTGGAAACAGAGACAACCCAGAAAGATAGTTGAAGTTGAGAGAACCAACCTGCAATGGATGTGGAGCAAACCTAGAAAGAAAAGTGGACCACCTAGTAATTTATTAGGACCAACCTGAAAAGAATAGGAAGCTACCTAGAAATTTAACTGGTAAAACAGGCATAGTAAATTAACAACCTCGTAAATAAAGGGGCACAACCTAGAGAAAAAAGGGTTCTAGGTTAACGCGCCATAGCTGTAAATTGTTTGAGGGGGGGTGAGAACGTTTTCGTTTTAGGGTAAATCAACCGTCTACGAAAGTGAAAAACATTGAATACCAGGGTGAGACAACCAAGTCATTAATGTTTTTAACCTAGACTGTAAATGGATGGAGGCGGCGGCACACACCGTGAACTTAACCTAGAACTAAAGTGTGGGGGTGGCGCATTTTAAATCTTGGTTGTTTGCATTTTTAGGACGGTAACTTCACTAGTATTTTCAATCTAGGTTAAATGATATTCAACCTAGACTAAATTGTTCCACCTTAGAATGAAAACCAAAAAAAATCTAGGTTGGCAGCATTTAACCTAGAAAAAAATCGAAAAATAACCTAGAATAGGCCCTTTTTTTCTCTCAGTGTAGGCATTAAATTTTGGCACATTGGTCTGACCACAGATGGGTTACTAGTATTAAGAATGACCACAGGCACAGTGGTGGGAGGAAGAAAGAAAGTGCGTTAATTTCCAAACTAGGCGAAGAATGGAGGGATCGCCATCAATGGTAGCATAACACACGGTAGAGACACGAGCCAGACAAGGAAGAACGATCGCTGGGCAGCAAGTCATGTTCAGAAATGCGGCCAAAATGGTTTCCAGATGAGGGCTTGAAGTGAGAAAGGGTGGCCACATAGGCAAACATAGGTGGGGAAGAGACGGGGGGGGGGGGGGGGGGGGGGGGGCAAAAAAATATCATACGTAAGAAGAGGAACCTGGAACTGAGGAAAAGAATGTGACTCAGATTAACCAAGCTGCGCCATTTCTGGACATCTCTGTGAAATCACGCTGATCCACTCCATTGCCTGCACCTTCAGTGCCCGTGTGGCAGACCAAGGGGCATCCTTGACTCCTTTAGCGTAAACCCTGGGAAAGCCTGGTCCTCAACATCCACATTCTTCCAACCACGTAGGCTCAAAACTCATCTGCACCGCTCACTGGGGTCAGTTCTGGTTCTATTGACAGCAGGCATAATGTGCATCAGAAGCTGATCCCAGAAAGGGCGACGAGGGGTGCCCCACTCCCCCAAGCCCCTCCCCTCAGAATCGTTCGTTGGAATCGATTCCATACATGGCCCAAGGTGCCGTGGACATTATATAAAATGCCTAGCCATTACAATCAATGTGTGCAAGAAACTACCGACTAAACCGACCCGGCATTATACGTACTTAATGCTTACGTTACACACACTGACTTAAACAGAAATGCTACTATTTATGTTATAACATAGGTATGTATGTAGCGTGGGGAGGAACACTCCATCAGCAAACAACCAATTCGTCGTCAACAGGGAGAGGCAAATTTCGCTTTCGCTGTATAGGACATACCCAAAATCGGGGAATGCTCCCACGTACCTGACTTCCCTGACTTCTTTCGGCTTTGCCGAGAATGAGCTACTGGAGCGGGGCGGGGAACCGCACCAAGAGCATCTACTAGGTACGTCCTGTACGCCTAATCAAACCGAAATGGATCGTTTGAGCAAGAAACCTCCTTGCCACTCAAATTTTGATATTACATTTAAACGATTTTGGGAGGGTTTCAAGACGATGTTGGAAATGTAAATGATTCAGAGACATAAAGTCTCCTCTGTTCAACCCAAACCATACGCTTTTGCCTTGTATGGGACCTGGTTTCGATCCTGACTCGGAGCGAGGAAGTCTTCGCTTCAGTTGACCCATCATTTTGGAGCAGGCCATTTCCAGGATTTAGGAGACGATGTTATTCCACAGTAATTTAGGATACATTCTGGGATTTCAGGTATTTTCACCACCCGGGTGGGCCAAACTCGGAGCAAGTGCATGCAAATAGGCGAGCGAGGCAAGCCCTCCCTGCCCCTGCTATGCGTGGTAGTCTTACTCGTACCTCACACCTACTGGAAAGCAACCTTTCGTGAAACCTTTTTTCTAAACTGTAGTAGTTTTCAATTCCAGTCGAAATAACCTGGAACATTCTTAGCTGCTATGTATAAAAACTGCCTACGCTTCAGAAAGGGGTCAAGTTAGGATTGCGGGTAGGTATATTCAGACGTTGCCGAGTTGACATCGAGTCCGTTTGGTATTCGGGAAGGGCCCAACAAGAGGAAACCTAAGAATCCCCTGGGGTTGACCCGATCTGTGCTCCCATCCCGGATTTAACCCCCCCCCCCCCCCCCCCCCCCCGCCCTACCTACCTTTTTGGCAAAATCGTTCGAACATCTCCATTAGGAACGATGCTATTTATTATTCAGAGACGACGACGTAGCACCCTCCTCCTTCCCCTGTTATCACAAGTCTCTTCCGAAAGCTGTAGAACGGAAATTGAAACTGCTATGAGAATATCACACGTGATAACAGCCCTAGTTTGAACTCCCTTCACGATCATATCCCTCCTTATTGACAATTGCGTTCTTTTTGACCCCCTCTTTCACACATCTCGAAAATGGTTGGTAACTGTTTGGTAATATTTCCTGAGAAGAAAAAATCGCAGCGCCTGGGTCAGCAGACCCAAAAACGATGCCAGGCCGCAACATCTGGCCCCTCAGGGCAAAATGGGCGGGGGTTGGCTGGCTTAGCCAGCAGGTAGTGGCCCCCTAGTCTACTACATTAAAGTCGCAACAAGAGGTGGAGGGTAACCCAACTTTGGTCATCTTTCTTCTTGGGTCAGCAGACCCAAAACCCCTAATTTGAAAAGGCCACTCTTGGTCAGCAGAGCCCAGAGCTTTTACAGGCGTCGCGTGGTCAGCGGACCCACACTATTGGTGTAATTTAATCTGCACTCCCTGGGTCCGCAGACCCTAAAACACCCTATTTGAAAAGGCATCACATGGTCAGCGGACCCACACCACACAAACGCCCGGTTGAGGTGCACCGGCCGAGCTGTACGGGTTTGGGTCGGTGGGGGGTGGGGGAATATTACTTCTTACGACACCTTCAAACCAAATAACCTCCGCAAAAACACAGTGAAATTACTTAGTCAGAGTGCTGGTTAAAAACAGTTTTAGGATTAGGACCAAAACTGAATGAATTTAGAGTAAGTAGGTGTTTCGTGAGGTGTAGGGTGAGGGTACGTTACGTGCACAAAATGGGTAACAGGTTGAGCGAACGTTATTGTGTGCTGCATCAGCACAGACGAGACGACAAAAGTGGAGCATTGGCAGCGAAGAGGGGGAGAGAGGGAAGAACCAATGACGGTGCTCGAGTAGGAGTCGTGAATTGCCCATCAGAGGAAACAGTGAATACTTTGTGGAAAAATTAATATGTCGTTGAATTTGGAAATCGAGTAGTGGTAACTTCACCCCGGCATCCAGGGATAGGAGGTTGGGGGGGATCGTTACAGTTGGCGCAGTCAGTAGGAGCGATTCTCCCAGGTACGAGGACGACCCGGGTAATCCTCTCTCTCCAGGCAGAAGAGCCTCAAGAAGGAGCTGCCTCCTGCATCAGTCACACATAACATTGTCAGCTCAATGGCACATCTCTGACTAGTAGCTCTTCTTTACCCTTAATGACCCACGGTAACCCAGTCGCCCCTGGCCACCAGATCACGCAGCACAGGGGAGCCTAAGAAGGAAGAAAAGCAATCCCAGGACGAAGGCAAAGCTGATGCTCATCCAGCCTTCCAGGAAGTCAGGATTCCCTCCAAGCCAAAGGCGCAGACCAGGATTACCCCCAGGTCCAAGGCCGACTCCAGGCAGGTGCGGCCCCAGCCACACACCCACGGGGTGTCCAACAAGACTGAAACAGGCAGCGCGAGGACGCGCTTATCTAACCCGGGGGTGATGTTACGTGCACAAAATTGGTAACAGGTTGAACGGGGGGGAAAATTGATTCCACGAACTCATCCGAACACACCGTGAATTTTTAAAAAATCCCATACCAGCTGCTAGAATAACGCTGATTTTCCCATACCACTCAAGTTCATTCTACCGTACGTTCCCCAAATTTGATTTTTCTGTCTCGGCAATTGGGTTTTCCATGTTCCTTGGGGTACCTATTAGGGATAGGATGTAACAGGTTTTTCATCGGTCCGTACATCTTGATTTTTCGGCCAATGTCGCGGGTTTTCTACGTATTCGTCCCACTGTGTGCTGTTGCGTTTGGAAGGTTTCGCCCTACAAACTTCAAAAGTTTTTTAATTGAAAAATTATTCACCACCAAAAGGGACACGATTCGGCTCGCGCTGTCCGCCTCGCTCCAAAATCTTCAAATGGCGTGACATTTGCATCCGGCGTTTTCCTTTGAAAAGGGCATCTTCCCTCGGGTCACGTGTCTGTGCGATTGTTTGGAGCAGTTTGCGATAGAAACGGTGGAAATGGACTGATCGTTTGACCTTTTCTCGACGGATGGTCGTAATAAACCGTCCTCGTCCCACACGAAGGTTGATGAAATGATAAGATCGGGCAGTTTTCCAACCATGGTTGCAACCATGGTCTTGCAAGACGCATAATATTATAATATTTTTGTATAGTATTGACGCAAGACGCATAATAGGTATGCATAATATACTATATTATAGCATTGACCAATAGTATTGGCAGCAGGCAAGATTATTGTTAGGTACGTTGGTTGTTTGCTCATGATGTACATATTCAATTCAAAACCTTTATTTCCAAATAGGAGTGTGAACTCCCGCCTCGGATGGAAATTTATAGTAAAATCTAAAGTTAACAAAAAAATATATACATACCTAATTGTTTTACAATCCTATCACGTTATGGCTAAGGATGGAAGGGACAGAGTGAAGATGAGGGAGACAGGATGAAGAGGAGTGAAGAGGGAGATAAATGAGTAGATAAGGAGGGGTGAAGAGGAAGAAGAGGGAGAAGAGGGAGGAATCATGTACGAAAGTGGTCCTTGATAGCACTCGTGAAACGGTCGAGGGAAGTGATGGAGCGAACACGGGCCAGGAGGGCGTTCCACATCCTCGCACCACCAATACGAATAGAGTCGCAATAGGATTTCGTCCTCGCGTGAAGCTGCACGAGTTTGTTCAGACGGCTGGAAGGGCCCAGGGCAAAAAGATTTGATAAGTAACAAGGGATTTTGGAGGGATCGTGGATGCTTTTAAAGATGAATCTCAAGAGTCTCAACTTTATGTAATCAAATAAGCCACAGCCCAAGATTTGGTTTTTGTGTTGTGACACGTGGCCTTTCGGTTTGAGATTGAACACGTAGCGGACACAATTGTTGAAGGCCGTTTCCAGACGTTTAGTTGACGCAGCATCGGTTTGAACATACTACTCGTACAATAAAAATTATTTCATGAAGTATTCATTTGCTTGAATGCAAAACGTGTTACAGAGATACGTGGCATGTGCGCAAATCCCTAGATAGTCACTACTAAAAACCTTCATAGGGCAACGAACCCAATAGTTGTATTTATCGGGCTGCATAAACCCAAGAAGTGAGTGTAAAAAAAAAAAAAAAATCCTACTGAAATTAGGTATGGCAACTAATTCAACTTTTAAACAAAATTCGTTGCCTTTTCGCCCTTATCTTCTTTGAAAATGTTTCAATGAAACAATGTGTATTTTAGATAGGATAAGTGGGTAATTTCGTAATAAGTATCAAAGTCATTTTAAATGCAAAACTCGATCAATTTTGACACCAAGAGTTCCTTGAAAGGGGGGGGTCTCCGAGGGTCCTTCTACTTATTTTTGAGTTCTCTTGGAAAGGTTTCATATTTTTTACTCATCAAGACAAATTTGATGTGGGCAAACATGAAAACTACCTACACATTGCTTTTAAAGGTTTTCATTTTTCCAGTCTATGAACTCTCATACAAATAAAATGTGTATAAAGAATAATATTCTTTAATAATAATAATAATAATTTTAATAATAATATCTTGACAAACATATTATGTTTGTCAAGCAGAGTTGGGCAAAAAGTAGTTCTGAAACTAAAACTAAAAACTAAAACTAAATTAGTTCCGAAGTGGAACTAAAAACTGAAACTATTAGTTTCAGTTCGACTTTCGAAACTAACTTTTGGAACTAAAAATGAAACTAATTTTTTTTCCTCGCGTTTTTTTACTGATTTGAAGGGGATGTGTGTTCGTGTGTGTGTTTCAACGAAATGTGGGTGATGGGTGCGAACAAGTTCTTTTTTTTCAGGGTCGTAGAAGAATAGATTAAAGTTTCCTCCCCTCCCCACCACTTTGAGTGGAACATCAAACGTTTTCAGAAACGTATCGAAGAATTTAGGGTGATGAGTAATTTATTATGTCTAGAGGAAAAAAAATTGCGAGGAAAAAAAATTTAGTTTCATTTTTAGTTCCGAAACTACGAATAAAAGATGAAACTACTTTAGTTTTCTGTAATAGAGAAGCGCCAATCCTGTTTAATCCGAAGGGGAAGCGTTGTAAGGAAAGCGCCAAACCCGTGTCATAGGAAAGCGCCAGCCGTTTACCGGCAGGAAAGGCAAAGATCATATATACAAACACCCCGGGTTGAGAACTATCTCAAGTTTTGTGTATTATGGACGAAAGTTCAAGTTTCATGTTGGCTTGCGTAGTGATATCTCTGTCACCTTTTACTGTTAGTCGATCACGGTACGGCCGGTAGTGTTGTTAGACTCTCGCGTGCGATATGGACCCCAACATTATAACAAGAATATCGACAAATAAGGCGAATGATGGGGTTATATATCAAAATTTCACTTTTCGGCGCGTGGGTGACTTGAAGGACGGCACTATTCGTTGGCGGTGCACCAATCGGGGGTGTTCGTGTACAATTTACTCGGATAGTGGGATCAACAGGGTTCTGAGGGTAGTGCGCGATCATTCCAATCATAGCAGCCTTACCTCAAAGCAATTGGAAAGGAATATCGTAAGAAATACTTGTAAGCGTAGGGCGGCAGACACACTGGAAGAGAAGCCAGCGAAAATAGTTCGACAAGTTCTGCACGAAAGCAGTAACATCAGGGAGCTAACTGAGTGCGAGTTGTCCGGTGTTAGACAGGCGATGTATGAAACGCGTCGAAAACATCTTCCGAAAGCACCAGCTAGTATATCAGAAGCCCTGGTTTATTTGGCTGAGACAGAAATTTTGACGAGCAGAGGTGAGCGTTTTGTTTATGTCCACGACGACGTCGTTATTTTGACGACAAAGCAAAACCTGCAGCACATGACTTCACGTGATACAATCCTTGCTGATGGCACTTTCTATGTCTCTCCCAAACATTTTTACCAGCTGTACGCGATTCATTCATATACTGAAGGAACTTATGCATCCGTTGTTTACTGCTTCTTACCTTCCAAAACAATTACGTGCTATGAAAAAATGTGGAGCCACTTGAAGTTAATAATTCACTCGTTGTTGAACGTCGATTTTTGTCCAGCAGCAGTTCTAGTTGATTTTGAGGTAGCTGCACACACAGCAATCAGAAACGTGTTCCCCACAACTCGCATAAAGTGTTGCCGATTCCACCTAGGCCAAAGTTGGCACAGAAAAATTGTAGCAGTGGTTTTAAAGCAGATATATCAAGACAAAACCACTGAAGAAAGCAAGTGGCTCCGTGCTTTTTTCGGCCTTTCATATCTGCCTCCCGAAGAAGTTGGAGATGCGTTCAGTGAGCTCATTGCAGCAGCCCCTACTCCATGCTTGCCTGATGCACCGACTCCAATATTTCTGTTTGCTGATTACGTGCACGATACCTACATATCTGAAGACGCTACGTTTCCTCCTGGTATGTGGAGTGAGCCTCCGTCTGATGGACCAAGAACAACGAACGGCGCTGAGAGTTATCACCGTCATTTGAAAGATGTATTTTACAGTCCAAAGCCACCGGTCACAAAATTAGTCATCACTCTCAACCTACTCCAGAGCGAAATCTACCTTAAAATGAATGGTGCAAAACGCCGAAAAAAACCAGAAAGTTGATAACAAACACAAGAAGGTAGAGGAAAACTACACGAAACTGTCGAACGGGCAACTCACCTTCCTGGAATTTTTATATGCTGTTGGTCCAATGTTTGAGCCACCCAACATGACGAAGAAAGACGAACCCCAAACCTCCAAGAATTGAATGACGAAGACGTTTTGACGACCGTATACTTCAAACGGCATGTAAGTAAAGTAACTTCCCTGCGTCCTTTCTCCCTGACACCGACAGCCAGTGGTATGTGTAGTTGTATCTATGAATCGTCTCAAATATCCGGAAAATGAAGGGGGCGCGAATCTGGCGCTTTCCTATGGTTTTTTTTCGCTCACCTTTGGCGCTTTCCTATGAAAAATTCAGGGGATTGGCGCTTTTCTTGGTCACCGTTTAGTTTTTATTCGCAACTTCGAAACTAACTTGTGGAACTAAATTAGTTTTAGTTTCAACAGTTGAAACTAAAACTAATTTAGTTCCAAAATTAGTTTCGAAAGTCAAACTAAAAACTAAATTAGTTTTTAGTTTCACTTTCGAAACTAAAAACTAATTAGTTTTTAGTTTCAACTTTAGTTCAACTAAATTTTTATTCGAATAATCCCAACTCTGTTGTCAAGATACGTAGGGGAGGGTGGGGCACAATGAAACTGATTTTGTACCGGGCGCACTGAAGGGTCTTGTTCAGGGGTTCCCAAAGTGTTCCCAGGCGAACTTCGAGGAAAATTAATTATATTAAAAGGACAATTATTAATATTATGTTACGGCGAATGTATGAAATCGGTGATTGTATAGAATTACCAGCGATTCTATAGAATCTCCAAAGTGCAAGAGATTAGCTCGGGGATTGTATAGAATGAGCTCCTTTAATGATTTTTGAAAATGTTTTTCCTGCAAAGGTTGTGCTTCAAAAGTTACGAAAACGGGTCCATATTGCAGAAAACCTGTTTCAATTATTTATGGGGCCTTAGGAAAAATATGATATTTGAATTCCAAGGTCTGGAGAGGGTACATGACGTGGGCTGCTTCGTCGTCTTTTGATTGGCCGGGAGATCGCTCTCTCTCTCATCTACGCAAGTCAGCCAACTTTACTACGCGAAAAGTCGACCCCAAAAATCGAGAATCGGGTTAATCATTATAGAAGCTCATTCGAAAATTGAGCATCGAGGTTATTATCAAAGAAGGTTATTCAAAAATCGACCCTGGCCGAGTGTTTTTATTCCGATTCTGTTCAGATTTATCATTTAGCGCTCTGGCGGCTCAGTGCCCAACTACTCGACGCCCAGCCTGGCGAGGTGTGACGTCAAATATGCCGGGCGTTCATTTCAAAATCTCTAACATTTCGAAAACAGCTCAGCACATACCTATACGGATTTTCGAACTAAAAATTGGGGTGTATGGGTTTTAAAGGGTGCTGAATCCGAATATGTTGTCAGAAATGCTGAATTCTGACCTTTTCAAGAAGCCCATTACCTACTTTTTTCGGCGATTCTATAGAATCACCGAGTCGAGTTGGGGAATATGTGAAATGAATTTGATTTGAGCAATAATAACAACGTATGAATAAATAAATTAGAAAATTTAAATGTTTCCTACCTTTATTCGTCGTGCTTGTTGGAACAGGAGGAGCTGCCATGACATTTCGAGGTGCATAGCCGTCCGGTCTTTCTGCAGTTGCAGCGGTTAGTTAGACACTTTTGTCTACAGGTCGTAACCCTGGCGTAATGGGGTCATAATTTTAATGGGTGCGCTACCTCTTTCTGATCATATTGGTATTTTGTCATATTGTCAAAAAATGCAGTTGTGTCATTGTGCAAGAATGCAGTAAAACATGTCATGACACGGCGATTTGATCTCCTGATCCACAAATCCCATTTGTAGCCCCATGAAATCCCTAAAGATCCCCACAGTGAAATCGGATCATTCCGGTACCCTCAAAAATGAATTCTACGTGCAAAAATACTCCAAAAACGACACCTGACTCGATCCTATCGCCAAAAGCCTTCAAAAACCACTCCCTTAGCCTCATAGCGCCCCACGGGTTTGGGCGTCGGGTTGGTAATCCGAGACTAATCCAATGTTTGTCAACACTCCGCCCCAAGGGAGAAGGGCCTCGAGAAAAATGCAAGACTGTCAGAACCAGGCATGATGGAGACCACGGAATAGAAAGAGGAAGAACCAACTGACAAGATGTTACAATAAAATTTACTTCAAGGAGTATTCATTTGCTTGAGTGCGAAACGTGCTACAGTAGGTAACACGTGGCATGTGCTCAAATACCTAGATACTGATAATGTTAAACACCTGGATAGTAATAATTTTAAATATGTACCTAGATACTAATAAAGAATAATACGTAAATAGTTATAATATTCAATAGATACCGAGATGGTGTTACGTTGAGAATACCACGCAAACATTGAAGAGAAACTTATCGTTGTGTAAGTAAGAAATTCATTAAAGAATACGCTGTCCGCAGGACCTGAAAACAGAACATACTTCACCAAACCAATCCTGGAGAAAATGAAGAATATCTCAATGATTTACCATCTAATTAGGCATTTGACAAACATTCATCAGCATGAAACCCCTGAATATCGCTTCGTCACACTCACATTGCCAAAGCTTCCGTGATTCACAGAAGTGAAACCGGCGGCAGACAATTTTTTTGGTACGATTGAGTAAGCATGAATGATGATCAAGTATGGCTTCATAAGCTTGCTGTGCGGAGTGAAATCTTCCAAATACAGCTGGTCTCCGATTTCTGAAAACTATATAGAAACTACTTAGGGCAATGGAATCCTGTAGAAAGAATGCTTACAAAATAATATTTGTAAATTTTGTAAATTTCAATTATTATGAGACTTAAGTGATCCGATATGTTATAATGTTCAATAATTGAAATGCATGCTCGCTTGCACAATATTATTGTGAAGTATAATAATTATAATTATTACAGCATTCGTTAATCTTTCTCCATAACCGCAGTAGACATAAGTGTAGTATAACTCGGCAATCATGAAGCTAGTGACGGCTAGACGAAATGCTACGTTGTCGAGCTGTAAAACAATATCGAGATTGCAAGAATATAGGTATAGCGCTGCACGCCTCCTACGGTTGAATTTTTCAAGAAAAAATTAATATCTTACTGTTATAATAATGGCAGCCGACATACAGATTAGAGCTCCTCCGTCGAAAATCACAGTGAATAAGGGAACGAACATTAGAACTTTGAAATTCTCAAATAACCTGAAGCCCAAAACAAGAAATCTTCGTGGTAAAGACTCGAATAATGGAAAACTTAAAAACGAATCATATTCACTATGTGCTTTGTGTTTCCCGAGCAGCAGACAGAAAAATGGATACCTACTTAACTTCGCCAAGTGGCATGGAAATATCAAACTTTAATATTTAGATTAATAAAAAACTCATTTCATCGCTCACTCGGTTATCACATGATGGTGTTTCACGGATGAATTCAAGCACTCCTTCAAACAAGCTTCATATCGAGAATCATCATTAACAGTGGATGCATCTTTTCCGTATCTGAAAGGGATGTAACGCCATAATTGGCAGGAATTTCACTGAATGATTCTAGGATTTCATCAAATCAAATCAAATTCACTCATTTGCTGGGAACACATAACAGTTTATGGGCAATAGTCAAACATAGATACAGGAAACAAAAACACTGCTGAACTAAACCTAGGTACCTATTACAAGCTCCCTACATAGAGCAATCAGGACTGAGAACCAATTTGTGACAGCCTCAAGAGAAGCAGCTTCTATTTCGCGTAGAGTAGAACGTGATTTGCTTCTCATGGCCAAAGATGTGTCATCAGCAAAAAGGATGGGAATTGTTGAAGACTTTAGAAGGCATGTAGGGAGATCATTAATACAAATTATAAACAAAATTTGGTTGAGGACTGAGCCTTGTGGAACTCCATAGTCAATGGGCAAGAACTGTGATAGACCTCCATCGTGTCAAGCAGCCTGTATTTTATCGGAACGATAACTTTCTACCAAGTGAGGGCACCATGGGAAAAGGTATACTCGTGCAGCTTTTTGACCAGTATTTCAAGGCAAATTTATTTTACGAGCAAACCAATCCAAAAACGCTGCAAATTTTACAATGGGGTTTAGTATTCTTTGATATAGGTAACTTGTGCAGAAATTTAATTATGAGTTAATTTCAAAAAAGTGTAGAAAAACATTTTTCGTTTTTTTACTTGAAAAATGTTTGATATACTGGGATCCTTCCAAAATCCCATTTGTAGCCCATGAAAGTCTTAAAGATCGCAACAGTGAAAACGGATCGTTCCGGGACCGTTTTGGCGATCGTGCCGAAAACCTTGCGAGCACAACTAGATGGTAATTTTTGTCAAAATTTCAGATTTTTGAAAAAATTCCCACTACCTAAAATGGCCCGAATGGCGTATGGCGTACGGCGGACGGACATTTCGGATTTAGAATGTAAACCTTTTGAAACGGATAATTTCAAATTTTGAGGCCGTCGACCTCCGTAGCGGTCACATAGGTGTATTATTCCAAGAATTAGTGATATAGATAATAAACCAAAGTGGCTCTACACTCATTAAAAACGCCTATGTATACTTATCAAACATGAAAAAAAGTATAACACCTGAACCAACCTTAATTTGTACAGGTTGTTGGCCCGCCGCTTGACGTTCCTGAGCCCCAATTTGATTATGTACAGTTGATGCAGCAATTCTTCGCTAACACGGAGGAAACATATTAAACTGCTACTGGCAGTGAATGGCAATATGAGTGTTATGCCATAAGACAAGACCATTCCAACAATGTAAGGAAACCAGTAGTTGCTGTACGGAAAGAACATTCCAGTAGGGCTTTCAAACAGCAACCATTCCATACCGTCTATATCTCTCTTACCTAAAATGTTCAAGTTCCATCTATTGCATTACATGTGTTTGTGCGAATGGCACTTTGAAGTTAGAATTATGAATTTTTTCAGAGTAGGCTTATAACTGAAACTTGCTTACCATGGCCGTTATAAAGGTGGAGCAATGGCCTTTTCAACAGAGTACCAATAGCACAGGAAACAGTAATTGCTTTGAACGCCTTCCCAAGAATCTGAATGAATGCGTATTGTAAATTATCGAATCAAAAAACGTGTAATATAGATGAATTGAATGTAATTCCTGTGGAGAAGAAACCTATCATAAACTCACTTTTTTTCTTTCACTCATCTCCTTAGCAGTTCGTTCAATTATTTCGTTAGTTTCGTCATCCATTTTATCACCATAAGAGTAATAGCCCACGTTAAGTGCTCTGTAAAGTGGAACACGGAAATATGCTAAATGATGAGTACTATATCAATTTTGCCATTGGAAGTTGCTGAAGAAAAATATTGTGCAATGCGAACAGCAAAATCATTGACTACTCAATAATCGCTGAAACTTAATTTATGGTGATTACTGAACCTGTACAGCTTCGTGGTGATAGGACTGTAATACTGAAACGTTGCTGCCTGTAATGCCATGTTCAAGGTTATCAACAACAAGTGAGCAGTTTCCAATGCGTAGATAGTTTCGCCTTGCAGGAAACATGGTATGGTCATTCCCAACATACCGGTGGAGCAAATAGCGTACATCATGAAGAAGCAAAGGGAATACCATCTATTAAAAAATTGTACATGTGCTCAGTTTCCAATTTATGGGAGACCATTCTATGGTTGTGTGAATTCCTCCGTTTCATACTGAAATACTTACTTGCTCTTTGGAAAAAGACCACCGATTTGGATGAACGTCATGTCCTCCTCTTCTTTCGTCTTCTGGGTAAATCCTGAAATAACCATTCCATTAATAATTAATGCTTTTATTGCAATTATTGCCAAGCAGCTTTCTTGCATTCACGTTATATTCTTTAAGCCTTACCCAACTCCTCGAGTGTTTCCCAAGCTACCATTTCTCTCGAGGACTCAACAACGTTCAGATAGATTGTGTGATTCCTCTCTGGCCCGAATTGCTCGTTCACCTTACCTCATATGAATGATAATTACTGTAGATTGGCTCTCCTTGGACGTAAGTGGATTTCCAGAAAGGGATTGTTTGCATGACTAGGTGGATAGTTTAACTTAGGTGGACACAGAAACGAAATTATGATAATGATAATATTACGATTTAACCAGGAAGTTAAACCTTTGCTTTGGTTATTGATTTGAGACTAGGACCTAGTTTACTTTCAAAACGGCCTATATCCATTTTTGCAATTTTCCTTTTTTTTTTTTTTGCATTTTCAGAATCTTTAGGATGAGCCCCATCGATCTACGCGTTGTGTTGTGGTCAAAAGTGTTTTTATCCTAGTTAAGCAGTGACTTGAAAAGTCAGTTTGTGACCAAAACGGCTTTCATCCTCCCTATGTAAGAATTTGATTTTTTCACACCAAAACGGTCGTTATCCATCTGAAATGCAACGCTTGAGATTTTTTTTTTTTTTTTTTTTTTTTTTCAAAAGGGCTCTCATCCAAATGAGTGGTTTCCCTCCGAATTTTCAAATAAGTTCACGGTTACCCGGTGGATGGCAGCACAATGCAGGACGCTTGAACTCAAACCTCAACTTCCGCGCCAAACAGCTGATTTTGTTTGACGCGTCTTTTGACGAACGGATAAGGACAGACGAAAACAGTAGTAACCCTCGAGTCCGCTAGGAAGGCAGAGCGCTGTCGTCTGGCTAACAATACTACCTACTCCCGCCTAAAAACGAACTCCTTTCCTGGCTTATGTGAGGATTGCCTCGTTAACATCCGACTGAATTTTTGACTCCTTGTTTGAGTCAAAGTTTATTACAGAAGATGGGTTTATTATTAACTGAAAATAGCAGCGATTTGAGTGGTACCTAATTAGGTAGTGCATATTGACAGAAAGATGCAAGCGCTCACGGTTAATATCCCAACAGAATATATCATTGGTCCAGAACGTGTTCTAGTCGATTCAGCGTCCCAATTAACATGGAATAATAAATATATGAAACGAGAATTTTCTTCTTCCAAAATACCCTTTTCATCCATTTTCCAACAAAATAGGGTGCTGTCGGGCTGGAACCTATTTTCATCAATTCTTAAAAACGATGCTTCACACAAGCATTTTCCTGAAAACCGCTTGAATAACACTCACTTATCAAGAACGAGAAATGGGGAATAAGCTACTCAAACGAGGTTAGCCATAGAATATTATTTATTGAGAAAACATGTTCAAGGTATAGGTAGGTATAGGTTCGTTTTTTTTTTGTTTTTTTTTCTAAGTTTTATCACACCTCGTAGGGTAGGTAGGCTGTCACCACCGTTCTCATCAAATTGCGCTCGCGAGATGAATGTAGGTACCTTGAATGTTGGTACCTAACTGAAACGAGTAGGTAGTAACAATATAAGGCATCTCTGGAATACATCACCATTTTCACCTTCTCAACATCCAGGCGAAATAATTCAGTCTTAGTTGATTTTTGATTATTTATTAGTAAGAACTCATCAAAAATAAATGCATTAATGATCATTAATTAGGAGACATTATCCAGCCTTAGCTTACGTACCGCAAAAACGACTATTTTGGTAACATTAAAAACCACAAGATTGGGGGGAAAAAACAGGTAGGAATAGTCCAGGAGTCCTAGAATAGATAGGCAGGCAGCTACATCACAGAAAAATCCGAATGATCAAAAACAAAATAAGTAATATCGTCGTTCGATAGGAAAATCGCGATTCAGAGTAGTAGCGAAAGGGGCAGACGACAGCGCTCTGCCTTCCTAGCGGACTCGAGAGTTACTACTGTTTTCATCTGTCCTTATCCGTTCGTCGTCTTTTGCACTCAGGTTAGATACTGTGCGTCCTCGTTCTCGGGTCCCCATTTTTCTAGGAACGCATCGCCCGTGTTTTCGCGGCACCACCGAGATATGTATCTCGGTGGTGCCGATTTTAGGCCCTTTTCCCCTCGGATTCCTCCCTGTTCCCACGGATTTTTCTCGCGCCTTGACTTCGCCCACTGAAATTCATTTCTGCTGAAATTCTGTGACTGTGGTGATACCATTAAAACGTCTAAATCGTGTTTCTAATCAAAATTTAGTGATCTCAAGTTCATCAATCATTATTCTCATATTAATTTAGTCATACATCGTTCAATTCACGTGTGCAATAATAAAAAAAAAAATTAAAAACAAAAAAAGGTACTGACTTTTTCATTTTTTAGCATTTATTTGGGTCATGCCACGGTGTTTGCGCGAAGGGTCAATTAAAAATTATACGGGGATATGCTATTTCTGTTACCTATATAGGTTACTAGCTGCTCCGGCTCGCTTTGCTCGCCTACGCACCCATCCGGGGGGCTGCGCCCCCCTGGACCCCCCAGTGGGTGAGTAGCATCGATGGACACGTTGGAACCCCCACATGAAGGAATTCCCAAATTCGCAGAATTGCAGTGCTCGGTTGGGACAGCTTGAAACATAATAATAATAATATTGAAACATGTCTCATGTAGAATAATAAAGTTGAAACATGTTTCAATATTATTATTATTATGTTTCAAGCTGTCCCAACCGAGCACTGCAATTCTGCGAATTTGGGAATTCCTTCATGTGGGGGTTCCAACGTGTCCATCGATGCTACTCACCCACTGGGGGGTCCAGGGGGGCGCAGCCCCCCGGATGGGTGCGTAGGCGAGCAAAGCGAGCCGGAGCAGCTAGTACTTCTATATTATCGTCAAAGTGCTAGTGAAATCAAATTTAAAGTCCACCATCAATCCCTGAAAATTTCATCAAAATCGAATCAATATTGGCTGAACCTGCTGGGAGAAGGTTAGGCCAGTGTCGACTCATGAATGAATATACCTATTACATCTCTAATGGTTGAGGATAAGTAGTTAGGCAAGCTCCAAACAGATAAATCCCCCCCCCCCCCCTCGCCTTCTTCAGGGGAATTCACACTCTCGGGACACTTTAGGACACTTTCAGGACACTATTTGAACTCACCCCAGAGTCATCATATGGTAACTCACCCCAGAGTCATCATATGGTACAAAATTGGGACTGCTGGAAACGGCTTTTCATTGTATGTATATAGGTAAACCATTCGTTCCCGAGGGATTCATACTCGCAGGACACTTTTGGACAATTTAAGGGACACTATCCAAAACTTTTTATGTGATACCTGAGATCACGATGGAAAAAACCGTATCTCCCTATCTTCAACGGTTTTATAGAAGTACTGCGCTCCCCCCCCCCCCCCCCCCCCCGAACATCCCATCTCTCTATCTCTAATGGTTGAGGATACATGGGATACACAGTTTCATTGTGTATAGGTAATCCATACAGTTGGGACAGCTCGAAACGGCTTTTCATTGTATATAGGTAATGATTGTATAAAGGTATTTCGGACGTAGAATTAAACGTAGAATCGGAATCCGCGATAAAAAAAAAAAAATGTAGGTAGGTAGTAAATTTGAATGTGTAGGTAGGTAGGAAAAAGAATGAGATTTTTTGTTAAATAAGCCTGGGTAATCATCTAAGGCACAACCCAGGTGATCCCTGAAAATTTCATCAAAATCGAATCAATAGTGGCTGAAATCCCCACTCCTTCTTTTCTTTAGTTGAAGGAGGGGAAAACGGAAAAAATCCTTGAGGGCGCTCAACCTATCTCAGAATGTAGATCATTTTTGAATTTCTCGAGATTTTCAAGAATATATATAAATTTTTTAATTTTTTTTTAATTCAATTTAATACAATTTTTCGATACTTTTCTCGATAATCGATTCAATTTAAATAGATTCATTTAATTTACATCAATTTCCATCTGGGAGACCTTGCGCATAAACCTTGGGAGCGCCCCTTAAAGGCTGATGTCCCACCCGCTCAGAGTGAAGAGTGATGGCGGGGGGATAGAGGGTTTCACCCGTCGCGACGGGTCGGTGGCGACGGCCCAGTTTTTTCAAAACTCAACTCGCGCTCAAAATTCACTCGATTTCGAAATGAATTTGGTCGATATCTCCTATTAAAATTCGGATCTCTAGGTAGGCGTAGGACGAAACGCGGAAAAAATCCGTCTATTAACGACCGAATAAATCGAAAAAATTAATTGAGCGAATTCGCGCGCGCCAAAAAATTCGCGCAACAGGTATTTCGGACGTAGAATTAAACGTAGAATCGGAATCCGCGATAAAAAATGGGGGTTATAGGGGAGCGAAAAACACGTTTCGCGCAAATTCGCGGGTTTGCGCGCGTCGCGCGGAATTTTAATATAGCCTATGTTGGGGGCAATCGCAGCCGAGACCGTTAGGAAAAAACCCCATTCAAATCCGTTCAGTGGTTTAGGCGCCTATAAGGCACGACAGACAGACAGACAGACAGAAACCTCATTTTATAGAAGTATAGATAGATAGATAGATAGATAGGCTGTTACCTACTTTCAAATATATAAAAATGTTTGGAGAAATATTAAATATTAAATATTTCTCCAAACATTTTTATATATTTGAAAGTATATAGGTAACAGAAATAACATATCCCCGTATAATTTTTAATTGACCCTTCGCGCAAACACCGTGGCACAAAAATAAATTTTATTTTTGTCAGGTTTTCACCCGTTTTTCGTTCAAAAGAGCCTATATCCAAATTTCTCACCATATCGGCTCTTATCCAAATTGAAAATGGCTGTAACTCCCTGAAATATTTGTTTAGAAATCTCACGTTTCGGGAACTTTCTTAGAGATCTAAGACCGAACTAATTTGGTAGTTTTGAAAATTGGATCAGTTCATGCTCGTTAAAAGTTTTTTGCGATTTCCCAGAAAAATAGGCCGTTTTGAAAGTAAGCTCCTCAGGTGATAGATATTTAAAACAAATGTACAACCCTTTATAAAATGCCGACACTGCGCGCTGCTTCACGAGTAGGTAAGCAAGATCGAGGGGTTTGGTTCTTTTAAGTCTTCGGACGATACGACTTGTGTCTAGGAGACGGACAGCTTCCTCGTTGACGGGAGATCTTAGCCGTTGGAGATGACGCACGGCCTGCTGCTTGATGGTTTCGTTGACTGTTTCGATTTGAAGCTCGTGATGGAGACGTTCATTTCGAAAGTACCATGGTGCATTGAGCACGTTTCTCAATATATTGTTTTGGAATCGCTGGATGAGCTCTAGATTTGATTGAGCCGTACAGCCCCATGGCTCCATAAGCCCACACCGGTTTGAGGACTTGGTTGTACAGGGTAAGTTTATTCTGGAGTTTAGACCGTCTCACCATTAGCCAGTACATCTTTCTGAATTTGAGCAAAAGTTCTTCTTTCTTCTTCTTGACGTGGCCTTTCCATCGGAGCCGAGCATGCTCATGCATCAAGCGTCATACCGAGATACTTCGATTCATTTGAGTATGGGATTACTTCCCCATTGAGGTAAGCCGGTGTGTAGTTGATTTTTTGGTTGGTAAAATCAACATGTACCGACTTGGATTCGTTCAGCTTGATTCTACATTTCGCTGTCCATTGCTGAATGCGGATGATCCGAATGCTGTCCGGTTTAGATTGGATAATTGACTCCATGTTGCTTTCCCCTATCGCCAACACCGCAGTGTCATCGGCAAAAGTTGTTATGGTGTTCATTTCTGTTTCTGGGAGGTCTCTGGTGTACAATACGTAGGTACAGTAGAGGACCAAGTACGCTCCCTTGTGGGAAGCCTGCTTTGACAAGTTTTGGTTCGGAGAAGGCGTCTTCTTGCTTGATCCTGAAGTAGCGATTGGTAAGTTCCTACGTTTCCATGGACCTTACCTTTTCATTGTAAAACGACCTCCGATTTGGACGAACCTAATGCTCTGCTCTGCGATCGTCTTCTGTGTAAATCCTGAAATAACCATTCCATTATTTTCATTACAGCTTTTCTGCGTCAATGCATTCACGTTACATTCTCTAAGCCTTACCCAACTTCTTGAGTGGTTCCCAAACTACCATTTCTCTCGAGGACTCAACAACGTTTGCGTAGAATGTGTGATTCCCGTCTGACTCGAATTGCTCGTTCACCTTACCTAATTTGAATGATAATTACCGTTGAGCATGCACTCATCAAGCTACCGTTGGACGTACCTAATTGCATTTCCAGATCGGGATTGGTTCCATTAATTGGTGGATTGTTCAATTTTAAGTGGACACACGATTATGGTAATGGTAATATTACCATACAACCAGGAAGTTAAACCTTGGATGAAAAATAATTTGGCTCAATTGGCCAGAAGTTGCATACAGCTACATTTTGAAGGTCTCTTGCTTATAATTACATTTTTGGTTTATTATTCTTGGAATGATACACCTATGTTTTCTCGACGGGGGTCGACGACTCTGATCGGCCTCAAAATTTGACATTATCCGTTTCAAGAGGTCTACATTCTAAATCCGAAATGTCCGTCCGCCTTACGCCGTCCGGGCCGTATTGGGCAGTAGGAATTTTTTTTTTAAATCTGAAATTTTTGACAAAATACTTGGTTTACCATCTACTTGTGCCCGCAAGGTTTTCAGTCCGATCGCCCAAACCCGTGGGGCCCGATGGGGCTAAAATGGAGCTATGGAAGGTTTTTTTTTAAAGGCTTTTAGCTATGAGATCGAGTTAGGTGTCGTTTTCGAATTATTTTTGGACGTAGAATCCATTTTCGGGGGTCCCGGAACGATCCGATTCCACTGTGGCGATCTATAGGGCTTTCATGGGGCTAAAAATGGGATTTTTCAAGGATCCCCGGAGGTTAAATATTTTTCGAGTAAAATATAAAGAATTTTTGAAAAAATCATAAATGCTTGCATACGAGTCTGCAACACATTGGGACATTTCATTGAGCATATTTCGTTACGTAACGTAACGTGACATAACGAAAATTTGGTTGTGTGCCATAGCAAAGACATGAAATGTCAAAAAAAAAAAAACCAAAAACATTTTTTTTTTTAAATCCAAAATTGTTTTTTGCAAAATTTTTTCAATTGACACAGAAATAATTTTTGCACCAGTAACCTACCAAAGAATAATAAACCTTTGTTCAGCAGCTCGTTCAATTATTTCGTTAGTTTGATCATCCATTGTATCACCGTAGGAGTAAAAGCCCATGTTAATCGTTCTGTAAATTGAAGTAGGGACGAAAATATTGTTGGGAAAGCCACCTTCAGTTGACTCGACGGTCCTACTGTAGGACCTACCTGTAACAGGTCTGTCTATCGAGGTCGCGCCAACCTTTGCGGGAGCGCACTGATGGTGAGTCTCACCATGGAGGTTGGAATGTTTTGGAGGAGTCTCACCCTATGGTTTCCTGCATCCGTTGAGTTTGATGCTCAACATACTTTCCGCCAGGGCGGAACGAGTGGCCCGCCAGGCCGCAACGACTGCCCCTCATGGCGGAACACGCGGCCCGCCAGGCCGCAACGACCGCCCCGCCAATTGCGACAAAGTACTCGGTTTACCATCTATCTGTGCCCGCAAGGTTTTTCAGCCCCATCGCCAAAACCCGCGGGGCTCTGTGAGGCCAAAAAGGGGCTACGGGAGTTTTTTTAAGGGTTTCGGCTATAGGGTCGAGTTATGTGCAGTTTTCGAAGTATTTTTGGACGTAGAATCCATTTTTTCAGATCGTAGATCTATGGGGCTTTCATGGGGCTACAAGTAGGACACCAGGCGCAGTGACGCGTTCCATGTGGAATTTTCGAGTGTGCCTGTAGAGGTTGTCGGCATCTTGCAAAATCGCAACGCACATAATCAGCACTGCAGCTAACACACGCAAAGGCTTGTATCTCACACAATAAACTTTCAAGAAAGGGCGCGACAGAGTGAAAATGCAGATAAAAGATGCGAGGAACCAGAATCTGGTTTCTGACAGAATAAATCGGTAAGACACCTGTCAAATTTTGGCATCTGATGTCAAAATGTGATACCCGAAAAATCCGTTGATCTACGGATTTATCCTGGCATCAGCTGGGAGCGTGGGCATCAGCGCTGACTGCCGGCCGATGAGGGAACTACGGCCCCAATGTACTGAACGTCGAGTATAATGTTGACTATTATACATATCGCACACCTAGAATGAAAGGGGCACTTTTCAAAAATGCTACTTTTGGGAAATCGACTTCAAAGTTTTCAATTTTTTTGAAATTCTTGCCGTGGCTCTAGTAATAGAGTTAATCGCAACTTTTTTTTTTCATTCGATAGGTAAAAGGCTCTAGTTTTCATCTATTAGGTGGTTTCCCAAATAATCGTAAGCTATGGAGGGGGAAATTCCACAAAATAGGGAAAAAACGTGGATGTGCCCTTTTCATTCTGCTTAACTGATTGGTTTTTTTTAGTTATGACCCTATAAACGATGATTTTGGGCGTTTGAAAGGGGCACAATTTGATTAATCATGGTTTGAAAAGGTGTTATTGGGGCACAAGTTGTATACTCTGAAAAAAGACTTAAGCTTGTAGAATGAAAAGGGCACTATTGAAGTTGTGCCCCTCAGAACTTCAAACGTCCCCAAAAAAGGCCAGAAGAAGACAGGCACTTAATGCTCTGTAGTGGCCAATTTTTTAGTTAGGAAGAAGCTCGTCAGCGCTGCTTGTAGAACTCGCCGCCGCGAGTTTGATAGAGGCATAAAAAAAAAAACGATTTTTCGAGTTGTGCCCCTTTCATTCTAGGTGTGCGATATGTACTATTATTTTGTTTTTGTGTTAAGCAATGGGTTGAACACGTGCTAATAACTACTTACTGGGCAAGTACATTGGCACTAAAAAAGGATAATGATCTAACACGGATGTACTGCCCGATGAGTACATACATACTCATCAATACCATTCTCTATTCAATATCACCTTACATTGTGGATGAACTAATGAACATACGAAATTCATGGTACCTGTACAGCTTCGTGGTGACAGGACTGTAGTAATGAAACGAAGCGGCCTGTACGATCATGTTGATGGCAATCAACAACAAGTGAGCTGAATCCATTGCGTAGGTGGCTTCCCCTTGCAGGATACATCCTATGACCATACCCAGAAGACCGATGAAGCCATGAGTGAACATCGTGAAGAGCCAAATGGAGTACCATCTATAGATAAATATAAAGTGGAATCGTTAGTACCTAGTTTACGTGCTCTGATCTTCCTATGATTGGGTGAATTCCTTCGTTTTATGCTGAAATACTTACTTGCTCGTTGGAAAAACACCACCAATCTGGATGAACCGAATGTCCTCCTCTTCTGTCGTCTTTTGGGTAAATCCTGAAAGTTATAAGTTATAACTTATAACCATTCCATTATTTTTAAGGCAGCTTTTTTGCATCGATATAACCATATCCATCCCCATTTTGTTGAGTAATTCCCAAAGTAGGTTTAAAAATTTACCTCTAGAAAAAGGGGGAAAAACGAAGTGAAACTCGGCCCTCCAGGCCTCGCCAGGGGGCAAGCCCCCTGGACCCCCGGATGCTTACTGCTTAGAGCTTTTGGCTAAAATTCAAGAAACATGGAACATGCTTTGCCTAGTAAGTTGCCAAGGTAGGTATGTAATACATCAATAACACCTTCCTTCGAAATGAAACCCCGCTAATACGTTGCCAAGCAAGCTTTCATGTAGCTACGGATCGGATTTTTGAAAGATCCCAGGTGGTCAAATATGGTGTCGTTTTCTTATTGTTTACGCATAATACATTTCTTGGTGTCCCAAATCCATCCTCTCTGAAATTTTTTATTTTATTTTCATTTTTTCATAATAAAATATTATTGCAAAAAAATCAATTTTCGCTCGATCTAACTGCATCAAAGAATGAGGTGACATATGATCGATGGGGAGGAGGGAAGATGCTGAGGAGCGCTGGGACGCCCAATTAGGGGACTGGTTGAGGGATCTTACTCAACTTACATACTACACCTCCAAACCAAATAACCCCCGTCAAAACACTCACTGTTAAACATTTCTTGCGAGGGTTCAACAACATTCGAGCAGATATTTCGATATTCCTATCTGTCCCGAATTGTCCATTCACGGTACTTTGCCGTTATACCCCCCCCCCCCCACTCGATTTTGGTTGGCTTTGGGTGCCTTAAAGCCATCGGGAGGGGCTCGAAATCGAGTTCGGGCGGGTGGGGGTGGTGGTGGGGGTGTTATAACTGAAAAGGGCTCGAATTTGGGTGCCATCGGGAGGGGTGTTTATGAACACGAAATCGAGTGGGGGGGGGGGGGG
This sequence comes from Pilophorus perplexus, assembly GCA_955831195.1. Lineage (NCBI taxonomy): Eukaryota > Metazoa > Arthropoda > Insecta > Hemiptera > Miridae > Pilophorus > Pilophorus perplexus. The sequence continues at coordinate 4,783,099 of OY037017.1, forward strand.
GGGGGGGGGTATAACGGAAAAGTACCCCATTCACCTTTCATAATATTAATGATAATTACGGTTGAGTAGGCTCTCATCAAGCTTTAGCACGGACGTAATTGGACGTCCAAAACGGGATTGATTGCAAGAATAAGTGGATGGGTCAACTTAAGTGGACACACGAATGAAATTATGTTGATGACGATATTATGATTTAAGGAGGAGGCCAATCCTTTGCCTGCTGTGTGTACCTCCATAAATTATTCCTCATATTCGCGAGGGCAATTAAATCTCCCGCATTGTGCATGCAAGCCCTCGTGCATTACTTAACTTTCCTTCGTAGGTTACGGAAGAGCAGCACTTATTGCATCATAAATTGGAAGATAGAAGAGCTACCTACACCTATTCCAAAATTGAATAATGATACTTTAATAATAAAAAATACATATTATGTAACTTTACTTTTCTGAAACTACCAAGAGTGCTTAGAAAGGGTTAAATATTAAATTTGAACAATGTAAACATCCTTTCCCAAACATTTATTATTTAAAAAAATGGAAATTATTGATGAGAATACGAATAAAAACTTCTAAATATAAGATATTAAATATCTTATAATAATATTATCTGAACATTTTAAAGTTTGAAAGTTACTACTGTCTTCAAGTGAGTTAGGTATTTTCAATTAAGTAGAATCTGATTGATATTATCTGATAGCTATATAAGCTACCTGATGATGAGATAAAATTATTGTCCTTATTATGCGAATTACCTACAGCTGTTGTTGAAGCACGTTTCATCTTCTTCATTAAGATGCAATAAGACTTATTGCATACCTACGTTACTGCATAGTTACTGTCTTTACTGAGCTAAAAGTTGGGATGTCGGCCGGCGCGTCGGTGCCGCCATGGGGGCATCCCGACTCAGCGCTATCTACCAATGAAGGGTCATTACTGTAGGTACTTCCGGCTCTTCGCATTGCGGCAGCAAACGCCATATCGTTTTCTTAATTTCGTTCATCGGCACGATAGTATAATATTATTATACTAGTATATTATTAGTATATTATACTATCGTGCCGATGAAAGAAAATTTCTTAATTTAATTAAGAAAACGTTTACTTATACGGCTCAGAAATATTATTTCCGACGTAGCTGTATAACAATATTATAACTATCAGTAAATTATACTGATAGTTGTGGAAAACTCACCAATAACCGCTTCAGGTGAGGGCGATAGCAGCTCCGCTTTCTGTTGTACCTATCTGTTTCTGACTGCATTTTGCAATAAATAAACTTTAGGTGAATTTATTACTGTCGCGTCTTCGGGTGAGTGGCCTTAGGTATCCATTCGAAGGTTCAGACGAAACTAGGCCAAAAAGTGGAGAAGAGGCTTTGCGATAATAATTGCGATGAAAATTGGTGGACTTAGTAAAATAACCCTTAATGGGTTATGTAGATGTTATATAGATGCCGGTAGAGTCGTTACCTACGATAGTTTAGTGTAAATATTATAGTAACCCTCCAAATTCCCTTTTCGCCTGGTTCAAGGTGAATTGAGACCCAAGTAGTGGTGTGTCAAGAAATTATTTTTTTCTGAGTAATTACTATAATCTAAGTATTTAATGCCAAAAATGAATGTAGGAACCGTTGGAACCTATATAGGACATTTATAAAAAAAAATACTGTGAAACCCAAAACCATTCTTACCATCTAGTCCAGGGTAATTGGGCATTCCCTGATTACACTTGGTGATCGTCCTACTTTTCAAATTAGCAGGTCGTAAAACATTTGAAAAAACCTCTGACACGGGTATGCTCCACCAAAGTGATCACATTTCGCCGTAACGGCTCAAGTCTGAAAACTAGGATGATCAACTAAGGTAAAATTTCACGATCTACAACTTTTATTCTAGAGAATGCTTTTTTTTTTACCAGGACTAACCATTTTAAAGTTATAACTGCTGGAAGAGCACTTTGTTGCAGGGAATTGGCAATTTGCACTCTGACATATTTGGGGAGACATTTTACGGGCATTTCCTGAGGTCTCCGGGAAAATATAGGTTCTGAAAGTAAATTTAATCAGTTTTCGTGTGGGGGCAATGAAATTTCGATCGGGGAAATAGTCTCGGGATGAGAGAAGAAAACGTTCTGAAAACCGCGGTCGTAGGGGGTCAAATTTCTGGTTTCCACCCTTTCCGACGAATATTAATGGCTCTTTTGTTGTATCAATAGAAATGCAATGTGCCGTTCCTTTTGTGGATTTTAACTATATTTCACCAGAAAAATATAATTAAGATCGGACAAACCGGTCCCGAGTTATGGGCAAAAATGTAAAAAAAAAAAAAACACTTTTTTTCTTCAAAATTTGCCATTTTTGCCGCGCCCGCCCCTCCCTTATCAAAGCTCAAATCGAAATTTTAGATTGGATAGCTGCGATGCAAACTTTATTCAGCTCTCACGGGAAAAAAATAAAAAACGCTGCAAATTTTACACAAGGGTTTATTATTCTTTGATATAGGTTACTTGTACAGAAATTTAATTCTGTCAATGAAAAAAATTAAAAAATTATTTTTTGGATTTTTATATTTCAAAAAAAAAATTTTTTGAAGGGATTTTTTTTTCAAAAATGTTTTTTTTCAAAAATTATGTATTTTTTACTCGAAAAACATTTATCCTCCTGGGATTCTTCAAAAATCCCATTTTTAACCCCATGAAAGGCCTATAGATCGCGACAGTGAAATCGGATCGTTCCGGGACCCCCAAAAATGGATTCTACGTCCAAAAATACTCCGAAAACGACACCTAACTCGACCCATACCCCACAGCTTTCAAAAAACCCCACCCGTAGCCCCAATATAGCCCCATAGCGCCCCACGGGTTTGGGCGATCGGACTGAAAACCTCGCGGGCACAACTAGATGGTAAACCAAGTATTTTGCCAAAATTTCAGATTTTTAAAAAAATTCCTACTGCCCAAAACGGCCTGGACGGCGGACGGACATTTCGGATTTTGAATGTAGACCTCTTGAAACGGATAATGTCAAGTTTTGAGGCCGATCGGATAAGGATGCCGTAGTCGAATAACCTTTCCTTCATGATCAAAATGGTCAAAATCTGAAGCAAATGTGGAAAAATAGCTCAACTTTGAAACGCTGTATCTTGAACGTTAATAAACCCACACAGCTGCGATTGGTCTCAAAATGTAGAAAATTTTATCTAGTATAAGAAGTTTTATCTTAGCCATGCTCATAAAAACCATTTCTTCCTGGTCAAAATGGCGAAAAACCAAACAAAGTGCGTTAAAGTAGCGGTTTTTGGCCAGGGAAACCAAGTCCCGGAGGGGCCCCGAGGTCGAAAACTTGAGAAAAGTACCTACCTCCACCCCATCCCAAGCATTAGGTAAAAAAATCGCTTCTACCTGGCCTAATGTTTGTGGGACGCCAGTTTTGATACCTACTTGTTACCATGCATCCGATTAGTCGACTAATCTCAGAAGACAAAAGAACCAAATTCGGTGATTAAAATTTAATTTTAATCACCGTCAATCATCGATCGACTGGGTCTACGGTAATGTGCAACAATAAGTTGAATTTTAAAAATATGGTGCCTTATTAAAACCACAATAATTGATCTAGTTGCAATTGTGTGAGTCGCGTGTGAACCCACATACCCCCGAAGCACAGGTAATAAACAACATCCCGACAATCCCGAGATGAGGAATGTAACTATTCAGAAACTCGGAGCTCTCTCACCTGCAGAACATGCACAAACACAAACAAACACGTTCGCTCAAACGACAAACCCGCAGGGCGACATTCAAACCTTCGAGCGCATACATCATCCCTCGAGTACCTACAAGACAACCGGAGCTTTTGGCTCCAGTAATAGAATCGCATTCCTTCATTCATTCGACTTCGTATTTCGTGATCCCAAAGTTTGGAGAACAACTTCCGGAACAGGTTCACGTCAAAACGTTCAGGATTTATCTTGGCGCTTTACCTGAAGGAGTCGGGGAGAACGAATGAACTTTATCACAAAATCAATAGCGTATCGCTGGAAGCTCTCAGGTGGTATTAGGCTACTGTTCAAACTTTCCTTTCATGAGAAATTAGGATATTTTGCGAAATACGAGAGAAAAACGCTGCAGCCATTGCACAAGGAATCATTGTTTTGTTGAAATTGTGAGAAAATTCCCTTGGCGACAATTTGTGTGGGGAATCCAGCCCTCTGATACCTGTAAAAAACTGTGGATTCAGGGAGAATTAGGTGATGTTGACACATCAACTCCTACTATTGATGTTGACACATCATCAACGACATTTCATGCAAGTCTGCAGATCGCAGGTCTCCAATTTCTGCCTCAATACATCATCCCAGGCCAGCAGATCACGACTCCTCGTGTTATGGCCTGGTTAGGGGTATTTTAAAGGGTGGTGAATCCGAAAATGTTGATAGCAATGATAAATTCCATTCACATTTTGAAGGAGCCCTTTGTCTATTGACTAGAACACGTACAGGGAGGCCTCGCTTCGCTCAGCTACTTTTTCGCCCGTTTGTGCCTTAAATCTATCGCGAATGCATAGGTTGATATTCACTGAGTAATAATCTAAATGGGAAGAGTGAGACATTTGATGAGAAGGGTCGGTTGAGCAGGGGAAGAACTCAAAATGCAGGAATCGTGGATAGTAACTATTGAGTAATAGTTGCCAAGGTGGTTTATCAGGCTGGCTGCCGTATTAGCACACTGTGAAGCTAAACCAGTACCGCTAGGAGGAAATTCAAAGTTAGTTATGGGCAGGCGAGCAGAGGTGAAGCGAAGAAGATAAAAACTCTCATTGCCGATACGCGGCCGCCCATTGAAATCGGTCAATTAGATTCTCAACCTCGCCGAGTGGGCGGCCCCCGCAACCCGTCGCTAATTCTCATGCCGGTCGCATCCGATCGACGTTACTCGGAACCAAACCCCCTCGCCGACTACCTCCATAGCCTGCACAACTGTACCTTTTCTTTCACATAAAGCCCGTGAAGTGTGCGTGGAAGGCTAATCAGCCCGAGTCATTGGAAACTGTTGGCAGGTTGGTAAACTTCACCAACTTGTAAAGGCTATGAACGTCGAATGTACGAACCTTCTGAATAGAAGGAGCGACACAAAAAAGTTTTAACAAAACAGTACAAATTTCATACAAGGGTTTATTATTTTTTGGTAGACAATAACAATGGTATTATATTGTATTATAATACTCGCTTTATCCTAATGGACGCCCAAGATTTCTAAAAACAATAGTATTGTACAGAAAAACACGTGGCGCATCTAAGCTCCAAAAGAGGACAATAAATAGAGGCTGAAGCAGTTGACATGTTATTGGGATGGTGGTGGGCCAAGGGGTGTCCGAAGGTTGCGCAGCTACCTTCCACCTCCTCAAACTCCACCTAATAGCATAGGTGGTCTACGCTAAAAACTTTGTAAACAATTATTGAGTGTCAACTGTAACAAGAAAATTACGTTCGCGCATGCGCAGGGAGTACCACTGATTCAATCGTGATGAAACTGATAGGGAACCATCTAGGGCTATACCCACACAATTCCTGAAAATTTGATTGAAATCCGATCAAAATTGTAGGAGTTATGGCTGTGGCAAGGAAATTACGTTCGCGCATGCGCTGAGCGTACCGCTGATTCAATCGTCATGAAACCGACAGGGTACCATCTAGAGCTATACGCACACAATTCCCGAAAATTTGATTGAAATCCGATCAAAATTGAGAAATTTATGCCTGTTTCAAGAATTTCACGTTAGCGCATGCGCAGAGCGTACCTGTGATTCTATTGTGATGAAATTCGTATGGGACCTCAAGGAGCCTTATCCGCATAATCCCTCAAAATTTGAGCTAAATTCATTCAAAATTGTGGAAATTATGGCTGTAACAAGGAAATGCGGACAGACTGACAGACCGACAGACCGACAGACACGGAACCAAATTTGTTCAGTAGGCTATGAAACGCAAAATGCGAGTGGAAATTTTGAATTCGGACAACAAAAATTTTTTGGCTCCCGAAAATGAACACAAGGCTTCCGCTGCTTCGCAGACTCGGAAGCAATAATCGTTATGAATGTAAGTGAGTGTAATTTGTTGAATATCTGCTATTGGATAGGGATAGGGCACCACTTGCAACAACGGGAAGAATACAACTTGAGCACCCTGCAGAGGAGACAGTGACCACCAAAGACTGGGAACCTGAATAGAGCCGTGTGAGGGCGCTGGAAAGGCAAGTGCTGGCAGATTTAAAGTGGACAGGAAGTAGGCACCAAGCAGGGCGAAGGCACCAAGCAAGTCACGCCAAGCATTGAAAGATCGATTACCTATCGTTAGTCTTCCCAAGGAAGATGCAGGCGGCAAGCTCTAATCAGCTAGGATCAAACTATAGAGATGACTTGATGGCCTCTCCTACGACAAGCACGCAGCTACAGAACCAAGAATCATAGCGCTAAATGTGGATGTATTGGTTCCTGCAAGGAAAACAGGACTGCAGCTTCATTCAATTCACTAGCTGGGGACAGGGGGGCACTTCCTAGGTCAATAAGGGCCTGATTTGCTCGCCCATTTGTGCCACGAAAAGTTAGTTACTGTATCCGAAATTAGTGAAGAATCCTGTTCCCGGCCCGGTTGCCATCTCTCTGCTCGGCCATTATGAGCCATTATATGTAGTAACGTTGGATAAAAGTCCTGAAATATAATACATATATTATATTCGGATAATATTATTATCCGAAATAAGCCCCCCCCCGTCGCAATGTAAGAACATCACATCTCTTTCAACACATCTTCCTCCACAACAACAACATCTTTCTCTTTTGGTCAAGAGACCAAAAGAGAAAGTCAGAGTCTGGAGTAATTACTTGGCTTGAAATTCAGTAATAATAGATCAGATGGTGATTTATTAAAACATTAAAAACTCGTCACAAAACCCTTCCAATCGTCGGAATTTTGAAGGATTGATCCGACCCCACTAGCGGGCCATACACCTGCCGGTTTCTTCGACGCACCACAGTTTTTTTCGTGGAAACCCACAATGTTGGATGTGGTTGTGTGTCTGACGTATCTGCGAAATCAATGTCAACCTTGTTAGAAACTCTTGTACGATGTACGTAATATGTACATTATACAACGGTTCCCATGATGTAAGAAGGGAATACATAATATTATTATGTAAGAAGGGGCTCCAAAAAATGCTGAACAGGTTTTTGAGGCAGTCGATGACAGTGGCAGACCTCACGTTCGAGCAAGCATGTGCAAATGGGAATCTTGAGTAAGTAATTTAATATTGTTCCTATCTCAGCAGTATTGGGACATTTTCCCTGGCAGACAATAATTGAAGCTCTTCAAGAGAGCTGCTCTTGGGACCAAAGGGCTCTGAATGCCAAATTAAATTTTAAGCAATGCATTTATTGAAGAAATTGATGATCGATCCATCGGGTGTCCATCTCGCCCCTATTATCGATACACTGTGCGACTTCGGGAAATGGTCTGGTCGGCAGACCGTCGCGACGACGCGTCGGCCCGACGTATGTGTGCGGCATGGGTAGTGCGCCAATTCGCGGCTCAACGGACGTGAAAATTTCCCAGGAATAAGGAATGGACGTGCATCCGAATTTCGTTCACGAAATCACCCTGTGGCATGTTTTTAAAAGTCAAAAAGAGGAAAATACATCATTTTTGCGTCTTTCACGTAGTTTGTATTCCTCTAAATAAATTTGTCCTGGTCGATTCGAAACGTACGTGCGTGACGTCACCGTTTGACGGCTAGGGTTGCAAACTCAGAAAACCACTTTTTCCATAGGTGGGAGGCGTTCCCATAAACAAGCTCTTGACATTTTTAGAACTAATTTAAATAAAAATAAAAAAGTTTTTCTGCTATTCACCTTAAACCGCGAACGATCGATCCTTCAGTTTTTTTTTTTTTTTTTTTTTTCAATGGTGGCAAACTTGGCAAAGTGGCGAAATCGTCGACCAATGGGAGCTGATTACTGGTTTCTGCCGAAAATCAAAATTTATATTTTCCCATAAATTCTATAAATTCGTACGAACTTGCAATTGGTGTTTTAACCCCATTTTCGGTTATTTGGAAACCTTCTATCGATAAAAAACAGAAACGTCCACTTTTCGATTCCGACTCCACGTTATGAATATAGATAGGTAGATAGATAGATAGATAGATAGAAACATTTGTTTATTAAGAAGACACTTAATTTTCGTATATTAACGACATTAAATGTTTAAACTTTTAACAAAATAGTAAAGAGAAATACACACAAATTTGACAATGGGCGACGCCCGTCTGCCAGAGTTTGAACTTATTACCTATTAGGAAATTCATTAAATCCATCTTGTCAAATTTATCAAAGTGTTGGGCAAGAAAGCAGCGACAATAACAAGAGCAAGGGGTCAACGTGGCGCTTGGTCCCAATTAAATTGCTCGACCAGCTCCATCCTGTATCTTCACGCAGCCTGACAGAACCTGGCGAGCGGCAGCCAGTTTTCTCGATTCAAGACCCTGAGCCGGGTGTCCCTCGAGAGCTGGGGCCTGCCAAAGTACGGCATGCGGAACTTTCACAAAACAGGGCAAACCGCGACAAAGTGCTCCAGGTCCCCCGGCACCCCCATGTTGCAGAGCGAGCAGATCTCGCTCTATGATCCTCCTCTTGAAGCATAATATTATTATGAGGTCGGCTGTTGAGCCGTTGAGCCTCAGCAGGTCGCCACGAACTCTCAGCATCCAACGCAACACGAACATTGAGGCCTTCTGAGTTTTAGCTGTCAGATCGACACCTACTGATGCGGCCTTAAAATGGATAGAGTGGAGCAACCACCTTCCTAAATCAGGAATCCTCGGGCGAGGGGGAGCCCACGCTGCCACAGGCATGCTGTAGCTGGAGTTTCCAGCTGCAGCTGCGAAATGCCACCGGCCGTCCCCCTCGGTTTGGAGTTGGAATCGAGGTTGGTCGTGGTGATAGCTTGCCTCATAAGTTATAGAGGAAGCTGGGATACCAGCCCGTCATCTGGGAGAGTGAACTAGAACACTCGGCCTCACTTGTGGTGCGTATGCAAACAAGTACTCTTAGAACAAGGGGCCCCAAGTTTGGTCTCCCGCTTGCGGGTGGCAGGAGAGACACAGCCTTTGTGTGGCGAGTCCTCCTAAATAAACTAGACAACAACTGTCAGATCGACACACCGAACCCCCAAATCCAGGAATCTGTAGATCCAGCTCGTCGATGCCACCGCCCTGGCCTCTGTTATGAATATATATAAATCCCGTTATAAATAATTAATAATTTAATTATTAAATTTCGGTATACCGATATAATATATTATATAGATTCTTTTCCACATTTTGAATGGCATATCAAGCTTGGCAAACGACGCTTGGCTTGTCTTCCTCACTCTGTATTGTACTGATGATGGTCTAATCAACCGAAACGCGTCTACAAGTTTATATATTTTTATCGTGGAAATAGACTATTTCGTCTTAAATCGTCTTTTTTTTTGGCAAACGAACATGGCTACTTGTTAACTCTCTTTTGGCTCTCGTTTTTTTTTTTTTTTTTTTTGTTATAAGAGGATCGTTCCAGCAACCAAGTGACGGGAGCTCACCGCCCTCGCCAATTATACAAATACCCGTCCACTTTGTTCCATTTGGGACCTGCGGGCCGCTAATCCCGTTCCAACAGTCGAGCGCTTGTGAGGATTTGGTGGGCAGGAGGTGCATGACAGACCGTTTCCCCCCTCCTGGACGTCCATCGGGGGGGTCCCCAACGTGGATGATTGATGGAGTTAGCACATTGTTTCAGGTGAGGCAGCCGCGAATGAGGATCCCCATTTATAACTGGGTATCTAATAAACGTTGAGGGGCCCGTTCTGGGACAGACTCTGAGAAAAAACAAACAAAAAAAACTGTTTCATACATGGTTGGAAGATGGTGGAAGACTGGGCAGTACGTGTGCGTGCAGACCAACTTATTTGCTCTGCCCAGATGCCAGATTTGAACTCAAGAAGTAAAATCGGTAGGAGTATAACCTGTTATCAGGAACGTTTTGAATTTCCTTCTTGTCATGACAAGTTTTCTATTTCATCAAACACACTCCATGCAGAGCTGTGAACAATCAACCCTGGATAATCAATCGAATGAACATCAAAAGACAGGCGATACGAGCGCATTTGATGTTCTAAGCTAATACAATCCCCGTGGAGGCCATCCGGATATTGTTGCTCTTGCTTTGAGCTCGCCGATAGGCTGAAGGACTGAGGCTGGTGGAGCACGTGAACGACCTATTTGACCGAGCTACTGTATCATACCACCCAACACCCTTAGTGAAATAAGTAATTTAACTCGAGTTAATTAAGCCCTTGGACTGTAGGTAATCAAACAAGGGTTGCATTTCATAAACTTGAATGCACGAAGTAATAGCGTGTGTTTCGGGGTCCCAGAACGATCCGATTTCACTGTGGGGGTCTGTAGGGCTTTCATGGGGCTTCAAATATGATTTTTGAAGTATCCCAGAAGATCAAAATTTGATATATTTAATATTAGAAATTTTCCCGAGTAATTTTCGACGGATAATCCATTTTTCGAGATCCCACGAACAATATCCAGATCTTTTTCTTCTTTTTTCAAAATTTGTTTTTATTGCCACATAAATAATTTTCGCCCAAGTAACCTGTATCAAAGAATAATAAACCCTTGTGTAAAATTTTCTGTGCGTTGTTATCTATGACATGGTGCCAGATCGTGCTGGAAAGCCCTGGTACCCTAAGGCCCTGAGGCTCATGGTACAACTTCTGAAGCACAGATTAGGACTGACTAATGAATTTTCAACTGCTAATGAATCTGTCTGAAAATAAGGCCGCTTTGAAGGCTTTGGGCTCGTTTTCTATCACATCAAAAATGGACCGTTTGAATCAGTCAAATCCATCCTGTGCGACAACAGAGTGGCCCTTTCAAGGCGCCGTGGGGTCCCCAAGAAAGAAAGGACACGATTTTGCCACTTTTAGAGTAATCACCCACTATGCAATGCTCTCGCACGGTTTCGCTTCGTGTCAGTCGTGTATGTTGTACCGCATTGGCCACACTCAGTAGTAAATTCGCCCGCCCGCCGCCGCTCATGGTTCAGTCAAGGGCCACAGGAAGCGCCACCGTTGTCGGTGTGATTGTGAAGTACAAGTACAAGAGCACTTTAATTACGCGGACGGTCCCAATCTCACCGCCGACTTCACCGGACTGACCGTTTAATTTCATTGTTTATTGCAATGGCTGTGCATTTTTGACGGACCCAAGGATCAGGCATCCCCCGTCGACACTTCGTCTGGGGAGGCCAGGTCAGCAGATCCAGTTTTTAATCGAGTCTGTTGCCCGGGCAACCATTTTTGACACTTAAACTGTGGTCGCCTGGAGATCAGACTTCCGTAGGACGATGTCAGCGGGCCTGGGCTCCCTTAGGGACGATTCCTCTGGAGAAGCTTGCCTTCTGATTCCAGTAATATCTGAGGATTCAGGGCAATCCGGTATTGATGTTGACACATCAACTTCAATACTGGATTCTCCCTACTCTGCCTTGATACACCCTCCCAGGCCAGCAGATCACGACATCTCGTGTTATGCCCTGGGTAGGGGTATTCAGGCACTCCCTTCCTCTTCCTTTAAAGACACCGAGGGCGAAATCCCAGTTGAAATGAAATGAAATGAAAAGGTTTATTTGTAAAAGCGTTATGGCGAAACAAGAAGCAAAATCTCAGTTGCGCTGGAGGCCTTCCCCCAAGCACACACAAAAAATATTGATAGACCTACTAATCAATTAGGAACACAATATTTGCATGTAGGTGCACCTTCAACATCCGTTCAGCAGGGTGCCCTACATAATATGAAATGGAAAGGGCGTGTATCCAAACCATGATCAAGGCAGGAACCAAAACGGAGGGCTCTGGGAAGAGCGTGTCCTACCTACAGAGGCCGTTTCGAAAAGAGCATACTTGGTCAATCTGTCGGATGATACCATCCACTCAACACCACCATGTGCAATGACACCTAATGGGTTGTAGAGGCTGCCAAACTTGCGCGCTCTCGAATGTACAACAAAATCATTTTCCATCATTCGATATTCCGAGGGGGTATTACTTGTAATCTATGTTCGTCTGTCAGACCTGAAATGCCGAAGAGTCGGTTCTCACAGAATTTCTTCGGTCCGCCCGAACAAGAGTGGCAACTACGGAAATTACCCATCAAACTCGTCAAAACTGTCTGCCTCGAACAGCGACGAGGAAATAATTCAAATTCCGCACACGTAGTTCAGAGAAAGGAAAAGGCGCTCTCCTATCAACAGGGCTTTGAAGGACTCAATTCGCAGTCCCTGAGGCCCGAAAGAGGTATAAAGCTGGCGAGGGAGCCCTTGATAATATTGGAGGTTCCTACCTTTAACCCTCTCCTTCCAACCCGTTTCATCAATTATCTGGTCTGGGGAGGGGGTCCTTTCCGACGTTGCGCACCCAGTGGGAACAGTTTGATGGCACTTATCTGACAAGCCCATTGTTGCCCAAGTTGGTTCGAATTATCCTAATCACTTGCGCCTTGATGCCTCCAAACCCCACTTCACTTGAATCCCTGAATGCTCAGCCCTTGGAGGAGCACTGGGGGTGGTTACTTCGAGTTCAAACTTCATCAGAGATGCCAACGTTCGTCAAAAGAAGTTGTTAAATAGTCCACGATTTGTTAAATGATGATCCAGTCAAATTAGGGAAAATAGAAAAACGTTTTGTTGCAGTTCTGGGAATTTTTATAGTATTTTGCGCTGTTGAACACGAATCTGAGGATTGCGACTAACAATTTTGCCCGGAAAAACTTTTTTTTTTTTGCAAACACATCAAAATGTAGGGAGATGATTTTTTTGTGTGTGTGAATAACTCCGAAACTTCAACGTTTACGTGACAAACCTTCCTATACAAAATGAAAGACTATCACATTTCCAACGTTTTATGAAAGAGAATTTTTTTGTGCAATGAACCCTCTAGCCGTCAGAGCGACCGAAAAAAAGCCGAAAAAAACTAAAACCCACCGAATCACGCCTTTTTTTTTTTTTTTCAAATTGCATTAAAAAATTATTTCAGTTGGATATTTCCAAACATAATGAGTCATTTAACAAGGTTTATTTGCCAATTCAAAAAAATAAATATAAAGATGACATATAATTTTTTTAAAGTAGGATCTACCTAATATGATACAGGTAAAATCTCATTCTAGGAATAGAAGCATAGTAATATTATGTTTAGAGTCTAGGGGATCGATTACGGCATGTAATAGATTTCATGTAGGTAGGGGCAGATTCAGTCTTCTTTTGCACCTTCTTCAAATTCCAGCTCCTGAAGGATGATTTCGTAGTTCTCGTTGGACACATGAAAAAACGTCCAAAAAATACATCAAAAACGACACCCCGATACAGATACGCGTGTTTTGGAGGGTTTTCGTATTCTCGGCTGTTTTCCCGACGCACAGATGAACAAAACGGCTTCTTTTACTCCGTTAATATTTAGAATAAAATGTTTGGTTTGGTCAATTTAGAAGTATTTTTTCGCGCTGAATCGAATGGTGAGGTTTATTTCCCGATAGGAGTCGAAGGGAAGACGATATTATTTAATATCGATCCTATATTAATAATGGGCCTGGGAACCGAACGTCGACTAATACTTTTTTCTGAAAGAACTTCATAATTTGAAGGCATAGCAGTGAGTTTTGGGCTCCTACGGTGTAATACAAATTTCCAGGGCACTGTCGAAAATTTCAACTTTGAATCTGGAGGGAAAAGTGGCGCTACTCTCTCATTGGCTGCTACACGGCCGCCATTTCCGCCGTCACCTCCGGCAGATTCCCGTCGTTCCCTTCTTATGCTAGCGCACTCTGGCGGATTAGTAAAAGTGCCACCGCGGGAAAATTCAAAACGCCAAATATTCACTAGTGATTTCCTCTGCTCAGACACCTAATTTCTCAGTGCTAATTGTACTGAGTACTTTGTTCATTACTAGTTCAACTATGTTCGGCCGAATTTTCCCATTTCTCTGACCTAGTTCCTTGGCCCATTATTATTTGTATTTTCCCATAAATTATATAAATTGTTGGGAACTTGCAATTAGTGTTTTAACCACATTTTCGGTTATTTGGAAGCCTTCTATCGATTAAAAAGAAAAAAAAATCCAGAAACGTCCACGGCACTTTCTCGGCATTTGGCGTCGCAGTCGAAGTGCACGATGCCTACTGTAGGTGTATTGTAACAATTCTATTGTTCGGGGAAACTGTAGCAAAATAATTTGTTACTTGTAATTATTACTCAGTTCAAGAATTCGTATGTTTTTACACTGAATTTTCGTTGAGCAACATCCCCCCCAAATCCGTTTGGTGAGTTTTTCATTTTTCTTCCTTTTTTCCGTTTGTTTGCTTTTACGAGAAATGTTCTACCAAGATTATGAAAGCGGAAACGGGCCGGCTGTTGCCCGGTGCGTGCCGAGCCAAACAAATTAACATACGATATTAAACCTTTAATTACTTCTGAGATAATTAATTTTTCTAATTTGCTCTCCCAATTAAAACTCGAGCTCGTGAACAAAGTTTGATGATTTTTGCGTTCCTGAGTTTCAATTCTTCATAGTGAGACAAATCGAGAAAATCCTTTGGTCGCCTTTTGAGGTCCACTTCTCTCTTCATGATGTGCCTTTGTTTTTTTAGGATAGGTATGTGGAAAAAGTAGAGTCAACAGGTTGATGGCGTAGCGAGCATAAACATGAGTCATATCTTGAGTATTTTCCGGTGATTTACTCATAGGGTTGGCGCTTATAACCATTTCAACCCTCAAGAGTTTTATCATTTTAAGGGACAAATTAATTTCAAATTAGGTAAACCCCGTTTGACTCTCGAAGATTTATAAAATCATTAATTGAAGAACTATTGAGCCTGCTGAAATGTGTCTGTGATTCGTGACGAAAACGAGACCAATCGTTCCGGCGTTAACCGTAAAGTTGGGCAAGAAAATCGTCTCGTGGGGAGCGTGGTGAGCTACAGTTGCACGTATCTCAGACACCCTCTCCTGCTACACTGTCACTCCCCCCTCCTCAACTTCGCACCTCCGTCGTCACTTAGAACAGTTCACACGGAGGAAACTCCTACCGCACCGGTGCTGGTCCCAATCAAGTTCCCATTGTCACGTACTTTGCCCGGAGTTAAACAGATTGTTCCAACTGCCTTCAACCGCATCCGGTCTCCTCTTCTTCACCCCGGCCCTCCAAAAGGGAACAAACAGAGGTTTTCAATGTGCCTTCTTCTCTGAAACATCACCACTTTCTGTCAAAGACCGAGCAAGGTTCCCATAGCACATTAAATATCGTGTCACGTCAACGAAAACCTGGACGGGAGCGGCGGTCCTGGTGATCACGGACGTGTGTCTGAGGGACTTGGGGAACTTCCAAGGACCAGTCTCGATTCGTGGAAAGATGATAAGAGAATTGGGGTGGCAGCGACGCAAAAGGTTTGTCATATCTGGATATCTCCAGTGAAAACACTGCTCCCCCAATTCCGCTCTCCGTCAAGACTTAGTGCCTTCGTAGTGGACCCACAGGGAATTGTCGACCTCTTGAGCCCTTGTAGTTTATGTATATATATAGTGTTGGTATATTGGACTTCGGGAGAGCTATCCTGGCCGGACCCTTCTCCTCTCGCATCCTCCTGTACGCTTCAGAGCCATGGAATCATGGAGACCAATAAAAAAAACATGTTACTTCCCATTATTTTATTCATTTTTAGTGATTTAATAATCAAACCCATAAAAAAGCTTCGTCTATTTTATTCGTAACCCTCAGAATAATGTTTCTTTAACAACAACATAGGTGCTCACGGTTTGTTCTGATTGGCCCAAGGCCCTGAATTCGCAATGTTTGTAAGTAATCACTCGTGCAACATTCATCCCGCATTCGGTCCACAATCTTCAACAAGAAGTCGACCATGGGAGTGAGCGGAAGAGCCTTGTCAGCTCTGCACCACCACAGACGTGATTCCGTTTGGAAAATTCAGAGGGTTTTCAATAGGCCGTGGATTCGAGGGCTCGCGAAACGAATTGTGACGAAAAGAACGGGCGAT
The DNA here is from genome assembly GCA_955831195.1 of Pilophorus perplexus. NCBI lineage: Eukaryota > Metazoa > Arthropoda > Insecta > Hemiptera > Miridae > Pilophorus > Pilophorus perplexus. The sequence continues at coordinate 4,799,246 of OY037017.1, forward strand.
GAGGAAAAGGGGGGGGGGGGGATACTCAAACAAAGAATGAGAAACGAGTTAACCCGTCGAGAGGAGGCGAAAAGGGAAAAGGCGAGGCCTCCCGAACAATCGCTTTAGTTTGCACAGGAGGTTCGGATCCGTTGAGGAGAAGGGAGGCATCAAGGCGCAAGTGATTAGGATAATTCTGCCAACTTGGCAAACAATGGGCTTGTCTGACGAGTACCATCCAACAGTTCCCGGTGGGGCACTGGGTGGAGCAAATCTGGAAAGACCTCCCTGATAAAGTTCCAAGTGTCTGCGCTAAATTGTCGATTTAGTCATTTCAGACTACTTCAAGTGATTAAACAGATTTTACACGACAATACCTACGTTCCTCAACAGTTGAGTTACTAAACAAGTTCTCTTCATTTCTCTGAATTTATAAAAAGGATTAATGCCGTAGCTGTGGAGTGAGTGGAAAGCGCTATGAAGGGCCATGTTGGATGACTCAGGGTCCACACTCGAGAGGTCGAGGATCCCTTGTGTCCGCCGCGCAGGCTCTTGAGGTGGAGCAATTTGGGATGGGTATCGAAGATAAAAATATCGATATTAGATGTCGATATACACTTTTAAATATTCTATCGGTATGACAACATATCGACGTACAAAATATCGAATATCGATAAATTAAGGGGGGGTCACCCACTTGAAAAAATTTTTTTTGCCCATTTTCCAAAAAAAATCTTTTTATTAACTATATATATGTAGAAATCAGGAGAATCAAACGGAATTAAAAAATATAAATTCTAACCGGAGATATAGCCATCCAAAGTTAGTAGGTATCCGCCAGCTTCGACAAGGCATTTATGTCCACGAAGTCAACCGCACTCTCACTGTCAAGCAAATCATACTCCTGCATCTAGAGTTTGGTAACTGATTTGGGGTTTTTATACCTGCATTTGGAGTTTGGGAAGAACGAGAGGATTGTGGAGTTGAAGTTTGAGTCGATGTTGAGCAATTCCACTCCAGCTTGAACACCAACATCACCTGTGGTAGCTGTTTTGGGCTTTGATGGGTTGTAAACGTTGACCCGTTTAAAAAAAATACCTTTATACTCTATTCACGTTACCGTGAGAGTAAAAGTAAACAAGCTACATCCAAAATTAGCCAGCGTAACTCTCATGCGAGGCGGGTCAACCTACCACTCACCTTGCTGCCGTAACGCCCCATCTTGCCTTGCAGCATTGGATTTCATTGTAATAAAAGTACAAATGGGAATCCATTTCAGATTCTCATCAGAGAATAGATTGATAAGGTTTATAAATGTACACGGATAAAAATATCAAAAGGTATTATTTACAAATTATCATTATAATCATAATACTAATACAAATTACTTTACATTTTGAATAGTTGAGGGATCAGTGCTGATCAGTATTTACAATCAATTAAATTTAAAAAATCAATCAGTGCTGCTGTCTTCGCTCGTGTCTTTCCTCGTGTTTACGGTCACTTAATGGGATGCTCAAAATAGGAAGCACCTTTCACTGTGTGGAAAAGGTAGGTAGGCCCTTGACTTTACAATACTTGATTTACTGCTTGTGATCAATTGTATTTCCTGATGAATGATTGTGTCATTCTGAGCTGTTCGAGTATTTGATGAGCCCAAAAACAAGATCACGTTTCAATATTCCGGTCATACAAACCCGCCATGCAATGGAGCGTTGAAGGCTCTGCGTTCTGTTTACGTACTCTCACGGTAACGTGAATAGAGTATAGGCTTCGTCATGCCGATAAAAACTGAATGGATACAAACTGAATGAAACTACAGAGTAGCAGAGAGCAGAATGAATGAAACCGACCAAAACTACGCGAACAATATTCCAAACCTTCGAGCAAACGGGCTCCGAAAATTGAAAATAAACTGACGCTAAAGTGACTCCTGAACTGAACAAAACATTGTTGTGTTATTCTTTCTTCACGACTTACAAACTCTATGGAAGACAGAAAAAATCACTGATAAGGTTTAGATGAATATTTCTTTCGGAAAACTGCGTTGAAACTGGGAGCACTGCGTCGAACGTTCCTCTTTTTTTGTTGGCCACACTTCAAACGCGTTTTTCTCGGAATGACTTTTTATCAGACGTTGGACTCTGTTTCTTCTGTCCTATCAATCGTAGCACCATTTTGTTTTTTTCTACGTGTTCCTCAACCGATTCTTTATCGATTGATCGACTGGGAATGTTCGGAGATCACTAGGGAGTTCGGTAGTGCCGGGAGAAGGGGAAAAAACATCGGGTCGAAAAAGGCGTCTTGGGAGATGACGTGCCATAAATTCAGGTAAGGAGCTAAAATTCTCTCGACCGACCAAAATGTGGCCATGGAGTTGTAGAACACGGGGAAAAAAAATTAAGTCCCTATCTGTATTGGTTTCCAAGATTTTGGGGCAAACGTGAGATAGGACAATAACACAGATGGGTGACCCCCCTTGATATCATTCACACCCAAGACAAAAAAAAAAAAAAAAAAAAAAAAAAAAACAAGCTTAAAAAATGACTCAAGTTTACTACTGCAAGCCTACGAAGGTCGGTAAACAAAATGAATGGCGGAACTTGTAACAATCCAAACAGAGTCAACTGGGAAACAATAAAAAATCGCATTTCTTAAGGAAAAAAAAGAAGAAGAATTCTTCTTCAAGGTTGGTTTATTGCTTGGTTCTCACTGATTTCATTCCCTTTTCCACGCTTCTCCTTCTGCATCAAGGAGGTTAGAAGGGAATAGAGAAGGCTCTAGCAACAAGAGACTGTGTTGCAGGCTAGAAAAAAAACGATATAGGGTTGGAAAAGATTGCCTACAGTTACTTCTGTTCTACGCTGTTAGACGTGAGTAAACAGAGTAGAATTGAAGTAAATGACATTTACATTGTAATCTTTTCCATCCTAAGGATTTTAATTGAACGATTTGAATGGTGCAACAATCCAAAAATAATTTAAAACAAATAGATGATGAGAAATAGATAGAAAAAAAAAGATATATCATGACTTGACTCTCTCGTTTAACGGATATCGATATGAAATACCGTTATTTTGGTAGAAAAGTCGGTATTCTGAATCAGAAATTCTGAGGCATTGCGTTTCCGCTGGAAATTTTCAAACATGATGCACATTCCCGCTGGCCTCTCCACGTTTGATAGGTTTGATTGATTGAATGAGTTATACCAGGTCCTATTCATTAGTTCGCACAACCTATCCCACAATTGCTGCCTCCTGATAATTATAATTATTATTACAGAGTCTTCATACTCACGGATACATTAGTAGAAAAGCAATACTGTTCAACTGGGAACGTCATTTAATTATTACAATAATTGTAAAAAGTGAAATGATTTTATTTTTTCCTTCTCCAATTGACCTGAAAAATTAACTCTAGAAACCGAAATCCCTCTGCAAGTCTCAACCACTAGCAAAACCATTCATAACTCCAGTCTGCAGCCCCATAAAAGCCTTACAGAGGTTCATTGAGTGCTCAGACAGGTGGGACCCGAACAAGTCGAATCCACGTACAAAACGCTTCAAAATGACTTCCCACTGGGCTCGAGTGAAAAGCCCAAACCCGTCAAACCCTGAGGGTTTAACCCCTCCGCCAGTTAAAGCCTTAAAATGTGCAGGGACTACTCTAGGAGCCCTTTCAACCGATTTCACGCCCAAAATAACTCCGAGAACGACACCTCACGCGACCCCCTGTGAAATCCATTAAGGGTAGGTACTTCGGAAGACAACTACCACTGCTAGCTAGCTACTGGTTCAACTGTTGATTCCGATCTTGCCACATCCCGTTACACTACAACGAACCTTTCAGTTCGTATTTCTCGTCTCGACAAACCTGACGTTCAACAGAATCCATTTCAGGTTACCTATTTAGCTAGTCAGAAAGGAAACTTTTCAGACAACTGTTTTTCATTTAAAAGTAGTCATGTGCGGGTTCTAAAGTGTAGAACCATGTCATGATGAGTCCCATTCAGAGATAATCGTACACGATGGCTCCCGAGGGTGAAAATAAGTGTACATGATGGGTCCCGGGAAGGCGAGAAGAATAACTGTATAATATAATGTATAGAATAAAGATCATGTATAATATTATTATACAGCATGGGTCCCGGAGGTCCTGTAACCGGAGGTGTTATCGCAGTTAGGCAAGCTAGTAAAAATCAAGATTACCTATATCGTTATTCCTATTCTTATTCTTTATTTTTTGGTGTGCTGGATCCGAATCTGAAGAGATCGAAAAAATATATGTTATGCGTTTAGAGATACTCGAAAAAAAAAAAAAAAAAAACTCCAAAATGTTGGCACTTTCATCAGTTTTTTTTGCTTCTAACTCTGCATCTAAGCAAAAGTTACTAGTATAAAAGTGAGAGCATTAAATCTAAAGATCTTAAAGCTATATATATATAAATGACTGCCAAATCTGTTTGAGGACTCACTACTTAAAAACCAGTGGAGTGTTTGGCACCAAATTGTGTGAGAATGTTCGTGAAACATTGTAGATGGTTTTTGAGAAGTTTCTACAAAATCGGTCGAGCCGTTAATGAGATAATGAATTTAAAAATCTCAATAAATTATTGAGTACAGCGAAGCGCACCGGCTCAGCTATTCCTTATAAAATTCAGTAGCCTAAGTTGATTGTAGACCCAATAGTTCAGCTAGAGCGATTTGAAAAAGAACGAATTTTTATAAAAATTTGTGTATACACGTTTTTCGAAAAGTCACTTTTTCTAATTTCAAACCCGTGTCGAACGTTTGCGCCAGAGGTGCGGTTCATTAGTGAATTTTTTGGACATTTGCGCCTGCCACCAAAATCGGACAAATGCGCCACTGAAATGAAACAAATATCACTGTACGTTTGCGCCAGTGAAGAATCAGGATCGTGGAAGTAAAATCTCAACTCAAGACCAACCCGTCGTCAAACATTCACAATAAAAACTGTCCCTAAAAGCTGTCCCAACTGTGTCCCATACATTAGTAGCGCAACCCGTACTTTGGTCCCCAATTTTGGCGCCACCATTCCTGTGAACATCGAGATTCCTATGTGCAAACGTCCAATATTCACAACGAAAGACATCTAGCGCAATCTTCCGAGTACTATCCGAGTTTGGCGCATATGTCCTCACAATATATAGTTGCTTCGTCAATTATCTGGCGCAAACGTCCGCCAGCCATTTCAAACAGCTCAACCTTCAAAATGGCCGGTCCTTTCAGGAAATCTTAGATAATGAAAGTTGTAGAGCGTTAAATTTCCTATAGGATAGGCACCCAAAGTTAGTCGAAAAGTGCCTACCGTACGAATGACGGCAGAGTTGAAACAACAAGTGATACACACCAAAACAACAAGTGATACACACCAAAACCTACCAGCGAAAAACCACGTTTAACGGTACATTTTTGGCTGTAGCTCGGATATTATTGGTTCGATTCAAATTGAATTCGTGTGAAAGCTTATTAACTATCAAACCTGATATTTGGATGCAAGATTCAATCACGTAGGGACCGGTAGGACAAGAAAATTCGCGTTTTTGGTAACGTTTCCGTACCTTTTTTTTAGTTTTGTGCGTATAACTCCGAAACTATGCGTCCTGCGGCAATCACCACTATTATAAAAGTGATAGAGCATCACATTCCCTAGTAAATTCATTGGTCCACTTCGATTGTAGACCCAGTAGAACAGGAGCTAGAGCCGATGAAACCCGATCACATTTTTCCACTTGTTGCCTACCGCACGAATGGCCGAGTTGTAACAATGTTTTACTGGGTGGGACCCATCGCGTACATTGTTTCAACCCCTCCGGGACCCATCGTGTCTATGTTTTAATCCCTAATAAACGTCCGGGGCCCATCGTGTACCCCACGTAGCCCCTCTCAAAGCGGACGTCAACCCGCTTTCTCTTTAAAAAGCGTCAATGGTACGAGTCTACTTTCAATCGCAATATAATAATATTATATTGCATAATAATACCCTATGTTATTATGCATATTATGCAACCATGTGCGGAGGCCCAGAAGATGAAAAAATTTGAAATGGCCGAAAATGATGCATACCTAATCCGTTAAAAAACGGGTTTATCGGTTAATTCCCTAAATACCTAAACAATTATTGTTGGTGTCAATGCATTTTTGACCGCCTATCCCGGAGTCTTGAGGAGCGCTGTGTCATAACAAGAAGCTCATGGTAGACCTACTGTGATCAGAGCTTCTTTAAGTACTGTTAAGTCGATAATAACTACGAAGGGGAGCTCGTTACCCTGGAAAGAGGATCCCCCAGTGGCCCATTAGCCGGCCAGCATTGCCCATCGGCTGCCTGCAACTAATAGATGAGACTACTTGGAATCCATCCGGTAAATACTCGAGCCAACGGTAAATATGTATGAGGGTGCCTTATCGACCCGTCCGCTTCTTTATCGCCTAGCCGAATCTTTCCGGACGTTGCTTATGCTCCTTCACTGTCAACCTGACATAAAAATTGCAAAGAGAGTCCACTTTGGGTTGACGGGTTGATTCGCCTGAATGAGAAGAGTGTGTATTTCGAGCATTGAAACCTACACTGAAAGTACACTTAAGGCATCATGGACCTTCCTGGCGGCACATGGAATATCATCATGGCAGTAAGTTCAATCAAGCAAATAGACAGAATCTTTGGAAGGAACCTTCAGTTCAGATGACTACTTTCCTGATAAATCACATGCCAATCAAAGCTTTTCAATATCCAAGAACTAATCAATAAACCAGGGTATTTGACTAGTGCTTCAATTTCATCAATAATCCTCGAGCTTGATATCATCTTTGGATGAAATAATAGAAAATTTCGATAGCATGCATAATGTATGTGACGCTCAAAAAGACTTGCTATTGGAGGAGCGTATTAGCCGAAGGGCCCTTTGATCATTGCATAACGTAACGCTCTATTAAGTCTTTTTTTAACAGAAAGCACATCAAAAGTCGTTTCGGATCACAAATAATATGTCTATGTCCCCATCGTAATCAGCTTGTCACCGAGTGCTTTTGACGTTTCTGATCCCCGTCGGCGTCCAGTAGGGCATCCATTTACAGCACGAATCTTTTACAGCTGTAAAGTGGGGCGATCGTCTTCTCTCCAAAATAATGGTGGTGTTTTTGAGTTTTCTCCTCTCCAGGTTGAATGTGTTGAACACATTGCCATGTTATCTCTCCTCTCATCGTTGCCCTGTTACGTTTCCCCTTCGATAACAGATCATCGCCTATCCGTTCCTCTCAATCACCGAGGTGAGTCCAGTATTCGATATGAGCATGAGTCAAAAAGAAGTTACAGAAATTCATAGCCAAAGTGATGTTAGTGCAGAAACAGGAAAAAGACTAGACCCGAGGCATCCATTTCATTTCATTTCATTTTACATTTTTTTATTTGTAGTCACCATGATTATGGTATTAGGCCTACAAACGTCATGGTATCAGAAAGGCAACAACAATTACGTAAAAGAAAGAAAAACGGAAACTTAACAGACAGCAGCAATAACAATCTCATTTTAAATTCTCATTTTTAACGGAATGATGCAGTCCAGAAGTCATCCATGGTGTAAAGACACTCCCCTATAAGATTGTCCTTCAAAACTCGCTTGAAGACATTGAAAGATTCCTCTTCTCTTATTGCCTCGGGTAGGTGATTGTCAATCACCCCTGTTCCCCCGATTGAATAAGCGATTCGGAGAGATCACTCAGGTACCAACATCTTTGCCAAAACAAATTCAAATAAACTCACAATACAATCATAAAAAAAAAAAAATCGCTTATTCAATCACTGATTGAGCATCTTGAGCCCCAAGAATCTCCAATGGTGTTGAGTCCTGCTGACTCAGCAGTGCTGAGTCTTGCCCGATCTAGCTGAGTGGCTCGACTAGTATCGTAGCAGTGGACCTCTTAGCCATTTCTTTCTTAGCCTCCAGAAGAATTGTCAATACGTACAGTGAGGGTACCGAGAGAATCCCACACTCAACGAATAGCGGCTTGGCATGACTGTCCTTGGGCTTCCTACAGACAATTCGTATACGAATCTTCTTCTTCATCTATAGAACTTCTATAGAACTTGTTTCTGTAGTCTGAAGACTCGCTACGACTCGGACATATGGCCCCATAGCACAATGCTGCCTTGCAGTCGAGATGCGAATAGCCCATCGTATGACAGCACCATGGTGTCCTTGTCCACGGAAGGGCACAACCTCTTCAGGCCATAGATTACACGTCGCAATCCTGCCGTAACCAGGTCAACCTGAGGAGTCCATGTGAGTCTGGTATCGATCATCACTCCCAGCAACCTCACCGACGACTGGCACCATGTCTTGCAAATGTCACGTACTGCTGCTTGTCCTGATTCTGCTTCAACTTGTTTGCATGAAACCAGTCAGCTATCTGCTCCTATATTTCCTGCGATCTCAGCAGTACCTCCTGTGCGTAGTTACGCATTTTCGTAATTGGAAAAAAGCGCTGTAAACGCTGTAAAGCTGTAATGGATGCCCTAGCGACCAGTGTACACGATTGGCAAAGTCTCGTAAGCTGAGCTGCTGAGTGAGCATGCACTTAGCCTAGCCCTAGGTGGCAATACTAGAAATCAATCTGAAAAATGAATAAGGTAGTTAGTTTCGAAGAGGCCATAGGGTCGGATTAGAATCCCTCTGTGTCCAGAAAGTGGTCGGCCGAGCGAAGCGAGGCTCCCCTGTCAAGAGTGCAAGTGCACAATTATTATTCAACTATGTATTAAAATATGATGTAATATTATTATACCCATTCAATATTAAGGTGCCTGAAGAAATTCCTCCGACAGCGAATTTTCTCCTCGATAAGAGTGTTCATAGAGAAGGAATAGGTCTTAGATGTATTCATGTGCCATCAGATCGAGATTTATTGCACTCAGATTTCAGAAAACGAGCTTTTTTCCGGAGATATTGAGATTTATACGCCATGTGGGTCTCCGTCCGCTTAGAAAAAAAGAACAGTGATTGAGGGCCCTTGTACTCACAAAGAGGGTTTAGGTTCGGGTTAGGGAAAGGGCGTCGGGTTACGTGACACAAAAATAAACAAAACTGATAGGTGGATTGTGAGGATTCGGGTGGACTCGGGAAGAGAGGAGGGGAACCGAGTTTTCCGAAACCGTAAAAAACCGGCACGAAGATAAGACATCAATAGGCTATGACGCCATAAAGCTTCCCCTCCCTTGTGGAGGATCAGCAGTTTTCACGACTCAGCTTTTCACGACTATGCAAATACACTTACACCTCCCCTCACCCTTCATCCGGTTCTCAGAAAGGCGTCCGGAACCGACCCTTAACTCAAAACAAGGGATGAAAAACAGAAACGTTTGTTTTCTTTTCTCGAACGGTTAGGCTCACCTTCGACCTATTTTCCTAGCGTGCATAGACCTTGCGAGGATGGATAACCGTCAAAACGTAGGCCTCGAAAATTATGAACTTTAATTTAATTAAATTAAATTTTGCGATGTTGTTTTTCATTCGAATGTTGATTTTTTGGTTGCAACACAAATAGCAGCTATTATCTACGTTTTGCACATTTGTGATATGCCATAATATGGCATATCACAAAACATATTATGTCGACGAATATTATTCATTTGGGATCATTTGTATCTCTGTTTGGTATAAGTGTGATGCAAGTGCCAATTTATGATTTTCTGTGATGATATTTTATGTGATGAATTTGAGTGTGATATATTTTGTGATATAGGTAATGTGATATATTGTGTGATATTATCTGTGATGAATTTGTGTGATATTCCGATGTGATATTTTCTGTGATGAATTTGTATGATATCCGGTGAATTTTCTGTGATGAATTTGTGTGATATCCGGTGAATTTTGTGTGATGATATTTTGTGTGATGATATTTTCTGTGATGAATTTGTGATTTTCTGTGAGGATATTTTCTGTAATACCACCACTTTTATATTTCCTGTGACACCACCACCAATTTTTCCCATTATTTGATGAAGAAAACCGCGAACCATTTTTTTGTGGGTCACAGTGACCCACGATACACCCTGATCAGGAAACTGGGGCGATAAACATGGAGGGCTAAATGGGTCATATCGTTAACGTGGTAATACTTTCTTCTTTTTAGCGCAACCTTTTTCCAAAAAATGGAAAGGTGCGCTCACCTCTTCGACATGTATGTTTTTTTGTTTGTTTGTTTGTTTACAGAGCATCACGCCCGAGCGGCTCAACAGATTTTCATGAGGGTGGTCTCATTGTCATCAGCAAGTTCGGGGGGTGGTTATAGGCTACCTTGATTTTTCCTCCCTCATCCCCTTCATCGGTTTTCGGGAGGTCCTTCACGAAGAAAGTTGTTTATCTCTGATGTGTAACTAAGGAGGCCTCAAAAGGAGGACGAAAGTTTTTGTCCGATTTCGTTGGTACAAGGGTCTATGGAATGAGCTTTTCAGGCTGATTCCAACGACTCCAAAACGATTTTTGCAGCCTGAGCCGTTCGTTACCCCTGATTGGCATAAGGTTTTCTTACGCATCGGTCGTTAGGGTGCAGTTGTTAACGTAATGAGCATCACGTGGATGATGTGTTGTGTGGCATAGTTTGGTCGCTAGATACCTACTGTTTCTTATTTTCTCTCGCTCATTAAATATATCGTAATAACAAAAAGGTTGCGCTCATCTATTCAATTCAATTGATGGCTTGTTTTTTTTTTGTTTTTTTTTTTTCAGAAAAAAATAAATTTCAGTCTGGCCGTGGAAGACTGCTAACTTTAATGGCATAGGAAAACTGCAAAAAATTAAAATTTACAACAAAGAAAAAATTAGTGAACTTTATTGTTTTAAAGCTTTTTAGGGAGCCTTGCTTCTAGGCTGAATCTCTCCACATAATTTACACGATTATTTTGTTTTATTTCGGTTTATGCGGTTAGAGGCTGCAGCAGAAGGGAATCTCTGTCGGCCTTTTAGTAAGGAAGTAGGCCATGCATAACCGTTAAAGAGATCCCACTTTATTAAATTCCTAGCAATTCACGGCATTTCTCCGGGAAAAATTCTTTCTGTCCACTTTATGAAATCCCCCACCGCATCAACCAAATGTAAGGGAATCTCTGTTGCTCCATCTTTTCGCCGTTACGGAAAATGGTCGCAACGTGGAATTCTCCGGGAACCTAAAATGGTCATCGACGGAGATTTCCCGCAGTATTTTTCCTCCTTTCTTCGCTGAACGGCTCTTTGGCTGTCTTGGGGTATCAAATGTACACAGCTCGAGTTCACATCGGGAATTGTACAAATAAAAGCAGCTAGAAAACTCGAAACGAAAAACTTACAGTAGACGTTCGTAGGAACATCTACGAAATAGGAACACAACCTAATCAAAAATTCATTTTGAATGCCTACCATCCAATGTGGCCTGTAGTGGTTGTCACGCAATTTAGTTAGCTCCAAATTAAGTTAGACTTCCGTTTCAAGATGGATCGTATTGTGAAACTGTGAAAACAACTTGTTTACTTTTCTTCTTCCATAAGTGTGAGTTTTAGGGCAGGAGATCGACAACCCATCCATCACTCAGCGCTAAAGTTTTGCAATTTCACCGTCACTATCTCAGAGGTTTTCCGCTCAGCGAGGAGTCGTCCACAAGAAAATAGTAAAACGTGAGGAATCCCTTCGGAATAATGAGGGAAACGGGTTATGGTTCGCACGAAATACCTTGTCAAGAATAATGTTGTATGTAGTATTCAAAATTATAATACTACGATTATAATAATAAGAGCCTATGAGAACCTTTTTACACGGTTATTGCGCTCAACCCTGCGATAAAATTAAGAAGATTTCTTCTATTGCAATGCAGGAATGCAAATCTGTGTCCTTAAGCTAAGCTTTTCTCATTTTTTGAAGGGGGTGTCGACTACTACTACAAGTTACTCTAGTCTACTACTATTTACTAAATAATTTACAGCTTTCAATAATATTGAAAGTTACGAGATTTATGAGAAACCTGCGGGTTGTAAGCGATTTGTACATCAGTTACAGGGGTTTGTAACCTGCAAGGTCCCCAAACGCCTGAAAACCGCGAAGTGCTTACATAGTCTGCATATTAAATAATCATTCACCCTCAGACCGCTCCTTCCACCTGTATTTTGCAGTCCCTTTCTTCCCCTTTCGCCCACGGGTTACTTCCCCTAGATTGCTCTTTGACCCTCCGGAAACGCTAAGTAGATTTCCGGCTTCAGGCCTATTCCCTTCGTTTGGAGCTTTTTCACTATTCAGGTCCCTATTAGATTATACGTGGGGTTTTCTTCTCGGGAATTATTTATGATGTCGAACAAGAAAAACTGGCGTGATTTTGAAACATGAATATTTTTATTATATTTTTATTAAGTCCGACAGGAATCCCGCGTGAACGACAAGACCCGAATCGAAACTCTTGGTAATTCATTTCAAATCATCAGGTAGAGTTCATTCAGCGATAGTATCACTCAAATCCAGCAAATCATTGGATTATTTCGGTGTGAACACAGTAATGCTAAAAAATGTAGCTGATTTGGTCATTGAACCGCTGACGTACATTATTAATCTGTGCTTCAAACAAGGTGAATTTTCAAGCTGCCTCAAGGTGTCTGCCATCACACCTATTCCAAAGAAAGGGAAGCCCACCAGGTATGATGAGTTTAGGCCTGTCTCAAAGCTTCCAGTTTTTGCAAAAGTAATGGAAAAGGTGGTTTTGGGGGACTTGATTGCGTACATCGAGGGGAAGGAATTGTTGCATGGCCGCCAACATGGGTTCCGAAAGGGCAAAAATACTTGTTCTGCCGCTTGTTCAGTGCTTGTGGAGGCACTTGTTTCCCTTGAAGGCAAGATGCTCACGGGTTTGCGGCTGTTTGACCTGTCTAAAGCTTTTGATTTGGTTCCCTTCAATTTATTGACTGAAAAGCTTGCACATTATGGCATCTCTCCAGTTAGCCTTTCTTTCTTTGAGAGTTATCTCATGGGCTGGAAGCAGGTAGTTTTCTTTAATGGTGAACAGTCCGAAGAAATAGGTATTCCATGTGGTATCAAGCAAGGATCTGGACTAGGCCCTTGCCTCTTCATAATATATATAAACGATCTAGTATACCAATGCCAGGACACGTTCTTCCTCTCCCTTTTTGCGGATGACATAACAGCTGTGGTACAAGGGAGTTCAGTTGAGGGTTTGGAAAGTAACATGACTGCACTTTCAGAGTTGATCGAGTCATGGTGTGATGTAAATGGTCTTCGCCTCAACTCTGATAAGACTCAGAGCTTAACCTTCCAGCTGAATGGCCCTCTCACCCGTTCAGTGAATCTGCTGGGTGTAGAGGTTGATAATAGAATTTCGTGGGCTCAACACGTCGACAAGCTGTCATCAAAACTCGCCTCCTGCAATTTCATGTTGCGCCGATTGTCACGATGTGTGTCCCCTGAGATCCTCAGATCAGTGTATTTTGCCTGCTTCCATAGCCGTTTGAGTTATTGCGTGCAGCTGTGGGGGAACTCTCCACACAGCCGCCGTGCGTTCGTCCTGCAGTAGAAGGCTCTCCGAATACTGAAGCACCTTGGATGGAATGAGAGTTGCCGAGGGCATTTTAACAGCTTGGGAATCCTCACCTTGCCGAGTCTGTACATTCACTCAGTTTTGATGTGTGTGCGACAAAATGTTAACACGTTGCAGAGGGGCAGTAACTGCCATCATTACTCCACAAGGCAATGCGAGGACCTTACCATTCCCACGGTCCGTCTGACAGCCTCGCTGCGGACAGACCCATCTCAGAACGGCCTCGTCTGTTTAATCGGCTACCAGAGAGGCTGCAGAGCTTGCCCATCCCCGCTTTCAAGCGAGCCCTGAAAGATATTCTGATCGAGGCGGAATTGTACAGTGTTGAGGAGTTTTATAATATCTCATTCGCCTCAAGCCCATAAGTTCGCCTGGGTAGCTCCATTCTCATGTTGTCAGGGTTTGTTTGTGAACTGTACGATGGGGCCCAAATTGTTGCTGTTTTGATGCTTGTGTTTTTTTCATTGCCGATGTAATCTTGTAATCTTGACGTTTGCATTGTCATAATATGACATGCATATTATATTACCTATGCATGATATATTATATCAAACCCATAAGTTCGCCCGGGTTGCTCCATTCTCACGTTGTCAGAGTTTGTTTGTGAACTGTACTATGGAGCCCAAATTACTGCTGTTTTCATGCTTGTGTTTCTGTCATTACCTATGTAATCTTGACGTTTGCATTGTCATATACATGGATTTTGCAAATAAAAACCAGTTTGATTTGATTTGATTTGAATTTCTAGAAACATCACAACTGCGTAATGTCTTCTTACTTCCTTCCTTATTTTAGTATCCAACCAAGGTGGGGTCGCCTAATAAGGCCAAGTGCTTTTTAAAAATAGGCTGAGGGAGTTGGCGGGAAAACTGAGTTAGCATAATTTCTAACACCCCAGAGACAACCCACAACAAAGGGAGGGGTGAGCCGGGTTCATACGGTACAACAACAGCAACGCTCCAAGTGCAAAACAGGCTACCCCATGCAGTTTTCGAGTTGGGTGTTTTTTTTTTTTTTTTTCATCCAATTACCTACTGAAATATTTGAGCTATCTCAGAAAATGTTTATGATTCTAAAAGCTGGGATTGGCTAGTTTCAGAATGTGTCAAAGGTTTCCTCTCAGTTTGTCTTTGGTTTCCGTAATGAGCTTGATTTACTCGGTAGACGAGGGGATCCCAACAAGTCCTAAGGTAGGCCCATCACAAGCAAAAATTTCGAAATTTGAATGGATTTACTTATGCTAGAAATTCTAAGTTTTCGAATGGATTTACTTATGCTATCAATGTGAAGTCAAGTCTCTCGTAAACAAAGTAACTCATCATTTAACTTTACCGGTACCACCTAATTTGGTCTAAGTCACTTTTATAAGTCGTTATTGCTTCCGAGACTACCGAAGGTATAAATGAACCCGCTTTTTTTGAAAGGGGCTATGTGACGTTTTTGGCCATTTTCACTTTTTATCATTTTCTGAGTCTTCATACATGGTTACAATTTTATAAAAGGTATAGCTATTTAATAGCTAGGTATATAATATTATAGCTTATATTATAACCTGGGCAATACGTTATCCCACAAGACTGAACGGACGCCCCGCGGACCCCCTCAAGGCTTGGTCCCATGGCAGAGACCTCGATGTGAGCTCTGTGGGTTGGTGATGCAGGGTACTCAACGAACTTCTCCAAATACCCCACACAACTACAGGATTGAATGCACGGCGGGTTGCCAGAGCCTGCAAGTGAAGCCTTCTACATTGGCAAGGAAACTCAGCTTAATCTTCGAAGTAACAACCACCGATCTACAACTGACAGCAGGGGGGCTCAACCGGTCAAGCGACATGCTGCCCATCATGACCTTAGATTCAATTAATGCTTCCAAGTACGAGTGCTGAAGCTTCTCGAAGTTCGAGACTCGAACAGGAAGACCAGGTGCTGCACCTCGCAGAACAGGCAAGAATCTGGGTACTCAGAGCGTTGCGACCACCTGCAGGCCATGACCTCAAAACGCACAGTTGATCCCCCTGAGTAATTTTTTTTTTTTTTTCATTTTTCCCTCCCCTCACTCCATCCCCCCCCCCCCCCCCCACCGGAACATATCTCAGCTCCTGCCTGCACTTATAGCTATAGCGGAAGCATTGTTTTCACTTTCGAGATCGAAAACATTTTTGTCCTCCAAAATTAAAATTTCCACTTGCATTTTGCGTTTCCAGGGCCTCTTGAGCAAATTTGGTTCCTTGTCTGTTCGCACGTTCTTGTTTCAGCGATAAATTCCTCAAATGTGATCCGATTAGGGTCAAATTTTCAGGGATTGTGCGGGTACGGCCTCTTGGGGTCGCATTTAAATTTTATGACGATTGACTCAGCAGAACGCAGTACGCAGGCGCAAAAAGGTGATTCGGGTCATCCTCAACAACATGGAATAAGTTGGTTCGTTTACGCAGCCATCGATTTTTTTAAATTCTCGAGACAAAATTCCAAGAGGTTATACATCCAAGGAATGAGGTGCAGTCTTTCACAGCAATCGAACACGAAACAGTACCACATTGCCACTATAAGTAGGTAAAGCGAAAATGTTCAAAATCCGTACACTGCTAAAATCTTTCCTGTTCAACCTTGGACGTTGAAATTTGAGGAGCCGTTCTGGGAGTGCAAGAGACGATTCAGTAGACGAGCATTCTCCTGATCAGCTGAGTGAGCTAAACTCTTTAAATTTATTTATTTATTTATTTATTTATTCACATAAATTTTTATACATACATTTGTTTTTCGTAAACTTACAATGGAGCTTTCCCTATTCCAGTCTTTTCGATACCGGCCTAAAGGTCTAGGACCCGTCCAGGCCCGACTCGAACAGCTCTCGTTGTACAATTATTGTATTCGTTGTACATTATATTATATAACTATATGCGATTAATGTATATAACTATTACAATTTTAATTACCAAGTCCTAAAAGTAATTCTAAAAATAAATTACATTCCAACTATACTACTACTAGGTACGTAGGTACCTAACTAAGACTAATTTTACCCCTGATATAAATATTCCCCTTAAAACTTGAATTTTTGAATAATGACATTTGTGTTTGCTTGTTCCTTCAGGTAGGCCAACACTTTTTTCTTAAACTCTAACATAGATGTAGCGGATTTAATAGTATACGGGAGATGTTCAAAAATCGCTGGTGCCAACCAAGGCAGCTGTCTTGTAAAGAAATCACTTCTAGAGCGTTCTATTGCCAGCATGCTAGTCATTGTCGATCTCGTGAACCTACTTCTTTGACACTTCTGGAAATCATCTTTAGTTTTGTACACATACACTGCCAGTATATATATATAGGTGATTCTCGGAGGTAGTATTTCAAGTGTGCTATATAGGTTCGCAGAGGATGAACGCCTGTTCGATTTCAATGCTATTCGTAAAAGTGTGTTGATTTCCACAGTCAAGGAGCTGAAATTATTCTGGTACGCACCGCCCCATGCAAGTACTCCATATATTATTAAACTATGAACAAATGCGTAGTACGCCATCGTAATATTTCTATTATCTAGCCAGTTTCTAAGAATAATGAATGTATGAAATGTTTTCCTAACTCTAGCTATGAGTCCATTGATGTGACTCTTCCATTTTAGATGTTGGTCTAAAGAGACGCCCAGATATCTAATCTCCTCAACTCTATCTATTCTCTCACACTTACAGGATCTGTTTTCTTGTTCATGGCAGTTTTCTTGATGAACAGAAAGAAATGACTCATTCGGCTGTCCTGCTATGTTTATTGAGAATGTAATGTATTTAGTTTTTGATACGTTCATGGTCAGACTATTTAGCGCAAACCAGTTTGTAATTTTTTCCAAAGCCCGTTCAGCATCGAGGTGGACCTGCTGCCATGTTTTTCCCTTTATAATTACAGCCATATCATCTGCAAATGCAACCATACTCCTATCTATATTTTCACTAGATACATCATTTACGTGGATGAGAACACTGTTATCAATATTTGTACGGAATACATCATTTAAGTGTATAAGAAACAACAGAGGGCCTAAAACTGAACCTTGGGGTACTCCATAGACAATGGGGGTATAACACGAGGAAGCTATGTGCCTTGTCCCATTTGGGAGTGAATTTTTCAAATGCAATAATTTTCTGAAACTTGCGATGAAAGTTGTTCGTAGGCCTTGTTACGACACCGGGATCCAAAGACGGCCTAGATCTAGGCTACATCCAGGCGACATAGCTCGAGCTATTTATTGTTTTGGTAGAATGCAAAAATAGGTAACAATTTTATCATCCTTTATTAGTCTGCCCATTGAGCTCGTACACCTTCGGGTATTCGCTCCATCATTTCTTTGCAAGCCTTCAACAAAAGAGAGGATTATTCAATTACTCCACCGGAACGAACGTCATGCATCATGCACGTGATACATATAAAACACCCTTTGCCCTCTGTGAATTGTTCAGACAACAAAATAGAGCAGTGAACTATAAAAGCTGTATGCGAATTCCCACGGCAGACCCTAGTTGCACCGAGAGAACGAAATATTCAATGTATGCTGCCAGAGGGAATTCCCGATAAACAATATTTTATATTCTCTTTCATAAAAAAAAAAGGAACATCGTGATTGTTTATTTAAATACCGGCGATTCGCGCCCCGTTTTGTTATTGCATTAAATTCAGTTTGTAGATCGTCCCTTTTGCAAGTCAAATCTAATCAAAGCACCTCGCAAACGAACGAAATGATTGCAGCTACATTGATAAGGTGAATATCATAAAATCATAACCCTTCATAAGTGACTCGCCCGGATACGGAGGATAAGTTGGGGTTCACATGGAAACTGAATTTTGCAGGATTAAAATTTAATAAGTTTAGCCGTTTATTTAATTTATAAATTTATCTATGTTTAGCGTTATTTAATAAGTGTTAGCCCACGGGATAATAATAAAACAGCAACAGATGTAGATGAACTATAAAAGACGATTTTTATCGTCATAAAAGTTCAACCTCTTCAAATATGTTTCGTTCCATAAAGCTGGAACATCAGTAATAGACAAGACAAGGAAATCCAAACAAATCCGGTGCCGGTCACCAATGTTTGACCAAAAGTCAATCACGAGTTGTAATACCTGCCATGTCGGCAGACAATTCACCTCTGAACGCAAGTTTATGTGAATCCTTTCTCTGGAACAAGAATTTCTAAAGCTTTTATAAGTACAGTGGTTGAAGACGTGACGAATAATAATATTATTATGGAGCATAACATGTGCACCGTTGCTGTCCTACTAGATTTTAGGAACGCTTTTGGATCTATCTCTCACCCATTGCTTATTAACAAACTGTGTTTACTCTACAATTTTTCGACGTCGGCATGTGCCCTTATATCGTCTTACCTTTGTGACCGGGTCCAGCGTGTTATAGCCAATGGTGAGGAATCTGGTGTTCTCCCGGTATTGGTTGGCGTTCCTCAGGGCACAGTGCTTGGGCCCCAATGTTCATAAATGATCTGCTGAGAGTTCTCAGGCTTTGCAGCTATCCTCTTTGCTGATGACTTTCAAGTTTACTTGCCCAGCGGTGCATGGACTGAATAGGGAGTTGGTTCATGTGGCCAATTGGGCACTCAGTAATGGAATTGCCATCAACCCCTCAAAAACCCAGGTTATGGTGATGTATAAGTATTGATTACCAACTGACCCGATACCCCCAATTGTTGCGGATGGAGTGGTGGCCCCATACTCAATCCATGTGAAGAATCTCGGCCTACACCTTGATGACACCTTAACGTGGGAGCATCAGGTTGTTCACGTCTGTCGGCGGGTCCCTTCGTCCCTTACACACTTCATGCCGTACCACTTGAAGAGAAGGCTTGCTCTCGCCATTCCTCATTTTACCTACTGCTCTCCGAGTTTCTCCACGGCTCTCTCTGCGAGGCTTTGTGGGAAGATTCGGGTTGCCTACAATGCCTGCATCCGGTGCCTGCATTTATAACATCAAACCTCGTCATTCAACCAGCGGGTTCAATCTTTTGCCAGTGCCTGTTTTGCACTACTATGTGATCCGTGTTCTGCGACTTCTGTTTCAAATCCTGTCCAACACCCTTCCGTCCTACTTAGATTCCCTCGCTCACCGAGCATCTTCCAATAGATCAGGTTCTCATCTAATTCGCTCTCACGGAACGTCCATGATGAATAAATCTTTCGTGGTTGCTGGGGCGAGGCTCTGGAACGCTTTACCAACTGGTGTACGCGCGTTCTCTGGGCCGGTTCATGGCCGCCAATTTGAGGCATTTTGCAGATGAGACTCAATCCTGAAATATCATTCATAACCCCCCTATTTTTTTCCTCTGCTTACCTTTTATAATTTATTGTACCTATTGTTTAATTTTATGCCTCTGCCCCGCCTAACGGGCCTATGTCTGTCATCTCAGTAATTAATGTGAGCTTTTATGGACTTTTTTACTTACAAAGTGGTTGTTTGCCGATGGTGCAGAGGTCTAATCCAATGAGTTTGGTTAGGGAGAGAGAACGACTCCTCTGCTGAATACTAAATTGTTTATTCAGGTAAACAATTATAGCGTGGGGACCGGTTTCGAGCAACTAAACTCATCTACAGCCCTGACAAGAAAACCATTTGTCATTAGCATCAGAGGAAAAACCATAAAATTATATTAACAATGTAAACTCGAAATTATATTATACTGAAGGTATATGAACAAACACAAATGGTGAAAAATTATAACTGACGAAAACGGTCCAGAATGGTGGTACAACCATTCTTGTACCACCATTCTGGACCGTTTTCGTCAGTTATAATTTTTCACCATTTGTGTTTGTTCATATACCTTCAGTATAATATAATTTCGAGTTTACACTGTTAATATAATTTTATGGTTTTTCCTCTGATGCTAATGACAAATGGTTTTCTTGTCAGGGCTGTAGATGAGTTTAGTTGCTCGAAACCGGTCCCCACGCTATAATTGTTTACCTGAATAAACAATTTAGTATTCAGCAGAGGAGTCGTTCTCTCTCCCTAACCAAACTCGTTTTTTACTTAGTTGTATTGGCTTTGCTCAATAAAGTTTTCTTCTTCTTCTTCTTCTTCTTCTTCTTCTTCTTCTTCTTCTTCTTCTTATTATTATTATTATTATTATTATTATTATTATTATTATTATTATTATTATTATTATTATTATTATTATTATTATTATTATTATTATTATTATTATTATTATTATTATTAGTGTGGGGGTCGGCTCCTGCCCCAATTGTAAAGGTAAAGTGAGTTTTACTTCAAGATTTTTGACCTCTTGGGCCTGTCATACCTGCCCCAATTGTGAAAACCAAGTTGGTTAACACAATAAAACCCACTTTACTTTACTTGACAAGACAAGGTCCGTGCGGACCCCACTCTGGAAGACAAGTGAAGAGGAAGGTACTCGTAAACTGATTTTTTCGCCAAAGGATTTTTCAGGGAGGATGGATGACGCCTCTGCTGTGTGGGGTGACGCGTCATTCATCATTTCAAGGCACCTTCGGCACACAGTTTGTCATTTTATCGTAATTTCCCTTGGTTGGCTCATCATTGGTGGTAGGCTAGTATTTTACGACTCATCCAGTGATCGGCATCTGTGTTATGGCCGAGCTGAAGATCCACCTCCCTCGCCATAGACATCAAGATCAACTACCAACGAGAATTTTTAATTAAAGACAGTACCTCTTTCTTTTTTACTTCATTGCGTCTTACGAAATTCCCTTTTCTCCATTATACTTCTTTTTTATTACTTTTTTTAGCAGTCCTACCGACATTTCTTCGAATGAGGGCTCTTGATGGAAGCGGAGAGCGAAGAGGAACGTCCCGACCTGTGACAAGACGAGGGAGTGACGCGCAGCCGTCATTTGCATAAATGAATGTAAAAACAAGATAAGTAAAACTGAATGTATAACGTGTATGAATATTCAAAGGGAACAAAAAGCGGTAGAATAGAAATTGGGTTCGCTTTTCCTTTAACCCGGACACCCACTACACGGCAATCCCTCCCTTTGAAACTGTATTCAATTCCAAAATCGAGAACACTTGCGTTCCGGGAGCGCAACATTAGGGGGAACCAACATAACCGCAATGTACTGCTAGTTGTTGTAGGAATACAGGACTTATGTAGGTAGATTATTGAATAATTAGGGATCAAAGCAATCAACGGGGATCAAGGAGGGATGTACCATTAGTCGTGATTGGGATCGTGCGTAATTTTCGCACGACCTGAACCCTACAGAACCAAACGTGGCATTTTCGCTCGTACCGTACGGGGTCT
Organism: Pilophorus perplexus; assembly: GCA_955831195.1. Classification (NCBI taxonomy): domain Eukaryota; kingdom Metazoa; phylum Arthropoda; class Insecta; order Hemiptera; family Miridae; genus Pilophorus; species Pilophorus perplexus. Next base: position 4,821,107 of record OY037017.1, read on the forward strand.
TGTCTTAACTCTGGTATATTCAGAGTAACAAGCGTTTGTAGTTTGGCGGGAAGATGGAGGCGTTGCGTCCAAGTTGTTGCCACAATGGGACTTCGTGGGTGAGTCAAGCAGCAGACCAGAAACTACCGTTATTACCGCAGAGCGGCGAGGAATTACCGATTATTCATATTTCGATTAATGTTAAACGCATTGTGCCGCTCACCCGGTTATCTCATGATGGTAGTTTCACGGATGATTTCAAGCACGCTTTCGACCAAGCTTCAGCACTGTCTTTAGCTGACATAGCCCGTCGTTCTTGCTCATCGTAATCATTTTGGCATTGTTTCCCACGATCTGGAAACCTCCCTCGACGTCTCGGGTGAGGTATCCGAGGAAGAAAAGGCTCCCCTGGTAAGCCCGTTGGCGTCGCGCGATGGACGCGTCAAGATTGGAAGCCGGACAACCGTCTCCCGGTACACACACGGCTGCAGGAAACAATATCTTACATGACTCCTCATGCAGGGTAGCTGTACTTCTTCCCATTCATTCTGCGAATCTGCCGGACTTAGGAAAACCCGACTACTCGGAGCTTCCTTAGGAACTCAGGTTCCCCTGCACCGCGGCTGGAACAACATCACTGACTGCTGATCACGCCTATTTGTGACAAGCCTCTGAGGATTGTCTACCTGTACTCCCTCTAGCCTCCTCCACAAACACTGGCGGCGTAACCACGGACGCTACGCCTAACGCATTCACACAACCTAATTAGGCTATACAACAATTGTAGGAACCACCCCACACATTCATCAGATGGTACCCTACAGCCTCCATCCTGTCATTAGATTCCGCGTTAGTTCTCATTTTTACGGGGAAGACTATGGAGCTAAGAGAGCTAGAGGAGAGTCTGAAAGCTTTGGCTGGATGGTCTATCTGGACGTGTTATGTGAACGTCCTACTTTTCCTCCTCTGCGAGTGTTGATCCAGGAAGCCCCCTTCAGGTTTTAAGCGTGCAACTTTGTAAGCTTTTTCTAGTAACTAGAAAAATCTTACAAAGTTGGCGTTTAGAATCAAAACCGGACAACTCCAAAATTTCAGAAAATTATTTTTTCACATTTTTTACAAGTTTGAACAAACATTTTTATGCTCTTAAAAGTGTGGGTTCATAACTGGACTAAAACCATGAGAAACAATAACATATTATGTCGAAATGTCGGGTTAGTTTCAAAAGCGGACAATTCCAGGTTCCTCTTAAAGCCGCCAGGTTCGCCACGGTCGCGCTCCCAGGCGTTATCACAACCACCACTGATAACGCTGTTTTATCTCGTCCGGCTGTTTATGTTGCGCATTTCTCTCGACAAACTTTTCGAATCGCTTTTTATTTTGTGATCTTGTGAACGTTGCGATGGATATGGGCGTTGCTGAAGAACTGGAGAACCCGAGAAAACGACGAAAAAAACGAGAAGCTTTGGAAGAAGAACGTAGCGAAAAGGGAAAGGTATGCATCCCCGGGTTTCATTTTATTTTTCAAGAAACATTACCTCTTGCGATTTTATACGTTGGAGTCATTCTTCTTCGAAATTTTAAAAGTTATACTCTTCGTTATTGTTTTCAAACAAAGAATCTCTCTAAGAATGATCGGTGTCTGTATGTATGTATGTATGTATGTATGTCTCCCTTTCACTGTCGGAGGGATTTTGATGCGGTTTTTTGCAAAATGATCGGGATAGCACGGGGAAGGTTTTAGGCTATTCAAACGGGTTCGAACGGCTGCCGTTCTCGCTGAAGTCAGTCCTACGTTTTCCACTTTCAACTCGCGCCAAAGCCCGTTTAAGGGGTCGAAAAAATTACGAAAAAATACCAGCCGTATAGATCAGACCTGGAGGAAGACGTCGGTCAAATCGTAATTCGGAAATTCGCCCGGGAAATTCGCCGGAAATTCGTCGAAAAATCGTCTTTCTCCCGTTTGTCCCACGTTTTTTCGGGTTCAAAAATACCCAGTAAGGAGCCATTTTTTGGGTATGGTATCCGCGAGCCAAATGCGCGCCAAAATATGGCCAATCCGATTCCGAAGTCGGATTTCAAAAAAACCGAGGGGGAGGGGGCGATTTCACGGTGAGAAGACAATTGGATCGTTTTAATTCGCGCGGGGCTAGGGATCTTAGAAAACGGAGGGTCCAGGGAACTTTGATAGATGGAGAGGCCTTTATTTAAAAAAAGTTGAATTGAATTAAAAATAATAATTTCCTAAACGGTAAGCCCTAAAAATATTATATTTCTGTAACGTAGAAGTATCCAAAATTAGCTAAATACCTACCTATTTTTGAACTCCTTAAAAGTGATATTTGAAAATTGAAGACTGTTTGTGATGATTAAGCTATGTTAAAATGAAATATTTTGAATGAATTAGGGTTTCTAGGTGGTTTTATTTAAAATTTAGCCTTCTGTCCCAAGGTACAATTATCTGTCCCATGGTTCAAACATGGGTGTCCCCAGGTACATACCACGTTCGTACCTAGGGACAAAATTGACATTTTGAAAAATCGAGTTTTGCGGTATTTAAACCTTTTTCAAAATTATGGTTCATACAAATAATTAAACCTCATGAGTAGTAGAGAATAATAAACCCTTCCATTAATTGCTAAATTACTCATGACTGGGGAAAAAATGCAATTTAAAAAATCGTCCCAAGGTACAAGACCTTCCCCTACGCCGTCCAGGCCGTTTTGGGCAGTAGGAATTTTTTTAAAAATCTGAAATTTCGGCAAAATACTTCGTTTACCATCTAGTTGTGCCCGCAAGGTTTTCAGTCCGATCGCCCAAACCCGTGGGGCGCTATGGGGCTATAATGGGGCTACGGGAGGGGTTTATTGAAGGCTTTTAGCTATGGGATCGAGTTAGGTGTCATTTTCGAAGTATTTTTGGACGTAGAATCCATTTTTTGGGGTCCCGGAACGATCCGATTTCACTGGGGCGATGTATAGGGCATTCGTGGGGCTAAAAATGGGATTTTTGAAGGATCCCAGGATGTTAAATATTTTTCGAGTAAAAAACACAGAGTTTTTGAAAAAACACACTTTTGAACAAAAAAATCCAAAAAAAAATTTTTTTGGAGATAAAAATCCAAAAAAAAAATTTTTTTAATTTTTTCATTGACAGAATTAAATTTCTGCACAAGTAACGCATATCAAAGAATAATAAACCCTTGTGTAAAATTTGCAGCGTTTTTTGAAGTGGTACTCCCGAAGTCCTACTATTGGAAGTTACAGGTCTGGAAAAATCCATATTAGGCGTTGAGACCTTGAAAGAGGTAATGCAGATTTAGGTACCAAAATTTTGAGAAAAATTGTTTAGAGATGTTTGAGCTTCTGAAAAATCACGAACAGCTGCTCAAAGCCATTCACGACTCTGCAAAATATGATGGATTTAAAAACGCTGCAAATTTTACACAAGGGTTTATTATTCTTTGATATACATTACTTGTGCAGAAATTTAATTCTGTCAATGAAAAAATTTAAAAAAAATTTTTTTTTTAATTTTTATCTCAAAAAATTTTTTTTTTTTTGATTTTTATCTCAAAAAATTTTTTTTTGGATTTTTTTGTTCAAAAATGTAATTTTTTCAAAAATTCCGTATTTTTTACTCGAAAAATATTTAACATCCTGGGATCCTTCAAAAATCCCATTTTTAGCCCCATGAGAGCCCTATAGATCGGCACAGTGAAACCGGATCGTTCCGGGACCCCAAAAAATGGATTCTACGTCCAAAAATACTTCGAAAACGACACCTAACTCGATCCCATAGCTAAAAGCCTTAAAAAAAACCCTCCCGTAGCCCCATTATAGCCCCATAGCGCCCCACGGGTTTGGGCGATCGGACTGAAAACCTTGCGGGCACAACTAGATGGTAAACCAAGTATTTTGTCGAAATTTCAGATTTTTTAAAAAATTCCTACTGCCCAAAACGGCCTGGACGGCGTACGGCGTACGGCGTACGGCGGACGGACATTCCGGATTTAGAATGTAGACCACTTGAAACGGATAATGTTAAATTTTGAGCCCGATCGGAGTCGTCGACCCCCGTCGCGAAAACATAGGTGTATTATTCCAAGAATAATAAACCAAAATGAAAAAAAAAAAAAAAAAATCCTGAAAAATTGAGTTGAAAAACGATTTTTAGCGCAACCTTTTTTCCAAAAAATGGAAAGGTGCGCTCACCTCTTCGACATGTATGTTTTTTTTAGCGCAACCTTTTTCCAAAAAATGGAAAGGTGCGCTCACCTCCTCGACATGTATGTTTTTTGGCTTGTTTTTTTTTTTTTTTTTTTTTTTTTTTTTGTTTGTGTACAGAGCATCACGCCCGAGCGGCTCAACAGATTTTCATGAGGGTGGTCTCATTGTCATCAGCGAGTTCGGGGGGTGGTTTTTTTTTTTTTTTTTTTTTTTTTTTTTAAAAAAAGCTCTGAAATTCAAACTTGGGAATCACAATCCCGAAGCAGGGGGGACAAGCCCACCGTCATGGCTAGACGATGGTGCCCCTTCATCCTGACAGGATTTTGATCCCCAACGGCACGGCAGTCCTCAAGTGGACTGATTGTACGCGATTGAACTTCAGATTCGACGCATCCATGTGTTGATGTCCTAAGTCCCTAGGCCAGGTTTTATCTCATACACATGTCAACATGAGATAGAGCCGCCGGAATTGCATGTTTTGCCACTTTTTATTATTGTATTTGTCTGGAAGTTCAACGAGAACTGTGAAAAGGAAAAGGACAAAAAACCTTATTAAAGACAGTCTCGAACCCCAGACCCCTGAGTGTGGACCCGGCTTTAAAACCACTACACCGTCGACGGCCCTTTCGGGGGGTGGTTATAGGCTACCTTGATTTTTCCTCCCTCATCCCCTTCATCGGTTTTCTGGAGGTCCTTCACGACGAAAGTTGTTTATCTCTGATGTGTAACTAAGGAGGACTCAAAAGGGGGACGAAAGTTTTTGTCCGATTTCGTTGGTACAAGGGTCTATGGAATGAGCTTTTCAGGCTGATTCCAACGACTCCAAAACGATTTTGCAGCCTGAGCCGTTCGTTACCTCTGATCGGCATAAGGTTTTATTACGCATCGGTCGTTAGGGTGCAGTTGTTTACGTAATGAGCATCACGTGGATGATGTGTTGTGTGGCATAGTTTGGTCGCTAGATACCTACTGTTTCTTAGTTTCTCTCGCTCATTAAATATATCGTAATAACAAAAAGGTTGCGCTCATCTATTCAATTCAATTGATGGCTTGCTTTAGTTTGCTACGTCCGTTTGTTTAATATCACTTGCTTATTTTAGTTCCTTATCCTATGTAAATTTATTGTTGTGTCCATGCTGTGGAACTTCCGATAAGAAAAAAAGTTTATTTTGAAAATTAGGTGCTTAACATGAAACATAATATATACTTATAATGGTAACTATAACAATGTTAAATATATTATGATATATAAAGTACCTAATATAGTTGTTTTCCAAATGTACTCTTTTTTTGTCTTGAAATTATGGTCACCCTATCCCCTAAGATGGATTTGATACTTCACTACGAGAAACCAACAAGCGTTGTTACTCTGAAAAAGTATCGCTAAATTTGTAGTTTGTGGCAGATAAAGTATACAATAAAATATACTACAGTACTTCACCGCTTGCAGGAAGACAATTTCTACAGAAACCAATGGTTGTTGAAACAAAGTGAATAAGGTGCCATAGATTCATTATTGAGCCGATTCGTCGACTGGAGGAAAAAAACACCATGAATCATTCATTGGTCGTTTAGAAAATTGGTGTGTACAAAAAAAAGTGGTTGGTGAAAAAAGGCAGAACCGAGTTTCCGAGTAACGGAAAGCACGACACCGAGGGCGGCGCCATAACTCTTCTTGACGGGCCATCGGAAATCTTTATATCAAGTAGAAAGAGCTGATAATGGGGAAGAAACCCGGGGAAAGATCCAACCACTTGGCAGGAAGTCTTGTTTATTCCCCCAACGTCCTGATATCGATGGTTGGCGATTTATTGGTTCGGATCCGACCGAAACCGGCGGTCTGGGATGCGGTAAGGGGTAGAGCTTAATTCAAAATCGATGCGAAAAGGGGACTAATAGGGTAATATACTGCAGTGTTTTCAGGTGAGGCAATTAGCTTTTGGACTAGGGGAGAAAAAAAAGAGCTTCTTCCATGCGTTCTCCTCTTTTTTCCCGTGAAATTCGTTCGGTGTTCAACATTCAAAGCATGGTAGAGAAAACCCAACATTGAAAATGTTGGTAAATGGAAAAACACGGCATTATTCGTGGCGTTCCAAAGGGAAAAGGAAAACAGAGTTAACCAAATTGGTATTTCACTTTAGTTGACTTTTAGTTGAATGTTGGAGTTCTAGAAAATAAAGAAACGTCAGCATGTAGACTGTAAACGATATTCATTCCACCAAATTTCTTATTATCAAATACATTGTTAAATACATGTTTATTATTTATTTAAAAAATTAACTCATTTACTAAGGTAAAAATACCCACACTGCACCAGTAGTCGACACCCCCTTCGAAAAATGAGAAAAGTTAAGCTTAAGGACACAGATTTGCATTCCTGGGTGGCGCTCTTGATCTTTCAATGTCTTCTGAATGTTTGATGGGAAGTTGCCATGGAAACGAGCGGGAAAAACCGAAAAAGGGGAAAGATTTAAGCAGTCGTCATGGCCACCGTTTATGAGGTGATTCGTTTGCTGGAAGGCTAACCCATTGAGTTTGTATGCAATTTTCACCTGATATCACTTGATATATTTGTATCTTTCCTGAATTTCTGTGTTCCCTAGTGTCTAGTTTATGTTGATCCAAAACATTGGCCATTTTAACGATTTTTGACTGTTTTCCGGCTATGAGTGCAAAACAGGACCTGTTTTGCACACCTGGTGTCGACAACTGAATCATTCTGTAATCTGCTCTGAGTCAGTAGTCGACAGGGTGGTTTCTCATCGTTACAAGCCACATAATCTCAATGATATTACTAAATGGTTACCATTAGAATATCAACTGGGTGATTTGTGGCTGTTCGAGCGTCAAAAGTGGCTCAAAATTCTATTTTTCCTCATTTTGGAAAACATTGCACAGCTTTGACGTTCGGTTTCAGCCAGACGGCTGAACCGGATTGGATCGATAGTGTGCTCATTCGACGCAGAATTTTGTCCTCTTTAAAAAAGTATGGAATGAATTTTTCGTTCAGACGCTTCTTTCTGAGTGAAAATGATCGAAAACCAAAAAAAAAGTAAACAAATATAGCGGTTTTTGGGCCACCACCTGTCGACTACTGATGTAAATCCCATGTCGACTACCAACGCACGTATTTCGACCACTAGTGCTTTACCCTGTCGACTACTGAAACAATCTTCTTTCCCTATGTCGACATTCTGGTGCAAAAACACACTTTCGAAAAACTCATTTTTCTCCCATTTAAGCTCGGCCGGGGGGGTGGGTCCAAACCCCTACTCAGACATAAGGCCTCGCTTCGCTCGGCCGACCGCTTATTCGGACATTAGGCCTCGCTCCGCTCGGCCGAGCGCTTATTCGGACAGGGGGGCTTCGCTTCGCTCGGCCGAGGGGGTCTGCGACCCCCCCTAAGGAGACTTAAACGGTCGCCCGAACCAATAGAAAAAAACGGCGTATTTTTACGACTTACCGTTTAGTCAGAGTAGGCGATTGACATACAGACACACAGACACACCCACAGACTGAGAATTAGTGGTATAGATTTACTATTGCATAGAGAAGGGATTATTTAGTGTAAACCTTGAAAGAGTGGGAAAACTCTTTGAGGGTGGGAGAGACAAAAACCTGTCAAAATTTCCTTATGGTGTCGACTACTAGTGTTTAATTAGTAATTACTACTTAATTATTAACTCATCGAACGCCGATAATGATTCAGTTCAGAATGTTATTTGAGTGACGGAGTTGTTTCCAATCCACTGTTTCTTCCCAATTTACTGCATCTTTGTTCCTTTCGATTTATTATTCTCGAAATATTACAACCACGAATACATACGTGACGGGGTTGAAAATTTAGAACGGCCTTAAAATTTGTCTTAATGTCACAATAATATGTCAGATTTCACTGGGAGTTGATAAATAAAGTTCCCATCTTGAACGTTCATTTAGGCAGCTTTTATTTTATCAGGAGCTTCATTTCGAGCCCTGTTCTAAACGCTTCATTTGTCATTTTTCTCCCTAATCTCCGCATAATAATACTGAAATATTATGTATTGATATTTAAATCATTGCAATTATGCTAAGGTCGCTGTGTTCTGTTGGTGGGGTTCCCTGGCTGGCACACCGGATGTTGTCTATGACAAACTGTATCAACTTTAAGCTTGAATAATGGATACACAGCCCAATTAAGAAGGAGAAGAAGCGGGAGTAGGTGAGAGATGACGAAGTAGGCGTAATTAAATTGAACACGCTGTCGACGAGGGAAAACGTGGCACCCCTCCTTCAACACAGTGGTCACCCCTTTTCACCCCCTCTCGTCCTCGCTGCTCGTCACGGCTGGTTTTACATAGAGCCTCGCATCCTCTTGATTGTCCCCCGAAATCAGCGTCATCGCGCTCGTGACGTTAAAAATAAATAAATCAAGAGATTCAGCCTTCCCTCTGGCCCACACCTCTGGAACAGTCACAAATCACGCCCCCCCCCCCCCCCCCCCCCCCGGCACCTCGTTCTTCAGTACATCATCAGGGAAGAGAGGGTCGTTACGCTCTGGAGCGAAATTGTTTGTCCTATGTCGAGTATTCATGTTTCAACACCAACTGTACTCCCGGGACAAACAACCTTCCATCAACGGTAAGACGAGCACAGCAAGTCTGTCAACATTTCAGGTTAAATATGAAAAATCAGGTACTGATGTTAGAATTGTTTCAAGGAAAAAGAGGCTCAAGTCCAGTCAGTTGTTGCGTGAAGTGAAATCATTTCAATTTCTGACGTCCAGTTACGCAACAATCAAGTTCGTAGCTTACTGTAGCATATTGACTACTAACAGTTAGGGGATTAGTTAGGATATTTACTATCCTTTACACCAGGGGTTCCCAAACGTTTTGGCTCGCGGGCCCCTTTCACGGGCCCATTTCTACAGAGGAATCCTCTTACTCAACTGTTTAGATTAAATCTAAATTTCAGATACGAGACACTAAATTTGAAGATTGTGGCACCTAAATAAAAAATAGTGAATTAGTCAGGCCTTAACCCATTAATATTGGAGGGAAAGCGAGGCGGAGATTGCCTTGACGCTCCAGGCTCTTTCCAGATGGTCCATTATGGGGATGGGATGACGGACCGCCGTCTGGGGGGATGGTGTGGAGCAAAGTTTATATTTAATACCTTGCACCTACTACCTTCTTCTATGTCTAGTTATTGTTACAGTTGATGTTATGATGATCGACCCAAAGTGTAGAATGTAGTCAACAGGATCAGGGTGAGGGTCAAACGAAAAATTCCACTCCTTCGCCGAGCTTTCGGAAAATATATTTCCTTCTTCAGGGCCTAAACACATTGTTATTGTTACATTTCGGTTTACCTACTCCTTATGCTAAAAATTCCTGCCGTTTGAACTCGAAAATGCGAATCTCTTACTAACAGTAATACCTTTGGCTATAATTATGTTTGGGATCGCCAACAATAAAAATAGAGGAGGATGGAAATTTCAAACTCAAAAAAAAAAAGCATTGAAACCTGAGATTTTCCCAAAAACGTTCAAACACAAAATTTAATTTTGGGAAATTATTCAAGATTTTATCACCTGAGTCTTGAACTCCTGACTTTTATTGTATCTATGTATACCACTTATTCTCAACGTGTCTGTATATATGTCACAAGCCTTCTCCTCCGAAACCGTAAGTGTTAAAAAATAAGGCGATTTTTTCTACCGACTCGGCCTCCCAGACATAACCTACTGGGGGAGGGGGGGGGGGGGGGGGCGGGGTATATCCTCACACAATGCGATCAAACCGGCGCATTTGCATCCATCTTTATTATTTTAAATGGGAATCCCCAAATTTTTTCCGAATTTGGATCCCCCGGCCTATTTTACGTCTGATAAGCGCATTGAGCGTAAATTCGCGCAACTATCCCTATATTTGATGTTTAAGGTCGGATTGAGTCGGCGTTTCCTCTGTATCCCACGCCATCACTTGACCTAGGTATTATTAAAATGGGCGAGCGAAGCGAGGCCCCCCTGTCCGAGAAAGGGTTTGGCCGAGCGAAGCGACGCCTTCTGTCTGAGTGCTGGTGATCTCGAAGAGCACTTGTTTATTATCTCTCTTTCAATGGATTAACCAAGAAAAGCTCAGTTATCTGTATACTCGCCACAACACGAGCATTTTCGGTAGGTAAGTACTGTGAGGTAGCCGGGATTGACGGTCTTGTTTTGTCAAGATTTGCTTTTGTCAACCCGGCGCCCACGGTAAAATTTGGCAGCTAAATTGTTCTACGTTGTGACCGGGAGGATCTTTTATGTGCTGCCGATCCTCCTTTTACCCCGTCCCCAGGTCTCCAAATCCCTTGATGGAATCAGGTCAACAAGAAAACAATATTCCAATATAACTTATATATTGCTTGTCGAATTGACCCTTAATTGTTGACCTAATCTCTCCACCAAATTGATGAATTTGCCCTAACCGCCCGCACGCGAACGCGAGGCCCCCGGAGGCAAATTCGGGTTTTCCAAAAGTGTAAACTAATGGTTGGATCTGACCTGAGTGAATGACGTGGGTGGCCACCGATGATCCTTGGCTAGGAGATCATCGGGACAGACGATTCTTCCATCATGAGCGGCTTCTAGGCGACTGACCTCGAGTTCCGTTTGCGTTTCTTCCTCCTGCCTTAGCTCCAACTGCTGAATCAGCGTCTCCCGCCGTTTTTGATTTTCCGTGTGAAGTGGATTTTCACTTGGTTTAAAAACCACTTCTAACAGTACCTACTTGGAGAATATTCGCTACTCGCCGAATACCGCTTGTCTATGACCTTATTTACGAAAATTAGTGGTATAGATAACCGATTAAGGAACACACCCACACGCATGCTCACTTACCACGTGGTTCCATGAAATTTAAAGCATTTAAAGAGGTATTTTTTGGGGAGGGATGAGTTTTCCTTCTTTTCTTTCTCTCGAAATGAGGTTCACGGACTTCATGCCAGAAGAAACTCATTTGTGAGTTCTACATTTAGAAGAATTTGCCACCATAATAATATTAATTAATATTAATAAATTATTTAAATCTAGCCAAAGAACAAACATACAAGAAATACTGTGCCCGGGAATCCATTCCCCTCTAATGAGGCCGTTGTCTATTGCGAGCCTGGGGGCATCCAACTGTTTCCAGTCATCTGCCTGCAACCCTCTCGTTGTGGACAATTCCCTGGAGTATCAACGTCTACTACACTTTGCGCACCATTCACCACACACCTCTACCTTCGCTCATCGATTTCCTGTCTCCGTGGAACAGCTGAGTGAGTGAGTGCTCCGTAAACAACCCGGTACTTGTAATGCCTTCGCGACTACATGCCTTTCATCCTTTTCAACCGTGTTGTACGCCCACAATGGGCCCCAACAATCATCCAAGTCCAAAAGAACGGCCCGAATGAAAAGAGATCAAACTGTATCTTCGAAAATTTCCCTCATTCTCTCCGGGATTCAGCAGGGAAACTAGGTCATGGCAAAGGCGTGGAAATTATGTAATTAATTAGAACGTAATTATGGGGATACGGGTGGTGGATCAGTGGGGTTAATCTGTACATCTGCCTGTGATGTCTGATTCGAGCGGCCGAGAGGTGAAGCTGAAGGCCATATTTCATTTTATCAGAGCATCGGAGGGCGTGTTCTTGCGGGGTTATTTTGCAATAGGGGACGACCACAGTTGGAGGGGGTTTATTTATGGGGACATTGCAATTTTGACTATCTCGGCTGGGTCGTTAAGCGCGACGGGTTGTACGTGAGTTTCCCCCACTTTGCCCAGGGCGCAACCCCAAAAACGTTGAACTAAACTAAAAAGCTCAAACAAAACGTGCTCTGTAAGTGGAGTCCCGGTTTACTATCGAACTCTTGATCTATCAAGAGGCGGGATTTTCAACGTTCATCTGCCCCGCGCTAGTTCTCAGTAGGTAATGAACCTACATTTATCCAAGCAGCCCTAAAGATAAAACGCACAGATTATAATCATAAATTTATAATTATAAACGCTGCTACTTCCTGGACACTTGGCAAAATACTCGGATTACCATCTAGTTGTGCCCGCAAGGTTTCCAGCTCGATCGCCCAACCCTGTGGGGCTGTGGCGGGCTAAAGAGGGCTACGAGAGGGGTTTTTGCAGGTTTTGGGGTATTATCAAGTGGGGTGTAGTTTTCAAAGTAGGTAAGTACTTTTAGGCGTAATACATTTTGGGGTTACAGAACTATCGGATTTCAGCGTGAGAATCTATGGGGCTTTCATGGGGCTACAAATGAGATTTTTGTTGGATCTCAGAAGGTCAAATATTTTTCAAGTAAAAACAAAAACAAAACAAAAAATTGAAAAAAAAAAAAAAATCCAAAAATTTTTTTTAATGTAAAAATTAAAAAAAAAATTTTTTTTAAATTTTTTTCATTGACAGAATGGGGGGTTCGCATTGATTTTGTTATATTTTTTTCTGAAAGTACTCCCTGAGAATGTAGGGAAAACAGTAGTCAGCCGCCTGAAATCGTTTCCAGAAAATTTAAATAATTTAACGAAAATTAAGGCGTTTGAAAAACACGGCCATGGAGGGAGAGTGACGTCACTACCTCTTCAACCAACTACGTGAGGGGATTGTTCCGCCCAGGGTTGCCACTCCACTACTCATCACAGAATAAAATTCTATTGAGCTGTGAATCCTTCTGATAAGGCTTCAAATTTCAAGTATTGTGTATTATAATTAAAAGTTAATTATGTTTTCCGTCGTATCAAGTTATAATTGCTATAAATTTATCATATAAGCTGACAACACTAGCGCTCCGGGTGAGAGATTCATTGGAACTGTGACGTCACTACCTCAAGAGTGACTGGTGGGAAACCCCGGCTGATTCAAACTGTGCGTTTCGTTTTTTCGTTATATCTCCTACAATGATTTTTTTTTTCGTTGGTATTGGAGTCTGTGCACGTTACTTTTTAGCCATATTATTGAATGGTAGGGAAGATTTCCAAATCTAAAATCAATGTGAACTCCCCAAGTTTCTGCACAAGTAACCTATATCAAGGAATAATAAACCCTTGTGAAAAATTTGCCGCGTTTTAAAATATAAAATGACTCATTTGTAACTTTACTTACACCCTTCATTCGTTAAAAAAGGCAAAATGCTATTCATCACTCCCACTGGAAGATGGTGTTATGTTCACAATTTCAGTGTTAACCATCGAACGCTTTTAAATTAAGCAAATGAACTATATAAGCATTTTTTCTGTTTATTGTAATTGAAAGCTACCGTTCCATGAAATGACTAATAACGCCCTGATACCGCAAAAAAAAAGTCCCGATTTATCCTTCAGTACCTTAAAGTAATTGGAAGGTTTGAAACTGAAAGGACCGCAAATAACGTCGTTTTCCGTCCTGAACCCGATAGCAGACCTGACTTCAACTCTCCAAATATCCGCAGAAACCGACTGTATCAGTGAAGGACATCCCTAACATAAACAATCAGCCATCTTGAAGGGAGGTTCAGATTAGCCAACCTTCGCGGACATGAAATCTGTACATTCGATGCCAGCGTCTATGGTGGCGTTGTGTTGTACTACTTTCGGAAGTACAATCTTACCGCCAAAATTTCAAACGCTGATTATTTTCAAACTCTCTCCTTATATCCGTAGAGGATTAAAAATTGTGCAGACGGTATAAAAACAAGTATTTTACTCTACAGAATGGGATTCGACTGAAAAAAAAACTGCGATTTTCAACCGTTCATAATATGAACGGTATATATATATATTATATAGGAACGGTATATATATTATATATTATAACGGCTATATATATATATATTTATATATATATATATATATATAAGTATATATATATATTATATATATATATATATATATAGCTTTAAACTTCTTGGGACCGAGTCGCACCGTATAGGAGATGTAGCCACTAGGTCGCTTCAGAGGAGACTAACTGGGGCGACTGCCTGCCTACATTTCATATGAACACCCAGCTCTCCAGTCGCTGGATCTCAGGTCGCAGGAGCTCGAAAAGTGCACAACAAGCTTAGGTCTCCTCTGTCACTGAGTCTCCTCCTTTTTCTGGCCATTTGAAGGGGCAAGGGGTTTTGAAGAAATCACTGTTCCTCAACCACTTTGTCTGCCTGGGGGGCCTTGCTCACTTGAGTTTGGCAGATTGGGTTCTGCTGACTCACGGACCTCAAATTAAAAGCTTTAGCCATGCGGTGGGGGGGGGGGGGGGGGGGGGTAGTGAGGTGGTTGTGGGGGGGGGGGGGGTACGATTTTTCGATTTTACCCTTTTGAGCCGCTGACTCAGGAGAAGGATTTAAAATGAAATAAATAGTTAATGTCCGCCGACCAGGTGACAATTTTTCGATTAAACCCTTTTGAGGCCGCTGACCCAGGGATAGGATTTAGGATGAAGGTAGTAGGAAGGTAACAACTTCAGGTGTGGCTGCCGAACGTGAGTGAGCTATTTATTGAGACTCTAACCGATCGAAATAAGGTCATTGGTTCGGGAAAATCGCTCGCTAGGCTCGCCATCATGCGAGTAGGAGGGGGCTCGCTTCACTCGGCCACCTCCATAGGTAATTCTATTATTGTAAAAGTGAACTTTTCAAATATGATTTCACTAGCACTCCCGCAGGAGGGCCTTGCTTTGATTGTCTGATGTGTGTGTGTGTGGGGGGGTTGTGGGGGGGGGGGGGGGGGGGGGCTCGCTTTGATCGGCCACCTGGATAAGTAGTTCTATTATTATTGTGGGTGGACTATTCAAATTTGATTTCACCAACACTCTGACAGGGGGTCTTGCTTCGCTCAGCCAATCATTTTATCAGCCAGGGGGGCTCGCTTTGCTTGACCACTCACAAGGGTAGTTCTATTATTATTGGGGGAGGACTTTTCAAATTTGATTTCACCAACACTCGACAGAGAGGGCCTTGCTTCACTCGGCCGATAATTATTTCGTGGGGGGGGGGGGGGGGGGGGCTCGCTTTGCTTGGCCGTCCACATAGGTAAGTAATTTTATTATTATTAAGGTGGACATTTCTAAATGGATTTCACTAGTACTCCAACAGAGGGGCCATGCTTCGCTGAGCCAATCATTTTATCGGCCAGGGGGGCTCGCTTAGCTCGGCCATGCAAATAGGGAGTTCTATTATCAATATGGTGGAATTTTCAAATTTGATTCCACTAGCACTCCAACAAGGGGGCCTTGCTTCGCCCAACAATCATTTTATTGGCCGGGGGGGGGGGGGGGCTTGCTTTGCTCGGCTGTCCACATTGGTAGTTCTATTATTATTGAGGGAGGACTTTTCAAATTTGATTTCACCAACACTCTGACAGAGAGGGCCTTGCTTCACTCGGCCGATAATTATACCGCGTGTGGGGGGGGGGGGGGGGGGCTCGCTTTGCTTGGCCGTCCACATAGGTAATTTTATTATTATTTAGGTGGACGTTTCTAATTTGATTTCACTAGTACTCCAACAGAGGGGCCATGCTTCGCTCAGCCAATCATTTTATCGGCCAGGGGGGCTCGCTTAGCTCGGCCATGCAAATAGGTAGTTCTATTATCAATAAGGTGGTATTTTCGAATTTGATTCCACTAGCACTCCAACAGGGGGGGGGGGGGGCCCTGCTTCGCCCGGCAATCATATTATTGGCCGGGGGGGGGGGGGGGGGCTTGCTTTGCTCGGCTGTCCACATTGGTAGTTCTATTATTATTGAGGGAGGACTTTTCAAATTTGATTTCACCAACACTCTGACAGAGAGGGCCTTGCTTCACTCGGCCGATAATTTTACCGGGGGGGGGGGGGGGGGAGGGGGCTCGTTTCGCTTGGCCGTCCACATAGATAATTTTATTATTATTAAGGTGGACTTTTCTAAATGGATTTCACTAGTACTCCAACAGAGGGGCCATGCTTCGCTCAGCCAATCATTTTATCGGCCAGGGGGGCTCGCTTAGCTTGGCCATGGAAATAGGTAGTTCTATTAACAATTTGGTGGAATTTTCAAATTTCATTCCACTAGCACTCCAACAAGGGGGGCCTTGCTTCGCCCGGCAATCATATTATTGGCCGGAAGGGGGGTGGGGGCTTGCTTTGCTCGGCTGTCCATATTAGTAGTTCTATTATTATTGGGGAAGGACTTTTCACATTTGATTTAACCAACACACTGACAGGGGTCTAGCTTCGCTTAGCCAATCATTTTATCGGCCATGGTGGGCTCGCTTTGATCGGCCGCCCACATAGGTAGGTTTCCATTTTTATTGGGGGAGGACTTTTCAAATTTGATTTCGCCAACACTCTGACAGAGAGGGCCTTGCTTCAGTCGGACGAAAATTATCCCCGGGGGGTTGGGGGGGAGGGCTCGCTTTGCTTGGCCGTCCACTTAGGTAGTTTTATTATTATTAAGGTGGACGTTACTAATTTGATTTCACTAGTACTCCAACAGAGGGGCCATGCTTCGCTCAGCCAATCATTTTATCGGCCAGGGGGGCTTGCTTTGCTCGGCCATGCAAATAGGTAGTTCTATTATCATTGAAGTGGACTTTTCAAATTTGATTTCAATAGCACTCTGACTGGGGCCTTCGCTTCACTCGGCAAATCATTATATCAGCCGGGGGGGGGGGGGGGGGGTGCTCGCTCGTTTTGCCCGCCTACAAAGGTAGTTCTTTTATTATTGAGGATGGGCTTTTCAAATGTGAGTTCACCAGCACTCGAACAGAGGGGCCTTGCATCGCTGGTTCAATCATTTTATCGGCCAGGGGGGCTCACTTTGCTTGGCCATGAACATAGGTAGTTCTATTATTATTAAGGTGAACTTTTCAAATTTTATTCCACTAGCACTCCAACAAAGAGGCCTTGCTTTGCTCGGCCAATCATTTCATAGGCGGGGGGCTCGCTTTTCACGGCAACCACTTTAGGTAGTTTTTGATATGGCGAAAAATTGTTGAAAAAATGTAGGAATGTCGAGCTAAATCATTGGTTTTTTCGGTCGTTGATTCAGGTCGTATTGGAAAAATTTCGTGGGTTCACGCTAATAAGTCGCCTGTTCAAATTTCGAGAAACTCGGGATTTTCCTTCACGAAAAATCGTGGAAATCAGTCATAATGAGGTGGGGAAATAGTGAGATTTTTTTTAAAGGAAGCTAAAAACCTCATTTTCGTTACTACCTACCTCCGAGTAGGTAAATTGGAATTAATGGAAAAATAATAAAAACTGGTGTTTGATAAGACGAAAAATTCTTGAAAAAACGTAGAAATGTTGAGATAAAACATTTGAATTTTTTTGGTTGTCGTTTCAGGTCATATTTGCAAAATTTCGTGGGTTCACGCTAATAAGTTGCCTGTTCAAATTTCAAGAAACTCGGGATTTTCCTTCACGAAAAATCATGGAAATGAGTCATAATGAGGTGGGGAAATAGTGAGATTTTTTAGAGGAAGCTAAAAACCTCTTTTTCGTTACTACCTACCTCCGAGTAGGTAAATTGGAAAAAATGGAAAAATAATAAGAACTGGTGTTTGATAAGACGAAAAATTCTTGAAAAAACGTAGAAATGTTGAGATAAAACATTTGAATTTTTATGGTTGTCGATTCAGGTCATATTTGCAAAATTTCGTGGGTTCACGCTAATAAGTTGCCTGTTCAAATTTCAAGAAACTCGGGATTTTCCTTCACGAAAAATCATGGAAATGAGTCATAATGAGGTGGGGAAATAGTGAGATTTTTTAGAGGAAGCTAAAAACCTCTTTTTCGTTACTACCTACCTCCGCGTAGGTAAATTGGAAAAAATGGAAAAATAATAAAAACTGGTGTTTGATAAGACGAAAAATGCTTGAAAAAACGTAGAAATATTGAGATAAAACATTTGAATTTTTTTGGTTGTCGATTCAGGTCATATTAAATATGCAAATTTTGCAAAATTTCGTGGGCTCACGCTAATAAGTTGCCTGTTCAAATTTCAAGAAACTCGGGATTTTCCTTCAGGAAAAATCATGGAAATGAGTCATAATGAGGTGGGGAAATAGTGAGATTTTTTTAAAGGAAGCTAAAACCTCATTTTCGTTACTACCTACCTCCAAGTAGGTAAATTGGAAGTAATGGAAAAATAATAAAAACTGGTGTTTGATAAGACGAAAAATTCTTGAAAAAACGTAGAAATGTTGAGATAAAACATTTGATTTTTTTGGTTGTCGATTCAGGTCATATTTGCAAAATTTCGTGGGCTCACGCTAATAAGTTGCCTGTTCAAATTTCAAGAAACTCGGGATTTTCCTTCATGGAAAATCATGGAAATGAGTCATAATGAGGTGGGGAAATAGTGAGATTTTTTAAAGGAAGCTAAAACCTCATTTTCGTAACTACCTACCTCCGAGTAGGTAAATTGGAATTAATGGAAAAAAAATAAAAACTGGTGTTTGATAAGACGAAAAATTCTTGAAAAAACATAGGAATGTCGAGCTAAATCATTGGTTTTTTCGGTCGTTGATTCAGGTCATATTAAATATTTTGCAAAATTTCGTGGGCTCACGCTAATAAGTTGCCTGTTCAAATTTCAAGAAACTCGGGATTTTCCTTCACGAAAAATCGTGGAAATGAGTCATAATGAGGTGGGGAAATAGTGAGATTTTTTAGAGGAAGCTAAAAACCTCTTTTTCGTTACTACCTACCTCCGAGCAGGTAAATTGGAATTAATGGAAAAATAATAAAAACTGGTGTTTGATAAGACGAAAAATTCTTGAAAAAATGTAGGAATGTCGAGCTATATCATTGGATTTTTTCGGTCGTTGATTCAGGTCGTATTGGTAAAATTTCGTGGGTTCACCCTAATAAGTTGCCTGTTCAAATTTCGAGAAACTCGCGATTTTCCTTCACGAAAAATCATGGAAATGAGTCATAATGAGGTGGGGAAATAGTGAGATTTTTCAGAGGAAGCTATAAACCTCTTTTTCGTTACTACCTACCTCCGAGTAGGTAAATTGGAAAAAATGGAAAAATAATAAAAACTGGTGTTTAATAAGACGAAAAATTCTTGAAAAAACGTAGAAATATTGAGATAAAACATTTGAATTTTTTTGGTTGTCGATTCAGGTCATATTTGCAAAATTTCGTGGGCTCACGCTAATAAGTTGCCTGTTCAAATTTCGAGAAACTCGGGATTTTCCTTCAGGAAAAATCATGGAAATGAGTCATAATGAGGTGGGGAAATAGTGAGATTTTTCTGAGGAAGCTAAAAACCTCTTTTTCGTTACTACCTACCTCCGAGTAGGTAAATTGGAAAAAATGGAAAAATAATTAAAACTGGTGTTTAATAAGACGAAAAATTCTTGAAAAAACGTAGAAATGTTGAGATAAAACATTTGAATTTTTTTGGTTGTCGATTCAGGTCATATTTGCAAAATTTCGTGGGCTCACGCTAATAAGTTGCCTGTTCAAATTTCGAGAAACTCGGGATTTTCCTTCACGAAAAATCATGGAAATGAGTCATAATGAGGTGGGGAAATAGTGAGATTTTTCAGAGGAAGCTAAAAACCTCTTTTTCGTTACTACCTACCTCCGAGTAGGTAAATTGGAATTAATGGAAAAATAATAAAAACTGGTGTTTGATAAGACGAAAAATTCTTGAAAAAATGTAGGAATGTCGAGCTAAATCATTGGTTTTTTTCAGTCGTTGATTCAGGTCGTACCTATTGGAAAAATTTCGTGGGTTCACGCTTTAATAAGACGCCTGTTCAAATTACAAGAAACTCGGGACTTTCCTTCACGAAAAATCATGAACATTTTTTTTTTTTTTTTTTTTTTTTTTTTCATAAATAGTTTCTTATGGTAGTAAGTAGTACCTAGATGCTTTGAAAAATTTCAATTTCACCAGAACAACCATGTTTTCAACTCACAGAGACCACTGAGCCAGTTTTTTGAATTTTTTGATCAAGTACCTACATATGTACCTACCACAAAAAAAAAAAAAAAAAAAAAAAAAAAAAATTAACTACCTACCACCTGCAAGTAGGTTGATGTGTGGAAAAAATGTAAAAGCACCTGGATAGTTATGTATTCAACTCACAGAAACCACTGAGGCAGTTTTTTGAATTTTTGGATCAAAATTTGAATTGACCAGTTAGGTACGTAGATTAAATGTTCAGGTTGAATTCAGGCATATGCAATTTTCAACACGTCTTCCACATATGTTGTAGGTACGTAGGTAATTTTTAGAAGATTAGATTAAATTATAATAGGTAGATTCAATCTACCTACCTCATTAAAAATTACCTACTTACCTAGCACATGTGGAAAACGTGTTGAAAAATTGCATATGCCTGAATTCAACCTGAACATTTAATTTAAGTTAACTTTAATTTGATTTCATTATAATTTGATTAATTCAACCTAATTAATTTAATTTTTTTATAAATAATAATAACTTCTTTTGGTAGTAGTACCTAGATGCTTTGAAAAATTGCAATTTCACCAGAACAATTATGTTTTCAACTCACAGAGACCACTGAGCCAGTTTTTGAATTTTTTGATCAAGTACCTACGTATGTACCTACCACAAAAAAAAAAAAAAAAAAAAAATTAACTACCTACCACCTGCAAGTAGGTTGATGTGTGGAAAAAATGTAAAAGCACCTGGATAGTTATGTATTCAACTCACAGAAACCACTGAGGCAGTTTTTTGAATTTTTGGATCAAATCTACCTACCTCATGAACAATTACCAACTCACCTATCACAAGTGGGCGGTGTTGAAAAATTGCATATGCACCCCGTACTCAACTTCAAAATTTAATCCTTTATACAATAATAATTTTTCCTATACGACCTGAATCAACGACCGAAAAAAACCAATAGGTAGGTAAATTGGAATTAATGGAAAAATAATAAAAACTGGTGTTTGATAAGACGAAAAATTCTTGAAAAAATGTAGGAATGTCGAGCTTAATCATTGGTTTTTTTCAGTCGTTGATTCAGGTCGTATAGGAAAAATTTCTGCTTTTCAACGGTTAAACAAATATTATTGTATAAAGGATTAAATTTTGAAGTTGAGTACGGGGTGCATATGCAATTTTTCAACACCGCCCACTTGTGATAGGTGAGTTGGTAATTGTTCATGAGGTAGGTAGATTTGATCCAAAAATTCAAAAAACTGCCTCAGTGGTTTCTGTGAGTTGAATACATAACTATCCAGGTGCTTTTACATTTTTTCCACACATCAACCTACTTGCAGGTGGTAGGTAGTTAATTTTTTTTTTTTTTTTTTTTTTGTGGTAGGTACATACGTAGGTACTTGATCAAAAAATTCAAAAACTGGCTCAGTGGTCTCTGTGAGTTGAAAACATAATTGTTCTGGTGAAATTGCAATTTTTCAAAGCATCTAGGTACTACTACCAAAAGAAGTTATTATTATTTATAAAAAAATTAAATTAATTAGGTTGAATTAATCAAATTATAATGAAATCAAATTAAAGTTAACTTAAATTAAATGTTCAGGTTGAATTCAGGCATATGCAATTTTTCAACACGTTTTCCACATGTGCTAGGTAAGTAGGTAACTTTTAATGAGGTAGGTAGATTGAATCTACCTATTATAATTTAATCTAATCTTCTAAAAATTACCTACGTACCTACAACATATGTGGAAGACGTGTTGAAAATTGCATATGCCTGAATTCAACCTGAACATTTAATCTACGTACCTAACTGGTCAATTCAAATTTTGATCCAAAAATTCAAAAAACTGCCTCAGTGGTTTCTGTGAGTTGAATACATAACTATCCAGGTGCTTTTACATTTTTTCCACACATCAACCTACTTGCAGGTGGTAGGTAGTTAATTTTTTTTTTTTTTTTTTTTTTTTTTTTTTGTGGTAGGTACATATGTAGGTACTTGATCAAAAAATTCAAAAAACTGGCTCAGTGGTCTCTGTGAGTTGAAAACATGGTTGTTCTGGTGAAATTGAAATTTTTCAAAGCATCTAGGTACTACTTACTACCATAAGAAACTATTTATGAAAAAAAAAAAAAAAAAAAAAAAAAAATGTTCATGATTTTTCGTGAAGGAAAGTCCCGAGTTTCTTGTAATTTGAACAGGCGTCTTATTAAAGCGTGAACCCACGAAATTTTTCCAATAGGTACGACCTGAATCAACGACTGAAAAAAAACCAATGATTTAGCTCGACATTCCTACATTTTTTCAAGAATTTTTCGTCTTATCAAACACCAGTTTTTATTATTTTTCCATTAATGCCAATTTACCTACTCGGAGGTAGGTAGTAACGAAAAAGAGGTTTTTAGCTTCCTCTGAAAAATCTCACTATTTCCCCACCTCATTATGACTCATTTCCATGATTTTTCGTGAAGGAAAATCCCGAGTTTCTCGAAATTTGAACAGGCAACTTATTAGCGTGAGCCCACGAAATTTTGCAAATATGACCTGAATCGACAACCAAAAAAATTCAAATGTTTTATCTCAACATTTCTACGTTTTTTCAAGAATTTTTCGTCTTATTAAACACCAGTTTTAATTATTTTTCCATTTTTTCCAATTTACCTACTCGGAGGTAGGTAGTAACGAAAAAGAGGTTTTTAGCTTCCTCAGAAAAATCTCACTATTTCCCCACCTCATTATGACTCATTTCCATGATTTTTCCTGAAGGAAAATCCCGAGTTTCTCGAAATTTGAACAGGCAACTTATTAGCGTGAGCCCACGAAATTTTGCAAATATGACCTGAATCGACAACCAAAAAAATTCAAATGTTTTATCTCAATATTTCTACGTTTTTTCAAGAATTTTTCGTCTTATTAAACACCAGTTTTTATTATTTTTCCATTTTTTCCAATTTACCTACTCGGAGGTAGGTAGTAACGAAAAAGAGGTTTATAGCTTCCTCTGAAAAATCTCACTATTTCCCCACCTCATTATGACTCATTTCCATGATTTTTCCTGAAGGAAAATCCCGAGTTTCTCGAAATTTGAACAGGCAACTTATTAGCGTGAGCCCACGAAATTTTGCAAAATTTGCATATTTAATATGACCTGAATCGACAACCAAAAAAATTCAAATGTTTTATCTCAACATTTCTACGTTTTTTCAAGAATTTTTCGTCTCATCAAACACCAGTTTTTATTATTTTTCCATTTTTTCCAATTTACCTACTCGGAGGTAGGTAGTAACGAAAAAGAGGTTTTTAGCTTCCTCAGAAAAATCTCACTATTTCCCCACCTCATTATGACTCATTTCCATGATTTTTCCTGAAGGAAAATCCCGAGTTTCTCGAAATTTGAACAGGCAACTTATTAGCGTGAGCCCACGAAATTTTACAAAATTTGCATATTTAATATGACCTGAATCGACAACCAAAAAAATTCAAATGTTTTATCTCAACATTTCTCCGTTTTTTCAAGAATTTTTCGTCTCATCAAACACCAGTTTTTATTATTTTTCCATTTTTTCCAATTTACCTACTCGGAGGTAGGTAGTAATGAAAAAGAGGTTTTTAGCTTCCTCTGAAAAATCGCACTATTTCCCCACCTCATTATGACTCATTTCCATGATTTTTCCTGAAGGAAAATCCCGAGTTTCTCGAAATTTGAACAGGCAACTTATTAGCGTGAGCCCACGAAATTTTGCAAATATGACCTGAATCGACAACCAAAAAAATTCAAATGTTTTATCTCAACATTTCTACGTTTTTTCAAGAATTTTTCGTCTCATCAAACACCAGTTTTTATTATTTTTCCATTTTTTCCAATTTACCTACTAGGAGGTAGGTAGTAACGAAAAAGAGGTTTTTAGCTTCCTCTAAAAAATCTCACTATTTCCCCACCTCATTATGACTCATTTCCATGATTTTTCGTGAAGGAAAATCCCGAGTTTCTCGAAATTTGAACAGGCAACTTATTAGCGTGAACCCACGAAATTTTTCCAATACGACCTGAATTAACGACCGAAAAACCCAATGATTTAGCTCGACATTCCTACATTTTTTCAAGAATTTTTCGCCATATCAAAAACTACCTAAAGGGGTGGCCGTGAAAAGCGAGCCCCCCGCCTATGAAATGATTGGCCGAGCAAAGCAAGGCCTCTTTGTTGGAGTGCTAGTGGAATAAAATTTGAAAAGTTCACCTTAATAATAATAGAACTACCTATGTTCATGGCCGAGCAAAGTGAGCCCCCCTGGCGATAAAATGATTGAACCATCGAAGCTCGAGCTGCTCGAGTGCTAGTGAACTCACATTTGAAAAGCCCATCCTCAATAATAAAAGAACTACCTTTGTAAGCGGGCAAAACGAGCGAGCACACCCCCCCCCCCCCCCCCCCGACTGATATAATGATTTGCCGAGTGAAGCGAAGGCCCCAGTCAGAGTGCTATGGAAATTAAATTTGAAAAGTCCACCTCAATGATAATAGAACTACCTATTTGCATGGCCGAGCAAAGCGAGCCCCCCTGGCCGATAAAATGATTGGCTGAGCGAAGCATGGCCCCTCTGTTGGAGTACTAGTGAAATCAAATTAGTAACGTCCACCTTAATAATAATAAAAGTACCTAAGTGGACGGCCAAGCGAAGCGAGCCCCCCCCCCCCCACCCAGTATAATTATCGGCCGAGTGAAGCAAGGCCCTCTCTGTCAGAGTGTTGGTGAAATCAAATTTGAAAAGTCCTCCCCCAATAGTAATAGAACTACCAATGTGGACAGGGAGTAGTAGGTAGGTAGCGAGCCCCCCCCCCCCCCCCCCCCATCCCAATCAGATGATAAAATGATCGGCCAGGCAAAGCAAGGCCCCCCTGTGGGAGTGCTAGTGAAATAAAATTTGAAAAGGCCACCCTCAATAACAATAGAACTACCTATGTGGGCGGCTGAGCGAAGCGAGCCCCCCCCCAGGCTGATAAAATGATTGGCTGTGTGAAGCTAGACCCCCTATCAGAGTCTTGGTGAAATCAAATTTGAAAAGTCCACCCACAATAATAATAGAACTACTACCTATCCAGGTGGCCGATCAAAGCGAGCCCCCCCCCCCCCCCCCCAATCAGATGATAAAATGATCGGCCAGGTAAAGCAAGGCCCCCTAGTGGGAGTGCTAGTGAAATCAAATTTGAAAAGCCCACCCTCAATAACAATAGAACTAGCTATGTGGGCGGCTGAGCGAAGCGAGCCCCCCCCCCCCCCCCTGGCTGATAAAATGATCGGCCGTGTGAAGCTAGACCCCCTGTCAGAGTCTTGGTGAAATCAAATTTGAAAAGCCCACCCTCAAAAACAATAGAACTACCTATGTGGGCGGCTGAGCGAAGCGAGCCCCCCCCCCCCCCCCCCCCCCGGCTGATAAAATGATTGGCCGTGTGAAGCTAGACCCCCTGTCAGAGTGTTGGTGAAATAATATCTGAAAAATCCACCCACAATAATAATAGAACTACTAACTATCCTGGTGGCCGATCAAAGCGAGGCCCCCACCCCCCCCCCCCCCCCAAATCAGATGATAAAATGATCGGCCAGGCAAAGCAAGGCCCCCCTGTGGGAGTGCTCGTGAAATAAAATTTAAAAGCCCACCCTCAATAACAATAGAACTACCGATGTGGGCGGCTGAGCAAAGCGAGCCCCCCCCCCCCCCCCCAGGCTGATAAAATGATCGGCCGTTTGAAGCTAGACCCCCTGTCAGAGTCTTGGTGAGATCAAATTTGAAAAGTCCACCCACAATAATAATAGAACTACTACCTATCCAGGTGGCCGATCAAAGCGAGCCCCCCCCCCCCACCCCCCAATCAGATGATAAAATGATCGGCCAGGTAAAGCAAGGCCCCCCTGTGGGAGTGCTAGTGAAATCAAATTTGAAAAGCCCACCCTCAAAAACAATAGAACTACCTATGTGGGCGGCTGAGCGAAGCGAGCCCCCCCCCCCTCACCCTGGCTGATAAAATGATTGGCCGTGTGAAGCTAGACCCCCTGTCAGAGTGTGGGTGAAATTATATCTGAAAAATCCAACCACAATAATAGTAGAACTACTAACTATCCTGGTGGCCGATCAAAGCGAGCCCCCCCCCCCCCCCCCAATCAGATGATAAAATGATCGGCCAGGCAAAGCAAGGCCCCCCTGTGGGAGTGCTAGTGAAATCAAATTTGAAAATATCACTTTTATAATAATAGAACTACCTATGCAAGTGGCCGAGCGAAGCAAGCCCCCTCCTACTTCCACCGTGGTGAGCCTAGCGAGGGAGTTTCCCGAACCGATGAACTTATTTCGATCGGTTAGAGTCTCAATAAATAGCTCACTGACGTTCGGCAGCCACACCTGAAGTTGTTACCTACTACCTTCATCCTAAATCCTATCCCTGGGTCAGCGGCCTCAAAAGGGTTTAATCGAAAAATTGTCACCTGGTAAACGGACACACTCTATTTATTTCATTTTAAATCCATCTCCCGAGTCCTGAGGGAGGATAAAATATTTAGTTCATGTTCCTCTCAATCCCCCTTGTAAAAAACAACTGGCAATCCTGCATTACCTAGCACTGATGAGGTTTAGCTTTTTGAATGGAATTTGAGGCGACTCGGACTCCTGTAATTCATGTGAACACTCCTTGAATGCTTGTACAGGGGCTTATATGAACTGCAGGGCATTAGGTCGGCGATCCAATGTCCGGCGACTGGGTGCCTGTGAAAGTCCATATATATATATATATATATATACATGAAATGACCACAAACCGATACTTTGCCTCCGAACACCGAAAACCGATACTCACCTCAGTAGCGGTTTATGGAGTTTGCAAGTAAGATTTTACAGGAAAAGTATACACGGATGTAGACGATTGTAGCCTACAAACTGCTACAGGGAAAAATTTTTCGCATGCAGGGAAACTATTATTGGGTATCTGTTTTCAGTCTTTGGAGGCAAAGTATCGGTTTTCAGGCTATGGAGGCATCGCTAGGCTCGCCACCTAGGTAAAACAAACTTCGGGTGGGGCGGCAGAACGTCAGTGAGCTTAATTATGAGACTCCAACTAAATCTAATTGAGTCCTCACTTTTGAAGTCCGCTCGCTTGGCTCGCCACCTAGGTAGAACTAACTTGGGGTGGGGCGGCCGAACGTGCTGTTCTAAAAATAGCTCAGAATGATTGACAGCTCGGCGTTTGGAGAGTTTGGCTTCGGAAGGAGGAGATTTTCATATCACCGGCAACCCGAGTGCGGTCCGCTGACGAGGAACGTAGGTACCTAAACGATTTATTTTGGGAACGAGATACCTAAACGATTTATTGTGGGTCTACTGAAAATATAGGTACGTACCTATGAAAAAGCGACTTTGCAAGGAACTAATAATTAGTTCTAAGTAAGTACACAGATAGATTATTTATCTGTGTACTTATGAACTAACCTTTTATTTTGGGCCTGCTGACCAGGAACGTAGGTATCTACAACGATTTATTTTGGTCTACTGAAAATAATGATATTATATTATAATAAATTATTTTCCAAGCATATTAAATGCCTGGGTCTGCTGACCAGGAACGTAGGTACCTACACCGATTTATTTTGGCTCTACTGAAAATAATATAATATATTATTTTCCAAGAATATAAAATGCCTGGGCCTGCTGACCAGGAACGTAGGTACCTACACCGATTTATTTTGGCTCTACTGAAAATAATATAATATATTATTTTCCAAGCATATAAAATGCCTGGGCCTGCTGACCAGGACCGTAGGTACCTACACCGATTTATTTTGACTCTACTGAAAATAATATATTTTCCAAGCATATAATCTTCGCTCGGCTTCGCTCGGCCAACCATTTCATCTCCTAGGGGGGGCCTTGCTTCGCTCGACAAACTATTTCAACGCCCGGGAGGGGCTCGCTTCGCTCGACCATCCATTTTATCGCCCAGGGGGGCCTCGCTTCGCTCGACCAGCCATTTCAGGTCAAATAGGGTGTCGTTTTCCAAGTAATTCTGGACGTTTTCTCGAGATTCCACATCTGTCCGAAGATTGAACAGATTGTCACAGAATTAAGTTTTGCACAATTAACTTATATTGAAGAATAATGAACCCTTACCTAAGTAAAATTAAATTTTGCTACTTTGAATTCTCGAAAATTCTGAATATCCCCCCGATGAGGAATAAGTTCTTGGAAATTATTGAAAAATTGAACGACAAAGTGTAGGTTTTTTTAGGTGGTTGGAGCAGGCGACCTGACAGTATCAGAAACTTTCCTATATGAAAACCGATAGGATAGATTCTATCCTATCATTTCCTATATGAAACCCCGCTTGAATTCTTTTTCAGGTAGGTAAGAGAAAAGTTTTAGGATTACCTAAATCCAATAAATTTTATAGGAGGCGGAGGAGATTTATAGAAAGACGCCAAATTCCGGATTACCACAGTTGAAAGGTACTTGGTAAATTTTATTTTTTAATTCGGGGGTAAACCTACCTACTCTGTACCTACGTAGGTAAATTTTTATTGTTAGGTAAATTTTTAAAGTGGCGAAAATCCTGGCTTAACCCTGATGGAAAATACAAGAAAAATGTTGAAAAATTAAGGAAAAATTGCAGGAATTTTTAGATGACTGGAACATTTTCATTTTAAGAAAAGATGCGCGCTGACGCTAAATTATCGTGCGGTAACGCGAATTCCCACTCTACAGGTACCTACCCACTCTAGGTAGGTAATTTCTATTGTTGAAAAACGCAAAAATCCTGGATTACCCCTGATGAAAAATACCGGAAAAATATCAACAAATGAAGGAAAAATTGGAGGATTTTTTACATGGTTGGTAGTGGTTGTAATGAAAGTGGTTTACCCACCAAGGACAGAAACTCAGGATTTTCTTTCTCGAAAAATCATGGAGATGATAATGAGGCGGAGATGTAGTGTGACTTTTTAGAGACTAAAACCACTCCTTCGTAACTACCTACCTCCGTGTAGGTAAACAGGCAATAACAGAAAATGGGAAAATACGACCTGAATCAACGCCTAAAAAAATTCGAACGTTTTGGCTAAACATTTTTGTTCTTTTGGGTAAACATTGTGCAAAAATCAATTCCTGACGTGACAATCTGTACATCTTTGGACAGACGTGGAATCTCGAAAAAACGTCCAAAATTACTAAGAAAACGACACCTTATTTGACCTCCTGGGATCCTTCAAAAATCCCATTTTTAGCCCCATGAAAGCCCCATAGATCGCCACAGTGAAATCGGATCGTTCCGGGAACCCCGAAAATGGATTCTACGTCCAACAATACTTCGAAAACGACACCTGACTCGATCCTATAGCCAAAAGCCTTTAAAAAAAATCTCCAGTAGCTCCATTTTAGCCCCATAGCGCCCCACGGGTTTGGGCGATCGGGCTGAAAACCTTGCGGGCACAACTAGATGGTAAATAAAGTATTTTGTCAAAATTTCAGATTTTAAAAAAATCCCCACCGGCCAAAAGGGCGGACGGACATTTCAGATTTAGAATGTAGACCTCTTGAAACGGATAATTTCAAGTTTTGAGG
Organism: Pilophorus perplexus; assembly: GCA_955831195.1. Taxonomy (NCBI): domain Eukaryota; kingdom Metazoa; phylum Arthropoda; class Insecta; order Hemiptera; family Miridae; genus Pilophorus; species Pilophorus perplexus. The sequence goes on from OY037017.1 coordinate 4,850,803, forward strand.
CCGATCGGTGTCGTCGACCCTTTTAATTTTAATCATTTAATTGTATCATATTTTAATCACTTAATAACCACCTACAGTACTCAGAGTAACTCTGCACGTAGGTAACTTTTTATTGTTAAAAGTAGCGAAAATCCTGGATTAACCCTGATGGAAAATACGAGAAAAATGTTGAAAAATTAAGGAAAAATTGCAGAAATTTTTAGATGACTGGAACATTTTCATTTTAAGAAAATACGTGCGCTGACGCTAAATTATCGTGCAGTAACGCGAATTAAATTTCATCATCCTATAAAAATATGTTTTGCTACATGAAAAACCGCTTAAATTCTTGCTGAAGTGGGGGAAATTTTCTAATATTAATTTGAGCAAATTTTAACTCAGTTTTACCAACTACCCACTCTACAGGTAGGTAATTTATATTGTTGAAAAACGCGAAAATCCTGGATTATCCCTGATGAAAAATAACGGAAAAATATTAAAAAATGAAGGAAAAATTGGAGGACATTTTACATGGTTGGAAGTGGTTGTAATGCAAAGTGGTTTACCCACCTATGACAGAAACTCAGGATTTTCCATTAATAGGTACTTTTCATGATTTATTAATAATTCCATTGTTGAAAGAAGCGAAATTCTTGATTTAAAAATAAAAAAACTGGCTCAGAGGTCTCTGTAAGTTGAATACATAACTGTTCAGGTTTTTTTAAACTTTTTTTCAATTTTTCAACATCAGATGTTGTCTCATGAGAAATTCCTGCCTACCTATTGCAAGTAGTAGATTCTACTACTTGCAATAGGTAGGCAGGAATTTCTCATGAGGTAGGTAGGTTTCATCCGAAAATTCAAAAAACTGCCTCAGTGGTTTCTGGGAATTGAATACATAACTATCCAGGTGCTTTTGCATTTTTTCAACACATCGACCTACTCCTAATAGGTAGGAGGTAGGTTTTTTTTTTTTTTTTTTTTTGGTAGGTAGGGGAGGTGGGGGCAAAAGTGTCCAGGCGCATTTTTAAAAACTCGGGAACAGTTTCGATGGAAATCAAGTACCTAGGTAGTGCACTCCTCTAGTTCTTATTAGTTACCTATGTAGTTTTGAGAGGAACAATGCTCCGTCTCAGGAGTAGGAAGAAAGTGTGTTTTTGGCATGTTTGAGGTTATTTTTTGGAACTATTCAGCGCACATTAAAACCTAAGAGAAAATAAGTTAGATTCGTTGGCACATTTTCCCTTTGTTGAGCTTATTTAATATCAGCTGCAAAATTGCCTGATATTAAATAAGCCAAACAGCCTCTTCCTGAAAAAATTGATACTAGGTACCTTTATAAAGGTATTTTATTTACTATAAATAGTAAATATCCAATCAGCACAACCACACAATTTGTTTCATTTACAGTTGTTGCTCTTAGTCCGCAGACCCAAAACGGTAAAACCGACAAATCGTCACAGGCCCCCCCTGGCTGACAAAATGGTAGGCCGAGCGAAGCAAGGCCCTTTTGAGTGATGAAATGGTCGGTCGAGCAAAGGAAGGCCCCTGGTCATAGTGCTAAACGTCTAATATGAACAGTTGACCCTCAATAATACCCCCCCCCCCCCCCCCCCCCCCCCGGGTGATGAAATGTTTGGTCGAGCGAAGCGAGGGCCCCTGGGCAATGAAATGGTTGGTCAAGTGAAGCAAGGCCCCCACCCCTGGGCAATGAAATGGTAGATCGAGTGTAGCGAGCCTGGCGAGAAAGCTCCACAACATAATATTTTAAAAAAACATAATTACCTTACTTATTTTAACATTATTAAAATAAGGTAGGGTAGTTTTTTTTGTTTTTTTTTTTTTTTTTTTTTTTACTTACATTACATTAGAGTCTAAATAAATAGCTCACTGACGTTCGGCAGCCACACCCGAAGTGGTACCTACTACCTCTGGTGAGCCTAGCGGGAAAGCTCCACAGCATAATTACCCTATTTCAATATGTTAGAGTCTAAAGATATAGCTCACTGACGTTCGGCAGCCACGCCCGAAGTTGGTACCTACTACCTACCACTGAGGCGAGCCTAGCGAGAGAGTTTCACTAAAATTTGATCTTATTTTAATCTGTTAGAGTCTTAATAAATGGCTCACTGACGTTCGGCAGCCACACCCAAAGTTGGTCTCAAGTACCTGTGTGGCGAACCTAGCGAGAAAGTTTCATGAAGTGTTGCCAAAATTTTCAATCTGTTAGAGTCTCAAAAAATAGCTCACTGACGTTCGGCAGCTACTCCTGAAGTGTGTCCTACTACCTACCTCTGAGGCGAGCCTAGCGAGCGATTTTAACGAAATTATGACTTTATTTCAATCTGTTAGAGTCTTAATAAATTGCTCACTGACGTTCGGCAGCCACGCCCGAAGTTGGTAGGTACCTACTACCTACCACTGAGGCGAGCCTAGCGAGGGAGTTTCACTAAAATTTGAACTTATTTTAATCTGTTAGAGTCTTAATAAATGGCTCACTGACGTTCGGCAGCCATGCCCGAAGTTGGTAGGTAGGTACCTACTACCTACCACTGAGGCGAGCCTAGCGAGCGATTTTAACGAAATTATGTCTTTATTTCAATCTGTTAGAGTCTCAATAAATAGCTCACTGACGTTCGGCAGCCACGCCTGAAGTTGGTAGGTAGGTACCTACTACCTACCACTGAGGCGAGCCTAGCGAGCGATTTTAGCGAAATTATGACTTTATTTCAATCTGTTAGAGTCTCAAAAAATAGCTCACTGACGTTCGGCAGCTACTCCTGAATTGTGTCCTACTACCTACCACTGAGCGAGCCTAGCGAGTGATTTTAACAAAATTATGACTTTATTTCAATCTGTTAGAGTCTCAATAAATAGCTCACTGACGTTCGGCAGCTACTCCTGAAGTGTGTCCTACTACCTACCTCTGAGGCGAGCATAGCGAGCGATTTTAACGAAATTATGACTTTATTTCAATCTGTTAGAGTCTCAATAAATAGCTCACTGACGTTCGGCAGCCACACCCAAAGTTGGTAGGTACCTACTACCTACCACTGAGGCGAGCCTAGCGAGATATTTTAACGAAATTATGACTTTATTTCAATCTGTTAGAGTCTTAATAAATAGCTCACTGACGTTCGGCAGCCCCGCCCGAAGTTGGTAGGTACTATTTGTTACATTTAATTCGCGGCTCCTGAGTCAGCAGATCCAAAAGGGCAAGTTTCGAAAAATTGGCTCATGGTCAGCGGATCCATAAGGGAAACTATCAAGCAGAACAGGGATATTTTCATCAGGTATCGGTTTGCAGCAGCACTGAAAACTGATACTTACTGTTGTAGCAGTTTTTGGGTTGTGGAGGGGCCAAGTATCGGTTTTCAGGTTGTTGGGGACGACTGAAAACCGCTACTTGCTGCTAAAAACCGATACACACATTAGAAGGGAAAGTAGCGGTTTTCGGGGCCTGGGTAGAACTATATATATATATATATATATATATATATATATATATATATATATATATATAGATTCCGCTAGAGCACAATAACGGCTCACTTCCCATTAACGACTCATTTCTCGTGAGCCGATAATGGGCCATCGGGTGTATACATGCCCTAAGGACTAGACCCAGCCGACTAACTACAAACTGTAGTTCTACCGTTTTCCTACCAACAGACTTGGTTCACTATTCGCCAAATGGGACCAACTTTAGCCACGATATCCGAACGTCAGTGAGCTCAACTATGAGACTCAACTAATTTTCAGGTCTGATGACACAGGACTCAGGAGATGGATTTAAAATGAATAAAATGGTGTGGATCCGTTTACCAGGAGACAATTTTTCGATTTTTACCCTTTTGTGTCCGTTGACTCATGGGATGGGGTTAGGATGAAGGTAGTAGGTAGTAGATAGGTACCAACTTTGGGTGTGGCTGCCGAACGTCAGTGATTTATTTATTTAGACTCTAACATATTGAAATAAGCTAATTAATAAATGAGGAGCTTTCTCGCTAGGCTCGCCAGAGGTAGTAGGTACCACTTTAGGTGTGCCTGCCGAACGTCAGTGAGCTATTTATTTAGACTCTAACATATGAAATAAGGTACCTAATTAATAAATGAGGAGCTTTCTCGCTAGGCTCGCCAGAGGTGGTAGGTATGTACCTAGGTACACGGGTGTGGCTGCCGAACGTCAGTGAGCTATTTATTGGGACTCTTAACAGATTGAAAAAGGGGGTCATCATTTCCTGAAACTTGCTCCCATTGATAGTAGGTACCAATAATTATTACTGGCTGCCGAACTTCAGTGGGTTCACATGAAGACTTCAATTTTTCTAATTCACACCACACTAGGTCCTGCTCTAGGTACTTACAAACTTTCTTTAAAAATTTGAGGCTTATGAGTCGCTAATATTAAAGTTGCATTCATTTTGTGGGAAAAAGCACTTTCAATAATTTCTGTTTGAAGTAACTAGGTAGTTACCCCAACAAAAATTCATTTTTCAATTTCAAACCACACCCATACTAGGTAGGTACTTCTGGACATTCTCTCTAAATATGAGCCCATCCTGAATTTCCAAAGTACCTACCTACCTCATCTTCCCTAACCATCGGTGGCTAGGTAGATACTTCCGGACATTCCGCCAAAAGTTGAGCCCGTCCAGAATTTTCAAAGTACCTAACTATCTAACTCTCCCTAACCATCGATGGCTAGGTACTTCCAGACATTCTGTCAAAATTTGAGCTCGTCCCGAATTTTCAAAGTAGGTACCTACCTTACCATCATCAGTGGCTTCCAAACATTGTTAAAATTGTAGGATGGTTTTTAAAAACGCTGCAAATTTTACACAAGGGTTTGTTATTCTTTGATATAAGTAACTTGTGCAAAAACGTAATTCTGTAAATGAAAAAAATTAAAATTTTTTGTTGTTATATTTTGATATTTCAAAACAAATTGGTTTTTGAATTTTTTTGTTTCAAAAAAAATTTTTTTTTCAAAAATTCTTTATTTTTTACTCAAAAAATATTTAACATCCTGTGATCCTTGAAAAATCCCATTTTTAGACCCATGAAAGCCTTGTAGATCGCCACAGTGAAATCGGATCGTTCTGGAACCCCAAAAAATGGATTCTACGTCCAAAAATACTTCGAAAACGACACCTAACACGATCCCATAGCTCAAAGCCTTCAAAAACCCCCTCCTATTGCCCCATTTTAGCCCCATAGCGCCAAACGGGTTTGGGCGATCGGACTGAAAACTTTGCGGGCACAACTAGATGGTAAACCAAGCATTTTGTCAAAATTTCAGATTTTTAAAATAATTCCTACTGCCCAAAACGGCCCGGACGGCGTACGGCGGACGGCGGACGGACATTTCGGATTTAGAATGTAGACCTCTTGAAACGGATAATGTCAAATTTTATTTTTATTATTATTCCAGAATTAATAAACCAAAATTTTTTAAAAATTTTCAGATTTTGGTTTATTATTCTTGGAATAATACACCTATGTTTTCGCGACGCGGGTCGACGACTCCGATCGGGTTCAAAATTTGACATTATCCGTTTCAAGAGGTCTACATTCTAAATCCGAAATGTCCGTCCGCCGTCCGCCGTACGCCGTCCGGGCCGTTTTGGGCAGTAGGAATTATTTTAAAAATCTGAAATTTTGACAAAATGCTTGGTTTACCATCTAGTTGTGCCCGCAAAGTTTTCAGTCCGATCGCCCAAACCCGTTTGGCGCTATGGGGCTAAAATGGGGCTATAGGAGGGGATTTTTGAAGGCTTTGAGCTATGGGATCGTGTTAGGTGTCGTTTTCGAAGTATTTTTGGACGTAGAATCCATTTTTTTGGGGTTCCAGAACGATCCGATTTCACTGTGGCGATCTACAAGGCTTTCATGGGTCTAAAAATGGGATTTTTCAAGGATCACAGGATGTTAAATATTTTTTGAGTAAAAAATAAAGAATTTTTGAAAAAAAAAATTTTTTTGAAACAAAAAAATTCAAAAACCAATTTGTTTTGAAATATCAAAATATAACAACAAAAAATTTTAATTTTTTTCATTTACAGAATTACGTTTTTGCACAAGTTACTTATATCAAAGAATAACAAACCCTTGTGTAAAATTTGCAGCGTTTTTTAAATTAACTTTTATAAAATAAATTTATAAATTTCTATTTTCATAAATAAATAATATTTAGATTTTATAAATAAATAATTTTATAAATTAAAATAGTTTTATTATTTATAATTAATTAATGATTCATTTTAATAATTATTAATAATTGATTAACAAATAAATAATTAATAATAAATAATTTATTTATTAATTCTAATTTTATGAATTAATGTTATTAATTAAAATAATTTTATAAATTAAAATACCATAAATCAATAAATTATTATTTATAATTATTATTTATTTTTATAAATTTAGTTTTAATTTTAATAAAATTTGAAAAAATGTGTTTAAATTTTTTTTTTAAATTTGGAAAGTCCGTTTTGGACAGTAAGTAGAACTTTTTTTTTTAATCTGAAAATTTGACAAAATACTCAGCTCACCGTTTAGTTGTGCTCACTAGGTTTACAGCCTGATCGCCCAAACCCGTGGGACGCTATCGGGCTTAAAAGGGGCTGCAGGAGGATTTTTTAAGGTTTTCAGCTAACGGGTCGACGAGTTAGGTGTCGTTTCCGAAGTATTTTTGGATGTACAATCCATTTTGGGGGTCCCAGAACGATTCAATTTCACTGTGGGGATCTATCTATACGGCTTTCACGGGGCTTCAAATGGGACTTTTGAAGGATCTAGGGATTAGAATCGATTTCCGATTTTTTAAAAAATCGATTTTTTTTGTTCCGATTTTTCGACTTTTTTTAAATTGATTTTCAGGTTCCGATTTTTCAGGTGAATCGATTTTTTACTACTGATTTTTAAAAAATCTTGAATCGATTTTGTAATTTATAAGAATTAGTTTAGCATTTCAAGTGATTCAAGCCAATTTTGAGTCTTAGGTCGATTAAAAATGATGATAATAGCTAATAACAACCAAACTCACTAGTTACCAGCGACGTCCGCCATGGCTTTTTCAAACAGTGAAACTGATAACTCGTCTGATTAAATGTTTATTATCAAAATTTTTGAAAACTAATACAATTTTAATTTTAAATAAATTTTTTTAACAATTTTTTCTTGAATCTACCTACTTTGAATATATCTACCGATATCAATCATTAAAAAAACTTTTTTTTTGTAAGACCGATTTTTGAATCGATTTTCCAAAAAGTCGATACTTTTATGGCGATTTTTTTTGGGAAATCGATTTGGAGCATCCGATTTTGAATCGATTCAAAAAATCGGTACTTCTTACTGATTTCCCATGCCTAGAAGGGTCCCAGGAGCTCAAATATTTTTCAAGAATAAAGAAACACTTTGAAAAAACAAAACAAAAATTTTTCTCATTTTTTTTTTTTTTTTCATTGTCACAGAATTAAATTTCTGCACAAGTAACCTATATCAAAGAATAATATACCCTAGTGTAAAATTTGCAGCGTTTTTACAATTGAAATGTGCCTACTTGCAGAGAAGCAAATGGGCGTAGATAGAGAAAATTAGGTCAAATTAGTTCTGGTCGCCTCAAATAAGCCCTAAAAATTTTCCCCCACCTTAGCAAGAATTCAAGCGGTTTTTCATATAGCAAAACATTGGATTTTACCGCCGAATTCTAAAATAAAGTTTAATGTTTCTTTAAGAACATTCCGCCAAATCGCCTTTTCCTACCCCTCTAAAAATCCCTAGAATTATTCCTTCATTTTTCAATATTTTTTTGGTATTTTTCATCAGGGGTAATCCATGATTTTCGCGTCTCTCAACGCTATCATCCTCAATTAGCCTTAAATCTTAGAAGAAAGTTTGCAAGTAAGTACCTAGAAGAGGTGTGGCGTGAATTTGAAAAATTTAAGCCGAAATGTGAACTCACTGACGTTCGGCAGCTACATCCGAAGTCGGTACTACTTCCGTGGCGAGCCTAGCGAGGGATTTTCGAAAATGATGACTAGATTTCATCCAGTTAGAGTCTCATAATTGAGCTCCCTGACGTTCGGCAGCCGCATCTGAAGTAGGTACTTCATAGGTGGCGAGCGTGTTTCAAAAAAATGATGACTCAATTTCACCCTGTCCCATAAAATTATGGGAGCTCAATTATGGGAGCTCAATTTTGAGCTCACTGACGTTCGGCAGCCGCATCTGAAGTAGGTACTTCATAGGTGGCGAGCCTAGCGAGCGTGTTTAAAAACAATGATGACTCAATTTCACCCTGTTAGAGTCTCATAATTGAGCTCACTGACGTTCGGCAGCTGCTACTGCAGCCTAGCGAGTGAGATTCAAAAAATGATGATTAGATTTCATCCAGTTAGAGTCTCATAATTGAGCTCACTGACGTTCGGCAGCCGCATCTGAAGTTGTTACCTACTACCTTCATCCTAAATCCTATCCAGGGTAAAATTGAAAAATCGTCACCTGGTTGACGGACCCACATTATTTATAGAAAAGTTCTACAGTAGAATTCTCCAGACATCACATAATCCTACAGACAAGACGTGTTTCACTGTCACCCAATAACGCCTCAAAAATGAGCCGTTTCAGTGAGCCGATAATGGGAAAGTCGGAAAAAAGTGAGCCGTTAATGGCCAGCGGATGTCCCATTATCGCCTCAAAAATGAGCCGTTCGCTCAACGTTGAATGAGCCGTTAATGTGCTCTGGGTGCACCTATATATATATATATATATATATTTATATATATATATATATATATATATAAAGGGGTCAGCTAATGCACTCCCAATATAACTATATATATATATATATTATATATAGCTCATTAGTGACAATCTAAAAATACAAAGTTGCAAACTATTCAATTTAATATTATTGGTTCTAACCAATAAATTTACAACCAAAAAACGTTAGTCGGAATCAGCTTTGTGCAACATAGGACCCTCTTCCACCCGTACAGAAATATTAATTCTGTGCTTCTGTTATTGTTATTTTGCCACCAACCTTGTAACGCCGGAAGGCTTTCTCGTATAAACAATTTCAATTCATACCTTTTGTTAAATTCGCTGAGCTTTTCGAAAAGGAAATTCGCTTAAGCTGTATTCGTAAATTATGTATACGGGAGAGTGTGTCAAACAAATAAATCAAGTGTTGGCGACATATTATTTCCCGCAGGAACGGAAGGAAGGCGACACTACCACCGCTAGGCATAACCTGGTTTCTTCTGGCGGCCTCCAAGAAGCCCACGAGTCTCCCCCCCCTTTCAAAGCGACCTTTCGTCGTAGAAAGGGCGGTTTTTGCTGAGAAATCCGTGCTCTAAATAATTATGGTAATGAGCTGCAAGGGGCCCCTGGTAGTCTGGAATAATTAGCTTGAAGTACTTTCTGTTCTAGGAGGGGTAGTAGAAGCGGCTCAAGTTTCTTAAGTAAGCTCAAGTGTGGCTCTAATGACTCTCCCAGGGCCTATCTAAATATGATGAGCATTCTTAGGAGGAAGCCTGCCCTCTCGTTTGATGTCTGGATGATTAGTATTGATGACATCCTAGTCAAGTGGGGAACTCGTTTGAAGTACCTAAAGGATTCATTTTACCGAAATATCGAAATTCATGCCCGCCACGACTTCTACCGCTGAGTTTGGAATGGGCTCAGGAAACAAGGTGGAATAAATGGAGAAGATCGGTCGATAGAAACAAACAAGACAAAATCCTCTCAACCTGCTTCACTCGATGATTCATGATATTCAGCGCTTCGATGCGACATCATCTTGAGGAACCATGACAGTTCCTAGTGAAATCTGCATCCTCGAATTTCGCAAACTGGAACGATCAGCTTGGTGAGCAGCAAAGTCAAAATCTAGAGAGAAGGCATTCGGGTTAACCGATTTTTCATGATTTGAGCACAACTGCTTCAAAGACTAACATCACCGCCTGTTTTTTATTCCGCTTGTGGTGCGTTCACCGTGATTACTATTTTCTTGTAATTGGGCTAGTCCCGTTTTTGAATAAATAAATAAAATAAAAAATCACTTCATGAGGCTTTGAGATTCGTGGATTCAAAAATGAAAATATCCGTCCGTCAAAAATTAAAATATCCGTGCGGTAGGCAGTAGGAAATTTTTCGTTCAACTGAAATTTCGACAAAACCCTCAAGTTGTGCAAAGTTTTCAGCCCAATCGCCCAAACTCGTGGGGCTCTTTGGGGCTAAAACGGGGCTACGGGAAGGATTTCGGCTATGGGGTCGAGTTAGGTGCCGTTTTCGAACTATTATTGAACGTAGAATCCATTTTTGGGGTTCCCAGAACGATATGATTTCATCGTAGGGATCTTTGGCCCCAAATGGAGCTTTTGAAGGATCCCAGAAGGTCGAATGAGGTGTCGTTTTGAAAAGGAGAAGAACCGGCAGAATAGAAGGCCAGGACTGGTGGATGGTGATAGGGATGGGGAAGGGTGAAAAACCTGCCCTCCCATACTATCCCTATCCCCCTCAAAAACAGGAGACACGGACTTACACCGACTACAAGAAGAGGCCATACACGGCCAACCAAAGGAACTGCCCTGTAGTAATACTAACTACGTAGTCCCGGGGCAGCTTCCTGAGAGAAATCGAGGTGGTTTTTAGTGGGTATACTGGGGTAAGCAGGACTCCCACACGAAGGGTGGGGACTTCCCAGCTGTCAGTCCATAAAGGATTTTTCATCTCGTAAAAAAAAAACGTTCATGTTTGTGGAGTCCATAGGTATCTTATGGGCGACGTGGTTATGAGGGCCAATACGGACTCGGCGGGTTTGAAGCTGTTTACTGATGATTTTCGAACTTCATAGAATTAAATTCTATGAAGTCACAAATTTTGTGACTAGCGCTCACATACGAGCGAGAGCGAGGCACGACGAAAACCAACCTACAGGTAACTTATTCCCTGGTAACAAACTAGATAATATCTATATTATAATGATTTTCAACAGCCACTCCCGTTCTAACGGTCGATCTCATTGCAGACCTGAACATGCTACACCAGCGAAAGCGCTAGTCACAAATTCTATGAAGTTCGAAAATCATCAGTAAACAGCTTCAAACCCGCCGAGTCCGTTATTGGCCCTCATAACCACGTAAAAAAAAAAATTATTATTATCATTATTCTTTGTTTTGGTATTGCTGCACTGCTTGTTCACATGCCCAGTAATTCATAAATATCAATCAAGGAGCGTAGTAGTCTAATAGGAACTTAATTCATCTACAATCTGCAGTAAGTGATTGTTCACATTGTTCTAGTGGGTAGGATGATGATTATAAGAGCATTTTGATCCGAGCAACCGTCGACAAAGAGTTGAACAGGATTGGAATAACACTCCTCGTACCTTCCAGCTTGGTAATCTGTCTATTTGAAGAGTCAGGGCGAAGGGAACAGCGAGAAGAGCAGATTGAGATATTCAAGTGGGGCCCTCTCCAACATCAGAATAGGGGATGTGAAATGCATTCAGTAAACAGGGAGTTCTATTCACAACGCTTCCATCCGCCGACCTTGTGGTTTGTGCGGCTTCGCCCCGGTTCTACCGGTTCTCTGCTCGCTCGAGATGCCAAAAAACTTTTACCATCTCCAAGCACTTATGATTGAGTGGAGAACCGTTTGAGGGATACATTCGATTGATCCTTTCCATTCTTTGGCTATAAAAAAATCTATTTAGTCTGCAGATAAGAAGTCATGACATGACACATTGTGTAAGCTGCGAAAATCCTATTGCTTCATCTAAATTTTAAATGAAGCCATAATCAAATTAGGCCGTATTCAAAAACGCTTCTAAGCGGAAGTCCTTACGAGGCGTTATAGAGAGCCCTTAAGCGAATTTCTGTTTCAAAAACGCTCTTAAAGCGAAAAAAAGTGACACTCGCCACCTTTACTGATGCTCCATTAGGAGCAATGCTAATGCTCCTTGTATCGATAGGAGCTCCTCCTATAGAAGGCCACCTAAACTCAAAGATTTATACCTAGGTATATAATATATTATCTTTCCCTGCCTTTGTGTGTGTGTGTTTCCACCTAAACTCAAAGATTTATACTTAGGTATATAAGATATTATCTTAGATATTATCTTTGCCTGCCTTTGTGTGTGTGTTTCCAACTAAATGAGATATATCCCTGTTTAATTGGCATGTAAATAATTATTCTCTCAGAAAAATATTATTCTCTAATGATATTAGATTATATTATAGTATATTATGTTGATATCGTTGTATCGTTGATATCGATATGTTATTAGATTATATTATATTATAATATATTATGTTGATATTATCAACAAACTATGATGTTCGTGACGGTTCCATTTTCCTCCCAAGTAGAATGAAAACATGTTCCAAATTAATCCTTCATCAACCCGGGATTTCAGAAAATGCTTTTCCCCGAGGAGTGTTTCCAAACACTGCCACAAGGCCAGATTTCCTCCTATTATATTCAGAGAGGAATATTGCGGATTAAGGCCGGGAGATGGAGAGACCCGAGTAATTAAAATATGGAAAGGAAGCAGAATGGAATTTGAAAGGGGAATACGCTGAAGAAACAATGCCAACACCGGACTGACTTGCTCCGAAATTCATTATAACTAACCTCTGCATACCTTCATCCTCTCTTTACTGTTCTACAATCTAAATACTTCTGCCTGAAAAACACAAAGTTCGTGTAACTGACGTTTCATGTGAAATGGAATACTTAAATATTAATTGGGTTTTGCCACATTAATAACCAATTAATTGGGTGACGTCCATTTATTGTGTGTTGTTATTGTGTGCCTTGATATTTGCTTTTGATCAATAAATTATAAATTTATATATTTACCTCTTGTGGAAATTCGCCTGAATATTTAAAACAAGAAAAGACGTTTAAGGAAGGTTTCTTTGGCTGATGAAATTCTTGATTCACTCGATTCCTGGAAATTTAGTGATATTGTGGTGATGAGGGACGTTCAGAGGATGGAAATTTTAGTCGAGCCCTTACGTGATATTATCAACGTGGTATCAAATTTCTTAATAGGTATCCAAAGGGACCAGCGATCCCACGGGGTCCTCCAAGAGGTAAAGCGATCCGAGTCAAAGGCCTTCAAGCTCTCTGGACCATCCCAAAGGCTCCCCAGTGGGTCCTCTTCACTTTCTGGAGGTCGCGGTCGACTGGGCACCCGCCTGTGGGCGTGTTTCGGCCCCCAGAAACAGGATAAGGTGGCGTTCTTTGACGTCTGTCCTTGCCTGTGTTTGGTGGCCTATGACCGGGAACTACGGTCCGCTGGTCGTCCTATGTGGCCCACCTTCCCTCACAACAAAAGAACTATCTCTTCTCCCATCAACCTCCTTCGCAGCATCATCCTGTGAATCACATCTCTTGAGGGCTATTCTGAAGGCCCATCAGAGGCTTTCCTTTGGCAAGCACCCTACTTTCCTAACCCGATTTCCTCACATCCTCAATGCGATAGGCCTATCGTCATTTTGGGTCATTGAGCTAAACATCACTGCCATCTTATATCTTTTCACTTGAATGATTCCTAATTCATTCATAACGAGATTGTACAGTTATTGTAGCTAACAGGACGTTGATATTTAACTATTTAAAATCTAATAATTAATATTAGTGGGAGTTCAATTACTCAAAAGGAGAATTAGGGATCAACGACTATTCCACTTCAGCCCAATGCTCACCATTAGTATGATCCTAGGGGGCCACCCCCTCTGGCTAAACCGTCCCAAACCCGTGGGGCGATAATATCGGGGGCTAAAATGGGGCCATGGGAGGGGTTTTTTGAAGGCTTTTGGCTATGGGGTCGAGTTACGTGTCGTTTTCGAAGTATTTTTGAACGTAGAATCCATTTTTTGGGGTCCCGGAACGATCCGATTTCACTTTTGCGATCTATAAGGCTTTCATGGGGCTTCAAATGAGATTTTTTATGGATCCCAGGAGGTCAAATATTTTTCAAGTAGAAAACCGATAAAAATTTGAAGAAAAAAATTTTTTTTGAAATATAAAAATCCAAAAAAAAGTTTTTCATTTTTTTCATAGACAATTCATATCAAAGAATAATAAACCCTAGTGTGAAATTTGCAGTGTTTTTACACTTACGGTTTCAGAAGAGAAGGCTCGTGACATACCCACATAGCCACATGTGGCCACGTGTATGTATACAGACACGTTCTGAATTAGTGGTATAGAATCGCCAGGTAGGTATATATTTCCCATAGGTATGTATCGCTAGGTCTTATATAGAACCCCTAGGGGGGGCTAGGTCCCCTCTTCAAATCTATCTCAAGTCACACTCAGTTTTACTGGCTATGACACTAAAATTTAATTAAGAGCTCATTAACAAATTTTGTTGAACTTAGCAGATGGAAACTGGTTCCTATTCAGAGATAATTTACTAGAAACAAGTATGTATTTTTTACTACTAAATCGATTCTTTGATTTTACCTTGATTTTTTAAAAGCAATTTACTGACTGCGTTCATCCATTCATCACTTACCTACAAGTTGGTTCGTGCGGTGCATTATCAATGCATCTCGAATCACCGTCTCCTGTATTCCTTCAATATTGCATGAATGGGTCGATACTTATCCAAGAGACAAGACGGGAGAGTCTTCATCATTCCGAGAAGACCATTTCACGTCGCTATATCCCGCGAAAATAAACATGAAAAGCATTCAACATCAAACGTTGTGTTGTTATTGAGCGAGCCGTTTGATTTGAACAAACCTCCGCGAGCGTAAACATTTCCAAGATTCAAAGACGTCCCCGCAGTGTATTTGCGTCGGTTGACGCTCCTTCAAATATTATTTCAGGCCCTCTGACAACGAGTCACAACGTCAAAGGGGGAATTGTTTGTGCCGGTTGGAATATTAAGAGTGAGGAGGGATGTAGGAAAGATATGAAGATCGCCTCAATGAAACAGCCCAATTAAGCCGGTTGAAAACAAGTACGCGACGAGAAGGTTATGAATCGAGCCGCCAGGTTCCACCAAATAGGTGAGAGCCAGGGGGAGGATCATCCCTTCTCTGCACAACGGTGAATTATTTCGGCATTGAATACAACTTCAAAATAGAAAATAAAGAAATCTTCAGATGAAAGATGTTGAGGTATTTGTTCAAACTTCCTGAAAATTTGATTGAAATCTGATCAAAATTGTAGGAGTAATGGCTGTGGCAAGGAAATTACGTTCGCGCATGCGCTGAGCGTACCGCTGATTCAATCGTGATGAAACTGACAGGGTACCATCTAGAGCTATATACACACAATTCCTGAAAATTTGATTGAAATCCGATCAAAATTGTGAAAGTTATGCCTGTAATTGGTTAACCTATCTTAACAAAAATAAATAAATAAATAAATAAATAAATAAAAATTAAAAGTTTTGAAAAAAAGCACAACTTTTTTGTCCACTTTTTTTTTTTTCATTGACACGGAGTTAAATTTATGCACAAGTAACCTTTATCAAAGAATAATAAACCCTTGTGTAAAATTTGCAGTGTTTTTCTGGAGGGTTTCGCGTGTTCCGGGGACGGACATAGGCTCAATAATTGAATAATTCAATGCGGAGCGCTAAGAATTAATAATTATTAATAATAATTATTATTCTCCGGACGCCCGGTCTTCTTAGCGCTCCGGTCGTTCCTTCACGACCTCGTTTACGTTTCCTCCGTAAATAAGGAAATTCGCCGTTGAGTGACAAATTCTTTCCAACATTGTGTAATATAGTTTTATTGAATATAAATTTCTAAATTTTAGAAAATTTGAAGGAAACACTAGAATATTATGAATGTTAGTAGGATCGGACGAGTAAATTAAAAACAAAAAGGAATTTTTCAATGAAACTTGGCACACCGAGGTTTTTCGGGTCGCAGAATCCAAATCCTTTCCGCCCCCTTCTCGACAGTCCCTCCTGAAGTCAGTACAACCCCCGGGTGTCAGGGCAGGAGCCGCCACACCACCACCGTAGGACCCAGCTGGCTGAGTCGTCACGAGCCACTCATGACCTGTCGCATCACCCCCAACGAAAACGCCGAAGTCTTCATAGTAGTAGTCATAATAGTAGTTTTCCGAAAGGTTCGGTGTCATCAGTAAACGGGAAGTTCAGCCTTCACTCGCGGTTCCAAACCTGGAGTCCGGCGCCATCCTCCAACCCCAGACAACGAAACTTCCGCCGAGTCCCCCGTATTCTTATGGCGACGGCCCGGATCACTGCGAACTGAGTCTTGACCCGAACCCAGGCAGCTACTTGAGAGTACGGGCGAGACCACTTTTCAGAGAGAACAGTGGCAAGCTGCTTGTGGAACCGCTGGAATTCCGTCCCAAGTGCATCACACGAACAGACTAGTGCACGTTGAATGAT
Source organism: Pilophorus perplexus (assembly GCA_955831195.1). NCBI lineage: Eukaryota > Metazoa > Arthropoda > Insecta > Hemiptera > Miridae > Pilophorus > Pilophorus perplexus. The sequence continues at coordinate 4,867,187 of OY037017.1, forward strand.
GCCCTCATGTCTTCCGCTGCTTTGGTTTATTATTCTTGGAATAATTCACCTAATACGTGAATTATTCCAAGAATAATTGAAAACGTATGTTTTCGTGACGGAGGTCGACGACTCCGATCGGCCTCAAAATTTGACATTATCCGTTTCAAGAGGTCTGCATTCCAAAACCGAAATGTCCGTCCGCCGTGCGCCGTCCCCCGTCCGCCGTCCGGGCCGTTTTGGGCAGTAGGATTTTTTTTTTTTTTAAATCTGAAATTTTGACAAAATACTCGGTTTACCATCTAGTTGTGCCCGCAAGGTTTTCAATCCGATCGCCCAAACCCGTGGGGCACTATGGGGCTAAAATAGGGCTATGGGAGGGGTTTGGTGAAGGCTTTTGGCTATGGGATCGAATCAGGTGTCGTTTTCGAAGTATTAAATACACAAATTTTAAATATTATTAAATACACAAATTTTGTGGACGCAGAATCCATTTTTTGGGGTCCCGCAACGATCCGATTTCACTGTTGCGATCTTTAGGGCTTTCATGGGCCTACAAATGAGATTTTGTTATGGATCCCAGGAGGTCAAATATTTTTCAAGTAAAATTTTTATTCATTGACACAGAATTGAATTTCTGCACAAGTAACCTATATCAAAGAATAATAAACCCTTGTGTAAAATTTGCAGCGTTTTTTATGTGAATCTGAGTTTCTCGAGTTTCGGCGGAAAATAGATTTCGCCGCGATTCCAACGCAACCAAAACGATTTTTGTGGAACGAGCCGTTCCCCACGAACGGGCAATTGTGCCCTATTTGTCTTAGTGAACAGGTATACAAGGCTGAGTGCGTTCTACCCACTCGAATGGCCGAGTGTAGCGAGCCCCCCTCCCACCAATAGGATGGGTAGTGGTTAACTATATTTTTACTTTAGTACTAGGGGACACCGCCTGACCCCCAGATTGTTAATGTTTTGATCGAGGATCAAATCAATGTACCACAGAATGTTTTTCGGCAATTCTGCCGAGGGGATCGGGGTTAGGAGTGTTGGTTCTTGGAGGGGGGGGGGGGGGGGGGAATTTGGCTGTAGGCTAATTTTAAACCAAATAACCTCGGTAAAAAAAAAGCAAAATGTTTCTCAAGGTGTCATTCGAGATTTATTTTGGTCATCTACATCCAATGGCAGATCTCATTTACCACATGGCGGTGGACAAACTGCCGGTACCTTTTTACTGACCGGCTTGGGCCGAAGAGGATACGACGTGAAAATATGAACATCTTGGACGGCCGGCGGCGGTTTGCAGGGGTCCAGATTTTTACGTTTGTGCTGCAAAACGACGACCCCTCGCTCGGGTTTGAACGAGTCCGTCAGCTCGCCGTTTTCCCAAACGCCGGCGCCAAAATCGAAATCAGCCATTGACACGCAGAGGAGGACTTCAAATTTTCTGTAAGCCCGAAATGGACATAAATTGAATAAAATTGAGCAAAAAAAGAGTGGGGGGGGGGGGGGGGGCACCGCATTCTGATAAGGGAGTGGACATTCTGGTGAATTAAGGCTTAAAATATTCGGATGTGTCGAGGACTATTGGTGGGACCTGTACCTGCCAACCTGCACAATTTGACTCGTTTGACGTACTTATTACATGAGGCGAGAAGCAGAGGGAAGATACATTCACAATTGAAACAGAAATTATGGGAATTCAACCGATGCCAGTGTCATTTGTGTACCACCCTACGTAAGGGTGTTTTTTTTTTTTTTTTTTTGGTTTTTTTACAAAAACAGCTAATTGCGAACATATTAACATGGTTGAAATATTGACTATTCTTCACCTAATGGAGGACGGAAAACCCACTAGGAACTTGTGAAAAACTCATATCAACTCAGTGGTTTTATTTTCATTCGCGCTTAAAACTCGGGCCGTTCGGAATCAATCAGAACTCGAACGCTTCCAGGAACCAAACTTTTCCCTCCAATTTTAGAATGGGCAGAACTTCGAGTGCTCGGAAACGACCGAGCAGAGCCACGAAGTGTCCACTACGAGATCAGAGAAGGAAATGGTATGCACCGGCGCGATATTTCAAGATCGAGGGGGCGGACGAAATTTGTACGGGAAGAACAAAAAAAAAAAAAAAAAAAAAAAAATTGTTTCTCAAGGTTTCATTCGAGAAATTTTATTTTGGTCATCTACATCCAATGGCAGATCTCAATTACATGGCGGTGGACAAACAGACGGTATCTTTCTATTGACCGGCTTGGGCCGAAGAGGATATGACGTGAAAATATGAACATCTTGGATGGCCGGCGGCGGTTTGCAGGGGTCCAGACTTTTGCGTTTGTGCTGCAAAACGACGACCCCTCGCTCGGGTTTGAACGTGTCCGTCAGCTCGCCGTTTTCCCAAACGCCGGCGACAAACTCGAAATCAGTCATTGACGCGCAGACGAGGACTTCAAACTTTCTGTAAGCCCAAAATGGACATGATTTGAACAAAGTTGAGCCAAAAAGGGATTGGGTTTAGGGGGGGGGGGGGGGGAGCTCCGGAGGACTACGGTTTTACGCGGTTTTTTGAGAGTGAGAAACATAATACGTGGAAAATGTAACCACGAGATCACAGAAGCAATATTTGATGAATCAGTTCAGAAATTAAAAAAAAAAAAAAAAACAAAAAAAAACAAAACAGAAATGACTGAAGGAGTTTTTGGTTCTCAGTACCTACATTCAGTCTTGATTGTTTGAATCCTGGAAGCCAAAGTACTCCAACTCTCGACCCTTGCAAATGGCTAACTGCGCATGCGCCGAACAGTTCCGATTTGTTCTGCGTACGAACCTATTGAATCTGGTGTCGAACTTGAGTAGAAACAGGAGTGTGTTCTAACAGTGGAGTTTACAATGGCGTTCTTAGTTCGTGCGTTTTCTACAGAATCTCTCTCTCTCTCCTCGCCTACATGATCTTCAATGTCCACATAAGCTTGCAATAATCTTTTATCGAGTTGATATTCCAATGTACCTACCTCTCGAAATGTTCACTAGATCGATACAATTCAATATCAAATATATCGATATTTCATTTAAGATATGTACATCATTTGACCAATATGTCGATATATTAACAAAGTGGTTGTTTGCCGATGGTGCAGAGGTCTAATCCAATGAGTTTGGTTAGGGAGAGAGAACGACTCCTCTGCTGAATACTAAATTGTTTATTCAGGTAAACAATTATAGCGTGGGGACCGGTTTCGAGCAACTAAGCTCATCTACAGCCAAGAGTGACTTGAGGTGGTTGAACGTACAATCAGTTCTGAACTGATTCAGCGGACCCAATCTGTGACGTAAACTAGGCGATTACCTACCCCGAATAATCCTACTTATACGAATAATCCGACTTTGTGGACGAGATCGCCATCATTTTAGAAACTCCCCTCAGCGCGTACTTTTCATTAAAATTGTTTAAAACGGTAAAACATGTTGATGAGCATTCCCTATTATTATAATACAGCTATAATAGCTGTAATACCTAAGTCAATTAACGTAAACCGGCAGACTGCGGCGCTCAACCAATCCCCGTTTTTCTTACGCGTGAAGTGAGAAGCATAACCTATCGCCATAGGAATAATGGTAGCTGCAGTACGCCGCACCATCACTGTTCTCCATCGATGTTCGGCCCCCCGCGGTAAGCGATATAAAACGAATACCTGAAATGTTGCGGGAGCGTTCACAGTGACGCATCATCACTGCGACGCCTTCGCGGTCGACCCTATTAAATAGGGCGGAAATCAAATTTTGATTTTCAGGAGGGAAGTCGCGATGTGGGCTCGTTCGTGATTGGCTGAGAGGCCTTCCCTTTTCGTTCGTTGGCCGTCGCGCGTGGCTCGCAAAGAAAAGCTAAATGAGCTCGTTTCAAGTTCCACGCCAATTTGGGACAAAGGCATAAAAATCACCACTATAATTACCTATTATAGGTAATAGACCTATAATAGGTCTACCACTGGTCTACAAAAAAAATAAAAATAAAAAAATAAAAAAATAAATAAAGTGACCTGCGAGTTGCCGGCTTCTTTTCACTTTTTCTAGGGGGTTTTGAGGGTCCGAAAATGATAGCATTTTTTTGTTTTTGTTTTTGGTTCGAATAAGGCCTTGTTTTTTTTTTTTTTTTTTTTTACCTTCCTTTACACTGAAATTTTCAGTAATCTCCGACCTTCAATCAAACTTCTTCAAAAGACACTCACTCATCTCAGATAATTTACCTACTGTAGGTTCCGAAAACTTATATACTCTCATTTAGTCTAAAACCTTTTTAAACCACCAAAAACCTCAAATCACTGCAGACAAATGAGCAAAAATCGCATTTTTCAACTTTTTTTTCTTCTTATATAATATAAGAATAATAATTCTCTCTACTCTCTCCAAAAAGTCCTGGAAAAAAATCGGGGGTAACGTTTTGAAAGCTTAGACCTTTTTGAACAGAATGGGACCAACCGTGAGTTTCAAAAATTGAAACTAAGGTAGCTACAGTTTTTCAAAGTTTGGCTACTAAAAATAGGAAACTTGATTCTCTACACAGATTTCCCTCCAGCGACAGTCAAGGAATATCAACTTGAAATTTTTATCAGACCTCTTCCTCGTCAACCCAAATGTCTGACTGAATTCAAATTTTCCAAAAATCACCTTTAAGTGATGGAAATGGTGTCTACCCCTCAGTGTCTACCTACCTATCTATCAATGAAAAAAAGTTTTTAAAATTATTTAGGTAATAAGTTTTTTTTCTCGTAAAGTTTGTGGACGGATTCCCACATCCAGAAAAATGGATTAAACGTCCAAAAATACTTAAAAACGACACCCCACTCGATATAGTACCCAAAAACCTGTTAAAGTTCCTTCCGTAGCCCGTTCTTAGCCCCACAAAGCCCCACGGGATAGGGCGATCGGTCTGAAAACCTTGAGGACTCAACTAGTTGGGAGACCGAGTATTTTGTCAAAACTTAGGCTTAAAGAAAGTCCTACTGCTCTAAACGGCCTGAAAAGTGGCCCACTCCCTCCATCCACGAGGTTGGTCATCGCAGATACCGCGAGGGTCCGATCATCGATGGTGAACAGTGAAGGTGCGGCGTACTGTAGCCTACCCTAACGATAGTTTTTCCTTTACCCACCCTGGCGAGTTCAGGCACTTAATTCGCTCCTGTCCTTCCGGCGATGTTAGAGCTTTGTGCACAAACATGTTCTGGTCCTTCCGTAGGAAAAATCCCGTTCGTTCTTCGTCCGACGCCAGTGAGAAGTTCTCAACGCAATATAATTCCCTGGCTTCGACTCCGTTGGGGCCTCGTGAAACGTGAGCTCGGGCGTGCCCTGGAATCGACGAGTTCAGCCCGAATTCACCCTGGGATAAATCAATCAGAGCTCCGGCATCTTGAGGAGTCTTGCCCCTGTACCTGACAACCGTTATAAGCGTCTACGTTAGTTATTCATTTATAGCTTGAATCTATTTTCATTTTTTGAACTAAAACCATAATTTCCCACGTATAGATTGCCGTATTATAACCGATCGACACCAAAAAAATGGGGAATGTCAACTGAGCCCCAATAGCACATCATTCAGACAACAAACCACTTCATCATCAAATTAACTTACGCGGAAATGGGCGGTTTGGCATTTGGCGGAGGTTTGAACCCTTTTTTCGTCGGTTTTAAGTCTATTTTGAAAATTTTACGGTGGTGGTCAAGAGGCGCTGAGTCGGTTTGCTTTCGTTTAGGCATGACTAACCCGTCCTGTTGTCAACCCTGTGTAATGCGGTAGAAAAACACTATCTGCAGGAAGTCTTTTGTTGCAAAAAAAAAGTTAGAGTTATGAATCACTGAAATTTTGAAATTGCGTTTCACAGGCATCATATTTTTTTTGTCGATGATCGTTTCCATGGAGTTATTCAGTCTGTTAAAAGTTCGTATCATCGTTGGGTAGTTTCGTACAGATTGACGCCGAAAATTCGTGATTTGAAGCTCAAACGGTTTCCAATGAAAATTTCATTTATTTCCGACCAGAGTTTACCTTATTATGTAGTCATACTATCCAATCCATCTAATTCCAATCTGGAGGAGCGATTGAGAGTATGGTAGTAACAAAGGAACGCGGTGGACAAATAGAATGGTTGACACACGTCACCGAGTATCTTGAAACAAAATTTGAATTTTAATGTCCTCCTACCTACTTATCGTCCTTTCAATTCGGATTCAGACAGAATAAAACGCTTTGGTCTCGCAAATCTCAACTGGTTTACACCGGATTACACAACTACTAACTGATTGGTACTTCATTGACCGAACCAAGGCGTTTGACTCAATTGAAACCACCAGACTTATTCTCAAACTCGGGTAACTTGGACTTGATGACGCAGTCGTGGTTCACATCATACAGGTAAGAAAATAAAGTGTACCTTTAAAAAATTTTTTTTTTTGAAATACCTACCTACCTACAAAAATCCAAAAAAAATTTTTAATTTTTTCCATTGACACAGAATTAAATTTCTGTACAAGTAACCTATATCAAAGAATAATAAACTCTTGTGTAAAATTTGCAGCGTTTTTTACTACGACTGGCCTCGGTACCACTAGCTGGTCCCGTAACCGTTCTTCCAGATTTCCTTCAAACCATGGAATAAGGAATATTTATTTATTTATTTAATTTATTCCATGCCCCAAACTCACACGTCCCCGCCAGCGAGCGTAGCGCGATGATATACTTTGCCACCCTTTCATCTTGTTCCCGAAGCCTCGTAGCAAATGCCCGCCTTTCCGCAAAAATACACGTCGCCCTTACGTAGTATCCATTCAATACTCGCCTGAGTTGCCTGTATGCTACAGTGCTAACGTCCACTGGGCGAAAATGATCGACCAATATTTTGAAGGGCCCTGCTCCAACGCAGGACAAGAACAGGACGCTCCAAACGTCCTCTGGCAGCGTTTTACCCCTTGCAAACCGCTTTACCTCGATTTCGAACCGACTAACGTAATATGTCCACCCTTCTTCCTCATCAAACTCCGAGAACTTGAACGAGTGTATCAGCCGATCTATAAGTAACTGTCCCGCCTTACTTTCATCATTGTCGCTATCTTCGCATGGGTTCGATCGCTTCTTTCTTGTGTTTTTTTTTTCGACATATTTCGCAGCGCCACTTGTAACAACACGAAATGTTAGCAATCCATTTCAATTAATCAATGACGTGATTTTTAACTAGAGACTATACCTACACCTGACTCCCAATCCGCGCATGCGCAATCGCACTTTTTTTTATCAGTAATCGATGCGTTGAGAAAGATCGATTGTTCGCTACGCGTTTCAATCGATGTTGCCTTAACTTCCAAAACCCGCCTCTTGAAACAATGGAGGGCGGTTTTCTCATTTTCTTTTTCAAATTCTTTGTTTTTTACTCGGAAAATATTTAACCCGCTGGGATCCTTCAAAAATCCCATTTTTAGCCCCATGAAAGCCCATAGATCGCCACAGTGAAATCGGATCGTTCCTGGACCCCCGTAAAATGGATTTTACGTCCAAAAATACCTCGAAAACGACACCTAACTCGATCCCATAGCTAAAAGCCTTCAAAACCCCTCCAGTAGCCCCATAGCGCCCCACGGGTATGGGCGATCGGACTGAAAACCTTGTGGGCACAACTAGATGGTAAACCAAGTATTCTGTCAAAATTTCAGAATTTAAAGAAAATTCCTACTGCCAAAAACGGCCCTGAGGGCGGACGGACCTTTCGGATTTAGAATGTAGACCTCTTGAAACTGATAATGTCAAATTTTGAGGCCGATCCGAGTCGTCGACCTCCGTCGCGATTACATAGGGATCCTTCAAAAATCCCATTTTTAGCCACATGAACTTGCCTCGCTTTTGATTTCCACTACACCACAGTCGATCCTCTGCTCGCGCTTCGAGTGTCTGGACGCCTTTTTGGACAGCCCCGAAATCCGACAACACCTCGCACAAATAAACCGAATATAATAAACGGAATATAATTTGGGGTCAAAAGGAAAATAAATTCTAGGCGGGGCGGTCGAGTTGACATTTTGGATTTGGAATGAAACCTCTTGATCAGAGAGGCTAGATGTGATTCGTTATTCACAGTGTATCCACATGGGAGCAGTTCAAAATAGGAAACCGCCTCTGGCATAACATGGCCGTGACGATGATCGAAGGTGATGGAACATCGAAACGAAGATCGAACATCGAAACATTACCGATAAAAAAGTGCGATTGCGCATGCGCGGATTGGGAGTCAGGTGTATGGGTAGTCTCTAGTTGATTTTTATAATAACATCCCAAACATATGAACTGGGTGTTTCCACAACAACCCTTGATATTGTAGTAACCCTACAGTAACTATGGTTCAGCTAATGCAGAAAGTAACGTACTTTGGGTATACTAGCCTGGAGAGCCAACAGCTCATTGAAGAACGAACATATGAGGAGCTTGTTTCCAAAACCTGACATAATATGTTTCTCAAGATCTGATTCCACCTGATATTACTGGAAGGAAACCTGGAATGAAGCTAAGAAAAAAAAATGGATCTTCAACTTTTAATATTTCACTTACAATCATAAAATTGGGTTTCCTGCAAAATTTACGAAAATGGATATTATCCATTTTCGTAAATTTTGCAGGAAACCCAATTTTATGATTGTAAGTGAAATATTAAAAGTTGAAGATCCATTTTTTTTTCTTAGCTTCATTCCAGGTTTCCTTCCAGTAATATCAGGTGGAATCAGATCTTGAGAAACTATTCAAAATGAAACATTTAATTAAATTTTGGATATATCAGGTTTTGGCACAAAATTTTGGATATATCAGGTTTTGGCACAAAATGGCAATGGCAATTGTCAATTTTCCAATAGTAATCATGAAAAAGTTTCATTTCAAGAGAAGTTAGGGTCAGGGCATGGCAAAAACTGGTAGGCTCATGTGTGCACGAAATACCGAAAGGCCGATTTGCTTTAGTTTCATACCTCTGGGTTTTGTTGATAGGTATTTTTCTTCCAAGCACTAAGTATTTGTGGTACGTTTCTTCCGAGGTTTTTCGACGTTTTTTGTCGGCAATTCACAGAATTCTTCATCCTCAGAGTCGGACATGATTATAATTTAAACGAAAAGCTCACAGGAAATTAACGCTGAGCCAAAACAACAGGAGCTAAACAATGAAACTAACGAAAAATAAACTCAGCTGACCAGATTCAAGATGGTTAGCTGCAAGAAACTCTGGGGAAAACAAAAGGTGCTAAGTGACAGAAAAATCGGCGCCTCTGATTGGCCGAAACTAGAAGTCAGGTTTTGGCACAAAACGTCAAATGGATATATCTGGTTTTGGCAGCAATCCTGACTTTCCTGATTAGTTTACGGTGGGATATGTCAGGTTTTGGACTGAAAACGCTTTGCTTGCTATGGGAAACCATTTCAAGAACATTTCCCGCTCAATATCTCATTTTTTCAAAAAAACGGATATGTCAGGTTTTGGAAACAAACTCCTCATATATCAGGGTGTTCTGAATTAAAATCCTTGTTGAAAATAGCTTGGGATTCGCACGCATTAGTTGTGACTCACAACTTGTGAGGACAACATAATATGTTTGTATGTATATGGAAAACATAATATTATTCTGTTTTCGAACCCCTACGGGAGGAAAATTTAATAGTCCTTTTTGGAAGTTGAGTTTTGGCCTCCTGGTGGATTAACGCCGGTCTGGACGGCGGACGGTCATTCAATTTTTTGAAATCTACACACCATCTAAGGACCAATCAAACTGATGCACCTCCGTCACGACAACAGACGTTAATTATTCTGAGAATGATGACCCATAAAACCCACAGGTTACCGCTTAGAGCCTTTGGCTAAAATTCAAGAAACATGGAACATGCTTTGCTTAGTACCGTTGCCAAGCAAAATTTTTTCCGCGCATCGGAATTTAGGTCTTACATATTAATATTACCCAAGTGCAACGAATTTCTTATATTTTTCTATTATCAGAACAAAATCGTAATTTCTTCTTTCCTTACGTTATTACTGTACATAACAAAATGATAATTTTTCTTTGTCTTACATCACATGTTCTCCTTAGAACAAACAGAAAAAAAACTCAAATAACCGACCTAAATCAACTCATACTCCCATAGTATATCAAAACAGGCTAGGTATACCTCAAATCCTGCTTCTTCTAATAGTCTACATATAAATCTACGTTTACCTATATGCAATCAGGAAAGAAGTGACCATCTTCGCCTCTCCATCATCTCTGCCTGACATAAGGTTTTTCCAGAGTTCATGACTCAACCGTCTTGTTCCAAAGTAGGAACAAGTAGGAAACTACCTGAGCCTTTGTTGCGACAGTTCAGGGCAATCGCAAAACACATGATGAAGCGACTCCGTGACGTTCCAATTACACATCAGGCATGTTTTCCTATGGTCAGTCTCTTATACCTCTCCTCTCACCCAAACTTTCAATATATGTGTATTTGCTAGTCAGTTGCGCCAGGATCCGTTTTTCTCTTATGTGGGTGTCTGAGTTCAGGTAGGGCTCCGTGAAAAAAACAGTTGAACACCAGTTTACAGTAATAACTGTATGTTGAGCTATAGACTCTCGCGATGTCCTCGTAGATCCATTTAGTTTGGTAGCTACACATATGTGACCACTTCTTTCCTGCGTTTGCGTAGCTCCTCTCAGTCCAGCCTCTCCCAGATGGCAACGCATCCAATCTCGCACGTCATTTCCTTCACATGAACTGCCCAGTTGTACTTGTAAAGGCTGGTTCCTCGGTTCACCGTGCTCACTAATTGATCCAGACACATCCTTGGATATCGATCTGGCGCCATTTCAACCATTCTAACACTCGGTCGAAAATTTTGACTCTCAGTCTGTCAATAAAGATAATTTGATTTGAAAAACGCTGCAAATTTTACACAAGGGTTTATTATTCTTTGATATAGGTTAGTTTCGCAAAAATTATTTCTGTGTCAAAAGAAAAAATGTTGGGAAAAAAATTTTTCGGATTTTAGATTTAAATTGTTTTTTCAAAAATTCTTTATTCTTTACTCGAAAAATATTTAACCTCCTGGGATCCTTCAAAAATCCCATTTTTAGCCCCATGAAAGCCCTATAGATCGCAACCGTGGAATCGGATCGCTGCGGGACCCCAAAAAATGGATTCTACGTCGAAAAATACTTCGAAAACGACACCTGACTCGATCCCATAGCCAAAAGCCTTCAAAAACCACCTTCTGTAGCCCCATTTTAGCCCCATAGTGCCCCACGGGTTTGAGCGATCGGGCTGAAAACCTTGCGGGCACAACTAGATGGTAAACCGAGTATTTTGTCAAAATTTCAGATTTTTAAAAAAATTCCTACTGCCCAAAACGGCCTGGACGGCGGACGGACATTTCGGATTTAGAATGTAGACCACTTGAAACGGATAATGTCAAATTTTGAGGCCGATCGGAGTCGTCGACCCCCGTCGCGAAAACATAGGTGTATTATTCCAAGAATAATAAACCAAAAAAAGTCACACTTTTTGTCAGTTAGCTCAAGGCTAAAGTATGTTCCACGCTAAAAGAGGATTCCAAGAATCAACTGTGCCATCATCAACCAAAGGAAGTTATTGGTTTGGGGAGGCGACATCTCATCATTCTCCCCCTGCGAAGGAGGCTGGGTGTTGCCTGGCAACATCCTTCAATGTTAGCTAGCTAAAAAAAGAATCCACATAACGTCCTTCTACGTATCTTCTACGATATCGTTTCCATGTCGTAAATTGCCGCTGGAGAATTCGTTCTCACGTGGAGTCAATTTTACAGGATTGAGAGGCTGAGTTGATGTTTTACCAAATGAAAATGTTTTTTTTTCTCCCAGATGCGGCCGTAACTCGAAATCCCGTTTTGCCTGCACCAAACGGTTATGAACATTCGTAGGGCCAGTTTGCTGGACGGCCATGGACACGAGGGGTGGTCATACTGAATAACCCTCTCCATCCTCGACTTTCCCAACACGGGTCCACAGGCCGGAAAATTGTCCTCGATAGCGTTTTATTATTTAAAACATCTGCTATCGGGTTTCAGTGCCTGCATTCTATCCTTTATCCCCCTCCACCAACTTCCCATACGCTGACCACCTTCACCGCCCTACTATTTAACCCCCCTTCGTCCATTCCCATCACTGCAATGCAGACCCAAGTCACACATCCTGGTGTTCCGTTTAATTTTCACTGCCTTCCTCGATCGTCCAATCGGCTCACAGATTGTTCAGTATACATAATACATATAACTAGCCTTTCGCCAACTATTCCACCACCCAATTTATCGGGCTTGTGCCGCAGTTCAGTGCATGCTGCTGCGCCGTTCAAATTACTCGCTGCCGTCGCTGTGAGATTATTTTAATAAAAATATACTGCACGATGAAGCGAGTAATCCTCTCAACTCAGTTTGATATCGCTTGTAGGTAGTGAAATGTGGGTATTATTGCCCTAAGCCTGTGGGAGGGTCTGTACGATGATGTGGTTGGTTTGTACATCGCTGGAGTCCACATTTAGGTAGCATCTATATTCCGTTCATAATTCAATTTAATGCACCATAACGTGTATCGTTAAATTTGATGGAAATTAATGGAAAATTCTATTTCCTATACGCTTAGTGAGGGATTTGGGCAATCTGGGAGGATCAGTGTTGTTGTGGACTCCGCAAAATTAAAATTTTATCTTTTATCAATAATTTACAATTACTAAAAAAAAAAAAAAACATCGCTTTTGGTTTATTATTCTTGGAATAATACACCTATGTTTTCGCGACGGGGGTCGACGACTCCGATCGGGCTCAAAATTTGACTTTATCCGTTTCAAGTGGTCTACATTCTAAATCCGAAATGTCCGTCCGCCGTACGCCGTACGCTGTACGCCGTACGCCGTACGCCGTCCGCCGTACAGGCCCTTTTGGGCAGTAGGAATTTTTTTAAAAATCTGAAATTTCGACAAAATACTTGGTTTACCATCTAGTTGTGCCCGCAAGGTTTTCAGTCCGATCGCCCAAACCCGTGGGGCGCTCTGGGGCTATAATGGGGCTACGGGAGGGGTTTTTTGAAGGCTTTTAGCTATGGGATCGAGTTAGGTGTCGTTTTCGAAGTATTTTTGGACGTAGAATCCATTTTTTGGGGTCCGGGAACGATCCGATTTCACTGTGCCGATCTATAGGGCTCTCATAGGGCTAAAAATGGGATTTTTGAAGGATCCCAGGATGTTAAATATTTTTCGAGTAAAAAATACGGAATTTTTGAAAAAAAGGGGTTGGATTTCTTGACCAGTAACGTATAACGTCTTTTTGGGTTCTTGAGGGTTGGTCAGTCTGACCAACCCTCAAGAACCCAAAAAGACGTTTTTGAAAAAACACATTTTTGAACAAAAAAATCCAAAAAAAAAATTTTTTTGAAATAAAAATCCAAAAAAAATTTTTTTTTTAATTTTTTCATTGACAGAATTAAATTTCTGCACAAGTAATGTATATCAAAGAATAATAAACCCTTGTGTAAAATTTGCAGCGTTTTTTCTTTAGCAACTTTTTTTTCCCCCAAGTAATGAATGCAATTTTTGCAATATTTTCCCCTTATTCAGTGCAATTGAATTATTTTTTTTTATCCTTACACGAAAATTACTTCAGTCCCCATCGGCATTTCCTTGTACTTATGTCCAGGAGGAGAGGGGGCAGCTTTTAGGTCTTTCCGTGGTGTTAAATGAATCTAACCGCGTTTATGCGGAAGGCCGCTGTTTTATTTTTGATCTCAAATTCCTCACTAATTTTGGAAATACTTCTCGATTTGAGCGTTTAAAACTTTATTCGGGGCTCAAATTCTGTGGAAATGTTATGTAAAACAAAATAATAAAACGAAAACCTCTAGAATATGCATTTATTTGCGTTTATTCGGAAGACCGCCTTTTTTATGCATTAAATGTATACATTTTGTAAAAAGTAAAAAGGATTTTATTGTAACCGATTAAATTTTCAAAATGCAGCAGGAGCCGACCCCGCACTTCACTTTGAAATGATTCCGATATGCCTTTCTCCGATGAATCGCTAACCCCTTGATCATTTTCATTGACATGGCTGGGTCGCGAACCCCAGTGCCCTCTGGCGAGTTCGTCAAGCTATAACAATTCAGCTCCCCTGGCCAAGGTGGAGGCTTTATAAATTTTATAATATTATTAGAGCCTGGAATTTTGCATATTTGCATATTTGGTTTTTAGTAGGTATATCGTTGGGAACGACGTTCTGGATCATTTCCATCCATCTCCGGTTCAAAATTTCAAATTTAAATTGGCATATTATGCATATTTTGGAGTTTTTCGGGAAATCTGCATTTTTTTCAAAGTTGTGACTCAACGCCTAGCTTTCATCAAATTACATAGAGTCGCTTCCCATATTGGTTAAGCGTCTGGAAACGCGAGGAATGAAACTCCAGGACGCAGTAAGTGCAGTGGAAGAGTTCCAGAAGAAGACTTCCGAGTGGCCGGGAGAAATCGGAGAGGCCCCAAAGACGAAGTTGGCAGCAGTCCTTGAGAAGAACCCAGGCTGGACGGGAACTTGGCAATATGTCGACACATAAACTGGTCGACACCTCCTGTCGCCATATTTCCACACCAGGTGTTGAAGAACGTCGATAACGCACATCTTTAAAACTGGTCGACTGATTTATGTCGAAAACTTGAGATCCGTTTTTCGCTGTATTTCAACATCAGAGTGGAAAATGAGCTAAAAACACCGCTCTTGAAACTGGTCGACTGCTGAACGACGACAAAAGGGTTGTTTGGCCACTACCTGTCCTCAGCCTTTGTCCCGTGGGGTCTTGGGAAGTGGGTCATTGACACTGCCTTGCCAACTGTAGCCCTCAACCTAACTCAAAACAATTAGGAAGATTCAGGAAATGTAGGCCTGGATTCAGATTCCTGCCCATCTTTTTTTAACATAGATATGTTTTTGGGCTGGGGGTCATTCTAAAATTTTCGTAACGACACCAAAATTTGTTACGGAACATAATCGCGAAAACTATAATCACATGATTGGTCTGTAAGGAAGTTTGGCGGTTGGTTACTAGAAACTGTTTCTACTCGACAAGTACAAAAATTTGATTGAAGCAATATTGGATGCAGAGAAAGCCTACTCTATCGACTGCATCACGATAAAGAATGGCCGGGGGAAGGTGATCCTGTGAATGAAATGAGTTCTGATTTGCGTACATCCCTTGTACATGAAGACCCAGTTACTTGTTGCTTGTATGTTGACAAATTAGTTGACACGATAATGTTTTGCTGCAGTCGTCGCGTTACAGTCCATTTGGTTCATACCGCGTCATAGAGTACTTTAAACGTATAGAGTTTCAGCAAAGAGGCAGTCCACACGCACACATTTTACTTTGGTTAAAAAATGACCCAAAAGAACAGGTAGATGAGAACATGCCCGAGACAATTCGTCTTGTTTAGCAATGAGACGGACAAATAAGCGTCAGCGCGATTTGATTCTGGAAGCGATACATCGTATGTAAAAAGATGATGAGAAGACTCCGCTTCAAATCTTTCTCACCGGTCCAGCTGGTTGTGGCAAAACTTTCACAATGAAGTTGATGATGGAGACCTATAATCGATTTTCTCAAGCTCATAATGTAGCGTTCAATGCTTACGTAGCTACAGCTTCAACTGGTATGGCCGCAGCCGCGATCAATGGTAGGTACTACGGTTCACGCTGCTTTTCGAATTGGAAACTCGCAACGTGAAACTGGTCTCTCTGTTGAATCACTTAATTCATTCAGAACTGCCTTCAACAATGTGAGGATAGTGTTTATCGACGAGTGCAGTATGATCGGCTCAGGTTTACTTGGACAAATAAATTCTCGTTTGCAACATATTCTTCACGATCATGAACGTCCCTTCGCTGGTATGAATATGGTTTTCTGCGGTGATCTACGACAATTACCCCCTGTATGTCAAACTCCAATCTATAAACGCAGTAAACAAAACTTTTGTTGCGAGATTGTGTGTATTATTCACTCAGTATTATCCACTTGTCCAAGTAATGCGTCAAGCTGATGTTACTTTCTCGTCTATATTAACGAAAATTGGAGATGTTCAGCATTTACTACCTGAAGAAAAGGAACTAATTGAGAGTAGATTTGTAACACGAGAATATGTGGACGAGCATTACCCTGAATCGATACGACTGTTCTTTCGTACCCTAGAATCTAGGGTGAATGCATCTGATGTGGATGCATTCAACGCTGCTTCCATTCGTGGTGAAGGAGTAATTGAGTACGTTGCCCAGGATGAATATATTGGAACTCGTAATGATGACCAAGTCAAACATGCTCGCGAAAAGGTGCCCCCAGATCCCATTCCAAGTAGATCTTATAAATTCCTTGGGCTTAGGTCAATACAGGTAGGTACAGGTGAAAATCTGGTTTCCAAAGTTAAACGATTTTCCGAGGCGTACCTAGGTATATCTCGAAAACGGTTCGGAATTTGGAAAAAGTGTTTATAATCAAAGTTGTGCAGAATCATATCATCTTTCATTAAATGAAATTTTACTATAGGGCATGATTTATCGAAAAAGGCACAGTTTCCGAGATATGAATATTTTAGTGAATTCACTAAAATCCTGAAAAAGGGACCTTTGGAGATACTCCAGGCAAATTAGAAAAGTTAGCAGAAAGTTTAGTAATACGTATAGGAATCACCACGTTCCTATACGTTTTTTGGGTCGCTGAACACGAATCATTTAATGCTACTAGTGCATTTTGTATAAAATCTTATGTACTTCCATGTTGTATAGAGTGGTCATGTCGTTAGAACGCATAGTTAGGGAGATATGAGCAAAAAACCGGAAAAAGTGCCAACAAACTTCCGAGTCGTGTTCAGCGACCCAAAAAACATAAAGGAATGTGGTGATTACGACTATTACTAAACTTTCAGCTAACTGCCTTTTATTTTCCTAATTTGCCTGGCCTAAGACCCCCCTCATAACGCAGCACCCCCACCCCCCAGAACTTTTAGTATGTTACTTGCTTTGTATGTTGCTTTAGTTGTTACTTGAACTTTGTATGTTGTTTTTTATCTTTCTTTTTTTCTACCTCAAGACCTTTTTTCGTCTTTGTTGCCTGGACTATATGCATTCTGCAACTATTCATGATAATAATTATCATGAATATAATCTGATTTACTTAAACCATCGGTAAAAGTACACAAAACTAACTTTCTTTTTTTAGGGGTTTTCCAGTTTCCTGTGCAATAGCCATAATTCCTTCCTTTTTAAAAATGACTTTAATAGAATAATGAAATAATGTAATAACAATAAACTAAAAACAAATTTTCATTTCATAGGTATTTCATCAAAATAATTTTGCAATTCATTAAGGCACCACCGGGGGAGGGTGAGTTTGTTGGTCGCTAAGTCATAAGCCGATGAGTCATGAGAAGTCACTTTCAATAATTGAATTGAATTGAATTGAATTATTCCGGGAGGGGAAGCCGAGCTCGACCTGATGAGGTGAACTCCAACTTACTTACGACCAAATTACGCAAAAAGGGTAGTGCAACGTGTTAGGATAGGGATAGGGGCCATCTACCTGCTTTTGTTAACTGTAACTCTTCAACAGGCCTACTTTCGTAACTTCTTAGGTAACTTCGTAGGCCTACAGTAAGTCATCCGGCTTTGTTGATCTATAATTGGCCAGGTAGAGTGTCTGCCATTTCCCTTCGAGACTTCACAGGTATACGAAGGATGTCGATGGAAATCTGTCGTCGTATCCCCTTGTTTGACTTGGACGACCTTTTTCAACAAGGGGTGTTGAAACTTGTCGACTTGTCGCTGTATTTTTATGTCGCCGTATTTCCAATGCCAGTGAAGTCGACTTAGTTCAACTCTTGGTGTTGAAAGATGTCGACACGGCTTCTGGGCCGTTTGTCGACCAGTTTATGTGTCGACATATTGCCCCCCATCCGGCTGGACAGCCGCCGTCAACTTCGCCAAAATTCATAAGGGGGAGATTTCCACTCGCCAGTGGGATTTTCACCCAACGATATTGCTACTTTGAATTTTCTTCCTATCGTCTCAGTCGACGTAGAACGGTAATTTTCAGCATTGAAGGCTCATCTTTCAGACAAAAGACCTGAGCGTCTTGAGCAGCACATGATTGTTCAATTTAATGAAGTTGATTTTGATTAGACTTATTTTGAATAAAGATGTGAATAATAAAGACTTGAGTACCTGTGCAGTACCTTCCTACTTTGATTGGCTACATCTACCTTACCCATATGCCACAGATTTAATGATTTTCTGAATAATGACGGAGGATTTGCATATTTTTGAGAAATTTGGGGATCTTTTGCATATAGTTCCACTTCTTGTTGCATATTTGGGACGATTTTTTTGCATATAATTCCAGGCTCTAAATATTATAATAATAAATATAATAACAATTTTAACAGAATTTAAATTCTGTTGGTCCCAGAGAGGAGAAAATAACACCTCCTTTCAATGGTCACTAGACAGGAAACAAAATTTGTTAGCATATTTAATATGCTAATATGATCGAGCCTTTGGTATTATTATTATTTATAGTTGGTGCGTTTCTCACACTGGATTTTGACATTTTATGTCTTTGCTTTGGCACATAAACTCAAAAATCGTCACGAAAACTGTTGACGAAAATTGTCCCAAGCCGTTTCTAGGGAAATGGAACTTGTTTAGTTTTTCCTTAGCTGTAAGTGTTGATGATTGTTGTAGTGGGGTACTTTTCTATGCTTTACACTCTAGTAAGCTGTAATTTCGTATGTAGCCTCTTTACAGGGACATTTACTTGACGATGCCCAGGGTCCGGATCAGCTGAGTGGCTCTTAAAGCTTAAAGTTAATTTCTATGCTTTACACTCAATTGTAATTCGTAGATAGAGGGAAGTACAGAAGAGGTTGGTGGAGACTAAAGACATAAAATGTCCCAATGTGTTGCAGACTCGTATGCAAGCGTTTTTCGGCCCAGCCCTCACAAATTTCCCGACAGTAGGATATCCAGTCAGCATTTTATTATTATTATTTTTTTAGCTTCATGAATTGAATTGAATTTTTACTACCTACTTAGTTGGAAATTTATTTTCTGTTATCTCCGATGCGGCCAAAATGATTCAAAATCGACAGTGTAGAGCATGTAGGTATATTGACATTGAAAATTTTTTTGTTAAAGCATGCTGAATACACGGCCCAAGACCAGGGTTACCAGATTAGATAATAGCTAAAAATATTATTATATGTTGCCAAGGGGGGGGGGGGGGGGGGGAGCTGAATCCGAATCTGAAGAAATTCAACAGATATCTGTTATGCGTTTTGAGATATTCGCCAAAAACTCCAAAATGTTGGCACTTTTTTCAGTTTTCCTATGTATAACTCTGAAGCTATGCGTTCTACTGATAAAGTCACTATTAACCAAGTGAAAGAGCATTAAATTTCCTATGAAATTTACTATACCAAGTTGATTGTAGACGAATATTTTCCTCTGCTTTCTATTTTGGTTGATTATTCTTGTGACATGTGAATCGGACCAATAGGTTCCGAACTACAGCCAAAAAAGTACCGATAAACGTGGGTTTTCGTACGTTTTGGGGCATTTTTGTATCGCATGTTGTTACAACTATCATTCGTACGGTAGGCACTTTTCGACTAACTTTGGGCGCCTTTCCTATAGGAAATTTAACGCCCTACAACTTTCATTATGTAACATTTCCCGAAAGTACCGGCGTTTTGAAGGTACAGCTTTTTGAAGTGCGAAAAACGTGCAAAAAATTGCCCTTCTTTCAAATCGCTCTAGATCCTAAACTATTGGATCTACAATCAATTTTGACCGATTAATTTCATAGGAATTTGAATGCTCTTTCACTTGGTTAATAGTGACGTTTGCCGTAGGACACATGGTTTCGGAGTTATACACTGAATACTAAAAAAAGTGCCAACATTTTGGAGTTTTTGGCGAATATCTCAAAACGCATTTATGTTATAACAGAATATGATAGTTGTTGGATCTCTTTAGGTTCGGATTCACCACCCACATAAACATTGAATAAGACCAAAAAATCAAACCATATATTTCTTCCATGTCACTATCAATTTCGCAACGTTAAAAAAAAGCATCTGAAGGGGTGAAGTCTACCGTTTACTCCAAACTAGCGCGCCCCAGCCCTCCTCGCCATATCCCAGCCGAACTCTTGGATTCACTTCAACGCTTGATAATTCCTTACGTTGACTGTAATACGGCTATTAGCCAACTTTTAAATATTTCTATCAATTAATCACCGAATACTCAATAAAAAAAAATTGATTAATTCTTAATGAATGACTAATCACTAAATTATAATTAAAAAATAATTTAAACGTTGGCCTCTTCAGAATTGCAGTCCTGAGCTCAAAACAATGTTCAGAATTGGAATTGATCGATTAGACGCCGAGTTAAATTGGATCTACTTTTGAGCATCTACCCGCTCTCTCGCACACTTGTATGGCAAACCCACTCCACCTGATTCACCTTATTGCTGCTTTGTACAGCCTTGCATGAGTGCATGTAGATACACGATCTACCCCACTGTGCTGGATAGTGAAACCATCGTATCCTGTGTATATTATTTTACTCTTAGAACTGTCGAGACCAGATAATACCGTCACTAATCACATGCAGACACACACTAGACTTCAGATTATATACAAATAATATATGTATACATATTATGTATATCAGATGAAGTCGTAATTTTGTTCGGTCGTCTCAAAAGCTTCTCATCGCTCGGCGCTAAAAAAGACTTGTACGACACAGGCCTAGAATTAATTTGATTAATCGAAATCGCAACGCAAAGCCGTGCAATTTCATCTAATTACGAACCAACAATCGGCTCGCATATTTTTGCATATTTTAGATTTGAACGATGGCTTTATTGAGCGATAGAGATAAATATTCTCGGCCGCCCACCATTTGCGGTAAGCGAGTTTCCATCCAAAGCTGAATTCATTGGAATTCAGGGACATTAGTCATGGGCGGTGGAAACCCCTTTTTTTTCCTCTGACTGATCTCTTATTTAAGACTAACCGATAAAAGCCGGATTTGAATAATTATTTGATTAATTACAATTCCTTCATTTGTGAGCCCGAATGATACCAAATAAATTTCGCAACTTGCAACTTGTCAGGAGAGCGAAAAAACCGAAGTTGTCCCCGCGCCGAAACACGTGATTTTTCGTCTTGAAATCTCCATAGCGAAGGCCGTGTTTTGTTAGCAACATCATGTAGAGGAGATCTCGACGCGTCGATTGATGCCAAAAACTCAATAACTCAAAAAATTAACATAGACCCTTGTTCGGCCGAGCTCTTCGAGTAAGGACAAGTTTTGAGGCAGATCAAAATCTCCACCCAAAAGTGGTGTATCCAGTTCGTCGGTAAAGCTCTTGATAAAATTCGATGGCCCCTCAAAAGCGCCCTTTACAAACCAATGTGTGGCCTTTGCGTGAAAAAACAGTGAAAGATTGCCCATTGTCTCGAATGGAAACGGGCTACTGACGGTCTTATTATCCACCGCATCTTCACAACCGAGCGCTCACTGGAACCATCGCGTCCGAACCGGCTCGAGTGCACCTGACCGTAAATTGTTGGTGGGGGCAGCTTTGTGATGAGGTTTTTTTTTTCTTCGTTGGGCCCTTCAAAACAAAAACAAAAAAAGTTGAGAGCTTTCGTATTTCGGGACAAAGAGGATAAACAATAGACCCAGGAAGTAGGTCGTTATCCTGAATATCCTACGGGTGTTCCACTTTACCGTGAAGTGTTAAGTTCTCTAGAAAAAAGATGGACGCCACGCTCGAACTAGCCGGAGTAATTGGTTTATTAATGAGTCCTCATAGAGTTCCAACTATTATGGTTTGGCCTCTATTGAGAGGAATGGACACTAGCGTTAGCTTACTGATAAAATTAAATTCTCCTAGTATAGTATTATAATAGGACTCCCGTCGAGGCCGTTTTGGCAGTAGGATTTTTTTTAAATTTTAAATTTGGACAAAATAGGTACTCGGTTTATATTGTTTCAGCCTGATCGCCCAAATTCTTGGGGCTCTATGGGGCTAAAAGGGGGCTATGGGTGGGTTTTCTGCAGGTTTTTGGGAATTCTTTTTATGGGGTGTGGATTTCGAAGTATTTTTGGCCGTAGAATCCATTCTTAGGGGGTCCCAGACTCATCCGATTTAACCTTGAGGCTCTGTGGGGCTATAAATGAGGCTCCAAATGGGGTTGTCGAAGGATTCCATGAAGTCTAATGAGGAATCGTTTTCCGAGTAATTTTGTATGCATAATCCATTTTCCGGGGTCCCACACGGATCCGTCCACAAACTTTACAAGAAATCTTTTTTTAAATAATGAAATAAAAAATTTAAACCCGGGTGCGTGGTGGGGCGACAGAAGGTTGAACGTGCTTCACACTCGTTTATTTCCTAGCTTTCGGCCAACAGATGCCATCTTCAGGGTAGGTATCTGGTGACAAGACCTTTGTATAAGCGACAGTAATGACGTAGATATATGTAGTTACTAGTCTCTCTGGCTCGCTTCGCTCGCTCCCCTAGTGGGGTGCAGAGCATCGATGGACACGTTCATAACCCTGCATCAAGGTCAACTGCTCCTTCAACATCAACCCCCCTGGCTGATAAAATGATCGGCCGAGTGAAGGAAGTGCCCCCACCCCTGTCAAAGTGCTAGTGAAATCAAATTTCAAAACTCCACCTTCAATAATAATAGAACTACCTATGTGGGTGGCCGAGCAAAGCGAGCACCCTCTGGCCGATAAAATGACTGGCCGAGCGAAGTAAGGCCCCCCTGTTACAGTGCTAGTGAAATCAAATTTGAAAAGCCTTCCCTCGATAATAATAGAACTACCTATGTGGGTGGCCGAGCAAAGCGAGCCCCCTGGCCAAGCAAATGATCGGCCGAGCGAAGCAAGGCCCCCCCCTGTCAAAGTGCTAGTGAAATCAAATCAAATTTGAAAACTCACAGGAAAATCCCTTGGGGCGCTATGGGGCTAAAATGGGGCTCTGGGAGGGGTTTTTTGATGGGGCTGTGGGATCGAGTGAGGTGTCGTTTTCGAAGCCATTTATGCAATAGGAAATGCACTTTTCTATAATATTCGCTGCACTCTGTTCATCACCGGGCAACGTGATGCACCCGTGGCAACGACGCTATTTGACCCGGGCGTCACCACCAAGTGACAGTCGCTCAATGCGCTAAATTTAACGGGTGTAAAATTGGCCGTAAAATCGTCTTCCCACACACCAGAATATATCCTAAATTAGCGTAGAATGAACCGTTTCCCAATATTGCCCCCCCCCCCCCCCCCAAAAAAGATGCCCGCCTCCTTCACCTTTCAAAGGCGCGCGCCGAATCATACAATAATATAAAATCGTGTTGGCCGACGGTACGTGGTAATACGGCTGGTATTTTTTCGTAATTTTTTCGACCCCTTTGGCCTTTGGCGCGAGTTGAAAGTGGAAAGCGTAGGACAAACGGGAGAAAGACGATTTTTCGACGAATTTTCGACGAATTTCCCGGGCGAATTTCGGATTTACGATTTGACCGACGTCTTCCTCCAGGTCTGATCTATACGGCTCGTATTTTTTCGTAATTTTTTCGAAACGGCCAGCGAGCGGAAAGTGAAAAAACTCACTCGGGAACGCGTTACCACACGGCTACCACACGGCCGTCTACCACCTACCACGTACCGTCGGCCAACACGATTTTATATTATTGTATGATATGATAGAGGATTAGGTACTTGTTAAATATAATATGGGTGACATATCCGCGCTCTGCACTCCTCCGACGGCCGTCGCCGGCTGCCTCTTTTCCACATACGTTGTCGTGGGGTGGTCTGGTGGAGTATAAATTGGGTGGTACGGTGAGTTTAAGAGTATTTCGGAACTATTAACATGTGGAAGTTGTTTACCTTTCTGGATTGTTTTATTTTTTTGGGTATGAGTCGTGCTATTGCCATAAGTGTCTGCCGGTGGTAGTATTGGAGGTCTGGAGATCGAGGAGACGGTGATTAAATATGAAATTTTAACAAAGTTAGACGAATTTAACTTATTTAAGTGGCATGAATTTGACGTGAGTTGTGAGGGGTAACGTGACTAGAAGTGAGGTTTGTTTCGGTTATACTTGGGAAAATTTCCTGCGTCCGGCTGCCGGCTGTGGCGGACATTTGGTGGAGTGCAGGCGCAGTTACATGGTGGGTGTACCTGTTAAGTTATTAATTATAGTGAGCATTAAATGCTCATCTTATTAAATTTTAATAAAATTTAATAAGATTATAAATTAGGTATATGTGCGATTTTACAAACGGTTCTATGGTGTTCTTTGGCTGAGGTAGGTTCTAGCCCTGTAACCCACGACTACACTCTCTGTGGCGCACCCTTGCGGAGGTCGGACTGTCTGGTCGATCTGGGGGTTCTCTGCGATGTGCGGCTCTGGTCGGCGTTGGCGACCAGGGCAATGCGTGCGCTTGGTTTTATCAAAAGGTACACCAGAGAACTCACCAATTTCAATGCCTTGGTCACCCTTTACAAGGCCCTTGTCCTGCATATTTTAGACTATGCCTCCACGATCTGGTCGCCCACGTATGGGATCCACAAGTATCGCCTGGTGCGAGTTCAGCGAAATTTCTTGCGCTACGTGGCCTCCAAGATGAGAATCCCTCGCGAGTACGATGCTCTCCTGCGGGGACGTGGCTTGACGACTCTCGAGAAAAGACGGATTTTATCTGACCTCGTCCTACTCTACAAACTCGTCAATGGTCTGGTCTCTTGCGCTGCGTTGCTCTCCTGTATCAACTTTTTGGTCCCTCGGACAACCTCTCGCTCTCCGTCCGCGTTTAGCGTTCCGTTCTCGGCAACAAATTACGACCGGAATCGACCGCTCCATCGGCTTCAACGAGGTGCCAACCTTTTTCTCTCCCTTAATCCCCAGTTCGATTTTTTCTTTTCTTCCCTAAAGTCTCTAACGAGATCCTCCCATGTTAATTTTATTTGAAACAAGTGTATTAGTTCCTTACCCTTATCTTTTAATTGTTTTCTTTTCTTGCCATTCGCTCCCCTATTGGTCAGAATGCTTGTAACCCCCCCCCCCCGGGTTAGAATGACGGACTGTGTAAAATGTAAATTGGGGTTGCCCATAAATATAGAAATAAGAAAGCATTCTCAAGACTGGAGACCTGCGAGAATTTTGAAAACATTCTAGGATTGTTGGGGATAGCGAGGTTAAGTCTGTGGCTATCCCCAACTATTTGATTAGAGCAGTCGAGACACACACCTTGGACATTCTGGGATTTCATGGTGAACAAAGGAACGCTCTTCAGCAAATTTTGGTTGTTTTTTTGCCTGGTTATGACAAACTTCAAATTCTAGCGTTAATGTATTTCCTCTCAGTAGACAACAAGAAGTAAAATGATATCTATTTTTACGTAATATTAAAGTAAAAAAATTTCTACTTGTCTGTTGTTTGTTGCAAGGGGAAAAAAAATTCGTTCTCGAACCCGTGATCATGAGGTGTTTTGCCAGCCCCTTCACTGGATTCTCTGGCGCGGAATGGGCTGGAGAAAAAGGCTTTGAACAAGCAAAAGCAGCCTTTGGGGGGGAAAGCAATAATAATTAATGGCACTCCCATTGAGAAGGGACCTCAAATGAAATACGAAAGAAAAGAGAAGTAAAGAATATCGAGGAGGGAGGAAAGAAGAGCACAGAAGGGAGAAAGTTGAAGCACCGACGTCGAGCTCCTTTGAAATCTTTGACGAGTTTGATTACTAAGCCGAGATCAATATTTCCAAACTGAATGCCTGCGTTTTGAGCACCTCTGCAGTCTCAATATTTATTGCCAAAAGGTATTACAGGAAGCATTGCGCAAAGATTATTCGGGAAGGCTTGGCAATGACAGTGGACTCAGTATTTTTCTGATTATTTACGGGCAGACTAATTTGGTCGGTACGAATTGTCACACTTACCTTTGAGAGTTTCTTTGAAGAGGGAAGATGGGCTCTGTCTGCAAATTAGGGCCTTCTGCAGACGGAAAGAGGACATTTATCCTTCCTCTGAACCTTCAAGAAGAACCAAGTACGGAATTAACAACCGCCGTGAGGATTATTCATCAAGCACTCAAAGTCGCTCGGAAGAAGCGGACCATCATCTCCCCGGGTGTAGAAGAGCGAAAGAGAAAGAGAGAGAAAAAAGGAAGCAAAATAAAAAGGAATCACTTGAGGCAGATGGGTTGGAGAGCTAATGGTCGGACGGAGTGATCAGGCTGAAGGTGAAGGTGTTTCATTGCCTGGCCTTCCCGAATGATCACTCAACCTTTTCCTTCGAGGGGGCAAAAAATTTCTCCGTGGGGAAAGAAGCCTACGGTGATTTTGGAGTCTGCAGAACTACCTCAGTTCTTTCGCGTACTGAGTGTGGCGGGTAAATAGTGATCCTAATTTGATTTTTCAATATTTATTCATTTAATTAATTTAATGTACCTACCATGGGCGTACGCAGGTCTTCATTTAGGGGGGGGCTCAAAAATATTGCAGGTAGACATGCTGCCAGCAAGGGTACCTAGTTAAATTAAAATTAAAAACGCTGCAAATTTTACACAAGGGTGCAGGGGTTGAAATTGAGTGATTTTTATTTTTGGGAATCGCTCAAAATCAAAATTTGAGTTTTATTTTTCACTCAGAAAATAATGATTATTTTTTGAGTTTTATTTTTTTGCTCAGAAAATAATGATTATTTTTTGAGCGATATTTTTTCGCTCAAAAATAAAACTCAAAACGCTCTAGCTCCTAGGCTATTGAACCTACAGATCTGCGGTTGGTCTCATTCGATTCAGCGTTCAAAATAATATAAGAAACCACCTTGATCACCTCCAAAACAATATTATGGTGGCTTTGCTCTCTCCAAATATGCGAAATATATGTCGAATCCGAGGATTTCTATAAAAAATAAAACTCAAAACGCTCTAGCTCCTAGGCTATTGCACCTACAGATCTGCGGTTGGTCTCATTCGATTCAGCGTTCAAAATACTATAAGAAATCATCTTGATCACTTCAAAAACATTATTATGGTGGCTTTGCTCTCTCCAAATGTGCAAAATATGGGTTGAATTCGACGATTTTGATAAAAAATAAAACTCAAAACGCTCTAGCTCCTTGGCTATTGCACCTACAGTTCTGCGGTTGGTCTCATTCGATTCAGCGTTCAAAATACTATAAGTAACCACCTTGAGCACTCCAAAAAAAAAATTATTGGATGCTTTGCTCTCTCCAAATATGCAAAATATGGGTTGAATTCGAGGATTTTGATGAAAAATGAAAACTCTGCAAATTTTACACAAGGGTTTATTATTCTTTGATATAGGTTACATGTGAAAAAATTAATTCTGTGTCAATAAAAGATATTTTTGGAAAAAATGTGGGACCTCGAAAAATGGATTATGCGTCCAAATTACTCGGAAAATATTTGACCTCCTGGGATCCTTCAAAAATCCGTCGCGTAGCTCCATCTTTAGCCCCACAGCGCCCCACGGTTGCGGCGATTGGACTGAAACCCTTGCGGGCACAACAAGATGGTAAACCAAGTATTTTGTCAAAATTTCAGATTTAAAAAAAATCCTACTGCCCAAAACGGCTCGGACGGCGGACGGACATTTCGGTTTTTGAATTTAGACCTCTTGAAACGGATAATGTTGAGCCCAATCGGAGTCGTCGAACTCCGTCGCGATTACATGGGTGTATTATTCCAGGAATAATAAACCAAAAGTATAACAGCTAAACCCACTAAACCATTAGTAAAAGTGGCGACTCACCATTTTAAGAGCCACCATGTATAGGGCACGTTACAAAAATTAGTCTTGGAAAAATCATTGTAGTGTTTTGAACGCTGAATCGAACGGGACAAACGGCAGACTTGTAGGTGCAATAGTCGAGGAGCTAGAGCGTTTTGAGTTTTATTTTTTATCAAAATAGTCGAATTCAACCCATTTTTGCACATTTGGAGAGAGCAAAGCCACCATAATAATGTTTGTGAAGTGATCAAGGTGGTTTCTTATAGTATCTTGAACGCTGAATCGAATGAGATCAACTGCAGAACTGTAGGTGCAATAGCCAAGGAGCTAGAGCGTTTTGAGTTTTATTTTTTATCAAAATCGTCGAATTCAACCCATATTTTGCACATTTGGAGAGAGCAAAGCCACCATAATAATGTTTTTGAAGTGATCAAGATGATTTCTTATAGTATTTTGAACGCTGAATCGAATGAGACCAACCGCAGATCTGTAGGTGCAATACCCTAGGAGCTAGAGCGTTTTGAGTTTTATTTTTTATAGAAATCCTCGGATTCGACATATATTTCGCATATTTGGAGAGAGCAAAGCCACCATAATATTGTTTTGGAGGTGATCAAGGTGGTTTCTTATAGTATTTTGAACGCTGAATCGAATGAGACCAACCGCAGATCTGTAGGTTCAATAGCCTAGGAGCTAGAGCGTTTTGAGTTTTATTTTTGAGCGAAAAAATATCGCTCAAAAAATAATCATTATTTTCTGAGCAGAAAAATAAAACTCAAAAAATAATCATTATTTTCTGAGTGAAAAATAAAACTCAAATTTTGATTTTGAGCGATTCCCAAAAATAAAAATCACTCAATTTCAACCCCTGCAAGGGTGTATTATTCTGTGATATACGTTACTTGTGCGAAAACTGGATTCTACGTCCAAAAATACTTCGAAAACGACACCTAACTCAATCCCATAGCCAAAAGCCTTCAAAAACCCCGTCCCGTAGGCCCATTTTAACCCCATAGCGCCCCACGGGTTTGGGTGATCGGGCTGAAAACCTTGCGGGCACAACTAGATGGTAAACCACGTATGTTGTCAAAATTTCAGATTCTTAAAAAAATTCTTACTGCCCAAAACGCCCCAGACGGCGGACGACGCGCGGTGGTGCAAAACGGCCATATTTTGGGGAAAAAAACTCGGAAAACCCCATACTTATAGTATTCATAAATTATCCCATGTCCCTGTACCTAAAAAAGATTCTGATCCGTTTTTTCCCAAAATACCTTTAAAAAAACACGTACATTTTCCAGTGTGCGAGCCAACTAAGGATTCTCCCGAAGTTTGTACCTACATAAAGAAAAGTTGTAGAGCAATAAATTTGGCGATTGAACACCCTAAAATTGAAAATTACTACAAAAATGAGGAGGTCGAAGATGATTTCGATGGAACACTCCTATGATTTCTGATGGAACCCCGTAACATTGGTGAATTCCATTGAACACCCTAGAATTGAAAATTTCTACTTGAAAACGGAAAATTGCTGAGCCAGATTAGTTATTTTCATGACTTTGTAAGGTAAAGCAATGTGGCCTTTTAAATTAAATTTTGTTTCGAAGGTTCAGGCCAGAAATATCTCGCTGTAACTTATTATTTTTTATCCACTGCCAAGACCTATGTATGTTTTCTTAGTATGTTTTCTCGCTTTCACTAAACGAGCGCCGTAACTATCGCAGGTTCTCTGAAAGGTTTATCTAGATAAGGTCAAGTTTGAAGGATCTTCAAACTCGATCTGATGAGTTTTAGCGTTATCCAACGGCGGGAATACGAATTTTTGAAGTTTGGTTCCTATTCAGCGTCTTTTCGGCTAAGAAAGGAATTCTCACAATTTCACGCATTTACCTTAAAATCTGTAGAAAAAACGGACGCCATTTGTCGGAGTTGTTCTGTACATAGGGCACTACATAGGGTACCCAGGAAAAATAGTCGCATACCTACTTACCCAAGCTCGACTTATGTTGAGTCAAATGCACAAAAATCATGGTTTTTTGCTTCAAAATCCGCTAAAAATGTGTTGAAACCTGTGTCTAGATTTTTTCCGCAGAAAGATAAAATTACTTTCTTGTAGCTGAGTAAAAACCGAACAAATTCGATGTCTAACGAATTTTTTCACGTGCAAAATGAGTCGGCTACGATTCTCCGTAAATAGGTCTAATACTACCTACTCCCGTAAACTCACAATTTTCCAAAATCGAGAAAGGTATACTGCACGAGTCAGGTCTACAGTACGTATCAAGTTGATGACTTTTTGATCCAAAAACTATTCATATCAACCCTCCAACTAATACTGAATGGAATATAATGATTTTGGGGGGATTTAAAAAAAATTTTTTTCCACCTGTGGACCACTGTAGGCAGCGGTTCCAATTTCGTTTTTGCAATCTAGACCTCTTGAAACGAATGATGTCAAATTTTGAGGCCGATCCGAATTTTCGACCCCCGTCGCGATTAGATGGGTATATTATTCCAAGAAGAACAATCCAAAATTATCGTAACTTTGCATGTAGGTATTTGGAGTGCGGTGTATGGTGTGATGGGTATGTACCCTATAACGTAAAATTTACGATTATTTATCCCTATATCGTAAAAATTACGTATTATTTCATAATATTACACAGCTTGAGTAATAATACAAAATAACATACAAATCATTTTTACAAAATCAAGTGTTGCAGTTCACTTTTTCCCATCTTAATTTACAACATAATATGTGTATATTATACACAAAATGTGCACAACATAAGTACCCAGCAATGTCAAGTTGATTTTTTTCACTTTAAATTTACAACATGAGCCGCCTCGGGTTCTCTGCGTATTTTTCAACCACTAATTCCTCTTTTTCTTTCTTTTTATCTGAAAGTGTATATATTTTTCGTTTGTCTAGGGGGGGGCCCGGGCCCCCCCTAGCCCCCCCTTGCGTACGCCTATGGTACCTACTGGTCAAAACCTTTCTGTAGAAACAACACAGCTCGCTTCGCGAGAAAGGCTAATTTGAGTGATAAGCCGTATGGTAACTGTGGAGAATATTCCCCCATTCCTGATCCAGTAAGAAAGCACAGCGAGTTGCAGGAGCAAGTTGCGAAAGAATACACCGCTAAAGGCTGCGGGAGTTGAGCGAGTTGACGGGAAAACACGGGCCGGTTCATTCTCTACTTTATTTAGCCGTGACCTAAAGCAGGGTTCACATCCATGCGGCATTCCGTCAATACGTGAACGCGTCAGGCCACTCGTTCAGCATCCTCTGAGAAGTAGTAGGGACCTACTGTTTAATGCCGGCTCCGAACGGCAAACGTGAGAGGTTTTTCCACGGCAAGATACTCTCGGTGGTTTGCCTTTGCCTTCCAAGAGGTGATTATCAGTATACGGAGTCCCTATCAGTCCGGTTTTTCGAAAACACTACAGATGTACGACGGCGCTTGTGCGGACAACGGAGGATATGCGTGCCCAGATGGAAAATGGTAAACATACCCTTGTAGCCCTGCTCGATTTTATAAAATTAGTATACTAATGCGTTTGGAACGGTGCAGTTTACTCACAAGCTGAGGAAAACGGGATTCTCGCGTTATGCTACAGATCTTCGGAACCTGACAGGGAGGGAGCAGCAAGTTGTGGTGAACGAAAGGCAATCGGATCTGCTTCCACTAAAATCTGGAACCCCACAGGGTGGTATTCTGTCGCCACTCATCTTCACCTTGATTTGATTTGATATGGGCGATGTGGTTGGCAATAGCACCGTACACCAGTATGATGATGACTCGCAGCTTATAATCCATTTTGAACCTACGGACGTGAATGCTGTGTGGCTTCTGAACCAGGACTTGGCGAATACAGCTAATTATTGTAAAGAAAATGCCTTGGTTGTAAACCCGTCAAAAACTCGACTGGTCCAGATTTCCAACAAGTCAAATCGTCCTGACCCCCACTGAGAACGTCATTCTGAATGGTCACATTGTGCCCCTGCAGCGGGTAGTCAGGGATCTGAGACTAACGTTGAATGACAGGCTGCCTTGGTCAAATATGCAGAAAGGTCTATAGCACCCTGCGAGCCTTGCGCCAGCGTGCATTTTTCACGCCTGAGCCAATGAAGGAACAATTGGTGGTCATTGATCATGCCCAGAGATGTAAAGGGGGTAAATACCCAGTGGGTATTTACCCGGTATTTACCCAATCGCCGAATAAATACCTTCCCATTAAATACCCAACCAAAAAAATACGGGAATTTTTTTTTTCATTTTTTTTTAGTTTTGCAAAAAAAATCAAGTAAAAGGTCAGTTTTACGACCATTTCTGCGCACCTTACTACCCTTTCCTAGCTCACGAGGCGATTGTTACGTACCTACAGTGTGTCCTCCATGACTGTAACCAGGAGTCCAACTTGATAGGAAGAAAAAGGATACTTAACGTAACCTACAAATAAAATTACCTTCTTAACAATGGCCACAAGGGCCCACAAGATTAATCTACAAGCGAACTTTCATTCAATGAGACCGATGAGATGAGGGAAAGATTGCTAGGTATTTAAATGCAAAAAAAAAACAGTTTGAGCAATTTTTTAGCATGGAACATGCTTTAGCCTTGGACTAACTAACCGAAAAACGTTACGCGGATGGGTGGCGAAATTTTGTTTGGCAACGTTACTAGGCAAAGCATGTTCCATGTTTCTTGAATTTTAGCCAAAGGCTCGAAGCTACCTGTGGGTTTTTTAAATGTGCATGTTTTTTAAAGCTGGAAATAAATAATTTCCAACATTATCATCTTGAATTTACGATTATTTTTACCCCAAAACATGGTTGATGAAAAGATTTAATTGCATCTTGGTTTTTGGGCACTTAATGACCATGAAAGCAGTCAATTTTACAGCTGTTTAAGTACAGTGGGAAGTGGCATATGATTTTATAGCAGTTTGTTTGTGTGATTTCCATCGAACATGAGTATTTTTTCATTTAGAGGATGATCCTGAACTCGAAAATTGTTGAAACTTTGGTAGAGGCTGGCTCTCGAGTAGTAAGAACGTTTTACGTGGTTTTTTTTTTTTTTTTTTGCGATCCCGATTCACTGAAGATAAAATACCCTATTAAATACCCAAAATGGGTATTTACCTTGGGTATTTACCCTTAAAAAAGAATACTCGGGTATTTTACATCTCTGATCATGCTCCACTTTTTGTACTGTCTTCCTGTGTACTTTGCCACGGATTTCGCCTCGTTTCGCCGTCTTCGGGTGGCCTTCAACAGCTGCTTGCGGTTCGCGTATGGAATCAGGAAAGGGGATCCAGTTTCTTCATCTGCTCATAAATTACTGGGCACATCGTTTAGGGGATATCTGCATAAGCACGTGGTCTGCTTTATGTTCAGGACCATCAACTCTTCCAGCACTCCGGCTTACCTTCGGGATCTCTTTGTGAGGGCGTCGTCATCTAGAACGACTGCTCTAATGATTCCGTTCCATCGATCAATGATAATGGATGGGTCGCTCGGGGTGGCGGGGGTCAGGCTCTGGAATAGGTTACCCCTTAGGTGTCCGCTGTCTCTCGCCCATCGGCTCGTTCCGCCGTGCCAGTCTCCTGTGTTTTGCAGACGATTAGATCTTTGTATGTTTTTGCCTTCAGAGTCCGTCTTAAGCAGCCTTTGATGAGTCCTTTTTTCATCGTGTTTTGTCATGTTGAATTTTTTTTTTCTTTCTCTTTCTCTTTTTCACTTTTTTGACATCCTCTCTCTCTTTTTTTCTTTTTTAAATAGATTTTTTTTCTAACACTTGAAGTGCTTATTTAAATTAGTAAATTTAACAATGTAATGTTACTACGTGATTTTACTACTGGTACTACCTAATGTAATGATGCCTAAGTGCGGGATGTGGGGGCTCGTAGGAACCCACTTCTTTACCCTCTCAGGTATCAATCTAATCTAATCTAATGTAATGATGTGCTTAAATGGAACAATAATTTCTGTGCCATCAATAAATTATTCTATTCTATTCTATTGTATTCTACGGAAGAGGTCTAGCAGCTGCTGGGATCGAACTAGCAACCGACGCTCAAACCACTGAGCCACTGATAACCACTGTAAATGATAACTGATAAATTTAGTCTAAGAAGCATTTTGTTGGTCGTATATTCTCCGTCTTTTTTCTTCGCCAAGAAGAGTCTTAAGGGCAACTTCGCGATAATCTCGAGGGTAACCAAAAAGGACACAATTCCATGAATAATTCGGTATTGACGTTCTCCACTAAGATATGCTTTGGCATACACCTCTCATCAAAATTCATCGTACAACGCCGATGGTTGAGGGGAATGCGGGATCTGGGTAGGATGTGTGGGGGTTGTACGCAGTGGGTCAGTCTAAATTACTAAACGGACACGAGTCCAGCACGTAGCTCCCCGAAGGCTCGTGCTCATCGATCAACATCACTTTTTGAGCGTTTCACCGGAGTTTCCACCAAGTGGATGAAACTCGGGTCGGCTCTCTAAGTACAGAGTGTGTCAGGGCACTCAACGGTGCATCGGGTCTCCAGGTTCACCCAATTGGTGAATGTGGGACGATCAATCGACCTGTCGTGAGGTGACACGCAATAGTGTCAAAAATGAAATCAAATCAAATTTTTGCA
The DNA here is from genome assembly GCA_955831195.1 of Pilophorus perplexus. Taxonomy (NCBI): domain Eukaryota; kingdom Metazoa; phylum Arthropoda; class Insecta; order Hemiptera; family Miridae; genus Pilophorus; species Pilophorus perplexus. The sequence continues at coordinate 4,901,701 of OY037017.1, forward strand.
CAATGGGGTCCGGAAAAAGAGTGTTTTTCCGAGAAAGAACTTCACGTCAAGATACGAGAAAAGTGGGTTTTGGGCTCCTCCAGTGCAATTTTAATTTGTGGCGAGCCACCAAAAATTAATTTTTTGAATGGAACTCAGATTCCGAGGAGATTGGATTAAGGATATTCAGGTAGTGTCAAGCATAATATGACATATTATGTCAAGTATGTCAAGTATGTCAAGCATATTATATATTATATAATATTATTGTATGATATTATGTTAGTGGGAGAATCGATAGTAAGTAGTACTCGGATCAGTCATTATTACGACAGTGCTAATGACGACTTCGAGTTGGAAGCGTAATCCGACCCTTCTTGGGTCAGACCTAGGGAACCCCGAAATTTGTGTGTCGCCCCGCCGCAATTCGTCCCAAGCCCTTTGAGCTTGTACACCTCAAACCACACTGCATGCCCCAACAGTGTAATGAGAGCAGAGATGTTTAGTCGGTTTAGTGGATCTGGTTGACTTGGTTTTGGGGGCGACCCTGCATTCTGTCGAGAGTAAGTAAAGGTTTTTAAAGTTCCACAAGTTATTATTATTATTTAAACACAACTCAGTATAACTACTAAGGAACAAAAAATATTGATATTAATTCAGAACAGGAGTAGGTAATTTTAAATTATTAAAAAGAAAAAGCACCTTGACACTTTTGCGGAAAATTAAAAAAACAACTAGCCATGATAATATCATATAATAATCATTCATTACATGATTATCTGCATAAAAACGCTCCTTGTGTCAATTACTCCGACTCAACCACAAAGTTCGGGACCAAGAATTTAGATGCACCAGAGGGCCATCAGACAGCTTCGGGTCTCGTTGTCGGCACCAGCTCTTCACAAAACCTGTAAGGGCTGCATCCTTCGAAGTACGCTTCGGGCCTCCACCTATCCAAACATCAACGAGGACTCTGATCGTGCGTTTTGAAGCTTTCATTCTGTAAAATTTAATTACTTGTTTTTCTATGAAGAAAAGAAAAAACAACGTACTTACGTCATTTTCAGACATCATTTGCCTTCAAGTCGAGGTTTCTCCGATGAGCGCCAAAAGGTGCAAAATGCGAAGTTTTCCTATGAAAATAGACATGTCAGTGGTGAGGTTCTTGAAGATTTCAAAAGGGAAAAAAGGGACGATTTTTAAAAGTAAATTCTAAGAAAAAGATAGTAGGTACATACGCTAATTATACCAATCTTAAGAAGCGCTAATGACACTACTGAGAGAGTTGAAAATTTGAAGAAAAACATTTTGTTTTTTTGCAAAAATAAATTCCGTGTCAATAAAAAAAAAAAATTCTGAAAATCTTCTTTTTACTCGGAAAATCTTCGATCTCCGTGGGATCCTTCAAAAATGCCATTTGTAGCCCCTACAGATTGCCAAAGTAGAATCGGACCGTTCTAGGACCCCCAAAAATGGATTCTACGTCCAAAAATGCCTACTAGATGGCAAACCGAGTATTTCATCAAAATTTCAGATTTAAAAAAAAAAAAAAAAAAAAAAAAATCCTACTGCCCAAAACGGCCCGGAAGCCGGACGGCGTACTCCGTACGGCGGACGGACGTTTCGGAATCTAGACCTGTTTTAAGGGATAACGTCAAATTTTGAGGCCAATCGGAGTCGTCGACCTCCGTCGCGATTACATACCTAAGTGTATTATTCCATGAATAATAAACCAAAAGGCGAACCTCGAGCCGCTAACAAAACGGTCTTGTTTGAACCTAATCAGCTTCGTTCCCAGCCGACCAGAAAGGTTCGGAGACCAATTTTCTTTCATATCAGACATCATTCTAAACATAGGTACATATCATCCAAAATATTTATTAAATAAATATTTCCGACATTCGTTTTTCGATTTAATTGCCGCTAGAAGTCCCAAATACACCACTATGGGTCGCTCCCCGGGAAATCCCCCTTGGCTTCCTTAGACGAGATGTCGTCAATGGAGGCACAAGGGTTAATGGAAATCTCATACGTTATCACCCACTGATTCAACTTCCCTAGACGAATAATTCGTCTATTATTGTCGTCAAAGGAGGCCTTGTCAGCGGGCTCAATCTCCAAAAATAAACTGCAAATTACCATACAATGTTAACTCCAGTTGCTATGTACGTTGTGAGCATGTGTGGTCAGTCTTGAAGAAAAAAATTTAGTTGTTCTCGCGAATAGATCGTCTCGCATTGTGTTAATCTCTTGTAGGGCATTCGATCGTTTTTCAGGATTAGTTTCAACTGTGCTAACATACGTTTTACTCTGATCGGTCGTCCACGTTTTCTGTTTTTGTATCGTGACAGCACGCAAAGTTCTCTTCTGTATCACATTTGAACTCGGGAGAGCAGAAATTCGTATCGTCGAAGTCGTCAGTACGCCCCGTGCTGGTCCAAGCCACAACTATCACAATTACGATTACCGAAGACTCCATGAAAGTGAAAATTGAAAAGACCACCGGATTGAGGGAGTTTTACGTTATCATCCTGGGTCGCTAAAACAAGGACGTTATCTACCCGGCTGCAGGACGTAGTTGGACGATATCTTCCCGCCAGGAGAAGTTGCTCGGACGATATCCTCCCGCCAGTAGATCCGGTTCGCCCCGTTATCATCCCGGAAAAAAGGTCCTTTTTCAGAAAAAAATACAACAATAATTAATTATTAATAAATGAAGTATACTAAGTAAAAAAAGGCAACAATTTTATTACAACTATCTATAAGTCAGAAAAAAGTCAAAATCAGTCAAAATGGGGAAGGAGTTTGTACCTACGAAACAACTCCAACAAATTAGTGCTGAGTGATTTCTTGTCTGGCAAGTTTCCCTATCCTCTTCTTCACCCCTTCTTTTTGTTTGAGAATCCCAGCCCTTGGTAACTGGGGTTCTTCTGTCGCAGAAAGGAGCTTGGGGTGAACGCCAGCCTGGGCAGACAACAGCTCGCTGAAGAAAGTGAAAATGTCGGGGTGTTCTGTATAAAAGTCCTTGTTGGAACCAGGGGCGGATAGGCAGGTCGGGCGATCGGGCGACGCCCGAAGGGCCGAAGGTCCTGAGGGGCCGGTCGAAGCTGGAAACAAAATTTGATCTTACCCGAAATATGAAATTGAGACCGAAAAGGAAAATTCAGACACAATGAAGGCGATCTGGTTGGCTTTGTTCCTAACAGGGTGGATGTCAAGTGCAATCAATGCGTAATTTGCATACAAGGTTTTAAATCCTCATGGCCTCATTGTATGCAATTCTCTTTTTGATTCACACATTTTTGGTAACGCTTTCTACCACCCAAGCTGAGTGTAATAGTAGTTTTTCAAAGTTTAAAATCATCGAAACAAGGCTGAGGCTAACTCTGAGTGACAACAATCTGGAGGATCTCATGTTGATGGCTTGCGAGCAGGAGTGTCTGGCCGGAGCACTGAGCCGAGTGGCTTCAGTCATTTCAGGCCCTTCTCGCCATCGCCTACCGCTGGGCTTCTCCCTCATCAGCGTTTTGTGATCACGTTTTGGTTAAATATTCTTGGAATAATACACTATGTTGTTAGCAAAGTCCAAAATGTTGATCGTCCTCAAAATTTGTCATGACCTATATCTACGTTTTATGTTGAGCAGATTCCAAAACTGAAATGTCCACGACGTTTTGAGCAGGACCTAGCAATTCTTCTCAAAAATCTGAAACCTTTGACAAAATACTTGGTTCTCCTTCTAGTTGTACCCACACGGTTTTCAGCCCAATCGCACAAACCAGCGATGCTCTGCGGAACTAAAGAGGGCTACAGTAGGGGGTTTTTGAAGGGTTTCATCTATGGGAAGGAGTTAGGTGTCGTTGTCAAAGTATTTTTGGGGGTCCCAGAAGCGTCCGATTTCGCCTTGGCGATCCATAAGACTTTTGAAGGATGCCAGAAAGTCGAATGAGGACTCATTTTCCGAGTAATCATTTTTGGGTCCTTCATCCGTCCAAACACAACATGACAATTTAAAAAATAAACTTTTCTATTAAATAAATTTAAACAGCTTTAAAGGTAAATTTACCATGGGACAGGTTGAGCCTAGAATTCGAAAGAAATGAACAAGCAGGGGAAGGGATTTGATCATATTTAATATGAGTAGGAGAGGAGGGGAGATGGCGAGGAGGGCCAGAAACACCCACAGCCTCTCGGTTCAGTGCTCCAGCCAGATGCTCCTCAACAATACGCTGTGAAGAAATGTGCAAAAATTCAAAGCATCCTAGCTTCAGTCGCTATAACGTTTGTATAGAGTCTATAGACAGTACCAAACTAAAACACATACCAAGCGCCACTTTTATTTTTTCCTAAATATAGGCGCTGTTATTTTTCACTTAAGTACAATGTACTTATTAATAAGTATAAGTTCACCTAGGTATTAAAATTAATGAAGTGTATTCTCGTTCCTATTCATTTGCTTGTTTTTCCAAAATATGAAGAACCCCTCCTTTGATGGTCTTTGGATAGGTAACTGTTAAGGCTATGGGCGGGGGGAAAGGGCCGGTCAAATTGAATCGCCCGGGCCGGGCAAAACCGCCTATCCGCCCCTGGTTGGAACCATGCATTGGTTGTGCGGCCAACATCCTCCGTTCTAGAAGCCCATACAGTGGGGGGGGGGGGGGATGTGCAACGTACGTCTTTTGTAGGTACTCATCATATTTTTGGCAGGGCGGAGTGTCCCACTCTTCCATGATTTCGCACTGCACTGAAGAATTGAAACTCGTGCGTCTTATCCTGATGTTATCTCCGTGCAAAGATCTTCACCTAGAGCGAGGAAGATAACGGGTGAACACTCGCCAATGTTCGGGAAGACATCGTCCAGCCCAACGCTACCGCCGCACAATGTTGCGAAACGGCCGATTCACTGGACATCGCTTGTTCCCAGGGTTATGTGCGGAGAAAAAAAAAAAAAAAATCAATGCTCGTCCTAATATGTATTTTTTTGTGCTGAATCGAATGGTGAAGGCTTTATGGCGATAGAAGTGGGTGGGTTGACGATAGAACTCATGGAATTTCGATGAGTCTGCGATGTTATTTGGTTACATAGAAATAGCAACTTCCTTCGCACCTATGTAGCAGAATGATTTGACTGAACGTCGAGTTAAATCACTTACAATGATGTTCAGGCGCACAGCAAATGTTATCGGCAGAATATGAAAACTAAAAATCCCTTCCGAAAGCAAAAATAAATTCAATAACAACGAATAAATGTCAATAAAACAAATAATTAAACCCTGTATTGTGTAAAATAATTTTACACAATAACGGTTTCTAAAATATACGGCATAATTATTATGACGTATATTTTAGAAACCGCTTAAAAGATCATTCCTTTTGTCTTTGTTGTTACACTTGTCACAAGTCACAGCTGCTTTCGACTCGAGTATGACCACAGTGGTCATACTCGAGTCGAAAGCAGCTTCAAGGCCTTTGTAATAAGGTCATATCGGGAAAGCTTCCGAAGCACTTAATTCATATCCGGTCTATTTCTCGCTGTTTCTGGACCGTCTGCCCGGCGTTATACTTCACCTGTTCTCAAAAGAGGGTCAAAAAGGGGGGATTTAGGATACTGAGGGCGGAGGCTCACAACGGAACAAACGGACCAAACACGTTCCGTTTAATCGTTCATGCATTCCTTCCTGATGTATGTTGTTACCATTCTCGAAACTCATACGGCAGTTATGGAAGTTGCGAAGCGGAAAGCTGCACTTTACCGAAAACCTCCGCCCTTTCGGCGATGTGTGAAGGGCGAGGGGGGGGGGGGGGTCCACAATGAAGGTATTCAGAAAACCTGGAGCGGAACGATTGTTAAGGGCATTGAGAAGGGATTCCCCCCCTTCCCGCCACAGCCGTATCTCTCCTCGATGTTCACCATAACTTACGGAAAAGTTGTCAGCGTTAGGGTTTTCCCGACCGCCCACTTTCGCTTCGCGAAGCTAATTAAAAGACGAGTTTCCACGTAATGGAACGCCGATGTCGAAATGAGGCTTTTCCCTTTCGGATTCCGCTTCTCAGTCATTCTGCTGAGTCACCCCATACAATACGGATCCAAAAGTGAAATTCCCACAGAGAAGGGTGATGAATAGGAGGCAGTCAAGTGTTTAAAACATCGAGGGCGCGTGTATTAAATCCTTGACTTTTCGACCTAAATCAACAAATTTTGTTGATTTAGGTCTCAAAGTCAAGGATTTCCCAGAATTTTACACGTTCGCTAATATATCAAAATCTTCCACTGGCTTCAATCTTGAATGGGGGGGTCATATTCTATAATTTATGTTGGACTTACCCCCCACGGTTGTGTGTACACACTATAATAATATTATATTATGCATGTCAATATATAATATAATAGACCAGGTATATTATATTATAATATAATATAATATACCTGGTCAATATATTATATTGACATGAAGCCCCTCAGGGACTTCATTCGTATTCCTTCGAGAAGCAGCCGTAAGTTCTCTCTTCTCACCTGGTGCTACCTGTGTGCACCCGTGGGGGGTGCAATTTGAATTAATTTTGGACTTACAATTCGTTTTGAGGTTCCACATTGTACACTATGAAAAAAAAAAAAAAAAAAAAATTGTTTATTATTCTTCTATATAGATTAGTTAATTGTGCAAAATTTAATTCTGTGTCATAAATAGAATATTTTCGAAATAATAAAAACTTTGTTTTTATAATAATTATAAACACTTATAATCATTTGAGAATAATATAATATAATATATTCTAGTCTATATTATAGTCGTTTTCGAAGTATTTTTGGACGTAGAATCCATTTTTTGGGGTCCCGGAACGATCCGATTTCACTGTTGCGATCATAGGGCTTTCATGGGGCCGCAAATGAGATTTTTGAAGGATCCCAGGAGGTCAAATGTTTTTCGAGTAAAAAATAAAGAATTTTAGAAGACAAAACATTTTTGAAAAACAAATTTAAAAAAAGATGTTTTGCTTTTTCAAATTTTTTTTTCACTGACAGAATTAAATTTTTGCAAAAGAAGCCTATATATATAGCCTTTGATATACTATCAAAGAATAATAAACCCTTGTGTAAAATTGTAGCGTTTTCTGAAAGAATTCCTGAAAACAATCATTAATTAACTGTTCAAAACGAATATTTCCTAAAAAACGCTGCAAATTTTACACAAGGGTTTATTATTCTTTGTATAGGTTAGTTGCGCAAAAATTACTTCTGTGTCAAAAGAAAAAATGTTGGAAAAAAATTTTTTTGGATTTTTTCAAAAAATTTTTTTTGGTTTTTTTTTTTCGAAAAAAATTGTTTTTTCAAAAATCTTTATTCTTTACTCGAAAAATATTTAACCTCCTGGGATCCTTCAAAAATCCCATTTTTAGCCCCATGAAAGCCCTATAGATCGCAACAGTGAAATCGGATCGCTGCGGGACCCCAAAAAATGGATTCTACGTCCAAAAATACTTCGAAAACGACACCTGACTCGATCCCATAGCCAAAAGCCTTCAAAAACCACCTTCTGTAGCCCCATTTTAGCCCCAGAGCGCCCCACGGGTTTGGGCGATCGGGCTGAAAACCTTGCGGGCACAACTAGATGGTAAACCGAGTATTTTGTCAAAATTTCAGATTTTTAAAAAAATTCCTACTGCCCAAAACGGCCTGGACGGCGGACGGCGGACGGCGTACGGCGGACGGACATTTCGGTTTTGGAATCTAGACCACTTGAAACGGATAATGTCAAATTTTGAGGCCGATCGGAGTCGTCAACCTCCGTCGCGAAAACATAGGTGTATTATTCCAAGAATAATAAACCAAAATTGCTTCAAAGCGTCATAATATGACTGCATAATAATACAGACTGCCACATATTATGTGGCAGTCTGTATCACTCTCCATCCCCGACTAAATAAGCAAGGAGATGATCTCCCCTTATTTTCTACAGTAGATGGGAAATAGCCATTACACGAGGGAAAACGTGCCGTTCCCTGGATACCCCTCTTGGCACGTTTCACATCATTGATTGTTGAACGGCTGGTTGAGTTGTGGTATTCGAGGCGACAACATCAACCCGCAGCAAATACATACAGGTACCTATGTAGGTATATGGTAGTTCTACCACTAACAGCTAGAACAGATTGGCTCACCTTTTCATCGAGCTAAGTAGTCTAGTGTGAGAGCGGATTTCAAAATCGGAGTTGGGGTATTTTGAATTGTGAGATCGTTAAAGAAGGGCTCGCCCACTACCAGAGCTATACCTCTCCCGGTGGTTGCAAGCACATCCCACCATTGGGGTTACATGGACGTCCAGACGGGGTGGCCTAACTCCATGAGGAGCCGGTACTTGTATTACTGAGCCCCAAGTGAGACCGAGTGTTCTAGCGCACTCTCCCAGCTGAGCAGGCTGGTAACCCGAGCTTAAGACAAAACTCACATGCTGCCAGGGGGGCAGACGCGTCTGCCTCCCCAGCTACCCTCGTCTCTTTCGAGAGTGGGTTATTCACCACGGCCAACCTCGAATCCAACGCCAATTGAGCGGGCCGGTCGGTGGCGCTTCGCCTGGGATGGACCCCGAAGTGCCCGCACCCACGGCGCGCCTGTCGCAGCGGAGGCTCCCCATCTACAGAGAATTACTGGATTAGTAGCGTGGGAATACCACGTACTCTACTTTAAGGCCGCTCCAGTCGGAGGCCCGAGAGGGACAAGGTGTTATGTCCCTCTCTACCACTTTTCATGCATGAAAAGGAGACCGAAGGTCACTGGAGTAGGGCATTTTGCACAGTTCAGCTAGTAAACCAAAGAGAATGCGGTGAACGTTGGAAGGAGGCGCGGGCGTGTATGTTAAATAATTCCGCCCGACCGTCCGCGGCGGTTAATTAGAAATTATGCAAATCCAAATACGTCGGCGCTTCTGGTTATTAAGTCAAATCCCAGGGGTTTCAAGGGAAAAGTGGACTAGTCACTGGCTTCCCCGAATGAAATTGTACCTACCTAATGAATCGGAGCTCTCTACTGCTTTAGTCGATGATCAATGAAAGCGGGTAGTAGAAAATTTTATTCCAGTGCAAATGTTTCCTCTAGTTGCAAACCTGGTCGAATCCTCAATCTTTCGAAATGGGGTATTTCTCTTTTATGAGTCCTTAGTAACATGATGCATCCATTGGACAACGAAATCTGAGAGAGAAGTTGAAATCTTTTACTAGGGGGCCATAAATCTCCGACACCTCTCGTCCCACAGCGATCCCAACATTCTGTCAACTGCTCCGGTCCCTATTTTTTGTCCACTTTTTGAGCTTCCATGCTCCACGTGGAGCAATGGTGGTTTCAAGCTTTTCTCACACTATGCTCGCAAAAACTGGATTCTTTAAGACCAATAATTATTATTGGTCGAATCCAGTTTGGCAGAAATTATTTCTGATTAAATCAGGACAAATCTTGTCCGACCGCTAGGCGTTCCCTACCTAGAATAAATATGACCTAAATCGTGTGACCCTTCTCGTGTTGGAGCTTTAGTATAGGAGACTAGGGGGCTAAAGTCAGCCAACCCCCGACCTCTCCCACCTGGCCTCTGACCTCTTCTTCTCGCTTTTCTATAACAAATATTTTGTTTTTTTCTTAACAAAAAAGGATGATGGTTTTTTGGAATTCTAATATGAAATTTGGATTTAGCTTGAAAAAATGTTTGGGATACCAGAGATTATTCTATATAAGTGGAGAGATTTGAAGCCTCAGTAATCATAGAAAAAACTAAGGGGCTCTAAATAGAGCAACATTGCTGTAAGTTGCCAGTGTAATGCTGGATGAACGTTAATTGGGTAACCCCACCTTAAATTTTGATCCAGGCGTCCGAGGGGAAAGGGAAGTCCGCTATTTTGTTCTCGTCTTTGTCACTGATACAATCCTCCCGCCCTCGCATGGCCGCTGCAAAGTAAGCATCATTTCCTCACGGCCTCCAAGGGGGAATTTCGGAATGGAAAAAAATGGAACGTGAAGTGGCAACGCTGAAGGCTCCAACGGATCCGCCATTTTTCAACTGACTCCACAGTGTGGCTGCACAAGGGCTATCCAGCGGACCTGGTCAAGTGTATTATTTTTGAATGAAACTGCGTTTTCTGTCACACTGTTTTGGTTTATTATTCTTGGAATAATACATCTATGTTTTCGCGACAGAGGTCGACGACTCGGATCGGTCTCAAAATTTGACATTATCTGTTTCAAGAGGTCTAGATTCCAAAACCGAAATGTCCGTCCGCCGTACTCCGTCCGAGCCGTTTTGGGCAGTAGGATTTTTTTTTTAAATCTGAAATTTTGGCTAAATACCTACTTGGTTTACCATCTAGTTGTGCCCGCAAGTTTTTCAGCCCAATCACCCAAACCCGTGGGGCGCTATGGGGCTAAAATGGGGCTACGGGAGGGGTTTTTTGAAGGCTTTTGGCTATGGGATCGAGTTAGGTGTCGTTTTCTTGACTTGATTTTTTTTAAATTTTTTTCATTGACATAATTAAATTTCTGCACAAGTAACCTTGTTATAACTAGGTTATAGTTGATATAAATATCAAAGAACAATAAACCCTTGTGTAAAAGGTGCCGCGTTTTTAATAAGTTGTTTATTAAATAAATTTTGTGCAGAGGTAATTGTGCTTTATCACCCCATGCTTCACATTTCACAACAAAAAAAAAAAAAAAAAAAAAAAAAAATCAAAATGCACCTCAATAGTGTGGACTATTCAATCACTCCACGTCATTGAGGATAGTGATAAGTAATGATGGTAATCCTACTTCCATGATAATGAGGAATCAATTTTGTTTTTGTTTTTTACGTTCTAGATGCTGAAATGGGTTCAAATATGGAGGTTCGATACCACATTAATTTATTTCAAGGTTCTTTCACCTTCGTTTGGCCCTCCCTGCAACAAGTTTACAAAATCTTAAAACCTAGGTTTTTTCAATCTTCTGAAAAAATTAACCTCAGGAGCGTGGAAGTATCTCATTGACGCGGTCCAGTTTTTTTTTTCTTATTAAAGATAAATTTCAGCTGATTTTGATCTATGTCGACAACATAAAACAATTAAATTTAATCTAGAGGAAATTAAAAAAATCCTGAGCATTCTCCTGCGAGGTCGAATTTTCAAAAACTAGGAGGTCTGAAAATGTCCCTTTTGGTGATATTCATCCATTCTGGTGACCCCGACGATCATGGGGGTATTCCACTGGGTGAATAACCAAAGTAAAAAACTGGTCTTCGGATTGATCGGACGTTCCTTCTCGAGTTACATTTCAAAGTTTGAAGAAATCTTTTCATTCAATTGAAAACTACCTTGAAAGTCTCAGGTTGAGAAACGCCCTTGTTTGGGGAAAATACTTACATTTTATTGTGTGAACTGCTTAAAGAATGACAAAGAAAAACTTAGAAGGCGGGTTTTGGGGGGTTTTCTTCTCGACGGGTTTTGCGGGTTCGGTGAAACCCCCTCCTTCCCCTTCCTTTCCATCTCACTGTCGACTGGTTCCGCCGAACTTCTTTCCCGGCTCATTAAAATTATTCACGGGGAAGGGATTGGGACCCGAAAAAAAAGAAGGCCCTTCGAAGCGGATGAAAGTCTGTGAATAGAATATTCCTTCGGAAAAGTCTGAAACTCACTCCGCCACCGCCTTTTGCATTACACCTAACGAAAATACTCCGAACTATTCGATCTCATGATTTATGGTTTACTTCGGCTCATCCAAAACGTGTTTGTCATAGCTAAAATTAAATTTACCTCAATATTACATAATAATTGCTGCAGCAATGGTGTATGATTGAAAATGCCATCACGTTGTAACGTGTTGGATTGTAATCCAACATGAATTTATAATGTTGTAGCGGAACAATTAAATTATGAAATGAAATTTTCATTAACCATTAACGAATATCACTCCAGCAATCCAATCCCCTGCCATGAAAAATCCCCGTCGCCTGGAGGGAAAAGGAGGATTAATCACAATAACTCACATTTTCCGTCTTTTCGTACGTTCCAAACGATGATGAGGACATCCCGACGGAATTAGCCAACACTGCCGCCCATTACAGTGAACGTGGAGGGGGGGGGGGGGGGGTTCAAAACCTCCGAGGGCGATGAAAATTTAATCTTCCAATGACTGGGAAATCAAATGACAACCCCCATTTATTGTATTAGTCCGGAGGCGAGGAAAGGGGGACGTTTAACGTGCGATTATTTGTCACACCACTCAACAACTTCCATGTAATCAATTATCGTTCCAATCAAGTATCTATACTTTATGGCCATAAATGGCAATATTCGAACTGCTATGTGCCATTCTCATCAGGACACCACTCATTACCACACCATGACATTGTACCTACTCAGACATTCCACTGCTCACCACTTCTGACGCGTTCACGCTTTGACGGGTTGCCGCATGGATGTGAACCCTGCTTGAGGAATTGTAATGCGCATGGAGTGGAACAGAATCCTCACTTTCTGTGGTTAGCTCCCGAAGGACAAATCACTCCTTTGGAACAAGACTATCATAACTTGATATATATAACGCAATTTTTCAGTAGAGCCGTTTAAAGTTTTGAACTACATTGCAGCTTCCTGAGACAAGATTGAGAGACAGTTTCTTTTTCATGCTTATCCTTAGGACCTCAGGAAACTAACTGCAGTGTTCACCTCGATCACACCCTTAAATTAGAGCTAACATCCCTTATTCCGAGATATCATAGTATTGCGCAGAATTATCCAATTAGCATATTTTGTCACAGTGGCCAAGAAATGGACGAAGAGAGGAAAATTTTTGGTCAAGACTACGCTATCTCCGACAAAATAAAAAATAATAATCTCAAAATTCTGACAGAAGATTTGGGAAAGAGTATTCTATAACTAAAAGAATCAGTATTGCAGGAAATAAATTCGGTGAGAAACAACTCACCATTTCATCAATATTACATTAAATGTAATAGTCTAAATACAAGTCTAAATAGTCTAAATTTTAGAGATGTGACGATCTTCTTCATTACTTCAAGATTAAGTGGGGAGATGTCATAGTTTCACACAGCGCGCCCTGGCGACAGGAATGCCAGGATGAGTAGGAACGGTCTGGCACATAAATTTCTTTTTGATTGATAAATGGATAGAGTAAGTTTTGCTTTTGCTTTAACTCAATTTTTTAACGCTTATTTTAAATGGATAATATACGTTTAGAGCTGAAACGACTTTATTTTCGTGAAGAAGCAGTTCCCAAATCCCCTAACCAACCATTAGCCCGAAATTGACAAATTTGGCGTTTAGTACCTCTTCAATAATTGAATTCCTAATTATTAGGAAATTGTTTGAACACCTCCTCACTTTCAACTACACGACTTTCACACACCTTTCATTAAATGAAATTTTCTAACTGCACGATATTTTCATGTTCGATACCTAATTGAAAAGAACATGTTTAGTTTTCCTTCAAAATGTGTCTCTTGTATTTATCTCATTTTCCCAGGTGCGAGATTGGGGAGGGGAAAAAAAAAAAAAAAAAAAGAAAGAAACCGAGAGAGAACAAGCTGAGAGAAACTTTTTTCCCTCTCTCGGATCAGTTGCAATTTATCAGTCTAGCAGGGTTTCTTTACTCTATAACCGACCCCCTTCGTCCTTCATCGCCTTTCTATTTATTGAAACAACATCAGGCGAGAAACAATTCAATTTGATACGAGATTGAATGAACGAGGACGGAAAATTGTTGGGGAGAGTTAAGATGGAGAGTGAGGAGGACAAGTTAGAGCATAGACATTCTGTTGGTGGATGAGGAAAGCCGGCTGACTCCTGTCCCAAAGAATTTCGAGCAGATGAAAGTTGAACAAGACCCCCATTAAAACCCGGCACCTCCACGTTGGTCCATCCTGGGCGCACCAGAATGGTGTGGCTAACTCCGGAGTCACGTCGGCGTAGATTCGATGGACAGGAGGGCCCGCTATACTCCCCCTACACTGAGAGAAAAAAGGGCCTATTCTAGGTTATTTTTCGATTTTTTTCTAGGTTAAATGCTGCCAACCTAGATTTTTTTTGGTTTTCATTCTAGGGTGGAACAATTTAGTCTAGGTTGAATATCATTAAACCTAGATTGAAAATACTGGTGAAGTTACCTTCCTAAAAATGCAAACAACCAAGATTTAAAATACGCCACCCCCACGCTTTAGTTCTAGGTTAAGTTCACAGTGTGTGCCGCCGCCTCCATCCATTTACAGTCTAGGTTAAAAACATTAATGTCTTGGTTGTCTCACCCTGGTATTCAATGTTTTTAACTTTCATAGCCGGTTGATTTACCCTAATACAAAAACGTTCTCACCCCACCTAAAACAATTTACAGCCATGGCGCGTTAACCTAGAACCCTTTTTTCTCTAGGTTGTGTCCCTTTATTTACGAGGTTGTTTCAATTACTATCCCTGTTGTTCCAGTTAAATTTCTAGGTAGCTTCCTATTCTTTTCAGGTTGGTCCTAATAAATTACTAGGTGGTCCACTTTTCTTTCTAGGTTTGCTCCACTTCCATTGCAGGTCAACTATCTTTCTGAGTTGTCTCTGTTTCCAACTCAGTTCAAAAATTTGAATGTGACGTCATAATATGACTGCACATAGTGACAGAAATTAGATGATTAGAATTTGACAAAGATTTGGCCTCAACCCCACCTGCTAAATAGCAGGGGTGCCAAGACAACGAGAATTAACGCCCACCGCCTACAGTGGCGCTCTCAGCGGCCGCTTAGCGTACTGTAGAAACAACCTGGAATTTATTGAATGAATTACAATCACTGTTGTTTAAACCTAAAACTATTTGTAGTACTAAGGTAGTTTTAACCGAGACTGAAAGTCTAACTTTTTCTTCTGGGTTGTTACCTAAAGTAGCAATCTCGCCTTTTAAATCTCTCGGTTGTTTTCAGTTGTACAACCGAGACTTTAATGGAGGGGAATTATATGGAAGGTCAAATCATTCAATTCTAGGTTACCCCACTTAAAAGTCAAAGGTAGGTAATATATTTTCTAGGTCTTCACAATGTCAACCTAGACCAAATGTGAAGGTCACATTTGGTCTAGGTTGACACTTTTTTATTCCAGGTTGTGGTCAGAGGGCGGTTAATAACGGGTTAGGTTGTTTCTATATGGGTCTAGGTTGTATTAATATTTTTCGATGTTACTTTAACCTGGACCTATTTTTTTCTAGGTTGAATCAATTGATTCTAGGTGGTTTCAATTTCTTTTCGAGGTTATTTCGGATTTAACCTAGCCACTAAAAAAATCTTTTCTCTCAGTGTAGGGGAGTGCTGAAGATCAAGAAGAAGAAGAAGTTTGACCCTCCAGCCCTGAGGTGAAATTTACAACGTGATCACTGAGGTCGGGTCACCATGACCCAAATTTAGTTTTTCCGATATATATGCCTTAACATGATGTAAAATGATTACGCACGGCCATTATAATCAATTTTTACTAGTTCTCTTCAATAACAACTCAAAATAAACGAAAAATTGCAACTTGAAAATATGTTTTTCCTCATCTGAAAATGCTAGTAAATTTTCAAAAAATCTCGCATAAGGTAACATTTGAACCACAAATCCGGTATCATCTTTCTTTAGCATTGGTTTCAAATTGGCATAAGTCCATTAGGTTGATCCCAAAAGTCAACTCAAAATTGGAAAAAGTAAAATTATCGAAAATGAAGAAAGGCAAATTGAGTCACAAACTAATACTATATGAACACCTGCGATGCGACTAGATTCACAACCATTGAAAAATAATTATTTCTTCTTTTGTAAATAATAATAAGTAAAAATGTGTTTTAAAAAATAGCAAAATACGAGAACAATTAGGCACAGTACATAAGTATTTCGTAGCAAGTAACCAATTTCGTTCAGAGATGCAATCTAGATGGCAACTGAAGTTGAGAATGCGTTTTGCAGATGGTTTGTTTGCACTGACTGCAGAATTGCAGACTGGAGAACGCATCAACTTCGGAGTTCGTTTCTGAAAATCCGGGGCGTACACCTGGCAAGTGAGACACCAAATTTTCTTTCTGTGTTCTTGTAGCAGTAGGAGGATCTTTGAACCACCGGATTTTTTTGTTTTTCGATTCGAAATAAGCTGCGGCATTCACGTTTTGCAGCTGATCGGCTTCAAACTGGTCATCTTCAGACTCAATCACATCATCCACTTCGAACTCACTTTCACTGCTATGATCACTGAATTCCTCGTGATCACTTACTTCGCTGTCTTCCTCTTCGGGTATGGGCTCTTCCAAATTTTGTCGCTCCAACTCCTCCAAAATACTTCTCTCACTAGAAAATTCCTTTCGATCCATTAGGGACCGTATAAACTCACAAAAATATTATGTGTCGAGTCAAAAAACACGGTTGAACATCGAAAAACGTGAACACTGTGGTCCGGTCAATGTCGCGAAAATGGAAAAACGTGAACACTGAGGTCGGGTCAAAACTCACAAAGACGATTTACTTGAGTACTGAGGTCGGGTCAGATTCGCGATTACTCGTAGCACGGGCACAGGTCAACAGTCAAATTCACACTGAAAGATATTCCTAGGTACGTGCTAATATAAGAGGAATGTGAACCACAGTAAAATTATTGGCAATTGAGTAGGAGCTCGGGTCACATGGACCCGACCTCAGTGCTGGAGGGTTGACGAAACATAAGTGCACTTCCCCTAGGGGAAGAAAGAGAGCAGAAGGTACGAGAAAGGTTGTTATGGGCCAGAAATGGCCTTAGAGACAACTTAAGAAGCTCTGTACAGCGGGACCAAACCGAGATGTGCTCAAGGTCAGTTAGTAGGTAGGTATATTCGATTTCATGACACCAATTTTTCGTCTGATTAAACCACTGACTTTGAAAATTAGTTACGTAGGTTCACATCTTCAAAGTCTATGACTCGTGGAAAGGAAGGTTATATAACCTTTCCCTGAGTTAGTGGAACGTTGTTTTTCCAATAAATAAACGGTTGTCGTCCCATCCCGGAGTCTCCTGATGACTTTTCTTCCTCCTTTCTTATGAAAACTCCCCCGCCTCGTGACCCTTCACTTTCTTCTGTTTCTGTCTTCCCCCGTCTTCCCCCATAAATCAACACCAGGGAAGGCTATCAAGATGATGTCATCCCGTCCCGTAATTGCTTCATCGAAAACGGCTGCCGACATGGGGGAGGAGGAGGCCGTTGGGAAATTCTCCGGGCGTTGGAGCGAAAATGTAGCTAATTTTCCGAGGAACAGCTAGATTGCCAATATGACCGTCTGGGAAGGACTTTGCATTCAGAACGTTGTTAATTTTCTACAATGGAGCCACAGCGATTAGATTGCAGTTGCAATTCCAGTCTGAACATTAGTCACTGAGAAACTATAAGCTCAATTGCAACAGTTTTTTTCTCTCTATCTTTTTGCAAATCTGGTTTTTAGTCGAATTTTCTCAGTTTCGCTTTCATCTCGGGTTTGTTCCGTTCTAATCAAAACAATAGGCATGAAACTCGGAGACCTTGACGAGATGGTCACGTTGCACAACCTGGTGCAGAGATTTCCACCTAGGTCGTTAGTTACAGCTGGGAAAGACTGACGGTTTCCTCCAGTCCGAGGCCACCCTAATTTTCCACATCCTGCACTGTGACAGAAGTTATCCGGTAGGAACACGCGTCATGCTTCGAACACGGAAACGCTATCGCGCGGAGATGATATCCAGAAACAGAGATGAGCATCAAACGTTTTGTTGAGTCATCAAAGCACCGATTAATTGGAGCAAAGATAATCGGTTGTTTAACAAGTTCAACATTAGGACTCGGGGGTCACCGTCTGATGGCTTCGCCGACTAACCACCGCGTTCCGTACACTCTCGCCGTGCGCACCGTGAAGTATGAAAACCGTTACTGCCTCTGGAGAGCCATTTATTTTCATGATCCAACCACAAAACTCTTTTTTCCCATTATTGGTTTATTTTTATTCCCTTTTGTGGTTAACGCTCAAACCTGAGTCAAAGGTTGCTGGTTTGATCCCAGCAGCCGCCAGACATCTTCCTTATACTGATAATCACCTCTCGGAAGGCAATGGCGAACCACCGAGAGTATCTCGGCCAGGAAAACCTCTCGCATTTGCCGTTCAGATCCGACGTTAAACAGTAGGTCCCTTCACTTCTACTTCTAATATAATGGAGCTGCAGCCCAACGAGGGGGAGGAGGACGTAGGAGAATGCTCATTTTTTGGTTTATTATTCTTGGAATAATACACCTATGTTTTCGCGGCGTGGGGCGCTATGGGGCTAAAATGGGGCTACGGGACGGTTTTTTTGAAGGGTTTTGGCTATGGGGTCGAGTTAGGAGTCGTTTTCGAAGTAATTTTGGGCGTAGAATCCTTTTTAGGGGATCCCGCAACGATCCGACTTCACTATTGCGATCTGTAGGGCTTTCATGGGGCTAAAAATGGGATTTTCGATGGATCCCAAGAGGTACAAATTTTACCTCTAATATTAAATATTTTACCTCTAATATTAAAATTTCACCTCTAATAATATAATAATATTTAATATTTTTCAAGTAAAAAACAAAACAAAAAAATTTTCGACAAAAATAGAAAATAAATAAATAAAACATTTTTTAAAATTTTTTTCGTTGACACAGAATTGAATTTCTGCACAAGTAACCTATATCAAAGAATAATAAACCCTAGTGTAAAATTTGCAGCGTTCTCCTTTGGACAACAGAATAGGTCTGCAAAAAGAGCGATTCACGGTAGTACACGCGGATACGTGTTTATTGCGTTCTTGATTTCCACAAACCGCAGTTGAAAGTTTTTATCTGAGCATATAAATGTCTCGATATGTACACGGCTGGGGAAAAGCGCTGTTGGAGAGAACATGCGATATTTCACAGGCAGTCTTGACATTCTGATGTAATCTAGTCGACAAGGCTGGCTGGTCACGTAGAAAAACCACCGGTTGAGGATCGCTTGTGGAGCCCCGCAATAAAGATTTCACTCGTTCGCGAAGCTATTCTGCATGCACAATTGCGAAAATTATTTTCGTGTTGTACTCGCGTTGAATAAAATATAACCTTTCTAGTTGTATACGGTTAGGGGCGTTCTAAGGTGTTGTATTCAACGCAAGAATTCATCTGTGATTAGCGTGACGTTTACCTTCGCCCATAAAGCTCACACATAGTGGGGCTAGTGCTAGGATAAATTCCCAGTTCAACGGAGGGGATTTGCGCCCGATCAATTCCAATCATCGGTTCCCCCTATACAACTCGTGTAGGTAATATTCATGCTACCAGGAACCGTACCTGTCTGTATATTGTTGCGTCCGATCCAATTAAACTTTAGCTGAAGCCCCTCACCGGCATCCGAGCTTGGGGAGATGAGCTCGGAATATTCACCTGGAACTGGGAATGATCGTTATCAGAAACCCTACACATGTCGCGTTACCTTTTCACTGAAAATCGCATTATGTGGGTACAAATACATCGACCGTTCAATGGTAAATTCGCTTGGGTGGTCTATTCGTAATGCGCAGTGCTATTTGATGTGTACTATAGTGGCCGCATTCAAATTGTATTGTCATGATTAATTAGCGAGCGTTATCCCACGCATATATCTTGATTCACGTTTTTGATTTTGATGTGTATCAGTTTCATAATACCACTCCTCACCCAGTGTCACAAAACTTGTGACAATATTAAATATATTAAATTTTAACATTGTCTTACGGAGAACGTTTGGCAGTGCTGGGATTAATCATCTGGAATTAATTTAAGCGACCGGCAAAGCTTACGCTTCCGAAGATCCCAGATGAAAAGAGAGTTCCTAAAGAAACATCCGAGATACGTCGGCCGTTAATTTTTATCGCCATAAGGGATTTGTCTAGGGAGAATCAAAGAAAAGCTAACTTCACATAACACCATAACAGAGATAGGTAAGTACGGTGTTATCGAAAGTCACGCTAAATTTAAAGTGCCGCTATTTACGTTATATTGCTCGAAATTGACGGCGTTATCCTTAAGGCCGTAAGCTTCATCGCCGTAACTTTACGGCAATAACGGCCGACGTTAGGACGTAATTTATCGCCGTTCTTTCTGCGCATGCGCGAAATCTCGGTTTACGTCGACCATAACTCATCGCCGTTAGGTTAAAAGTGGTTTTAGGAACTCTCTAAAGTGTGGAAAACGCAAAACGATGTACCTCCATGGTTATAGGGGCGGTGTTATGGGGTTATCACACAGGCAGAAACTCCCAGCCAGCCGACGCGCGGTGTTACAATCACGGCCAATGTGGGGGGTATACGACACCTCCCCCCTCATCTTTGAAATGAACGCCTGACGCCATCGGTCGTGCAGTAAGAACAGTTCGTACTGCACGACGGGGTGCCAGACGTCCGGCGTTCATTGATGAGCGGGGGGGGGGGGGGGTCTTATACCCCTCCACCCTCCTACCAACAATGGGCGTGATTGTAACGTCAATCGCCGCTCGTCGGCTGGCTGAGAGTTTCTGACGGGACGCCGACATTAGCGGCCCATACACGAGCAGAAATCCGCGGCAGATTTGGTCGGCCGATCTCATCTGACAGATATCGCTAACGATCTGGAGTGACCGATGAAATCGGTCGTTGCCCCTTAACACGAAAAACTTTTCGGCCGATCTTTCGTGCCCGAGATCTGTCTCCCGATGCCATCTGATCGTTAGTGGGATGAAATCTGGCAGATTCAGGTCTGTCACCGACGTTCGTCTGGCAGATTCGAGTTTTCGGTTGGATCGGTTTCTGAGATCGGTGGCCGATTTGCAGCGCCGTAAGTTGATGATGCCATGGGGTTAGTGACTGTCCGTGATAACAAACGTAAATTAACCGATCTTTTTTCCGGAATTTTTTCAGTAGGTACCTATAAAATGACTAAGGCAAAATAATACAAGTTTGGGATAAGTCTTGGGTTTCGGAAAGAAGAAACTTCGGACACATGAAGTTGGTGACCACGTTTCTGAAACTCGTCCTGATATATCATATATGAGGTTCTGGTAAGTGAGCCAATTTCCGCCTACCCTAACCGTTTTTCCTCATAGCAGCTCGGTTTAAACGTAAATCCGTCCGGAAAACTGTTTAACTTACCAGCAGGGTCTATCTTAACCTCCTGAAGCCCAAATGGCTGTTGAAAAATCATGCTAGAATTTGTAGTGAGAAAACCCAAAATCGCGATTTCCAAAAAAAATCCCAATTCCGCCCATCAGGTATTCGGGGACTATTTTTTATCCATTTTTTGATAAAACGCAACACGCAAAAACACCGATAAAGGAGATAAGGAGAGATAAGGAGGATCTCAAGGGAGAACTAGTGGACATCTGAACGTTAAGGGACTCTACCCGATCCGAATCGAACAGTTCTCAGAACCACCGACATCGCTTCCGAGAAATCTGCATGTTAGGGGGGGGGGGGGGGGGACGCCCGATTTCCGTCTGCCAGATTTGAACTCTCGCAGACATCGCTTAGCCGATTTGCTTATATTTCGTCTTTTCAACGCCCACTAACGCACAGATATTTCCCACAGATATCGTTTACAAACGCCAAATCTGCCGCGGATTTCTGCTCGTGTATGGCCTCCTATTGGTCCCTTTCGCGTCTTCCCTTGTAATGAAATGGTACAATGTACACAGAAGTGGCGTGGCACGGGCGGCCGCCCTACGACTCTTGTCACGTCCGTTTGCCGTCTCTCGCCACATGGAGCCGCTTTACGGCTCGAGCTCCAATATAGTAGACTAGGGGGACACCTGGCCTCAGACCCCTTCTCCTTGTAGGGTAGTGAATAGTTTTCTTTTTAATTCATAAAGGAATACAGGATGATAGTTAACGGATTGATTTGGAAGGTGAAATTTAGTTGTACACCTACTCGTCGAACTGAACTTTTACGACCAATTTCAGATTTTTCTGACTGCCAGATGTACCCTAGAATAAAGAGCACCAGAATAGTAGACAAGGGGGCGTCGGGTCCGCGGACGTCACCGCACAGGGGCCTCACCCTGCTGCATAAAGCCAGCCTCCCCCCGACCGTGTCCCACCTGGCCTCAGACCACTTCTATTTGCTTTTCGATATCGCTATTCGAGTTCCTATTGCGCCCACTAGTTAGCCCAATTTACCCTGGCAGGTGAGAACGCATATGGCTCACTATGCGTAGTGGGGAGGGTGCTGTCATTAATTGGTTGGCCCACCTTGATAATAAAATGATCAACAACAGTATTAAATAAATTTTATCAAATACATTTTCCTAAATATACTATCAAGGTTTGAATAGATGTTGTGGTGTTTTAGGGTTCACAAAGGGAGGAGCGAAAGTAGGTGGGCTGGTTTTAGGAGAAGGGAATAAGGGGTTCAGAGTTAGGGATGGGTAAGCACCCTTGTTACGGACGGTTTGAAGATTCCAAAGGACAAGAGAGGAAACTAGGTCTGAAGGGATGGGACAGGAAGGTGGTGGCCTCCGCCGTACCTGAGTTCCCCCTTCCAAACCAACCTTAAAGGTAATCTGTATGCAGAGACGTTGCCTTTCCGCGGGCCCGATGCAAAAACAGCGGCTGAAGCAAAAGAAGAGAAAAAAAAGGGGGACCTTTCTCGGGATTGGGAGGAAGGCGCAGGGTAGACCACGGCCCGCATTACAATCACGTCGTTCCGGTAGGGTAGCATCCAGCCCCTGCCTTACTCACATGACACTAACTCCTCGACTAAGATTCGGCTCGTGTTTTTTATGGAGGCGCAACCAGCGGAACGAATAAATGAAATTCTGAGCAAATTCCTCATGTGAACGCACTACTTGAATTCTAAGTCCACACAACCAGAACCTGACTTCATTTTGCCCTCCTAAATACCCAACATAAAAATTCCATTTTTCCTTTCATGCATGAATGGAACGGCATGACTCCAAATTCCATGGCTATTGCGTTGTACCGTTTACACTTCCCCCCTCCCAGTAAACAGGACTGATCCTGTCACACCTACAGTAGTTGACGTTGCGCACACCTGCAACTTGGTGAGCAGAATTGTCTCTTGGAAACATATTCGGGGTGGATGGAATTCATGGAAAAGGAGAATACTAACCTATCAGATTATCCAGTAAATAAGCATTAAATGCTTAAACAAGTTTTGTTTGTAACACCATCTCCGGTATATTTAACCTATCAAGTCAATAACTACTTTAAAATATTTATAGATATATCGCAGGGCACTCCCAGGTGTGTGTGTTGGGTGTGTACTGTATTGTTTTTTCCTAATACATAATAATTATTGATCAGGTTTGTGGTGTGAGTGGCGGAGTGCGTCCGGCGCAGCGTCCGTGATTACGCCGCCAGGTGTTTTGGAGGATGCAGGAGGGAGTTCAGGTGGAGATTCATCAGAGGCATGATGCAAGCTGTAGCGATAAGAATCTGAGAATGCTCCAGCGGCAGCATTGGAAGATCTGGGTTCTTTAGGCTCACCCAAAGTGTCGGGATGTTGTAAGTCCAGCAGATCCTCGGAAGGGACAGAAGGAGCTTACATGGCACGAAACGGCAGTTGTGCCGAGGGGCTGCTCCCTGACTTCCAATCTTGACGTGTCAAGCGTGGACTCCAGAATATCGGGGACCCGCGAAATCGCTATTTCCTCTTCGGAAATCCCGCTGTCTGGACACCCTAGAGGGGATCACCCTAGGAATCAACCCTAGGGTCAGAGGGAATTTCCGGATCGACTGAAATAGAGCAAAAATAACAGTTATTTAATTAACAGCAATTAACAGTTACTGCGATTGAAACTGATAAAGTTAAAAGTGCAGAGAAAACGGGCTGTGACAGCTGATGGCAAAAACGTTGAGCCCGCCGCTGAGCCGAATTCGGCAATTTTCCGAGTAAAAAAAAAAAAAAAAAAAAAAAAAAAAATTAAAAAACGGTTTTTTTTTCATTTATTATTTATTATTTTTTTTATTTTTTTATTGACATAGATTTAATTTTCGTACAAGTAACCTACATCAAAGAATAATAAACTTTCGTGTAAAATGTGCAGCGTTTTTCTATAGTAATCTGTAGAAATCAGAATTTGGTTCAATGCGACCCATATAACTGACGCACTGTGCTCCGTCGCAATTACATTATTTCAAGAGTAATAAACCAAAAGTACCCACGCCAAAATGTTGTTTTACTTGTGGGTAAAAAATTTATACAAAAGTGAAATAACGAGGTGAAGAGCGAAAGTGAAGTAACAGCACTTTGTACTCAACAGTCAAACATACGTGTCCACTTCGAGAACTTGTGGTGGGGTTCTTATCCTTCCACAATAGTCGGGCAGAAGCTTACCGCAAGTCGACTAACACCCTTAGCGGTGACCTCTCTCGCTGTACGTTGCAGATCACGTGACCCACCAAACCCACAGACGTTGTGGGGAGCCGCTAATGACGGTGCCACCTCGGCGCCGAAACAGGTACCCTAATCGGCTAAACGGATTTTCCAAAGCTCGGACTCCACTTCTCCGGCTGGGACGGTAAAATAAAAAGCCGAGCGGCTTCACTTTAGCGAGATGAAGTCTGAAGGCAGAAAACGGGAAAATCCCTCCAATTTTAGGGCAACTCTAATTCCTTGGAAAAATAGCTCTCGTCGGAACGGCAAAACACTCATGAAACAAGTCGGCATAGACTTTTACGAATGAACCATTTACAACCGCGTGGAGTGCCACCGTCGAGTAGCCTGCCAGTAACCTTCATCGATCACGTTCCCTTCCACGGTAATTTTGTTTACCTTTTCCATTACCATCATTCAAGTTCCTAGAGGTGGGCATTTCTGCTACTTTAGGAAAATGTTGATCAACGTTCGTAGAGGCGCGTCAACTGTTGACGATAACTGTTGAAAAATAACAGTTCGCCTACTTTCGTTGCGGCAACGCTTGATTTGATACCTACTGCTACCTTGATTGGATACCTACTCTTGGGTAATGTTTCCGGTCACTTTAATTTTTTCAATCAGAAGGCTGCTGTTGTGTTGTTTGTTTATGAACGTCGAGGTTGATCTATCTGGGACTCGGAGTTTTCCTGAAAAATGGGTGGTGTCGCTACAAAAAAACTAACTGTATTTTGACTAAGCTGGTAACCAAAAGTAAATCAACAAAAGGATGAAGAATCTCGTGATAAGAATCTTGTGATAACCTTGCCATCACAACAGCTGGAAAACGGGTCGCCATGGGCACATAACGAAATAACCACTGGTCAGTGGTCAACGTCAACGGTTTTCTCAACGCGTTTTTTTTTTTTTTTTTTTTTTTTCAACAGTTGATCTTGGAACCGTTAACACGTTGATTTGTTTTTTCCCGTCAACCTGTTATTATCAACTGTTGACCTATCAACGACCCAGCTCTACAAGTTCCTACTTGTACGCAAATGGCTTCTTAGGTGCCTTATTATGTATTTAATCCAACTCCATTATTATAGTAGAGAAGTCTCTGCAGAAAAACATTGATCCAACAGCAAACAACGGGAAGTCGTTGAGGGATAAAGTGCTAGTAGAGATACATAGAGAATGTAGGGGTCAGGGTGGCCCGGTGGAGTAATGGAGTAAGTTAGTGGCGACAGAGCTTTGTCTGTTTACAAATCAGTCGGAGCGCTGATCAGCCTGGTTCGAATCCGGGCCAAACACCAATGTTTGACCAAAAATCAATCACGTGTTGTAATACCTGGCTTGTCGGCAGACAATTCACCTCTGAACGAAAGTTTATGTGAATCCTTTCTCTGGAGCAAGACTTTCTAATATGACTTCTGATTTCTTATCTGAGTGCAGTGCGGGGTTGGCCGCCTGCCCCACTTGTGAGAACCAAAAATGGTTAAACACAAGAAAACCCACTTTTTTTTTTTTTTTTTTTTTTTTTTTACATAGAGAACTGTAGAGAAAACGTCAATAGTGCTGCAGCTGTAAGTAACCTACTGCGGTTCGATATTCATCGGAATTTGAACCGTTTTTCCGGGAGGAAATTTGTGTTAAACTTTCTTCTTTAGAATTTCATACTACAGTAAACAATAATAATTATTGTTATCTTCAGTAAACAATACAAAATATTGTACTATAATTGACAATAATAATAATTATCATCTTCGACAGAAAATGAATAAAAACCTAACAAACTTCTTTGACAGTTCAACAATTGTGACCAAGCAATCTTTGATTGACACAATAATTTTTTGGTTTATTCTACTTTCAACATTACCATTTAGCAGGTAGGGAGGGGTGAGACTGTTACCTTTATATGACGTCATCAAAGGGGACAGAAAAGGACGGGGAGATGTGAAACTGGGGCGGCAGTAATGAAGCGATGAGAGCGTAAAAGTGGGGATATCGTCGGGGACAAGGGCGACAGGAGCGCGGCAATAAACTGTTCATGTGGAGTCCATCAGTCAAAGTCGACCACCTGCCTCCCTTCGGAACCCCAACGGGCTCTACGGTGGGTTGTGATCCCGAAATGTCCTTCGGCTCGCAACCCACTTTGAGCGATCTCAGTACAGTTCACGAATCTATGCTCTTGTATGTAATACAACAGTTGTGTTATAGTTACTATGCACCATCGTGGAGATCGTTTAAGGACTCAATGCAATGACGTGGTGGAAAGTGACTGGATGTGAATTCTTCCAATAGGCACACCTATCATACCACGCGGAAGATAACACTGTAATGGTAGACGTCAGGAATAGAACAATATGGATTTGATTAAAAATCTACACCAAGGGGGACCCTCCGACTCCGCCAGAATTTCAACCAACTCCGCTTGTAATCAACTCCGCCAATAGCAATTACTGGGTGTTGCCTATGATTTGCTTGGAAATCAATTACGCGCTGTTGACATTTTCGCATTTTCCTCGTTTTTTGCGCAACCTTTCCCTCAAAAAATGGGTGCGCTCATCTCTTCGACTTTTTTTTTTGTGCGTGCGTGTATCACAGGATCACGCCCGAGCTGCTGAACAGATTTTCATGAGGATGGTCTCATTGAATAGATGAGCGCAACCTTTCTGTTACTACGAAATACTGTTACTACGTGGCGTTAGAACGTAAGTGACGATTTACAATACCATAACATACCAAAAGATCAAGAAAACTAACATAAAAATCCAGTTATAAACCCAGTAAATTACGTCCTTCCGTAAAAACTGTATAATAATATTATACAATACCAAATATTATTTGGTTTTAAAATAAAATCATTGAATCCACGTGTTTACTGGAGACGAGGTAACTGTAGATTCCACCTTCGGGATCGAGTAATTTTTTTCCCATTTTCGGGGTCTCTATTCAAACACTTCACATGAATCCAGCTGTTTTAAATTTAACCTTAAAAATTATTGTCGTGGAATTATGTTAGCACCATAATTATTGGTATCAATAATTGATCAATAATAATTATTGATACCAATCAATTTATTTAATAAGAGCTGATTACCTCCTAATTGGCTATTTTAATCATGTTGCTCGTGCACGAGCAACCCCACGAAATTGGCAATCATAATGAATAACCAAGACCACGTAATTGACAATTCAAACACCAACACCACCTAATTAACAATTTTCGTGAATTTTCAAGATACCCTCAAGTAATATTATTTACTGAGTTTCTGGGGCCCTATGGAGAGTTGGAAAATTGACTTACATTCAAAATAAAACAGTACCTAACTGTTTTGTTTGTTTTCAAATTTGTATTAAATACAAATTTTGTTTAAAAACTGTTTTCTGTTTCTCCTGTAAAGTTGCGAAAATGCAATTAATTACGTGGTGTTAGAACTTAAGCGACGAAATACCGTTTAAACATAATCTCAGCCAGTATTATTATTAATAATTATTATAATAGACCTACTGTAGGTCTATTATATTCCCTCCAGTACTCAGTGATTGAAACGATTGCAAGCAAATGTCACGAGATATCAATTTATTATATCACGGAAGTGGATCCAGGGGAATGACACAAAAAAAAATAACAAGAATGGATAAACAAAATAACAACTAACAACAACGAGATATTAGTTACATCCAGTCAGTCCCTGTTCACGACAATATATTTGAAACCCCTAGGTGTGAAATGCACAGCTCATAGGTTCCCTTCTAAACTAGTTAAATTGACAATTAAGTAGTTGAGCTCACACCCCCACTCAAGACGGATCGGGTAGCGCCCCACATGAATATGGAAGAGGAAACGAAAATATCATAGAACCGCCGGAAGGGGGAAGCAGATGCATTAGGATGGAATATGCCGCTCTGACATTTCCTCAAAACTAGGCCGAACCTTCTAAGGGCTGTTACTCCCAGCAATCGATCAACCCGTGTGAAATTTATTTCTTGTTGTTGAAGCGTATGGATTTTATAAAGGTTCACACACTCTCTCTTGTACCATATACCTAGCACACGAAATATTTCAATAAGGTTGGCCTTACTTTCAATAACGTGCCCTAACGGCTTGGACGGCGGACGGACATTTCGTTCAATTTCAAATTTTGAGACCGTTGAGAATTTTCACCCTCCGACGCTATTACGCGCCATCTTCTGGTTCAATTTTGGCAACTAATCACCTTCAAAGTTCACTACATCTCGTAGGGGTCGCGCACCCCCCCCCCCTCCCCCGTTCGACCAGCGGGTTGGCGTTTTGCGGACGCCGTTTAACACAGGAGTGAGGCTTCGTGTTCTTTCTTCCATACACAGCAGTAATATAACTTGGCTTGACGTTCTTCTTCCTTCTCCCTGTCCACCTCACTCGTCTGTAGAGTAGTGACTCATTCCTCATACTCGTCTTCTACTCACAAGTGGGGTCATCCAGCCTCTATTGTAGCAGGCTGACGTCAACGTGAAGTAGCCTATCTCAAGCAGCCTGCCTCCCGCGACTAACCAACCTGGCACTTCCCCAGACTTTTCAACTCCTGAAAGCAGACCCCCCATTCATCATTTCATCTGAATAAATAGCGTTAGGCAGCCTTATTTAGATTGTTTGAGCTGAGCCAAACTCGTGCAACTTTGTTCCTTTTCCTTTTCCTTTTGGGAGGAGAAAACATTCTTTATTAGCTTTAGCCCTCACAATCCTACTTAAGAAGTACCCACCTAGTTGACTATGCAAGTTCCTTCTTTGAGGTTTGGGAGTTGAAGGTTGAGGTTGGGTGGGCCTTTGCGAAAAGCTTAATTAGGGAAGCGAAGAGCCCTGTGGGAGGTCGCCGGGGTCGGAAGAATATCTTCTCTGTGGTATATCCAATCTCACCGAGGAATAAAGAGGTAAAGAAAACCTCCCGAGGAAAGAGAGAGAGAGAGAAAAAAAGGGGGAGTTGATATGTTTAATGGGGGAGAGCGCCCTGGCACCCGCCCATGCCGTGTTTTTATTCCGAACCTTCCCGACTTCATCCCCTGCGCTGAAGGATGATAAACGAGAAGTGTTTGCGAGGGACATAGTGTTTTGGAGGTGGCTTCCTCCCTGAACTACAATATTCTTTGTTTACTCCCGTCCTGTTATGTGTAACCGCAAACCGGGCTCCTGCCTTGAAATTGCCTTTTTTTGAAGACGTTGAGCCTCCCAGGGTCTATCTGAATACTGTGAACCAGCCTAAGTCTGCCTTACAAAGTTGCCAAGAGCGGTGATGGCACGTCTGTGTTTTACATACCAAAGTTTTTCATACCTGTATGGAACGGTTAGCCGTGTTCCAACTGCCCAAAAACGTTAGTCGGGGAGTGTCACGTTTATAATATAAATAATATTTATATTATAAACGTGACACTCCCCGACTATAATATATTATATTATGTTGCGTAATATACAAAGATACGTTAGGCCACTATATCGGCGTCCTCACCTGACGTACGTTAGGCCACTAGTCGTCTGGAATCAAACCTCAACCTATCCAAATTTTTGAAAAATGAGGTTATGGCGGTTTCTGACAGTATTTTTTCCGCTGAATCCATTGGTGAAGTTGTTTGGAGTCAAACTGCAGCCCTTCCCTGAGAAAAACAAGCAAAAAGTTGAGAGTTGGAGTCAAAGTGTATCCTATCCAGCGAGTTATACTGGATGGGATTCACTTTGATCCCAAGCAAGTGATTCAACCAATCAGATTGCAGGATTGAGGTTCGAATCATGGCCGCCAACAAAAAACAGATGTTTCCAATATTTCATTATTTTATTAATTTTTAGTGATTTAATAATCAAAACTATAAAAAACGTCGGTTATTTTATTCCTAACCTTCCGAATAATATTTTTCAAACAATTGAAAAATCAATATAGGTGCTCATGGTTTGTTCTGATTGGCCCAAGGCCCCAGATACTAACCCGCAATGACAAAGTTTGGAATCAAACCGCAACCTATCCCAATGTTGGAGTCAAACTGCATCCTATTCATTCTTTTTTCCCCGATTTTGGAAAGATGAACAACAGAATAATTGTTTTTTTCACCTCAAACGCCTTCACAGGATTGCAATAGATGCCAGAAAGCTATCAGAAAAAGTGCCCTAAACAGTTTTTGGCGTCTCCTGAAAAGTTAGCCAAAACGGATAGGTTGCGGTTTGATTCTAGACGACTCTAGACGACAAATTTTGTCTTACCATTAGGCCACTAGTTCGCCGTCCTCACTTGTCTTACCGTTAAGCCACTAGTTCGTCATCCTCACTTGTCTTACCGTTAGGCCAATATATTGAACTATAGTTCGGCGTCCTCACTTGTCTTACCGTTAGGCGACTAGTTCGGCGTTCTCACCTGTCGTATGTTAGGCCAGTCGTTGGTTAACCTCACCTGTCGTACGTTAGGCCAGTGGTTTGGCAACCTCACCTGACGTACGTTAGGCCACTAGTGCGGCATCTTCATTTGTTTTACCATTAGGCCACTAGTTCGCCGTCCTCACTTGTCTTACCGGTAGGCCACTAGTTCGCCGTCCTCCCTCGTCTTACCGTTAGGCGACTAGTTCGGCGTTCTCACAGGTGACAGGTCTGTCGTACTTTAGGCCACTAGATCGGCGTCCTCACCTGTCGTACGTTAGGCCAGTAGTTTGGCAACCTTTATTTATTTATTTTATTTATTTATTTATTCACATAAAATTTTTTTATACATACATTTGTTTTTAGTGAACTTAACAATGGAGCTTTCCCTATTCCAGTCTTTTCGATACCGGCCTAAAGGTCTACGACCCGTCCAGGCCCGACTCGAACAGTTCTCGTTGTACAATATAAGTATATGCGATTAATGTATATAACTATTACAATTTTAATTTCAAAGCCCTAAAAGTAATTCTAAAAATAAATTACAATATAAGTATATGCGATTAATGTATATAACTATTACAATTTTAATTACAAAGTCCTAAAAGTAATTCTAAATATAAAATTACAGTCCAACTATACTACTACTAGGTACGTAGGTACTTAACTAAGACTACTTTTACCCCTGATATAAATATTCCCCTTAAAACTTGAATTTTTGAATAATGACATTTGTGTTTGCTTGTTCCTTCAGGTAGGCCAACTCTTTTTTCTTAAATGATGACACCGCTCGCCTTATTTACTGTTCTGGTTGTGAAATAGCAGTGGTAGCCCGGAAGACCGAAGAGCGTTGAGTAATCACAATGTGGGTTGAACCAAACTTCCGTAAGAACGATGACCTTGGGTTTATTCAATATCTGCTCGAGGTAGCAAATCAGTTGGTCCCAATTTGCCTGAATGCTGCGGATATTCAATGTCAAGAGTGAGAAGCTCGATCTTGAGAAAAAGTCACTAAGCTCATTGGCGTTGGCACATTCGGTCAGGGTTTCTCCAGGTTCTAGAATATCATGTTCAAAGTCCATAATCAGTCCTGTTGATCAATCCCTGAAGAGCATTCGCGTAGCTTGGGCAGTTCCTGTCGTTGGCTGCATGATTACAATCCAGCTTGAATTTTTTACAGTTCGTGCAAGTTGGAGGCTTATCTTTTTGATTGCAGTCCTTTGTTTCATGTGCCATCGAACAATGCCCACATGTCGGACCAGTTTCTTTGCATGTCTTTTGCACATGTGAGAACCCATTACATCGAAAGCAGCGTGATATTCTTACGTAGTCCTCCACTCTGCATGAGCTCCATCCCAAATACAGCGTCCTCAAACTCAGCAATTCTTTTCTCATTTCCGGCGCCACTTCCAAGACCACAGTTGTAGTCAAGGCCTCTCTTCGTCCATACTTGAATGCAATCTTTAACTGTTCATCAACTTTCCTTTCTTCCATTTTGTTCAATTTTACTAAACTTTCCTTAATTTGTGCCTCTGTTATGTCCTGTGGAGCACCATAAACCGCCAGACGCGGCAATTTTTTTATTGGTCGTGACACTGTAAGCCCAATTTCCTTAATTTTCTGGTTGTTCAACAAGGCAGCAAGATTTACTTTATCTGCAGCTCTTATCAAAACTCCCTTCTCCCCAATGTCCCTGACCGAAGTTATTTGGACCCCTTCAGCCACTGGATCAAATACCTCCTTCATGTCTTTCTTTATATCAGTGCTAGTTTTTTTCGAGGCTTTGTCAACTGGGTAAACCACCACACTGTTATCCGATCTCAAGGGCTTTTCAATTGACCTGGATTTGACTTTTTCAGCAAATGAAGGCTTTTGTGGCTTTACTTCATTTTTTGATAAAAGATCCAAAATATTAATCGTATTCGACTCCAAGGAGTCACACATTTTGTTCCGCCCCTCCTTCGCTTCCAGGTATTTTCCATGTGTAACATTTAGTTTTAGTGCCAGATCGGTCACCCGGTCAACAATCGCCTTAACATACGCCGACAGTCTTTCGGTTTCAAACCTCACCTTCATTTGTCTTACCGTTAGGCCACTAGTTCGCCGTCCTCACTTGTCATACCGTTAAAATAAATGTGTGGGAACAGCTATCAACCAGGGGAGAGACCATGATGTTTACCTACCAGGTAATCAACGGAGTCTCACCTTGAACTTACGCCCGGACGACACATTGTTCACTGATATGGTACCGATGACTCTATAAATAGAGTCTATAAAGGCAAATTTGCCTTCTGGTGGTCGAGGTCCAATCCCTAATACAAGACTTATCACCACGACGGTCCGTCAACAAGCTGGGTCAGCGGCCCCCTGCTCTCCCCCTTCAGCCGTAGATTGCTGCGGCTAGCTTAACGTTCTCAGCAAACGGAGGCATGTTTTGACAGGTCCACCAGAAATTTTTGCACCTGCCAGAGGACTCCCAAGAGAGGTTCATTTGATCCCTCGATCTTGTGTGTTGATGACGGATGCCTTAGCCACCTTCGCCACGGGAGCCCCCCTGTCCTACCGTTAGGCAACTAGTTCGCCGTCCTCACTTGTCTTACCGTTAGGCCAATATTTCGGCGTCCTCACTTGTCTTGAGTTAGGCCACTAGTTCGTCATCCTCACTTGTCTCACGGTAAGGCCACTAGTTCGGCGTTAGACAGTTTACTTTCCCACCGTGGGATTGAAACCCATTTAAGGCTCCAAGCAAAAAGCATTCGGGGGCCCAGGGGGCTTGCCCCCTGGCGAGGCCCAGAGGGCAGAGTTTTTTAATTTATTTTTGTTCACAGTTGAAAACCCAGTCTTTTATGTTCAAAATAGATCGGTTATCACCCAACATGTTGTTTGGTTAACCATGTTGAACAAAACTCTGGACAAAAAGCAAAACGAACAACTTTCCGCAGATGTGAGAAGCGAGATTTTTTTTCTTTCTTTTACTTAGTGTCCCCTCTGCGCCTACAGGCCTAACTGCGTCCCAAACTCTCAAAGTGGAACTTTCCCGGCGACAACTTTCGGAAGGCCTTTTTCAACCCCGAATGAAAGAAAACTCAAGCGATGATTCAAGCTGGAGGAGCATCTTCCTTCAATTCAAACACGGATCGACCCTCCCTTTTCACCGTTGGAAGCAAGCAATTTACTCGAGATATGGCACTTGGGCGATAACATTAAATGTTACAAACAAAAAATTTAAAACCCGTCCTTCGTCCACACCACTTCTCGAATTGAGTCGCCGAAGATGGACGAGGATTTCGTGGAAACGCCGAACAAAAAAGCGAGAAAAGAATGGACGGAAAACAAACAAAAAAGATAAGCCGCGGGCTGCTTGGAATGTTTTTTTTTTTTTTTTCCACAAAAAGGAGGAATAGGGGAAAAATCAGAGACCGGATTGAACGATTCACGGGGATGAGATTGCTTTTAGCTTTTCTCCCTTCCCTGAAATGGGTTCCGATTTTCCCTTTCCCGCCCTTTTTAGTCCCCTCTTTTTTTTTCGTACCTATCACGAAACAAGTGAAACATCGGATAGAGTGAATCAAAGCGTTCATTCCCTCCCGAGAACCCTCGTCATTCCAAGTGTGAGGCGCATAAGGAATCGTGAAGGGGATGAAAAACCGTAGTCTTATCTTTGATTTCTCCCTAACGTCGAGATTCAGGCGGATCAAAAGAAAGTCCATCGCCGGTAACGACTCAATTTGATCGTGTTAAGATCCACTAATCACAGGTTAATGCAGAAAGAAATCGTCCTTCCTACATCAGATTCTGAGCTCATAGCGAATGTCTTAGGAGAGCCTATTATCGGTGCAAGAGCACCCATGGAAACGATGTTGAGGGTGTACATTGAGGGTGTCCTACATGATTATAAAATGTTCCTAATTGCCTCTCAGGGTTGATATTATAATTTTTGTTGAGTGTTTGGGAGAATGCCTCGAGCGTCATATGTCGGACTTTGGAGGAAGAGGAGGGAAGATCATGAAACAGCCCTATAAGAGTGTTAAGGCATCGGATGAATTGAGATCATGGTCTGCAGACTTAATACCTATTAATGCGATGTCCATACAGTAATGGAGGAAGCACGAGCTACAGGATGGCTGGAAGAGTCGAGTTGTCCTGTAGCGTGTCTTTCTATGAGAAAGAGAGAGAGAGGTCGTTTTTTATCGTCAGCATACAATGGTATTGGACAATCGTCAGAATTCAACAATCTAAAGATGTAGGCTCTATATAATATATATTATATGTTGTAAACTCCCAAGTAAGGTCAAGTAAGGTAAAGCAGTAAGGCATGCTTTATTAAGTCTTTATGAGTCAGGAGTCCAACCATCCGCTGCCACGAAAAATTCCTCCAGAGAGTACGGTGCCATTGCTCTGAGAAACCGACCAGCATGAGCTTTGAAGGAGCGTTTGTTCATCATGCGAACACTAAGAGGTACACTGTTGAACAGCTTTTTCGCCCACCATTTCGTAGCCTTATGCGCTGCATCCAGCCGAACGAAATCAGGCACATACTTGGAGGCATTCCGTGTATTGTAGTTGTGGGATGCGACGGCGAATGCCCCAGAATTTTCATAATATGAAAATACGCATATTATGCGTACAACAAGCATTCAAGAAGGTATGAGGCTCCCATGGGATAGTAAGGACATTTAGATCCCTGAAAGCCTGACGAGAGTCCTCACGGAACGATAGGCCCCAAACACAAGTGATGCTGAAGGGGCATGCCCCCAGCATATGATCGCGTATGTAGCCTTGGAATGAAAGCAGGCATAGTAGGCCGCAAGGACCCCGTAGCTCCGTCCCTCTGAAGCTTATTTGACAATTGACGCAGAAGAAACGTGGCACTGTTGAGAGCACTGACGGTGGCCTCGCAATGGCTCCTCCAATTCAATCTAGGACTGTCTGATGTGTGTGTGTGTTCAATTTATAAATTGCTATAGCACTTGAGGGATTCAGTCCGCTAGCAGCTTTGGCGTTGGGGAAACTAACCCCTTTCCTACGCGCCGTGACTTTTCAAAACACGGCGTCAAGGACTTTTAGTTTGTCCAGCTAAACAAACCATAAAAACATTTAAAGTCATTGTAACCCTAAATTTAATAACATTTATCCACACTGAGAGAAAAGATTTTTTTAGTGGCTAGGCTAAATCCGAAATAACCTCGAAAAGAAATTGAAACCACCTAGAATCAATTGATTCAACCTAGAAAAAAATAGGTCCAAGTTAAAGTAACATCGAAAAATATTAATACAACCTAGACCCATATAGAAACAACCTAACCCATTATTACCCGCCCTCTGACCACAACCTGGAATAAAAAAGTGTCAACCTAGACCAAATGTGAACTTCACATTTGGTCTAGGTTGACAATGTGAAGACCTAGAAAATATATTACCTACCTTTGACTTTTAAGTGGGGTAACCTAGAATTGAATGATTTGACCTTCCATATAATTCCCCTCCATTAAAGTCTCGGATGTACAACTGAAAACAACCGAGAGATTTAAAAGGCGAGATTGTTACTTTAGGTAACAACCCAGAAGAAAAAGTTAGACTTTCAGTCTCGGTTAAAACTACCGTAGTACCACAAATAGTTTTAGGTTTAAACAACTGTGATTGTAATTCATTCAATAAATTCCAGGTTGTTTCTACAGTACGCTAAGCGGCCGCGGAGAGCGCCACTGTAGGCGGTGGGCATTACTTCTCGTTGTCTTGGCACCCCTGCTATTTAGCCGGTGGGGTTGAGGCCAAATCTTTGTCAAATTCTAATCATCTAATTTCTGTCACTATGTGCAGTCATAGACGTCACATTCAAATTTTTGTACTGAGAGACAACCCAGAAAGATAGTTGAAGTTGATAGAACCAACCTGCAATGGAAGTGGAGCAAACCTAGAAAGAAAAGTGGACCACCTAGTAATTTATTAGGACCAACCTGAAAAGAATAGGAAGCCTACCTAGAAATTTAACTGGAACAACAGGGATAATAATTGAAACAACCTCGTAAATAAAGGGGCACAACCTAGAGAAAAAAGGGTTCTAGGTTAATGCGACATGGCTGTAAATTGTTTGAGGTGGGGTGTGAACTTTTTTTGTTAGGGTAAATCGACCGTCTATGAAAGTGAAAAACATTGAATACCAGGGTGAGACAACCAAGACATTAATGTTTTTAACCTAGACTGTAAATGGATGGAGGCGGCGGCAGACACCGTGAACTTAACCTAGAACTAAAGTGTGGGGGTGGCGCATTTTAAATCTTGGTTGTTTGCATTTTTAGGAAGGTAACTTCACCAGTATTTTCAATCTAGGTTAAATTATATTCAACCTAGACTAAATTGTTCCACCCTAGAATGAAAACCAAAAAAAAATCTAGGTTGGCAGCATTTAACCTAGAAAAAAATCGAAAAATAACCTAGAATAGGCCCTTTTTTTCTCTCAGTGCACCCATAGAATGTGGATCATCCAGGGGAATGACAAAACAACAAATAAAAACAAAAGGAACAAAAACATAACCCAGCAAACGGCGGAAATCAAAGGAGAGCCATGGACGCCGTGGACACGTGGTCTACTCGTCCCAGAACTGTGGGCCCGCTCTCTCTTCCTGTCCGAGACACCGGAACTTCCTTCGGGTACCTCGCAGTCAGGTTGCCACAGCCCGGATGATAGCAAATTGCAGCTTCACTCGAACCCATGCAGCGACTTGCGAAAATGGACGAGCACACTTTTCAGCCAGTGTCGAGGCGAGCCTTTGGATCGCTGCAATTCTTTCCCCACGGATACATCACATGCACACATCAGTAGGGAGAATGAAGCCCTCGAGTCTTCAGCAGCAGTGTCGTATTTTGCATGTTCGTCGACTCAGCGTTCTTGGATACCTGGTATCAGTTGAGGTGGGCATCGGAGGCCGCGTCGGCTTTATTGACGCGATTGTCAAAAAACGCTGCCACACCCCAGGGACCACCAAGTCTGCAATGAGTGCAGGGTTGTAACCCTAAGTTCAAATTTAGGTACTCATAAATACGTAGGTGCACTAAGTCAGATTCTCGTGCTGTACATGACACGTAACCACGTTCTTGGTAAATTCCCAATGTCCCATCAATCCCTCATATTGTGACCCTGGGTTAACTAGCACTCAACGACGCTATGTTCTCCTCTTTTTCAATTTCCCCTCGTATCCCTCATCCTCGTCCATTCCCCGAGGGAAAAGTCTGATGGGGGTCAGTAAAGAGGAAATCGGCCCTTCATTCAGCTAGTTGGCGTGATAGTTCATACCGGCTCTCCTCTCGGCACGCTAACCCGGATTGATGCTTACCGACGCCCGAAAATCGGGGGGGAATCTTCTGAGAAATGCGGCCCCCTTCATCAGCGGCCGGCGCCCGACCCTAATGAATTTTCCTGGAAACCCTAAGGTGTATGAATAAGTTACAACGACGCACGTCAGTGGGAAAGACGTCATCGTTCAGGAGGTTTACACGCAAAGTTTACCCGGCATGATTGTGAATTGGACAACCCATCAACCACAGATCGAGCCTCAGCTTCAGGCGGGGAAACCCATTGATGAGCCAGACAATAGCACCTCTTGATATCATCATATCATCATACAATAATATAAAATTGTGTTGGCCGACGTGTGGTAGCCGTGTGGTTTGTTGGTACGGGATAACGCGTTCCCGAGTGAGTTTTTTCACTTTCCGCTCGCTGGCCGTTTAGGGGGTCGAAAAAATTACGAAAAAATACGAGCCGTATAGATCAGAACTGGAGGAAGACGTCGGTCAAAATTCGTCGAAAAATCGTCTTTCTCCCGTTTTCCACTTTCAACTCGCGCCAAAGCCCGTTTAAGGGGTCGAAAAAATTACGAAAAAATACGAGCCGTATAGATCAGACCTGGAGGTAGACGTCGGTCAAATCGAAAATCCGAAATTCGCCCGGGAAATTCGTCGAAAATTCGTCGAAAAATCGTCTTTCTCGCGTTTGTCCCACGTTTTTTCGGGTTCAAAAATACCCAGTAAGGAGCCATTTTTTGGGTATGGTATCCGCGAGCCAAATGCGCGCCAAAATATGGCCAATCCGATTCCGAAGTCGGATTTCAAAAAAACCAAGGGGGAGGGGGCGATTTCACGGTGAGAAGACAATTGGATCGTTTTAATTCGCGCGGGGCCAGGGATCTTAGAAAACGGAGGGTCCAGGGAACTTTGATAGATGGAGAGGCCTTTATTTAAAAAAAGTTGAATTGAATTAAAAATAATAATTTCCTAAACGTTAAGCCCTAAAAATACGCCGATTTTTTCTATCGTCTCTGCTACGAATAGGGGGGCCGAGCGGAGCGAGGCCTTATGTCTGAGTAGGGGTTTGAACGTGTCCATCGATGCTACGCACCCCACAGGCGGCAATACACCCCACTAGGGGAGCGAGCGAAGCGAGCCAGAGAGACTAGTCATATCATACAATAATATAAAATCGTGTTGGTCGCCGTGTGGTTTGTTGGTACGGGATAACGCGTTCCCGAGTGAGTTTTTTCACTTTCCGCTCGCTGGCCGTTTAGGGGGTCGAAAAAATTACGAAAAAATACGAGCCGTATAGATCAGAACTGGAGGTAGACGTCGGTCAAATCGAAAATCCGAAATTCGCCCGGGAAATTCGTCGAAAATTCGTCGAAAAATCGTCTTTCTCGCGTTTGTCCCACGTTTTTTCGGGTTCAAAAATACCCATTTTTTGGGTATGGTATCCGCGAACCAAATGCGCGCCAAAATATGGCCAATCCGATTCCGAAGTCGGATTTCAAAAAAACCGAGGGGGAGGGGGCGATTTCACGGTGAGAAGACAATTGGATCGTTTTAATTCGCGCGGGGCCAGGGAAAATTCGTCGAAAAATCGTCTTTCTCCCGTTTGTCCTACGTTTTCCACTTTCAACTAGCGCCATAGCCCGTTTAAGGGGACGAAAAAATACCAGCCTTATAGATCAGACCTGGAGGAAGACGTCGGTCAAATCGTAATTCGGAAATTCGCCCGGGAAATTCGCCGGAAATTCGTCGAAAAATCGTCTTTCTCGCGTTTGTCCCACGTTTTTTCGGGTTCATAAATACCCAGTAAGGAGCCATTTTTTGGGTATGGTATCCGCGAGCCAAATGCGCGCCAAAATATGGCCAATCCGATTCCGAAGTCGGATTTCAAAAAAACCGAGGGGGAGGGGGCGATTTCACGGTGAGAAGACAATTGGATCGTTTTAATTCGCGCGGGGCCAGGGATCTTAGAAAACGGAGGGTCCAGGGAACTTTGATAGATGGAGAGGCTTTTATTTAAAAAAAGTTGAATTGAATTAAAAATAATAATTTCCTAAACGGTAAGCCCTAAAAATACGCCGATTTTTTCTATCGTCTCTGCTACGAATAGGAGGGGCCGAGCGGAGCGAGGCCTTATGTCTGAGTAGGGGTTTGAACGTGTCCATCGATGCTACGCACCCCACAGGCGGCAATACACCCCACAGGCGGCAATACACCCCACTAGGGGAGCGAGCGAAGCGAGCCAGAGAGACTAGTCACTCATAATTTCCACAACTTGTGCAAAACTCTGATGATCTCTATTTCCAACTGAACGACAATCGAACTTGTTGCTCATCAATGAAATATTCACAAAGAAACGTCCAAATGACAACAGAATTGCCAGCATCGACCGTTTTGGTAATGGACTCTGTGACGCGTTTGATTTCGCGAGTTATGTTCTTTGATCGTGTCATTTTTCCAGAATGGGAGAACTTTTTTTGCATTATTTCCTTTCTGTTCGGAAAACGCTATTGTAATCGGTTTATTATTCTCGGGAAACTCACACTGTATTTTCACGACTTGGGTCAACAATTTTGATCGGCTGCGTTTTATAACGGGTAGAAATGAAGTTGCGAAAATGAAATTTCCGTCCACATGTGGCAGTCCGGGCCGAATTATTTAGTAAATCTGTAATCTTGACAAAACACTTTTCATCAGCCCAAAGAGGTAAACTCCTCCCAGGAGGTAAAATATTTCCGAGTAAAATTCAAAAATAGTTTGAAAAAAAAAAAATCCAAAATTTTTTTTTAATCCAAAAAAATGTTGTTTCCATTGACACAGAATTAAATTTATGCACAAAAAAACCTATATCAAAGAATACCCTTGTGTAAAATTGCGGCGTTTTTATACTTGGTTGTTGCTAAACGGCTGAACCGATTCTAATGTGTTCGCGTCGAAGGTCATTCGAGAAAGAGATCAAGGGAAAGATGAGCTGTGGTATCAGTGCATTCAATGCCAATCTTGGGGCCACGCCGAATGCTCTGGTTGGGACGAGGATGAAGCCGCTTATCAGCCATGGAAAAGCTTTATTCAAAATAGAAATTTAGAATAAAGTTTGATTATTTTAGTTCATATCCTTGGCCATTCGTCATCTTACCCGCAAGGTGGGGTAAGATGGCGAAAATGACATCTTCTCGAAAATTCATTTTTTCTTCTTTCTAAAGTTGAACGTAAAATTTTAATAAAAAGTATGTTGTACTCGGACGTTTTATAAAAGGAATAGTTCCATTTACAACCCTCTCGGTTGCTTCCAGAGCTTAGGAAAAATCTTGGAAGCTTAGGTTCGCCAACTTACCCCCCCTTCCCCTACCCACTTGTATAAAAACAGCATGAAAAATGCTAATAGGTACCTTTATAAATGCATTGAACCCTAAAAAAAGTAAGCCCAACCCATTCGCAATGTTTTAGTACCTACCTAACAAAAGTTATTTTAAATTGTTCATTCCTTCACTTTCAATTTTCAGTCTTGGTCTGAAAGGACTAGTATTATAAAACGTTCCTACCTAATACAAAATACACTGACGTTACTTGCCTCAGGAAGCAAACCACTTCTTGTCTTTCATTCTTCTTCTTCCAAGTCAAAGTCAGGAGGAGCACCAAACCCTTCTAAGTCATCCACAATATTGCGATCTCCGTACAAGGACTGGTAGAAACTTTTGGCATGGGATGGAATGAGGTGTATCAAAGCTTTTAAATCTTTTAATTTTGGAGGGGCTATGGGCTTGCTCTCCTCATATATTATGTGCTGAAGATGCTGTTGAAACGAAAAGGGGTTGTCAGTAGACTTCTTTCTGCCTTCTGTTTTTTTTTTTGTTTTTTTTTCTCAATCCAAATAATTCAGCAATTATTGCTGAATATTCTGCTTTTAAATCGGGACGACAGAAAAATGTTAGGGGCTCAGACTTCACTATTTTGATCCCCCTCAACAGTAGCCAGTTAATCTTTTCGTTGTTTTCCCCAACTTTACGGTTAGTTATTGCTTCTTCTAACTTTTGAGTCCCAACAAAGTCAGAATCAAAACGAAAATGAGCAAAAAATGAGCTACCTACGCTACCTACCTGAGCTACCTACTACCTACCTACCTACTCTAACTTACTCCTCTACATCTCACTACTGTTTTGTACACAAGAAAACTTCATAACAACATTATTGAACAGCGTTGCCAACAAAACATTTCACTAAAAGGAGCCAATGTCAGTAGTTTAATCTGTGGCCAATGTGCAGTGGTTCTCTTTTGCTTATTGCCTTTCGTTGTTGCAGTGGAGTGGTTCCTTTTATTGAAACAAAATGCCCTACTAGAGATTCACACTTTTTTTTCAACCCTTTTTTCAGCTTAATAATATTACTTTCGGCTGACATATTTTTTTTTTTTTTCATACAACAACAACCTCAAACTACCCACAAAAGTCCTAACTCGATTTTCATGATTTTGTGGACTGGTTCCCTTTTGCTTAATGCCGTCCAATTGTAGGATTGTCTTCTCTGCGACGCTTAGTTTTCGACTTATTGTTGAAATACTGGGAAATGCTCGACAAAAAACGAGTTCTCTCAGCAAACATTTTGCAAGGAGATAATTGATAGGTATATATTGTTTTTGATATTTTGTTGTTCAGACCCATTACAACCATTTAAAAAATAAAAGCTTCTACTCCATTACTTACACGAGTCCGCCCCCCTTTCAATCTTCTGGCAACTTTCCTACCTGTGACTATTGAGAAACCCTGTCACCTTCAAACCCAAGAATTGTTTAGGAAAGTGCCCCCCCCCCCCCGTTTGAGAACCACTGCTCACAACATAAATCTTGAGCCAATTCATGTGCATTACCCGTTCATTATTTACACGGGCTGAAACATGAGCGAATCCTATTTTTCAGCCATGTTGGAAAAAATTGCCTATTTTTTTCACGCTTGATTGCGGCTAAACAGCTGAACCGATTCCAATTTGTATTCACAACCTTATTAGGAGGTTATTTAGGAATTTCTGTTCCTACAGAACTTGGCAAACGAGTTTACCGAAACATTCATGAAAACATAATAATGACATAATGCGAACGTGTCATGCTCACAAAATGGCAATAACAATGGGAAAGGTGCGAAAAAATGAAAATGATAAACATGCCCGTTTATTCTAAAAGCCACTGGAACCGTTTGGTTTAACAAGAGACACTGCAGCCCTCATAAATTTTTAATTTAACGAAGAAGCATTCTCGCCCCACTTTTTTTTTTTTTTTTTACGCCTCCTTGCAAATCCTATTTCTACGGTGTGAACAGCCGACGAGAATTTTAATTTAGTGGTAAGTGCGGGAGTCATAAGCAACGACGGTTTATAAAAGGCCGTTCTTTAGAGGAACGCGATCCGCCTTTGTGGATAATAGGGTTTTAGAGCCTCTCTGGGACTACGTATCCCGCGAGAAAATATTTTTAATTATTTATCGCTCATCATGATCTCCCTGCAGCTCGAGGGTTCCTCTGCAATCTCGTTTGAGTGGCGTGATCATTTTCATATTAAATACTTAAATAAATAAGCTTATCAAATCGTATCCATTATGATATTGCAGACATTAAATATTGGTTAATCAGTTGATAATGAACAGAGCCGTTTGAGGCCCCCTTCACCCTCGAGTCGCTAAATTATTCATCCAACCTGGCCGGAAAATAAAGAGGGAAACTGGTACAACTAATTACAAATTAATACTAATCAGGATAAAAACAAGACTTGTTTTATAATGATAACTTAGTTATCAATATAAATCATCCGGGACCGCTGGACTCAGCCACAAGACTGCGAATG
Organism: Pilophorus perplexus; assembly: GCA_955831195.1. Classification (NCBI taxonomy): domain Eukaryota; kingdom Metazoa; phylum Arthropoda; class Insecta; order Hemiptera; family Miridae; genus Pilophorus; species Pilophorus perplexus. Next base: position 4,945,535 of record OY037017.1, read on the forward strand.
TTCCTTCCCACCCAATCCTACCTTAGTCCATGTTCAATGATCCTCATAAGTAGGGCTCTGATTCGAGCATATTAGCATATTTTTTTCCTGTCCAGTAAACATTGAAGCCTTTTGGTAGTATTTTCACCTCTGAGGGACCTACAGAGTTAAAATTTATCGAGCATATAGATGCATAAAACAGTGGTCTTCAGAATCAACGCATAATATGCATTTATGTTATAGATAGATTGATAGCAGTAGGTCATCAACGAATTTAAATATAAAAGGTAACCTGAAAGGGAGTGTGGGTATTACTTTATCCAAGAGATGGTTCAAACAAATATCGGCCAGAATTGGCGCAATTGGTGAACCCATGGGGCACCCATATTTTTGCTCATAAATTTTATTGTTGAATTGGAATGACCTTTCCTGCGTGCAGAGCTTCAGCAATTTGAGAAAGTGAGTTTTAGGAATTTTGGTGTGGATTTTTATTTCATCCCATCTCTTCATGATGATACCAATTATTATGTCAATGGGGAGATTAGTGAACAAAGATGCTGCATCCAGGCTGATCAGATGATGATTTAGGGGAAGCCTAATCTGGGATCTTTTATTTTTGAATACAAATGAATCTTTTACATTGTACCGGTCACTAGTAATATTTTTGAGAATCTGAGCCAAAAATTTCGAAGTTTCATATGTAGGGGCTGAGGTGTTGACTACAATGGGTCTGATGGGGTTACCTTCCTTGTGGTTTTTGACATGGCCATACATTTTTGGGATCACACTGTTGTGGGAGCTGAGGCGGGTTACTGTGAAATGGTCAATGTATTTTTGCTTTTTCAAGGAAACCAAGGTGTCATTGAGTTCTTTTTCCACTCCTTTCGTGGGGTCACGTTTTGTCATACTATATGTTTCTTTGTCCGCCAGCATAGATTCCAATTTTTCTGTCAATTCTGATCTCATGATAGCAACCGTTTGATGTGTCTTGTCTGTCTTAGTGATGACCAGGTCTGGGTTCTGTCTAAGAAAGGACCGTGTTTTCTGGGCTAGTTTCTGAATTTCTGACTGTTTATTTTGCAATTTCTGCTTGGTTATATGATTGGTAATGATATTTACGCATTTTCCCCTGAGAGCCAAAAAATACTCTACGTCACTAATGATCTGATCTATGGGGATGTCTCTATCCCATGATGGAATCACAAACTTCGGCCCAACTGAGAGGAATTGCTGAATATCAGCGGGAATACTAATTTGTGTCAGGTTTACAAACCATTCAGTTCTACCTAACTGCCCGGTCTGACTAGTGAGTTGGATGACAGACCCTTTTCTTCTTCCTAACCAGTTGTACAGTGAATTCCAAACGTATCAGGTGTTATGGTAGTGGATGAGCTGTCCTCTAAATGTGAGTACCTACCTATCAATTTTGTTGAATTTACGTATAATTAGTAAGGATTTTTTGTAGGTACTACTCATAAACTCGTTTCTGTAGGCACTTAGGCAAAAGAAATTATTTCATTATTTCCTGTCACTAGCGTTTATAGTCATAGCTATTATTTGTTGTCATTCATCTGTTGTAAGTAGCCCTTGAAAATGGCTGAATAAACGGCCGAAACGTCGGGAAACAAGACTTTCATTTATTGACCGAACCTCAAAAAAACCTAAGCAACGAAACGATAGATAGATAGATAGATAGATAGATAGATAGAAACATGTATATTGTTCAAAAATTCGTGCACAAAAAGAGAATGCATCAATACTACTCCATCAATATTGACAACACTATACTATATCTATACTATTAGTTTATAGAATCTGATCTGATCATAACAGCTATTATAGCGCGCAGTGATGAACACCACTTTTCGAGTTATAGCTACTCTATCGAAACGATCAAATTTATCGTAATTGAATTAAATTTAATGTGCTTGATAAACCAGTCCTTAATAATATTACATAATATTATTATGTCATATTATGTGGGTTATGTAAGTATGTAACTGGTATGATTGAATGAGACGAGTTACGAAAAATGAGAAAGTAAATGGCTAATAACGTTATTCTTTAGCCATCTGGAGGACGGATGGATGAGAAAAGAGGAAGAATGAGGACCATGGAGGGGGGTCTGTTGGTGAAACGAGGTCTTATGAGGAGAAGGGGCGGCAGGGATTCGGGTAATTGAGGGGTTGAAAGGGATGAATCAAGCGGAATGATAGTGTTTTAACAAGGGTTCTTCACGGATCACTGTTGCTCGTTACCTCCCTCGTCAACCCCCCTGAAGAAAACCCCGCCCACGTCCACACCGGAAACAAGGAGCTTTTATTTGAACTGGGTTTTGGGGAAAAGGTAGCTGCATTATTTTTAGGGGGATCTCCCGAATTCAACCTGGCAATTGGAGTGGAAATCGAGTATTGTCGAGAAGCGGCGAGAAGAAAGTAGGTAACCTATGCCACAACCAAAGTGATACCAGGAATCTTATGTTAGTGCTGCAAAAAATCGATATCGATTTATCGATTACAAAAATCAAAAAGTCCATTTTATCATCGAAATCGAATTAAATCGAACCCAAAAAAACCTCGACTCTTGCAGAGGAGGAAAAGTGAAACGTGACTTGAAAAATGCGAAGTAAAGTATTCTAAATACCAATAACTTGTCCCGTGTATAATATACAAAACATATTATGTTACCGTTAAAGTGTGAAATTCAGTTAATATATTCCTATAGGTACATAAAATAATAGTAATAATTACAGTTATTATTAGCGCAAGCTCGCAATGCTTATAATAATTATTATTAATAGCATTGCGAGCTAGCGCTCGTCGTTCGATTGAAATAACTAGTTAGTATAATAATATAGCAAAGTAAATAATCATATCATGATTATAAAATTTACTTTATAATTTACTAAATAATTTACTTTATTTAATTATTTTTTTCATTTGCAGTAAGTAAAATGAATTTTTGAGTATTTATATTTCGCTCACTTGCTGCAAGAGTATCGTACCTTACGACACTCTTTGACTTACACTTTGACGACACTCTTTGACTTACGACTCGTAAGTCAAAATTCCACTTTTTCGCGTTTCCGGCAAAAATGGGCTCTTCTGGTGTGCCTGCATCTACTGCATGAGGGTCATTAGGGATGATTTTCTGCTCTTCCAACGCTCGTCACGTGACGGCGGTGAGTTACTTGTCATCCCCCACCATGACGAGGAAAAGGTTATTGGTAACACTGTCACTTCCACGGTGCCAGTGATTCCAGAGAAGTGTCGCAGTTAGGAGAGTCTGGAGGCCCGCCGGCAGGGGGAGTCAACAAGGTTCATATCGCGATGGCCAAGTTTGGAGGGTCTTTAGTAGCGGTCCTAGCGGAAAGCACCGAAATTAGAGAGCGAACTGTCCACCCAGTGGGTGTACAGTCTTTTGTAGTTTTTACTCTGTGGTGGCACCCACCCCCCCCCCCCCCCCACCCCTGTCTCGTCCAGCCCACGGGCCGGGGTGCTCTTCTCCCCACTTCTACACTTCTAGTAAAATACGTTACATGAATATTATTCGACCGTTCTCAGTCACTGTTTTTGACCGCCATGTGGTCGATTGTTTACGTTTGTTTCGCTATTACTAGCGTTTCACCACTTTTTCAAAAGCCGTTTTCATTGCTATATTTCATAAGTCAGTTTCATTGCTAGTCAGTGTTTTCTGAGCTCTTTTTTCAAAGCAATTGTTATAGATCTACAGTTTTCTCCTCTGCTAGTGTTAACCTCACCGTTCTTTTGGTGTACCATTTATTCTCAAAATAATCATGTCAAATTGTTGTCAAAAGTTGTTGTATTACGAAATTATTAGGTAGGTACTTATTATTGTCAATGAAGTTGTCGATAATCAAAAGGTATTTTTCTTATGCCGTGTGATATCATGTGGATCGAATTTGTCAATGGTATAAATTCGATCCCTTTCCGCTCCCCACCATAAGCTCCAGCCTCCAGCAGAGAGTTGAGGCCTCAAGAGGATGACAAACAATTGATTTTCAAACAATTCTGGGTTTTCCGATTTTTTTATAACCAAGTGTTGGAAAAATCGGAATTGTTTGAAATTCAATTGTTTGGCATCGACTTGAGGCCTCAACTCTATGCTGGAGGCTGGAGCTCTTCGCGGGGAGGGGAAAGGGGTCTTGACGGTGGCAAGAAGACCCTCCCGAGAAGGAGCCAAATGCTTCTCAAGGGGTTAACATTAAACCGAACTGAGATTCTGTTTGCCATTCAATCAAAAATGACGTTCAGGTCATTCAGAGAAGTCGGTCATTCAGACCTGAATGAAGGTTCAACTACCTCAAATCACTTTGGGCTTTAGATGAGCTTAGTTGTTCGAAACCGGTCCCCACGCTTCAATTGTTTAGTGAAATAAACGCTTTAGTAGTGAAACCAGCAGAGCTTTCGTTCTCTCTTCCTAACCACCGTAAGCTTTAAAAGATGTTTTGATAATATGTGATATATTCAATAAATTTGATATCACTAAGTCTTATTGATATCGCATTTATTGAAGTGTGAAGGGAGATTTTCGCAGGAATTTGTGAGTCTGGGTCATCTAAACTATCTTATTACCCCCCCCCCCCCCTTGGGTCAACCAGCCTGCTCCCAAAATATATTATAATATTGTAAACAAAATCCCCTTTAGTTCAGTTTTAGGCCAGACATTCCACAAATTACACTCACGTACTACATTCATAACCATCTCGTCTTTTACAATATTATACCTATATTATAGGTTCTTGTGCCAGAAATATTGTAGGGTTCTGATAAGATCCGTTGAGAAGAGGTAGTGGGAGACATACGACTTGGTCCTGGCCTTAAATGTCGTTAAAAAGGTCTATCATACCGTAAGGTTTACCCTGACAAGGGCAGTTGAAATGTCCTTTGGTAGGTCCTGGTGGAGACGACGGATGCGACCCGAACAGGGGACCCAGTCTGCCAATGGATACACTCAAAGGGGACGACTTCGCAAGAGCCGTCACAAGAGGACCCGATTGGTCTTACAATGCTTGTAGATGTTGATATCCTGGAGGGGCCTCAGTCCGAGTCGTTGACGGAGTCCAGGTTCGAACAAACAACAGTGTGATGTGCATGAATAGAGTGGTGAGACGTAGAGAGTCAGTAGGTCGGAATGACTCGTCCGCCGCCAATCGTGTCGATATTTACTATACAATTTATAATTTAATATCGACATAATATGTGATATTATACATATTATGTATAATACTCCTCCGTCTCATCCAACTGTTCCGTCGAAAGACGCTTCCCCATTGAATCCTCCTCTCTCCCCACTCTTTTCTGTTTATTTTAGGGATGCACTAATTGAACATTGTGGGAGCTGCCATTGAAGTAAAATTGCTTTTCTTCAACATAGTGAGACACGTTTTGGTTTCGTTATCCGTTGGTGAGCTCTAATTCGTCATTCCCTGAAAGAACTGTAACGTGTCAAACAGCCCAATGTGCTTGAAGGAACGTCTCTTTTGAACGCAGGTGGCTGAGGCCCACGGAAAATCTAGAATTCCGAGGCAAACGGTATAATCCGAGACAAGAAATTAGAGCCATTCAGCTAATAGTGTTGAATGCCGTTCGAGATTGAGGTCTTACAAGGTGCTCGGGGGAACAGAGGGACGAGGGTTCCTGATTTCCAAGGAAATCGTTAGTTCAATTAGGCAATTAATTAGCCGAGCTTCGTCCATTGTTAGCGTTGCTGAACGCTCCGGAGGAAAACCCTTTGCTCAACATCCGTTTCAATGGTCGCTTTGGAGCTCTTCAGTTTGTTCCGTCCTTGACGAACCCATTCAGGATTATATGCGTCGCTTCTTACCTATTTAGGTAACCCCAGAGGGCTCGGATTGGGGCTAACTCAGATCGCCGATTCAATTGGTAAACCCTATTTGCGCCTCAAGCACCGATGAACACCATCAGTCAGGGTAGGCCGAATGATCTCCCCCACCTGACGTGAAATGCTGTCTGTTTTAAACCTCAAGTAATTTATAATTCAAATCCTCCACACAAAAACAAACAAAAGATGTTGGGAGTATTTTTCATTCCCACATATTTTTTAATCTTCCACGAACGTCAGGGAACCTCCACCTCACAATGACTCCGATAACCTTTTCACTCTTCGCCCTCTTCCTTAGTGTAAGTTGTCGGCTCCTTCACGTGTCTCCCTCACAAGACGTGGCCCTTCAAGTTGTCGGCATGTCTTCCTTCCGTCTTTTCATTCAGTTTGAATGAATTTCGACCCCATTGGAAGCCGTAGCATGCCTGAGGTATATTTTTTGTGTTGAGAAAGGGAGAAGTCGTTTGCTCACAGATACGATTCATATAGTGAGTGTGGAGAATTCACCCCGGGGTGAACATGAGACAGACAGGGCCAGGGCTGATGAATATTATCACTATGATGATATATAGAACTCAATATAGAATGAATTTATCTTTAGTTAGATGAATATTATCACTAGGTATAGTGATATATAGAACTCACAATATAGAATGAATTTAACTTTAGTTTGGCATTAATTTGGATTTAGTACTTTTTGGTTGAAAACTCAATTTTTAAACGCTTATTTTCAATGGATAGAATACTTTTAGGAACTTTTCCGTTGAATGGATTATGAAACACTCAGATTAAGAATCATAAATGCTTGCATACGAGTCTGCAACACATTGGGACATTTCATTGAGCATATAATCATTGAGCATATTTCGTTACGTAACGTAACGTAACATAACGAAAATTTGGTTGTGTGCCATAGCAAAGACATGAAATGTCAAAAAAACTCCACCTACTATCCAAAACATCTCATACGGTGGACAGACAATTTTCGTTTTCAGAATCTATAGGTTCATCTTGAAACGAATTTTGACAACATTTAATGAATTCTACGTCGATAAATACTTCGACAGCGAAGCATAGTTAGCAGAACCACACTATTAAATACTAACTACGACAAATTTTGTCGCAAGCAGCATTTCAGAACCCCCGTCTACGGGCACTTTTTCTGAAAAAGTTTTTCAGGAGCTAACCAAAGATAGTGAAGATTCTGTTCAAGTCCACGCGCACGCGCATTACAGGTCCTCAGACTCCACGACCCAGACACTCCTCTTTTCTTAGCTGAAACGATTTGAAGAGTCCAGGGGAAAAACCCCGTCATTGATACAAAGCTTATTTTGAGAAAAATGAATTTTAAAGTTTACCAACTAACAGAAACTTCAAAAACGATTTTAAAAATACAAAAAATGTTTTATTTGAACCATCAACTATGCAGATTCACAGAATGTTTCCCGAATAACCATTTTTCAAACTATTAAAATTTAATAATCATTTAATGATATTTTATACATAATTCTGAACTTATAATGCGAATTTTAACCCTCTTTTACTCCTAAACCAAACAATGGAGAGAATAAAGTATTTTGAAGAATGCAAAACGTATGTTAATATCCACAAAATACAAAAAAAATTGCTTTGTACAATTTGTACACTGTGTATTAGGTTTTACAAAAAATTTACCCAAAAAAACGCTGCAAATTTTACACAAGGGTTTATTATTCTTTGATATAGGTTACTTGTACAGAAATTTAATTCTGTCAATAAAAAAAATTAAAAAAAAATTTTTTTTTGGATTTTTATATTTCAAAAAAAATTTTTTGAGGCGGTTTTTTTTTTCAAAAATGTGTTTTTTCAAAAATTCTTTAATTTTTACTCGAAAGATATTTAACTTCTTGGGATCCTTCAAAAATCCCATTTTTAGCTCCATGAAAGCCCTATAGATCGCCACAGTGAAATCGGATCGTTCCGGGACCCCAAAAAATGGATTCTACGTCCAAAAATACTTCGAAAACGTCACCTGACTCGATCCCATAGCCAAAAGCCTTCAAAAACCACCTTCTGTAGCCCCATTTTAGCCCCAGAGCGCCCCACGGGTTTGGGCGATCGGGCTGAAAACCTTGCGGGCACAACTAGATGGTAAACCGAGTATTTTGTCAAAATTTCAGAATTTTAAAAAAATTCCTACTGCCCAAAACGGCCTGGACGGCGGACGGCGTACGGCGGACGGACATTTCGGATTTTGAATGTAGACCACTTGAAACGGATAATGTCAAATTTTGAGCCCGATCGGAGTCGTCGACCCGCGTCGCGAAAACAGGTGTATTATTCCAAGAATAATAAACCAAAAGGTTTTTACGAACGAAAACTACGATTCAAAAACGCTGGAAATTTTACTCAAGGGTTTATTATTCTTTGATATAGATTACTTGTGCAAAAATTATTTCTTTGTCAATGGAAAAACATTTTGGAAAAAAAATTGTTTTTTGGATTTTCTTTTTTCAATCAAAATTTTTCAAAAATTTTTTTTTTTAATCGAAAAATATTTAACCTCCTGGGATCATTCAAAAAATCCCATTTTTAGCACCATGAAGCCCTATAGATCACCACAGTGAAATCGGATAGTTCCGGGACTTCGAAAACGACACCTAACTCGACCCCATAGCTAAAAGCCTTCAAAACACCCCTCCTGTAGCCCCATTTTAGCCCCATAGCGCCCCACGGGTTTGGGCGATCGGACTGAAAACCTTGCGGGCACAACTAGATGGTAAACCGAGTATTTTGTCAAAATTTCAGATTTAAAAAAAATTCTTACTGCCCAAAACGGCAACACAAGATGATGAGATAAGGAGGGGCGCACGCCGCAGCGTTGGTTGGGGCCTTTTAAACTGCAATGACGGGGTTCTTCTCTGCACGCGCTGTCGATGACGGGGTTTTTCCCGAGTACTGCTAATATTCAACCCAATATTTCGCTGAGATGATGGGGTTATTCTCCAAAACCGAGGGCTTCGTCGGATTCTACGCCTCAAAATCCTTTAGAAACCACTTCGTACCTGATTCACCCCAAAATGTCGATGACGGGGTTTTTCCCCTGGACTCTTCATTTCATTTTCGTGAAGAAACAGTTCCCACAACCACCTGCTAGCCAAGTAGTCTGAAAATGAAAAATTGTGCGTTAAGTTTTTGTGATGCAACCTCCTCATTTCTTCTTTAAAATGAATTCTGCTCAAATAGCAGCAGCGGTGGAGTTTAAAAAGCGTGTTGATTTGGCGCGAGGTATTTGATCCGCGGAATGGGAGACAAATGAACAGATTGAATGGCACGGGGATTTCTGCACGAAAATGCGTAAAGGGGTGAGGAGGGGTTTTTTGGAAAACTGCTGGGAAAAAACAGTGGACGAGTTTAATCCAATTTTTCCCACTTAGCTTGGCAGGGTTGAAACAATAATCCCCGCCCGGGGTTTTCAACGTCGATGGGCCGGCAGGGGGGAGTTTGACGGTGAGTGAAGAAGAGAGGGAAGGTTTTTTTTGGGTGAGCTGTTTGGCAGTAAAAAAATACGGTGGGGAGCCGCCAGATTACGGAGGTATGATTAATGTCGGAACGGAAGCCCCCCCCCCCCCCCCACGGCTTTTCTCATTTCTACCACCTCCTGTCCTTTAGAAACATGTGCGCGCTCATCATCCCTTTGCGCTGGTTATTACGGGGACATATCAAGGCTCGCCACTTATTAAGTATAATATTGATCCCCCAACGGTTGATGGTTGCGAACCCCTCCGGAAACACCGAAGGTTTTCTCGTTTAAGGGTTTTCGGTCGCACCGTAGGAAAGTGAATAAAGGGCCGATAAAACCGGCAGGGTCGGCGAATGAGCGGAGGGGAATGAGGGTTGAAGTGAATAGAAAGTTTTCTCCACGGCCCTCTCACGTGATTCTCCGAGGGGGAATACTTTCAAGGGCAGAGCCGTCGAGCGATTAACATCGTCTTAAAACTCGCTCCATCAGATAAGACGTGGCAGGCTAACCAGCTCCTTCCTCCAAGTCCCGAGCCAATTCGAACCGCAGACCACCCTTCAAAATCTCCCATGCCGAATTTCGCTAGTAGAAAAAGGGGGTGTGGGGAGTCCTCCTTTTATCAGCAAACAGAAGACGGAAGTACTCCCTCACTCGCAAGTGGGAAACAGAGAAACCCTGATAGACTCAAATCCAGATAGGTGGTCTTGGAGTTCCCTTGTCTTGGACGAACATCTTGGCTTGGAAGGTAGAAAATCGACTATTTCAACTTTTCGATTATTTTGGAAGAAACGTCGATTAAACCAATTACAAGTCAAAATGCTGCAAATTTACAAAGTTATCCAAAAATTAATTCTGCAGAATGTGGGTACCAATAAAAAACAATTGTTTGTAGGTAACCTGTCAAAAAAAGTGTTTTTTTTTTTTTTTTCTTGTAAAGTTTGTGGACGGATGTGGGACCCCAAGAAATGATTTACAAAATTAATCGGGAAACGACACCTCATTCGAACTCCTGGCATCCTTCAAAAGCCCCATTTGTAGCCCCGTGAAAGCCCCATAGATCCTCTCGGTGGAATTCGATGGTTCTGGAAACCCCCCCGAAAAGATTTCAAGTCGAAAAATACCTCGAAAACGACACCCCACTCGGTATCATAGCCGGAAACCATAAAAAAAAACTCTTGTAGCCCCTTTCTAGCCCCACGGGGTTCGGCGATCAGACTCAAAACCTTGCAGGCACAACTAGAATGGAAACCGAAGATTTCTGATTAAAAAAAAAAAAAAATCATTTCGCCTGAAACGGCTCGGACGGAGGACAGACATTTCGTTTTTGGAATCTAGTTACACAATGTGTAACTAGATTCCAATGTGTAACTAGATGTCATCTTGAAACGAATCACAAATTTTGAGGCCGATCAAAATTTTCGACCTCCAGACGAATACATAGGTGTAAGTATTATACATACTTACACCTATGTAACTATTATAATAATAGTTACATTTTTTTGTAAACCTCTGTAATAAAATCACGCTGCATCGCTGCATAACAACGCTGCAGATTTTACACTAGGGTTTATCATTCTTTGATATAGGTAATTTTGCGAAAATTAATTCCGTTTTTTTTTTTAATGAAAGCTGATAATATTCTCTACAACTTTGATTATATACGTTTTATCGAAATTCCGAACCGTTTCAGAGATATATGCATCGAAAAATGGATAAATTATGAAAATTAGGTTTTTTGCTCACGTTTTTCACGGTTGATCTGAGAACTTGGTTGATTTGCGTCCAAACGGTTGATCTGAGAAAATTGTAGAGAATCTTATCAGCGTCTACGACTTTCTCTAAGAGAACTTTTGCAGAATACGCTTTTGCTCTGTAACGGTTCGGGATTTCGATAAAACGTATATAATCAAAGTTGTAGAGAATATTATCAGCTTTCATTTACTACGGGGCAAGGTTCATCGAAAAAAGGCACCGTTTCCGAGATATTCACGAAAAACCGAACCTGAAAAGGGGACCTTTGGAGACCCCCCCTAGAGCTCATACCCCACCCTCCAGGACTTTGAGTATGTAAATTAGGACCCCCCTTCCCTCCCATACGTCTGTGCCAATTTCGGTTTGGGTTCTATTCATTTCTACCTCCGGGCGCTTTTGGTTTATTATTCTTGGAATAATACACCTATGTTTTCGCGACGGGGGTCGACGACTCCGATCGGGCTCAAAATTTGAAATTATCCGTTTCAAGTGGTCTACATTCTAAATCCGAAATGTCCGTCCGCCATACGCCGTCCGCCGTCCAGGCCGTTTTGGGCAGTAGGAATTTTTTTAAAAATCTGAAATTTTGACAAAATACTTGGTTTACCATCTAGTTGTGCCCGCAAGGTTTTCAGTCCGATCGCCCAAACCCGTGGGGCGCTATGGGGCTATAATGGGGCTACGGGAGGGGGTTTTTGAAGGCTTTTAGCTATGGGATCGAGTTAGGGGTCTTTTTCGAAGTATTTTTGGACGTAGAATCCATTTTTTGGGATCCCGGAACGATCCGATTTCACTGGGGCGATCTTTAGGGATTTCATGGGGCTAAAAATGGGGTTTTTGAAGGCTCCTAGGATGTTAAATATTTTTCGAGTAAAAAATAAAGAATTATTGAAAATAGACATTTTGAAAAAAAAAAATCAAAAAAAAAAAAATTTTTTTTGAGATAAAAATCCAAAAAAAAATTTTTTAAATTTTTTCATAGACAGAATTAAATTTCTGCACAAGTAACGTATATCAAAGAATAATAAACCCTTGTGTAAAATTTGCAGCGTTTTTGTCTTCGTTGCCTGGACTATAGTGGCTTAATGGGGTTTTCACACTGTCAGAAACTCCCCGACGGCCGACGAGTGGCGATGGGGTTGAAATCATAGGCAAAGACCGGCGGGGGGGAGGGCCGAGCCGCCGCACAGTGGGGCGAGTGACCCGATTCCGCGGACATCCCACTTTCAGACCCTTAAAAATTTTCTTTTGACACGTAACCTGGGTCTTTCATGTTTTTTGATGTGCTGAATCCGAATCTGAAGTCAGTTTGTCGCTAGAGGATCACGTTTTGGAGGTACAGCCCCGTAAAATGGTGTAAACGTGTGAAATTGTCAAGTTTCGATTCCGCCCAACTAAGTGCGCCATTCTTACATGAAATTTAACGCTGAACACGAATATGCCACCCATGATGGGTCTCAAATACTCCTATGTCATGGAAATGGGCAAATAACCTACTTTTTTTTTAAAGCGAATTTACGTAGAAAATTCGGCTATTTGTTTCGTTCAGAAATTTCACATGCCCCCCCCCCCCCCCCCCCCCCCAAAAAAAAACTAGCGGAAACACCTCCAAAGTCCGTTCTATGTGTTTCCCCATTTTGGAAATTTTAGGAAGGGGGGGACGACTCGTGAGATACCCTATACAGTAATCCCTCATTATCCGCGGTTTCGGCATCCGCGGGTTTCGATTATCCGCGGTTTTTGCCCAGTGCCCTTGAACCTTTTGTTTGTAATCACATGTTTGACTTTTGAACGTTGTTGCCATCATCTAGTCATGAGTTATCGTCGTGTCAGTCAGTTTTGTCACCTCAGTCAAACGATTATGTCTAAAATCGAGAAAAGAAAACGTGTTGTGCTCACTTTAGTTGAGAAACTGAAAATTTTAAATGTGAAAACATTCACATCCAGCACCATTCGCGGCGAGTAAGGGATGGTTTGAAAGGTTTAAGGCTCGATTCTGCCTTCATAATCCTCAAATCGAACATCCTAACGTACAGGTCATGTTTCTGCCCGCCAACACCACATCAATCCTACAGCCATTAGACCAAGGGGTAATTGCTGCTTTCAAGGATCCTCTGCAAAGCAACTCAGCTGGCGGATCAGGTGGTTGAGTCGGATCCCCTTATGTAAAGTGCCCTTCGCTTCAGAAGAGGTCTCCAGGAGCTGATGATGCCATACGAAGAAGTCCAGAAGGAACTGGCTAAATATTGGCTATATACATTATTTCTTGTTGTTCCTCTATGTACCTACGTGCATTCACAATACCAAATTCCCTCTAAAGAACCAAACCCCCCGTTTCCCATTCAAGTAAGGTCCCGTTATCCGCGGTTTCATTATCTGCGGTAACTCTCTGGAACCGAACCCCCGCGGATAATGAGGGATTACTGTATACGTAAATCCCTTTTAATTTACACGATAAAAAATCCGTTCCTTCGCAGAAAAAACCTTCTCCTTAAGAGTAATTCCTTCTCCTAATTATGAGTTCGTTTCCCAATTGGAATGTGGGGAGTCCATTTTTAGAAATTTTGAAGCTATCTCAATAGCTCATTTTTTCTTTTCTTTTCTTTTCTTTTCTATCTCAATAGCTCTTTTTTTTTCGGAAATTCGCTAAAACCGAAAACGTGACATTTACAGTGGTTGAACTAACAAATTATCACCGTTCTCGGAGAGTTGGAAATAGTTGGTCGCAAAATCAACGAGATTCCCTTCAGAAATACGTCAGGAACACGGGGATATACCTAAGCCGTTTTCTGAACCATTTTGAACCACTTTCGAAAATGACCAATTTGTGTCAGAAACCGATCAAAAACTCCCTTTTTTCAACCAAATAAGTCCACAAATACCCCAAAACAGTTTATTATTTAGGGTCAGTTGCTACTACAAAACATTGGTTGTACATGAACAGAACGGAACGGGGGGAAAATTGATTCCACGAACGCATCCGAACACACAGTGAATTTTTTAAAAATCCCATACCAGCTGCCCGAATAACGCTAATTTTCCCATACCACTCAAGTTCATTCTACCGTACGTTCCCCAAATTTGATTTTTTCGTCTGGGCAAATGGTTTTCCATGTTCCTTGGGGTATAAGGGATAGGATGTAACAGGTTTTCCATCGGTCCGAACAACTTGGTTTTTCGGCCAATGTCGCGGGTTTTTGCGTTTTCGCCCCACTGTGCGCCGGGTAGACGACACCATCTCCCTCCCTCAGCTATGATCGCCGGACGCCTCGCGATCCGTCGGGCCGTGAGAGGAGTTCGTACTGCGCGACGTGGTGCCCGACGTCCGGCGTTCATAGCTGAGGGAAGGAGATGGTGTCGTCTACCCGGCGGCTCGGCCCTCCCCCCCCCCCCCCGGTCAATGCCCATGATTTCAATGTAAATCGCCTCTCGTCGGCCGGCGGGAGTTTCCTACTGTGATTACCCCATAAAGGACGGGCCGCCGCCGTACATAGGTGTATTATTCCACAATTAATAAAGCAAAAGTTGAACAAGTTTTGTTACACCCGTTAACAGTGTGTGTTACTGCCAAGTTGTCTTCTCCCGTTGGAAAATACCTGAATTGAGAATGTTAGGTACCTACCTACTTTTACAAGCGGACTACTGTCGGCCGTTACGAGCCGGTATTTCGCTACAGAGAGAATACTGTTGTACGGCAGTCACCGTCGTAACTTGCGAAACGAGTCTCGTCACGGGCCTTTTGAAATGTCGCGGATTGCGGAATTAACGCCGGGGCGATTTCGAGCCTTTGATGAGAAACTCGGGCCGAATGTCGAGAGCCCTGAAAGATGCAGGAAGGGGGTGGGGGGGGGGGGGGAGCGAAACAAACGGGAAACTCTCGGGGCAGCGGGGACAACGTGGGGGGTGCAAAGAGAGGCTTACGACCCAACTTCAGGTGGGAAGTTATTAACAAAACAAAACAATGTAGCATTGTTGTTAATAATTACAGGCAACCGGGGTGGGTCTCAATGGTTGGAGGTCGGGAACAGTTGTGGATTAAGTTGGGAAAGGCTCGAGTGATAAGGGAAGGTTTGATGGGTTAGGAGGGAGGAGCCTTGGAACGGTTGCATTGTCACTCCCTTTTGTGCCACTTCCCCGTCCACTCCCTTTAATTCATCTCTAATCCTGAAGCTTCCAAACATTATCTTGAGTTCAAATGAAATTTTACAGCGAATAAACCTTTCTTTATTCTATTCCGCCCTAATGAAATTTTCCCTTTTCACAGACGAGTTTAACAGTAAGTTCCACTCCGATTTCCTCTTTCCTTTCATTCTCGTTGGAAGGACTGGCTGGTTATTTACATTAAAGTCCCCAAGACGACTCGAGAATGGTAAATTCAACGTTTCGTCGGCGGGATGTGGTATCACTTTCGACATCACTTCATTGTGACCACGTTGATATCATTTTCCGCACACTGACATCACTTAAGTTAAGTAAATGGTGGATTAAGGGGCAGTAGGATTTTTTTTTTTTTTTTTTAAATCTGAAATTTTGACAATATACTCGGTCTACCATCTAGTTGTGCCCGCAAGGTTTTCAGCCCGATCGCCCTAACCCGTGGGGCGCTATGGGGCTAAAATGGGAGGGTTCCTTGAAGGCTTTTAGCTATGGGTTCGAATTAGGTGTCGTTTTCGAAGTATATTTGGACGTAGAATCCATTTTTGGGGGTCCCGGAACGATACAATTTCATTGTTGCGATCTATAGGGCTTTCATGGGGGCTACAAATGGGATTTTTGAAGGATCCCAGGAGGTCAAAATTTTTAAATATTTAATTTTTGCGAGTAAAAATAATTAACAAACAAAAATTAATTTGAAAAAAAAAAAAAAAGTATAACGATGTATAATCCACTTTTCGAGAACCCACATCTGTCCTATAGCACAGGCATTTTTTTTTTTTTTTTAATTTTTCAAAAAATATTTCCTTAGGGGAGACCGTTGTACCTTGGAACACTTTTCAGTTTTTTGGAGATAGTGCCTGGAAATTCATCAATATTGCTCGGCTTTCGGTTTCAATACCTTACGGCAGTCTTGACTAATAGTTTTGTGTGCCAAAATTGTAATTCCTTGAAGCATAGGCGAAGCTATGAAGCAAAATCCGAAGGGACGTTTTTGTTCCAAGGTACAACAACACTCGTGTACCTTGGAACTCTTGGTATTTTCGAGAAAAAATGAAGAATATAATATATCGATTCGATGCAAATCTACTATATTATAGTGAACGATGATGTTTTTTCTCTTAGTAACAGCAGTAAAAAACACCTTGAAAACGTTAACAGAAGTAATAATTGTTCATCATCGTGTGAAATATCATTTTATCAGCATCTGAAGAAAAACCCTGAAAAATTACGTAATATGCTATAGAAACAAACAAAATGCTATAGAAACAATAAAAGATCACTCTGGGTTATAGAAAATTGATGAGTTTGATGGCAAATAAAGTGTTTCAAGGTACACGAGGTACCAAACCTTCTAGCCACACATATGTTCCAAGGTACGAGACCCTTTTTGTTCCAAGGTACAATTATTGTACCCATGTTAACATGGTCTCCCATTTTGCAAAAACGGAAAATACCCAAATCTCACATTTCTCTCATTGAAATTGGTAAGAAATTTGGTTTCTATATAGCATATAGAACACAGTGTGGTGTTTGCCGACGGTGCAGAGGTCTAATCCAAAGCATATAGAACTACAACAGCTAACCATCGAACACTTATCTTCGAAAGCGTGGGATAAATGAGTTGAACTCAACGATCTCAAAAGTAAATTTTTTATCACATTTGTCAATTCGACCCCCAATCGTTTTCGTGCATTGATGAAACTACACTGATAAGTTATGCCTCCTCAGAGAAGAATTTAGGCGTAGAAAGATCTGCTGGATAGCAGCACCAGCCGGAGCTAATTCAAATGTTTCAAGGTACAGCGTGATCAAGGTACAACGATCTCCCCTAATCGAAAAAGGCACCGTTTCCGAGATATTCACGAAAACCCCGAAAAAGAGACCTTTGGAGACCCCCCCAGAGCTCATACCCCACCCTCCAGGTCTTTGAGTATGTAAATTAGGATCCCCCCCCCCCCTACGTCTGTGCCAATTTCGGTTTGGGTTCTATTTATTTCTACCTCAAAACCTTCGTTTCCTGGACTACTACTTATGGGCTAATTTCGGGACGGAAGGAGGAAATTAGGAGGATTCGATCAAAAGGATGTGGTCACACTATCCTGCAATGCTCCCGCGTTTTAATGGCTCCCGCAATGGTCGAACAAACCTGCGTGTCGCTGCGAAATTCGGTGCCAGCGCTATCTGTCAGAAATGTACAAAACTGAGGGCCCGTGGACGGTGGACCATCTAATAAACCGCCTTCTGCGCAAGTAAACAGTGGCCACAGGGAAATAGCCGGGTGTCAGTGGAAAACCGCCCAAGTGCAATAACTGACGCCAAGCTATTTCTACAGTTATCTGATGACATCCTTTTCCATTAACCTGAACCCCACTCAATTTTCACAACAGCTTACTCCTTACATTTCCACCCAACAAGACCACCATGTGTCTGACTATTATCCACCGAGACAGCCCTGCGTGATGATGATAATCCCTCCCACACCCTTTCAAGTCACTCCCCTGTGATGTTTTATGCCTGATGAGGGTGGCCATCATGGCACCGAAAGCTCGCAAGGAGTAAACGAAGTTAAGGAGTTAACGACTGTGGTCTTTCAACCCTTCCACATTACAACGACCGAGTCATTGCACAATTAAGTATTTACAAACAAATACGCGCGGAACGAAGGAAAAACGTTAACGGCACTTTTCCGAACTGAACGTTAGGGCTGTTGAAACGCAGCGGTGGTCTCTTTCGACGTCAGAGGAGCCTTAACATGCCTCAACATTTTGTCAAAATTTCATGTTTCTGAAAAAATTCCTACTGCCCAAGACGGAGACCTCTTGAAACGGATAATGTCAAATTTTGAGGCCGATCGGAGTAGTCAACTTCCGTCGCGAAAACATAGGTGTATTATTCCAAGAATAATAAACCGAAAGGTAAAAACTTTTTATGCGCATTGCCCATTGGAATGCTCTGCAGTGAATATACTGACTGTGCTACGCAAAAAACCTTGAAGCTCATTTCAGAAAAACAAAAAACAAAAAAAAAAAAAACAATCGTTCCGAGTTGAGGCGTTTTATTTATTTTTATTTTTTTTCCTTCTTTTTAATTGAAGGGGAAATTCACGTGGCAACAATTACGTGGGCCTCACGTGAATTTCCCCGTTAAACTCTGACGGCGGACGGAAAATGGAGGGAGATGGGGAAAATTTGTTGCTAAATCAAGGTTTGAAAAATGAGGTTTCTGGCGTGTTGAAAGTGTAAAACGATTCGCCACGCAATGGGTCAGCCTTAACTAGCAACTGTGCTGCCCTAATAAACTAAACCGACGTCCAATCTATATTAATCGGATTTCCTTTCGGGAGGGCAGAGAGAGAAACAGCTGAAGGTTTATATGATGGAAAGGGCCCCTCCTTAAACTCCGGGCAGCGGATATAATCCAATCATAAGATTTGAGGAAACCGCGGGCAAAGGGGGAAACCTCCCCCAGAAGTTTCCCCACCCCTAAAACACACCCCTTTGCAGAATACACTCCGGGCGGGTACACCCGCCTTTCCCGCCCTTTTCTTGCGAGGTTGCGCCGCGTGTTTGACCAAGAAAGCGAAATTAGGCGAATAAAACATGAGGGGCGAGGACTTGTGCAGCGTTAGAGCGGCCTTGACTCCGTCCACCCCCTTCCCACCTCTTCTTGCTATTGATTCCGCTAACTGGCCCGCCTCAAGCACATATTTAGAGGCTGAATTTACACAACCCACAGCCCTACCGAGGCCCAGAAAAGTGGCTCTATTGCGTAGTTTACACTCCCTTAATCACTGCCTTTGTAAATAATTAAGGAGCCTCTGCAAACTACAGCAGCTGCTGTTGTTTGCTGTTAGTACATCTACAACAGTATGGCGTTCCTGTGAGCGAATAAACTTCAAGTCTTTATTCGGAACAAACTCCGATTTGAAATGTAAAAAACTCTCACTAGTTGCCTAAATAGAGAGAAACACAAGAGTAGCTGAGTACTAGTCAACGAATGACTAGCTCTGAATAGCGGTATTAGAAGGTTTTCCCTCCAAAACTTGTTTAATACATAGCCACAGAGACGGTCTGATCATTGGTATACTATACATAGACTAGCACTCTGACAGGGGCGCACAGTGGGGGGAAAACGAAAAAATGCGCTTATAAGTAGAATTTTTGAAAGTCGAGATTTGGTCCAAGTGATGAGAGAAAGTGGTTTGTATGCCAAACGGCTAAGTGATGATTAAACCGTTGAGATTTTTGTTGAATCATGTGAAAACAAGTAAAAAAGTTGATGAAATGTAAAATGGAAATCAATTCATTTTTAATATTTTTTTTATATGGTCCAAGTATTTTATTTATTTTTTTATGTTTTATTTTTATTTTTAGTTTACATACTATAGTAGAAGTACAAATAATCAGTTTGCAGGATCAGAATAATTATTTTTCTCAACATAGAGAAATGTATAGTGTCAATTATTTTTCATTTCACTGTACGGTTTTTGCGCATCCTTGCACATCTTAATTTCCACGATTTATAGTAGCCTCTACCCATCTAGAAACACCTCCAACAATAGTTTGCTGCATCCACTCGCAACCTTGGGCTCCAGAGACGTATTTATCTTGAAAAAGTGAGTCATGTCATGAGTCATTTCTTGTGGAGGGGGGTTCTGCAAACTTAATTCTATGTATTCATATACCATTCCATGCTTCAATATTGAGTAAAATACAATTTAGAAGGAAAAACCAGCGTTAATGGGCGGTTTTTGCCATTTGGGGAAATTTAGCCCATTTTTGAACGAATATAACTCGGTACCTATTGGGTCAAAAATTACATTCAAGTAATGCAAAATGTTCAGAATTTTGTGCTCCACAACGTTAATAGAAGGCTCCTTTTCGATATAAGCGATAGAAAAAAAGTTACAGTCAAAAAACTGAAAACATTCCGAAAAAATCGCGGTTTTTTGGCCCCCCTGAACTTAGCACAAGCTTAATCAGTCCGACATTTTTAGTATGGACCCTCTATATAGTCTCGAACAACTCCCAAAAGTTTCGGAATTATTCCGAGCGAAAGGCCTTTTTTGAGATAATGACTGGACCATAGTTTTTGAATTTTCAACCCAAAGAAGACGTCGAACCGATCCAAAAATGATTCCATTGGATTTAGCATTGAAAAATACTTAAAACCACACAGCAATTTTTTTCGGATATCGATTCAGACAGTTTATTTTGAATTATAAGCGCATTTTTGCGTTTTCGCCCCACTGTGGGGCGCCTCGCTTCGCTCGGCCGACCACTTTCTCGGACAGGGGGGCTCGCTTGGCTCAACCGTTTGTATAATAGGCCAAGTGATAGGGTGGAATACAGAAGAAATCAATCCGACCTTTTGGGGTGTTGCATGGAGGAAAGGAAAGGAGAACTCACTTGATAGGACCTCATGTGCCGAGATCGACGGTGGCGCTACCCCTACGAGATGTAGTAAATCAGGTTCGATGTGTAAAATAGGCCCTGCTCGACGGCTCGAGGCCGCGGGTGCGCAGGGGGTCAAACTCCGTCAATGCTTCGGGATAAAAAAAAAAAAAAAATTACTAATCTCTCCAGGCCTTTCTGTCATTATTAGGACTAGCTGATAAAAACTTTGTCAGTTTTTGTCATTCTCTTAATCCATACCACTAATTCAGACGGTGTCTGTATGTGTGTCACGAGCCTACTCCTCCTTAACGGTAGGTGACGCCGATTTTGGTTTATTATTCTTGGAATAATACACCTATGTTTTCGCGACGCGGGTCGACGACTCCGATCGGGCTCAAAATTTGACATTATCCGTTTCAAGTGGTCTACATTCAAAATCCGAAATGTCCGTCCGCCGTCCGCCGTACGCCGTCCGCCGTCCGGGCCGTTTTGGGCAGTAGGAATTTTTTTAAAAATCTGAAATTTTGGCAAAATACTTGGTTTACCATCTAGTTGTGCCCGCAAGGTTTTCAGTCCGATCGCCCAAACCCGTGGGGCGCTATGGGGCTAAAATGGGGCTACAGGAGGGGTGTTTTGAAGGCTTTTAGCTATGGGATCGAGTTAGGTGTCGTTTTCGAAGTATTTTTGGACGTAGAATCCATTTTGGGGGGTCCCGGAACGATCCGATTTCACTGTGGCGTTCTATAGGGCTTTCATGGGGCTAAAAATGGGATTTTTGAAGGATCCCAAGAAGTTCAATATTTTTCGAGTAAAAATTAAAGAATTTTTGAAAAAACACATTCTTGAAAAAAAAATCCCCCCAAAAAAGTTTTTTTGAAATATAAAAATCCAAAAAAAAATTTTTTTTAATTTTTTTTATTGACAGAATTAAATGTCTATACAAGTAACCTATATCACAGAATAATAAACCCTTGTGTAAAATTTGCAGCGTTTTTCTTCTGTCTCCTCCTCCCACACATCTCTTACTAGTAGGGTCGAGAACCCCGAAAAATGCGCGCACATGGGCTCACTTGCGCCCAACTCTCTTATTTTAAATGGGAACCCCTAATTTTCTCCACGAATTTTGATTCCTCGGCCAATTTTACGCCCAATAAGCGCGTTGAGCGGAATTTTTGGCGCGTTTAAAATCGTGAAACTCATTTCTTTCTAATTCTTCATTGTTAATGGTCCGATTGAGTCGGCGTTTCCTCCGTATCCTACCTAGAGATCCGAATTTAAATACGAAAAAACGATTTTCGACGATGAGCGAATTTAGATGGCGAGTTTAATTTGGACGATTTGAAGAGATCAGGCGCGAGAGGATGGTGTGCCAGGGACCTTGGAAACGTGGAGAGGCATAATGTATGTTTTGTTTATGGTCAGATTGAGCCGGAGGTTCTTGGCTGAGCGAAGCGAGGCCCCCCTGTCCGAATAAGCTGTTATGTCTGAGTGCTAGTTTTTATTAAAAAGTGCAGAAAGAATGACAAAAAACTGGAAATTTTCCACATTAATTGCAAATATCCCATTTTGGGCTCCATAGATTCCTATGAATCGTTTTGAGACCACCAAAAATGGATTCTACGCCCAAAAATACCTCGACAATAACACCTTTACTCGACCACTGGGGCGAAAACCTTCAAAAACCACCACCTAACCCCTTAGCCACACACTAACCCCTAAAACCACCTTTTTAGCGCCACACACTTTCACGAGGTGCTTCACAGTATCATGAGATGATTCATACTAAGTAAAATTGATGCTCTTTGCCCTCAGTGGTGACGAGTGTTATAATAATTATATCCCCACCAGAAAGGGCCGATAACTATTGATTGAACAAAAAACCCTCTGCTCTCAACATTTCCTGTTATATTGATTGCTATAAAATTACTCGTTCAAAACCGAAAGAGGGACTTGTTCTTGGTTGCCTCGCATTTTTTTTAATGAGACAGTTAATTCTTCTGGAGTACTCTGGGAAGAGGAACAGCTTTAGAGAGCTTCTTAAAAATGCTCTTCCGAAAATTTCACGTTAACTAGCATAGCTCTGTTCCTGGTTGTGGAGGAGGGGGTAGGGTTTAAAGTAACAGCCCATTTTTATAATGGAAGGAGGGTCGACTCTTTTCCGGGCTCCCTCGTTATCCAATTACCGCAATGAAAAGTGGCTAGTGATAAATCCAAGAGAGGGGATGGGTCTTCCTAATTGAAAAAAGTTGAAAAATAAGACCACTTCGAACGGCGTTGTAGGGAGAGGGTGCGAGGGAGGGGTAAAAAAAGAGGAGCCCCCGTTGGCGTAGAGGAGCTGAAACCCGGTGGTCAGAGCCCGGGACGAGGCTTGAGTGGTGTTCGCTTGTAAACAGTGCTGCATCCATCTCGTAACTTCATTTACTCTCCATCCCCGGCTCCGGACATTTTTAACTTTATATCCACTTCATGTATTTCAGCACAAAAAAAGCTAGAGAGAAACTCCCTTGTGTAACGACGCTCTCACAATGTTATGCACATAGTGTGTACCAAAGGGACGTCAAGGGAATAAGTTGATGAATATTTTATCGTTGAAGAACTAGGTTGATGGGAATACCGATGTGGTGGGTGATTTCCAAAAACCCCCGAATTCTGTCTCTCATTGAGGCGGCCATTTTCATGAGCGACGGCGCACAGTGGGTGGCAATAACCCTCATTTTTCAACTTGATAGTTGATTCGATTTGTGTTTACAGCTAATGTTTGGGGAAATAAGCTTGTACATTCCACGGTTTTATTGTTGAAACCAACGATTTGACAGCGTTAGCTTTAAAAGACGGAAAACCACCAATTTTCCAAAAATTTGTGTCATAGAAAACATAGAAAATTGGAGCGCTTCACGTTAAAAACGAAAAATCCGTCTCTTTATTTCAAGTCCGTATACATCATAAGAAATGGCAATTTTTTTTTACTAAATTAGTAATTTAATGTTTCCAGTCGGTTCCAGCTTGTTTTTGAATAAAATATCGAAAAATACCATCTTTTGACATTTCAGAAGACAAGGAAACACCGAAGTGCGATTGGCCTAGAAGCACCTGTTGAAAACAGAAATGCAAAAATCGGTTGCGGGAATTTGCGGCTTTGCTCGACATATTAAATAACGTACTAACTTCGTATAGTTTTCGCGTTTTCATCGGACGAATACGATTTAGGCCAGTCGCCAGAGGATTGAAAGGGGGTGCACGATATGGTGTAGAAGCTTTTTTTATAATGTTTTATTCTATTTCTTAATATATCTTTTTGCCGGAAAAACTTATGGCAGCCAAAAAACGTCAATTTTTTTCGGACTTTTTCCAGTTTTTCACCTACCTATAACATTAAAACCAAGCATAGTAGAGACAACGGTTAATTTCAAAGTTGTAGAGCATGCAGTTCTGCGTCGAATGAACGCCTTAAACATTAGAATCGGTTCAGGCGTTTAGCCACAATCAAGCGTCAAAAATGGGAAATTTTTTCCAACTTTTGTTCAATCCTGTCACTGACTAAAGATCATTTCAGTTCAATATCTTGATTTCAGGGTACCTTTTCTGGCACCTGTCATACCTTCATATCTATCAAGTACCTAATCAAAATATGACTGATACATAATATCTTTGCAGCCAGGCACCTATTCACCACCACAAAAACAGGGAAATACGATGTTTTAGTAAATTATTCCTCTTATTAGGAGCAGGGGCGGATAGGCAGGTCGGGCGATCGGGCGACGCCCGAAGGGCCGAAGGTCCTGAGGGGCCGGTCGAAGCTGGAAACAAAATTTGACCTTACCCGAAATATGAAATCGAGACCGAAAAGGAAAATTCAGACACAATGAAGGCGATCTGGTTGGCTCTGTTCCTAACAGGGTGGATGTCAAGTGCAATCAATGTGTAATTTGCATACAAGGTTTTAAATCCTCATGGCCTCATTGTATGAAATTCTCTTTTCGATTCACCCATTTTTGGTAGGTACCTACCTACCGCTTTCTACCACCCAAGCTGAGTGTTAGAGTAGTTTTTCAAAATTGAAAATCATCAAAACAAGGATGAGGCTAACTCTGAGTGATAACAATCTGGAGGATCTCATGTTGATGGCTTGCGAGCAGGAGCGTCTGGCCAAAGCACTGAGCCGAGTGGCTTCAGTCGTTTCTGGCCCTCCTCGCCATCGCCTACCGCTTGGTCTCTTTTCCCTCATCAGCAAGTGTTTCGTCTGTGGGCGTTATGTGATCACGTTTTGGTTAAATATTCTTTGAATAATACACTATGTTGTTATCTAAGTCTAAAATGTTGATCGTCCTCAAAATTTGTCATTATATCTACGTTTTAAGATGAGCAGATTCCAAAACTGAAATGTCCACGACGTTTTGAGCAGTAGCAATTTTTCTCAAAAATCTGAAACTTTTGACAAAATACTTGGTTTTTCTTCAAGTTGTACCCACACGGTTTCAGCCCAATCGCACAAACCAGCGATGCTCTGCGGAACTAAAGAGGGCTACATAAGGGGGTTTTGAAGGGTTTCATCTATGGGAAGGAGTTAGGTGTCGTTTTCAAAGTATTTTTGGGGGTCCCAGAAGCGTCCGATTTCGCCTTGGCATTCAATGCATCCATCAGACTTTTGAAGGATGCCAGAAAGTCGAATGAGGACTCATTTTCCGAGTAATCATTTTTGGGTCCTTCATCCGTCCAAACACTTAACATGACAAACTTTTCTAGTAATTGAATTTAAACAGCTGTAAAAGGTAAATTTACCATGGGACAGGTTGAGCCCAGAGTTCGAAAGAAATGAACAAGCAGGGGACAAATATGAGTAGGGGAGGAGGGGGGATGGCGAGGAGGGCCAGAAACACCCAAAGCCTCTCGGTTCAGTGCTCCAGCCAAATGCTCCTCATCAATACGCTGTGATAATGAAGCTGAAGAAATGTGCAAAAATTCAATCCATCCTAGCTTCAGTCGCTATATGTTTGTATATGTTAGTAGGTACCAAACTAACACACATACCACTTTTATTTTTTCTAAATATAGGCGCTGTTATTTTTCACTTAAGTACTTATTAATAAGTATAAGTTCACCTAGGTATTAAAACTAATAAAGTGTATTCTCGTTCGTATTAATTTGCTTGTTTTTCCAAAATATGAACAACCCCTCTTTTGATGGTCTTTGGATAGGTAACTGTTAAGGCTGGGGGGGGGGGGGGGGGGGGAGGGCCGGTCAAATTGAATCGCCCGGGCCGGTCAAAACCGCCTATCCGCCCCTGATTAGGAGTTTGTGCCGTTTTTAGGGGTTTTCAGACCCTGCGGCGCCCAGTGGTAGTCCATTGACTGCAATCAATAGAAACATTAGAAGGGGTGTTTGCCTACAAAAGGTCGGATGTTATCTCGTCAGTAGTATCGGGATTAGGATCCAACGAAAATCTCAATCTTTTGCCGAGCTTTCGAAACTTATAATTTTCTTCTTCGGGGCCTACACCCGTTTCGTTGGATCCTAATCCCGATTACTACTGACGAGGTAATACATTTTGGACCGATCTCCACAGTCTACAGTCGGATGTTATGTTTCTAAATTTCAATGGTTGTCTTGGCTCCCCATTAGTGAGAAACTAAGCGAAAAATGTTACAGAGCTGCGGTCGGTTTCATTCGGTGAGGATCTTCGCCCTCAACAAGATTCAGGACCTAAAGAATTTTTACAAGCCTTACATTCATTCTTAGCTCATAAAAATTGCTGAAATATTGACAAAAATTGTATACAATTTGCAAAAAAATGTGGAAAGTTATAACTTTTCCACCTTTTTTGCAAATATCCCATTTTTTTGCCCCATGATAGCTCCATACATCCCCACGGTGCAATCGAATCGTTCTGGGACCCCAAAAAATGGATTCTACGTCTGAAAATACGCTGAAAACGACACCTAACTCGACCCCATAGCCAAAATCCTCCAAAAAAACCTCCCGTAGCCCCATTTTAGCCCCATCGCGCCCCTCGGGTTTGGGCGATCGGCCTGAAAACCTTGCGGGCACAACTAGATGGTAAACCGAGTATTTTGCCAAAATTTCAGGCTTAAAAAAAATGCTTGGATGGCGGACGGACATTTTGTTTTTGGTATTTCGATTAATGTCAAATTACGCGCTTACGCGCCATCTTCTGTTTTGGTTCAGTTTTGGCAACTAACGACCTTCAAAATTCAAAGTTCACTGCATCTCGTAGGGGTCGCGCTGCAGTCGCAATCTCCCCACTGGTCCACCACCGGGTTGGCGATTTGGGAACTTTGTTTAACAC
Organism: Pilophorus perplexus; assembly: GCA_955831195.1. Taxonomy (NCBI): domain Eukaryota; kingdom Metazoa; phylum Arthropoda; class Insecta; order Hemiptera; family Miridae; genus Pilophorus; species Pilophorus perplexus. The sequence continues at coordinate 4,972,491 of OY037017.1, forward strand.
AGGACTGAGACTTCTTTTCCTTTCTTTCATGAGCCCACACACTTTCACAGCCCAAATCTCATTTCACCATCGGATTCAGCGATCATAATTACTCTTAAATACATTGTTGACTGCATCGACCGGAAAGGCTGCTCGAGTGTGAATCGTTGACTATATGAACCGGACACGTGTCACTTCATCAACTATATCTCGTTTTTCATACCTTTTTTCCCCCCTTTATCACTTTTCCGTGTTTCAAAAGCCTGATGGGGAGAGAACGAGTGCGGTTACAAGCCTCCAATCACTCACATTCCCTTAGAATTTATCGCCCATGTAAATAAAACAGGAAGGGAAGTAACTCCCCCAAACACGGGTGGAGCGCGGTTTGTTGTTTATGCTCCAAAGGCGGTTTCCATCCCCTCCAACTCTTTGCTTTCCCCTATCGGCTAAAATAATGGCTTCCCTTCCGCGGGGGGGAGGGAAATACGGGAAATTTATATTTCCAATAAATTCGCGGGAAAAGTTGAAGGTGCAAAAAAATCCTGAGGGCGTTCGAGAAGGGGATTGAAATCCCCCTTCCTGCTATGCGTTTTGCCGATATTCTTCGGGCACATAACCTACAGAGGCAAAAAAAAAAAAAAAAAAAAAACGGGGCGAAGGAAGAGTGACTCACACAAATCTTATTCTTCCGTTCGGATTACACAGTGTCTCAATCTGTACAGGGTTGAGGGAAGGGGTGCTACTGTTGCCTAGAGGGGTGTCAGGATTGGGGGTTCGGGGCAATATTTTACTTGGAGTGTCTCCTATCGAAGTTTACCGCCCTCACTCAACTCGCTTCCTTTACTTCACACGCCCCAAACGACGCACTGCGATGGAATTTTCCCTAACGTTGAATAGCTTCACTCTCTCCCTAGTTTATCACTTTCATTTCCTCCCCAGACTTCCAACTGTAAACCCCTCCACACCGACCACTACCCATTTTTTTCTCACTAAAACTCTATTTTATTGATTTCCTTCCTAGAAATTATCTGTGGGGAGAGTGAAGTTACTTGAATGACATTTTTTTTACATGAATGAAGATTTATTCTTTTATGCGGAAGAAAATCATTTCATAAAATGTACTTTTTGTGAGAACGGCCCATTTACTTATGGAATGATTTGGCAGAATCAGTTTTTTAATATTCAACTGACTACTGGACTTCAACTGGCTTCAAACAGTTTGAAGTTAATAGTTACTATTAACTGCCCACAACTGGGTGCGGTGTTGACGAATAAGTTCAAAGGAAAATAACGAGCACTTGCTCAAACACGAATAGAGGTGGCTCGTACGATGAAGGTTTTCACAATCAAATAAGGCTTTAGGAGGTAAATATTTGTGTTTTGGGGACTATAGTCGTATACGAACTCATCATAATTATTTTTATTATTAACAATGACTACTGATTCTTAAGATGATTTTTTTCCTCCTAAATCCGCCGTTTGGCGGATGTGCAACGTTTGTGAACCATTTTTAAGGGTCCCGCAGTCATTCAGTTTCACCGTTGGGTTCTGTGGAGCTTTCACGGGGCTCCAAATAGAGCTTCTGAAGGATGCCATGATGTCAAATGAGGTGTCATTTCCGGTGTAATTTGGAACCGATTGTCGACTAATACTTTTTTTCTGAAAGAACTTCACAATTTGAAGCCATAGCAGTGAGTTTTGGGCTCCTACGGTGTAAGACAAATTTCCAGGGCACTTTCGAAAATTTCAACTTTGAATCTGGAGGGAAGAGTGGCGCTTGCAAGAAGTGCTCTCTGGTGGTCAGCCAATGAACTAAAAGCACGAATTTAGAGAGATTCACGAGATCAGAAAAGGTGGAATCGCAAGGAAAATAGTCGTTCGGTTTTTTTCTGACGCTAGCGTGACGGGACAGATCATATTCATGTTCACCAACATAACATAACCAAAAATAAAAAAGATTTTTTGTACACTTTCTACTTTTTGTGCGAGTGCACTCTGGCGGATTAATTAAAGTGTCACGCAGGAAAATTCAAAACGCCAAATGTTCACTAGTGATTTCCTCTGCTCAGACACCTAATTTCTCTGTGCTAACTGTTACTTTGCCTACTGAGTACTTTGTTCATTATTAGTTCAACTATGTTCGGCCGAATTTTCCCATTTCCCTGACCTTGTTCCCGAGCCCATTCATTTTTCTGGGACCCAAGTCTGTCCAAACATTGCACAGATTTTTTTTTTTTTTTTTTTTTTTTTTTTTAATTAATAACCGAGAAATGTCTGTCTGTTTGTTCCCTTCTCACGCCTGAACGGAATGATCGATTCGCGTGCCGTTTATTGCGACCTGTTCCAAAAACCAGCGCGATGGTCATAGGCTACCTTGCTTTTTCCTCCCTCATCCCGTTCATCGGTTTTCGGGTGCTCCTTCACGACGAAAGTTGTTTATCCCTGAGGTGTAACTAAGGAGGCCTCAAAAGTGGAACGAAAGTTTTTGTCCGATTTTGTTCGTACAAGGCTCTCTGGAATGAGCTTTTCACGCTGATTCCAACGAGTACAAAACGATTTTTGTGCGATAACCCGTTCGCAAGTTATTCGAAGATCGTCGATAGGCGGGTACGTATTTTTTGCGAGCGTTCGATTTGTTTAATAGGTACTGGGTAATTTCATTTTGAATTGATGGGTTGCTATGGGCTGCATATAATTGGTGATAGACGGGAATTTGATAATTCACTACGAGAAACCAACAACCGTTGTACCTACTATGAAAAATTAAGTTGTCGGGTTGCCACGGGTGCATCGTTGATAGGTCATGGGTTTGATGTTTCGTACGAAGCACGGGTGTCCCAGCTAGTTTTTATATATTTTTAAAGCACTTTTACTGACATAAAATTCATTTTTACACAATTTGCTAATTTCAATGTAAAATTTCCTCCCCCTTTTTTTACGACTGGATAGTTTCATTCTTCTTGTAGGTATCATGGCCTTCGTTGCCAAGGCAGAAATTCTTCCCACGTGAGGAGTCCACGTGGCAAGACACGGCGCAACTTCCCCTTCCATCGGGAATCGTTTTGTTTTGATTAGCGGGGTCATTTTCATCTGCCGACACACGGGCTTTTCATTAGGTCCCAGGCACGGGCGGTTTTACGGGTGAGGCCCCCTCCTCATCGTGAGGGATGAGGCAATCAGCAGCAGCAATAAAAGAAGGGAATGGAGGCCCTTCAGCCCTCTCGACCATTCAATTTCTGCAGGTGGTCGTAGAGGGAGGAGAAGCGAGGGATCCGTCAGGGCGGGCCGTGAGGGGAGAATCGACATCCCCAGGCAATAAAGTTTCGCCCCAAATGATTTTTAAGAGAAACCTCGTGTGGTAAGGGAATCAATAAATTCAAGGGTCCGTCCAGTGGAGGTGGCAAGAGGAAAATCAAGATGGCTGCATTTTAAAATAATATTATGATGTAGGTATACCAACACGGTTCTCACACGATTAATCTCTATTCAATATAATTTGAACAATCAAATAAATGACCAACGCAAATGTAGTTAGAAGTACTTTAATTTTCGCAGCCATTTTGTTTGTTCTTCTCAGAATAATCCACCTCCGTTTGGCGACGGGGGTCATTTAGCTTGGCATTAAAAACTTCCCTCGTATTCGGTTCTTCAACTAGTTGCTTCCGCGAAAATTTCAGTTGAAGCTTTCCAACTGTGAGGCTCTTTGGGGCTATAGAAAAGCTACAGGAAGGGTTTTTAAAGGATTTCTGGTAAGTTGGGTGACGTGTTCGGGGTATCTTTGGACTTGAATATCATTAATGGCTGACGCAATCCACTACAATGAGGGGTATCTTTTGGAGTGCTTTTTGGCTTCGAACGAGGCTTTTGAAGAACTTGGGGCCCGGAGTTTGAATGAGATGTCGTTTTCTTTCTTTAGAAAGTCTAAGAAATTGGAAATATTTCACAAAGGCGGTTCAAGGAAGAAGGGACCTAGGTCACGGACTTTTTTTTTTGTACGAACCTCTCGTAGCCCACGCAAATTAGACCACAAAAAAAAAAAAAAAAAACCATGCCGGCTAATAAATACTGCTAAGCTGGAAATGATCTTAAACCACTTTGTGCATCCCAAATAAGAGTAATATGCGTTTGTGACGGTTTCTGAGTACGGCATAACTTGTGGGAGCTTCTCTTTCAGCCTTCAAAATATTTGATTCCACGCCACACCTGATCAGGTTGCTGAGGCAGGTGCCGAGTTCATTCCCACACAGCAGAGATAGTCTCACAGACGTCTCAATCTGGGCTCAAATGGGTCTCCACGTCTCACAGCTTTTGAGGTCTCAATGAGACTTTACCGAGACGTCTCGGAGACTTCAAAACGGAGATGGTTGCTCTCAAGATGTCTCATTGACATTGAAGTGTTAACATACCAGAGACATCCACTAGAGATGTCGCAGAGACAACACGGGCGCAACGTAGAACCTACTTCTCCAAAGTGACTGCAGTGAGACGTCTCTGTGGCCCCATCATAGGGGCCTGAGCATGTTTTCACTTTAAAGCTGATATCATCTCAATAATTTTCTAGCCCCATATCCAATATGGCGATCCGCAATTTTTGAAGGGATCTCGGGAATACGAGAACCCAAATTTTCAACTCTTGACACCTCACATAGGCTTACCTAGAACATCTCAGCAATGGCCCATTGGCTAAAAAAATATTCGGGAGTCTCAGATACATCTCTGATTCGTCTCAAATACGTCTCTGACACGTGTTTCGATACATCTCTGATACGTCTCAGCATTGCAGCTCTGAGACGTCTCACTCACGTCACACGTGTCTTTTGCAACGTCACTGAGACGTAAAATATCTCGTTTGCGACGTATTTTCACGGTTTTTTTTTTTATTTTTATTTTTTTTATTAGAGACGAATCTCTGCTGTGTGGGTTGTGTTGCTGTATACTGGTGCCAGCAACAACACTCTGAACCAAATCCGGTTGGCCAATTTTCAGAGGGCACTGTTTAAGTTCAGTTTCAATTTAGCATATTTGCCTCCGACCGAAGCTGCAGCTCGCCAGCACTCCATGAGAGTTTACTTACAAATGCAGCTTTGGAGGAAGCATAATATTATCCTCGATCCACAGCAGTGGGGAAGGAAAACCACCAAGAACGGTCTTATTCCATACCCAACGGCCCAACCACCGGCACCCCAAGAACTGCTCAACAATATATCGTGCACATGCACATACGGATGTCAAACAGCCTGCTCCTGTCGAAAATCTAGGATTAAGTGTTCTGTAATATGTGCCCACTGCAAAGGTCACACGTGCAGAAATGCGCTTTCTGAAGATGACGCCTTACTTCTCGGTGTTGCTCCAGTCAACGAAGAACTCGATATCGAGGGAGAGGCATAACACCAATCTTCCTCGATGAAGATTCAGATGATACCAACAGTCTCACAGAGCAACCATTTTCGAAAACATCTTCCAGGCCATCTTCCCGAATATATTCAAGACCATCTTCTCCTAAACGAAGGAGAACTTCGAAGACCTCAAATTGAGTTAAAAAAATATATATACCATGATCATGATAAAGAGTAATTGTAAATATAATAATAATAGTTAATAATCTTTTTTTATATTTTCACTATACAGTTTTTTTGTGAGATGCAGTTTTTGTGAATAAAAAAATTAAAAAAAAAAACGCTGCAAATTTTACACAAGGGTTTATTATTCTGTGATATAGGTTACTTGTACAGACATTTAATTCTGTCAATAAAAAAAAATTAAAAAAATTTTTTTTTTTGGATTTTTATATTTAAAAAAAAATTTTTTGGGGGGATTTTTTTTTTCAAAAATGTGTTTTTTCAAAAATTCTTTAATTTTTAACTATTTAAATATTTAACTTCTTGGGATCCTTCAAAAATCCCATTTTTAGCCCCATGAAAGCCCTATAGAACGCCACAGTGAAATCGGATCGTTCCGGGACCCCCAAAAATGGATTCTACGTCCAAAAATACTTCGAAAACGACACCTAACTCGATCCCATAGCTAAAAGCCTTCAAAACACCCCTCCTGTAGCCCCATTTTAGCCCCATAGCGCCCCACGGGTTTGGGCGATCGGACTGAAAACCTTGCGGGCACAACTAGATGGTAAACCAAGTATTTTGCCAAAATTTCAGATTTTAAAAAAAATTCCTACTGCCCAAAACGGCCCGGACGGCGGACGGCGGACGGCGGACGGCGGACGGCGGACGGCGGACGGCGTACGGCGGACGGACATTTCGGATTTTGAATGTAGACCTCTTGAAACGGATGATGTCAAATTTTGAGGCCGATCGGAGTCGTCGACCCGCGTCGCGAAAACATAGGTGTATTATTCCAAGAATAATAAACCAAAAAGTCGACTTGTTTTTCTTGTTTGAAACCCTTTATTAATGATCATCTTGAACAGCCATAGCCATTTCGTTTTATTTCTTAGCAATATGGCGAAATTGCCTCTAAGTTCGAATTACTAGACGAATATAGATGATTCGGGGTTCGACAGTCGTGTAATAATTACACGACTGTCGAACCCTCGAAAATTATTGACCATTGAAAACTATTTCCCATAAACTATTCCCATTAACTATTCCCATAAAAAAACCCATTGAAAATTATTTCAAAAAGAGACTCTTAGCGAAATTTCAGTGTTAGGACTACTTTTGAACTTTGTGCGTATCTCTGCGTAGGAATGAGCGAATTATAAAATTTAGGAGCTCTCATTACGCGGAATTTGATGCCCTACAACTTTCATTCCATGGAGGTTTTTGATTAGAGCAGCCGTTTTCTGATCGGAGACGTTTGAACATGAGCGTAACCCACCTTTTTACCAAGTTGGTAAAAATTGACGATTTTTGACCATCGATTGTGACTATGTAGCTGGGCCGAATTTGACGTTCCACAAAGTCATTCGACGGGGAATTTAAGGCTCTTTAATTTAGTATATGGTGAAGTTTTCCGTAGAACAAACCGATTCTGAGTAATAAGCCAAAAACTGAAAAAAGTGCCATAATTTCGCATGTTTTCAGCTCCCACAAGTTATGCCGTACTCAGAAACTGTCGCAAACTCATATTACTCTTATTTGGGATGCACAAAGTGGTTTAAGATCATTTCCAGCTTAGCACTATTTATTTGCCAGCAAAAGTCAAATTTGCCTGCGCTATTGATCAAAGAGTGGCCACTTAAGGTACCAAAGTAGAGGATTACAATACCTTTGAAAATCCTACCTATTCAAAAACTTTAAAAAAGTGACTTCAAGTGCAACTTCATTTAACGTATTAAAATATTCAACGGAAATTTCTCAGTCATCTGCTGTTGGGTTCCAGTCAAGATTCTTGCCTTCCTCCGGCACAATTTGTGTCATACTTCACTTCGAATTCCCCTCCACGCGGACCTCATCAGGTCGCCGGAGCTCTTCTCATTGCGGCGAACTTAATGGAAAATTCCTCCTCCCCCAAACATGCAACGGTCCATTTTCCAGACCGCGAGAGCCAAAGCCCCAAAAATTTCCTCCGCCCTCTCACAATATAATAACTCAGGCAAAACATCTGGCTCCTTGAGCCCCCCCCGACCTAGAAACGCCCGTGTGGAAAAGATGGAATTTATTTAGAAGCTTTTCTGGGAGGTGGGGGTTCGAGGAAAATTAGCTCAAGTTACGAGGCCAGGAAAAACATTACGGAACGGGCTATCGCAATGGTTTACGCTAATGTGGCTTCAATGTTAGGGTTTTCAAGAAACCCTTTTATAAATTTTATATGAGATATTCCAGAGTTAGGTACTAGGAATTTAATAAATATCTTAGATGAAATTAAACTGAGAGGTTTTCATTAGTATTTTGTACGATGTTCATTTTGTTTTACGAGGGTCATCCAGAAAGTCAGCTTACTTTTTTTTTTAAATCGAAAAATGCTTGTATTCTAATGAAATTAACATAATACTTCACAAATATAATAAACTATATTTCTATGTAGTCCCCGTGGAGTTCGTCACATTTCTGTAGCCCGGGCACCAGTTTTTTCATGCCAGTGTCATGGACCTCCGCCGCCACCTGTTTTAACTTCTGAACCGCTTCCTTGACCTCTTCATCGTCTGCAAGTCGTTTTCCACCCCAAAACCCCTTCAATTTATTGAACAGATGGATGTCAGATGGTGCTAAGTCGGGTGAATAGGGAGGGTGGTTGATAATGTCCCATCCAAAGGAAGTCAAAAGTTCTTGGGTGACTCGAGCAGTGCAGGGCCTGGCGTTGTTGTGGGGGAGGCAGATCTCCCTTGGTAAGCATACCCCTTCTACAGTTCTGAATCGCCCTTTTGAGCTTTTTAAGGGTATTGCAGTAAGCGTCGGCATTAATAGTTGTCCCTTTTGACATAAATTCGACCAAAACGACTTTTTGAACAAGTTCCTCAGACATCACTGATGGTCTGCCACTCCTTGGCTCATCATGGGTATCAGTAAGGCCTTCTCTATACTGCTTAACCCACTTCGTGACTGCTTGTCGACTCATCGTATCACTACCATACGCTTCCACGATCTTGCGATGGATATTTGTGGCGGTATTTTTCTGTAAAGTCCAAAAACGGATGACCGCTCGAATCTCACATGTGCACAGGCGAGAGGTGGCAGGAACTGGCGTCGACCGGTCCATTTAAAAAACTCACTGCGACTGAATAAAACAGTCTACAGAAACGCGCTACGGAGCAAACTGACCGTTATGACCCCGCCTTCAAGCCAGGTGCACAAACTTATAAAAAAATCCCCCTCACCATAGGAGCCATTGTAAACTTACTTTCTGGATGACCCTCGTATTATAATAATATATTGGAATAATTAGGTGTATTAATTCGCGTAGTGGGTCGAACATTTTGATGGGCCTCAAATATGAGATCAAAATATGATTTATATTATAAATACTAACAGGAAAGCCCGTTGTTTAGAATACAGCGGGCGCTAGAATGAGGACACAGATGCCATTGATATAAAAGGATGAAATAGCTAAATAAAAGTGAACTAAATGAGAAGTTAATTTTCTTCCTCCATAGAAATTAGTTTTAGGAGCCACTCAGCTGATTCCGATCTTATGCTGGAGTGTAAGGCCTAAGGAGGCTACATGCCAAATTACAGCTTTATAGAGTGAATAACATAGAAATTAGCTTTAGGAGCCACACAGCTGATCTCGGCCCTATGCTGCTTTAAAATGTAAGTCCTTAGAAGGCTACATGTCAAATTACAGCTTCATAGAGTGAATAGCATAATATGCATAATATAATTATGTATATTATAATTAACTTCAGGAGCCACTCAGCTGATCCCGGCCTTATGCTACTTAAAGTGTAAATAATTAGATGGCTACATGTCAAATTACAGCGTCATGGAGTGAATAGCATAGAATTAGCTTTAGGAGCTATTCAGCTGATCCCAGCCCTATGCTGCTTAAAGTGTAAGTCCCAAGGAGACTGTACATGGCTAAATATCGCTCGCTGGACACCCCATGCTGGTGATTAGGGATCCCAATCTTGAATCCTGCACTTGCACGATCCTGCAGGATCCTGCCGCTTTTTGGGAGGTGCGGATCCTGCAGGATTCGTGCGTGGATCCTGCAATCCTGCAAAAATGTGAATAACAGTTTCCAATCTTGGCGGGGTGCTTTCCCCTCCAGCGCTCCAGCCCCCTCCTTCTCCGATCTTCTGCGTGAATCACAATTTCCTTCAGTGATTCACAGTTATCCCTCATTTAGCGCCAGGGCCAGCCCAGTCTTCTACCATTAAATGAAAAATTTTCATAATTAATAAATTTTATTATCTTTTTGCAACATGATGGTGTATTATTAACTTGTGACTTGAGCTGATTTAAAGCTATGGATTCCACGGCCGTTTGGGATCATTTCTCGAAATCATTTCATCGCCACAGAAACTGTATCAGGTCCAACCTTCAGGTCCAAGTTCTGCATCATCTTTGACTGGATCTGGCTCATACCAGATGAATACTTTACATTCCGCACATCTATCATTAAAAGAAGAACTTGAATCGAAACTTCAACAATCCATTCGTTCGCGACTCAACAGTGATAACGCATTATGCATGCTTTGGTCGTTCTTCCAGACTAAGTAAAAACATCCAGTTTTCAATTCATACCGTTTGTAACAATCATAATAATAATTATTATGATTGTTACAAACGGTATGAATTGAAAACTTCAATAAGAGTATATAAAGACAGAATATAATTATTATATTCTGTCCTTATATAATCTTATTGACGACCTAAATCTTTTAATTTTGCCTACCTACCTATTCCGGGTATTCTATCATGACTTAGCATTATAAATTACTAATTAATTAATTCAATAAATAATTAATTTGCGCTTTTGGGCAGATGCAGGATCCTGCGCAGGATCCTGCTGGATTGGCAAGTTGGAGGTGCGGATCCTGCAGGACTGAAAATCCGTGCGGATTGGGACCCCTACTGGTGATCCAGTTGCAAACGCTCGCTTGAGTGTTCCATGCAGATAGATAACGCAACTTCTTGATTATAAGTACCTAACTGCTTCAATTTTGAAAATTATTTCCATTGCCAGACAGACAGACACACATACTCTTCTCTTTAAGAGCGGGCTCCCGTGTCGGCCATGTTTCCTGCTCCCATAAGGAATCAACGTTATTCTCCCGCCATCATAAATCCTCGAATTATGCACCGATTTTCATGATTTTTTTTTTTAATCTTCAAGTGAGACTAGTGTCTAGCGATCCGTCGAGGCATTTTTGGAGCGAAATGTCACTGGAAGCTGCAATTCATCAACAAAGTCACGTCTAAGGGTGTTGCTCTCTTCAAGTGACCATTGCTTGGTTGGAAGATGAGTTATCGAAAATCCGCCTCGACCGTTGTCTTCCTTACATTTCAAGCTATAATTCAAGTGTTTAAACGATAAAATCCGTTGATTTTTCGCGAAGTTCTGTGAGCGGGATGATGCATGCGCAATTTGATGGGTTTTCGAATGTCCGAAGAGTAGCGGGCGTCGAGGAAGTTCTGGGGGTTCTACGCTAGAGGCCACCAACCTCAACCACCCTCGGCAACCTTACCATTAAGGGTTGACTGTTGTCAATGATGTTTTATTTTTCCTTGACAACGGAGAACTCTCCTTTTCATTGTTTCTAGCCTAAGCCCAAAATTTCAGTTACCTATATGCAACCAGGTAGGTATCAGGAAATTTTTAGAGCTAAATGTTTTTACCGGCACACAGTGGGGTAAAACGGGTTTTTCGGAAAAAAAAAGCTGCAAATTTTACACAAGAGTTCATCATTTTTTTATATAAATTATTTAAAAAGTAATAAACAGGTGATATAGGTAATATATTATTTAATAGGTATAATCGTATAATAGGTAATATAATACGTTGTTATATTACTATATTTATTTAATAATTGAATTATTTTTTTAATTGATATTATCAATTTATAAATTGATATCAATTAAAAAAAATCAATTATTCGATTTTTTTCTTGTAAAGTTTGTGGAGGGATGTGGGACCCCGATGAATGGATTATGTGCCAAAATTACTCGGAAAACGACATCGCATTCGGCTTCCCAAACCAAAAACCTTTAAAAACTCTACTGATACATTTAAAAATCTGAAAAAAGCACACGTGGTCAGCTAAGCATGCGATGCAGTCTATGGGGTCACTCTGACCCAATTCAAATGGGTCAATTGACCCACCAACTCATTCTTTCTCACTATAATTCAACTCCAATATGAGTAGCAAGTATTAAAGTTCTGGTTCTGAGCTTATGAGTAGAAGAGAGAACCTTTAACCTCTAAACCTTTCTTTCTCACTTTCTCACTATAATTTAACTCCAATATGAGTAGTAGTATTAAAATTCTGGTTCTGAGCTTATGAGTAGAAGAGAGAACTCCTTCAAGGTCCAAATTGTGCACAGGTACATTGTGTAGATCGGTGGTTTTTTTCGTGTCTCGGTGTAGGTAGTTTGTGATCGGTGTAATTCGTGTCGGAGGTGGAGACTTTTGATCGGCCGCAAAATGTCATTATACGTTTCAAGATGTGTAGATTCTAAAAGCAAAAATAAAGCGCAAAAACAATTGAAAATTTGCATTTTTTTCCTAGCAATACCCACATTATATATTATCATAATATATGAGTGACCCATCATCTACGCCCATCTATGAGTGCCCATGCTATTGCTAGGTAAAAACGCTGCAAATATTACACAAGGGTTTATTATTCTTTGATATAGGTTAATTAGGGATCTCTGGGGCTTTCATGGGGCTACAAATGGGGTTTTTGAAGGATCCCAGAAGGTCAAATAAGGTTTCTTTTCTCCGAGTTTTGGACGCATAATGCATTTTTTGCGGTCCCACATTTGTCCAAACGTTAAACAGGAGGAAATTTTATTTTAATTTTTTCAAAAATATTTTCTTATTGACACAAAATTAATTGTTATCACAAATAACATTTAATAATAAATCCTTTAGCAAAATTTGCAGCCATTCTTTCTAGCTGTGCACGCAAGGTTTTCAGCAAGACGGCACATAGGTTTTTGGCTATCGAGCGGTGCATACCGAATCTCTCTTTGTAGTCCCGTTTATTGCACAATGACGAGGGTCGCTTACAGGTACCAGGTAGGTAGTCAAAGACGGTCTGATGAGACGGTTTCGCAATGGGAGCTCAATCCCCCCAACATACAGGACAACGTTACCAGATTTTTTTTCAGTTGCCCACCTAGTCAAACTTGGCTAGTTGAAGCTTTTCACGCCGCAGGACATGGCGCTGTTTTGGCAGCCCCCTCTTAATATATTAGGATAAATAAGGATGACATTTAATATACGTGTGGTGCCCTCAAATTTTTGAGCTTAATTTAATTTTCCATATTGCCGTAGAAATTGTGGTGTTCAATTTCGACTTATAGACAGTTGCTTTCCAAAAGTAAGGATCGTTCGAGAGAAGACTCTCCCTCGCTCGCAACCCTCTAAAAAAAAAGTCTCAACCCTTCCCATCGCGTCCCGAATCCGTTACGAGCGTAGCTTCTCAATTTCAGGCCCTTCAGTCAAACATCGGCCTCTCAATCTCGAGGGACCTGTCCTTTTCTGCGAGGCTTATACCCTCAAGCAAGCGATAGCGGATCAATAATGTTACAAACCCTCCCTCGCCCTTCGATACCTTCGCTCAGCCTCTCACGGAATCCGCCTCAAGGCAGGTCCTCACTCTCATCCCTCAAGGCAGGTTCTTACCGATCTGAGGATCAGTGGGATCGAGATAGGACTCCCCCCGCCAGCCTTAGGGGTACGGCAAAACCGTATAGGGATTGTTCGTCTCGGGATACGACGACCCCCAGAGAGGCATTTACAGAGGTAAATCAGACGGGAGTTTAGATTCCCACCCAAACCTGCCGCCCTCGATATTAATGTTGGTCGCACTGTTCGAGATCCCAGAACCATTAAAGTTTGAAAACGCTGCAAATTTTACACAAGGTTTGTCAGGTAGGTATTTTTTGAAGAAGAGAGATATTTTTAAAATAAAATTTATTTTTTGATTTTATTATTGAAACAAAATGTAATTTTGTTTCAATAAAAAATTATAAAAAAACAAGAAAAATATAAAACTTTTCCATAGATTGTTTGGACAGACCTGGGACCCCGAAAAATGAATTACGCGTCCGAAATGACAGAAAACGACACCTCATTTGACCTCATCACATCCTTCAAAAACTCCATTAGTAGCCACATGAGAGCTCCATGCTGAAACCAAATCGTTCTGGGACCTACAAAACTGGATTCTACTTTCAAAAATACTTCGAAAATGACGCCCAAATCGACTCCACAGGTCCTAAAAAAAATTTCCCTGTACAATGTTTGGTCGGATTTGGGAAAATAAAAAGATCTACGTTCAAAATTACTGCGAAAACGGCACCTCATTCGACCTCCAGTCCAAAGTCCTACCAAAACCCTATGTAGACTGTCTTTTAAAATGGAATCGAGGTATCAAATTGCTTCAAAAATGACACTCCACTTGACCTAATACAAATATTTCAAAAGTCCTACAAATTAGCCCCCTCCAAAACCCCACAAAGCCCCACGTCTGAAACCTTTGAGGATACAAATAATGAAGAATTATGAAGAACCGAGAAAATTTTGAGTTTCAAATTAAAAAAATAAAAATTAAAAATCCTACCTACTCCGAAACGGCTCGGGAGGTGGACGGACATCCACACAATGTCATAATGAAAAACAGTATGAGTGTTATGTCATAAGGACACACATTGAGGCAAATCAGAATTAAATTTTGTTAACCCTGCCAGACAAACATAGTATACAAAAAAGAAAGACGTTTTCAGACGAAGTAGTCTATTTCCACTATGAAATGAAATAATAATAATTTGTCGACGCTTTTCGTTTGATTAGACCATCATCAGTACAAAACATTGAGGCGTTTACTATCGAAACCAGCTCAATCCACTTTTTTTCGTATATCTGCATAAATCACAAGCTCAGAGCCTGACGGAGGTACACTCGTATGCCTCAAAGCCAACCCATTCCTTGCCTTCTACCGCCTTTAGTAATGATTGGCACCTTGAAAATACTCGAGAAAAAAACAAAAACAAATTGAAAACCCTTTTAACACAAACTAATCAGGAAAAAAAAATGGGGGAAAAAATTGAAAACCTCTTGAAAACAAAAACAAAGAACCTTGAGAATTTAGAAACCTAATCAAAAAACCAATATAGTAGTGCGTCGTTATACTTACAAAATATATATTTTTTTACGATTTAGATCAAAAGCCGCGGACGTGAGAAATATTACCTTTCTCCTGAAAAAATTGTCATAAATGGAATGAGCTGGTTCTGATTGTAAACGCCTCAACAGTAACTGCGAAATGGTTTTTTCTCATTTCTACGTCAGAGACGTTGCATCGATTTACAATAAAAGGGCATGAGTCCGACGTTTCCTTCGTGTAGTTTTAAACCCTCGAGTTTCGGCGTTTTGTAAAAGAAGGGCACGAGTCCGGACTGATTTCCGTTTCACTAACCGATTTTATACAACTTCGGTAATTTTATCGATTGTTTCAATTTTTAACAATTATTGTTTTCAAAAAGAAGGATTTTATGACAACGTGAATTTTATTACCAAAAAAGACCGAAATCTTGCATGAAAAAATAGTTTCACAAAGAAGTGGTCTCAGTCCAAGACTTTTGAAATTGAGAAAACTTGATAGAAACTTCATACCATCACGACGTGTAACAATAATTGGTGAAGCAAGCATATGGTTGGAATGATCATTAATTATTTATTACCATTCCAGCCATATTATGCTTGCTTCAAAAACCATCGACTGTAGGTTTTTTTTCGTTTCCCCGTTTTTTGGTAAGATTTTATTGCCGGCGGTTGCGATATCCTGCTGAGAAGCATTCTCATTGGTGAACAGTGACACACAAGGCTCTAACTGCGGATATTTGTCTACAACTAAATTCTTACGCCACCTTTACAGCTCAAGCTGCTGTTTCAGGTGATCCAGAAAAGCCTCTCCAAACGTGGGTTTGACCTGGCATCACTACCACCTACCGATGCAGCCCTTGAACACCACTCCCTTTTAACCTACCACCAGGTTCAACAATGGTTCGGTTTCGACATACCTGCCACTTCTTGGGGATGGGAAAGGAGTGCCCAGGGTTTGGTCCCTTCCACCACCAAGAGATAAGCAGCACTCCCTGAAGTACTAAATTCTCTGTCATGCAAGTGCATGCAGGGCAGCATGGGTAGGTGCAGCTGCCGTAAGCACGGGCTGAAGTACTCGGTAATATGCTACAATTGCAAGGGGCAATCGTGCTTGAATGTTCCATTGAAAGTGGGAAATTCATCTCAGCTTCTACCAATGGATGACGAAGACGACGACGATGAGTTGGACACCTTTCCGACAATGGCCACGGTATTCGGAGAAGATCACGATACTGCCCAAGAATCCACAAGTTTCCAGACACCGGGACCGCCACCTTAAAAAAAACCTCGAATATAAATAACCCCAAATGACTTTTTTTAGGAATTAAGTTATGCTGACAAACTACTTAACTTCGTTCAAACCTATAACCAGATTCTCGAAATGGTATAAAATGTACATAACATTTCTGGTGGTGACGTAAATAAGCCGTCAAAGACGGAATTTAACATGAAATTTGATTCTCTACAACTTTGACTCTATAACGTTTTTCGATTTGGGCCGTTGTTTAGACGTTACAGCGGTCTTACTGTGACCAACATGTGGTTTTGACGAAAGTTGGTAAAAATAGCCTATCTTTGACGAACGGTTGCGGCTAAACCGCTGAACCGATTTTGATTATTATGTAATGTTTTGAATAGCGAATTTAATGCCCTTTCATTTAGTAGAGTATAACTTTTTCTGTAGGATGGATAGTTTCCGAGTTAGAGGCGAAAAACTGAAAAATGGGCAAAGTTTTCACGGTTTTTCGGCTGCCAAAAGTTTAGCTCACCACCTGCGATGGTGCAAACTCAGATTCCGTGTATTTAGGACCATTAGAAGGTATTAAAATCATTTCCGCTTCGATCCGAATTATTCCGAATTCTTCCCCATTTTCGGCCTAATTTTACTGGACTATACTTCGACTGAAATCGTATTTTTTATGAGATGGATTCTCAATATCTCGCCGCATCCAACTTACATTATTATATTAAACGTTTAATTTATTGATATAGTTATAACTATGTTCCGAAAACCAAAAAAAAAAAAAAAAAAAATCCCATTGTGAAAATTCAAATAAGGGGGAAACCCACGAATTCACTCAACTCGAGAGAACGAAATTTCGGATCCTTAAGGAGCAATAAGGCCGAGATTTACAGTGGTTTGTGGGTTATATTTCTCTGAGCCCGAATAGGTAGCTATTTCATTCCGTGGCATTCATTATGAATACCCAAGTCGGTCCTATTCATCTTGTGGAAACCGCGCTACGCCTTGGAATGAATGGAGAAAACGCCCGGTAAAAAGGATGGATGGAAAGGGGGGGGGGGGGAGCACCAAACAAGAAAATTCGAAGTTTGAGAAAGCCGGGTTGAAACCCGAGGAAAGGAGAGGAGGAACCTTGTAAATCCATGTTCTTTGAGCCAGGACACATAAATCAAAGGGTAAGGTGCTAGCCCGAGATACTCCTGCGAGAGCAGATACCCCCCTCCAGCGACCCTTAAGTGGTAAACTTTTCCATGTGCCCAACTCTTCTCTCACTATGTGGAAAAAAACCCCTGTTTTTCTCGCTAACCTCCTTCAAGCTTCCGCAACCGTGCCGCCCCTCAAACGCGCCTTTTTTTTTCAACTCCACTCGGCGAAAAAAAAGAACGTCTTTTTTTTGGGGAGGTGAAGGGTGACGTGGAAAACTCAAACGAGGGAAAAGTGAGGGTTTTGTAGTTGGAAGGAAACGGGAGCCGACACGTAGAAAAACGCCAAGTGGTCCTGCCTTACACCGACCGCATTTTCATGCTTCTCGAGGTTCGTGTGTTCTTCACTACGTTATCTCTTACCTCCTTACCCGCGTCGTTTGACGAAGAACATTCACTTTTCTGCCCCAAGACAAAAGATCTCTCCTCGTTCCGCATCGTCGGATTTGAATTTATGAATAGCGGTAACAACCATTTCTTCGAGTTTTGAGGGACGGCAATGAAAGGCAGAGAAGATATATTTTAACAAGGATGGTGGTTGTAGCTTATCACCTGGTAAGTGTGTGGGGTGTGTACCTACAATAATTGTTATCGTTTTTCCAGATTTATTATTAGGTAAGTTGTGTCGACACAACTTACCTAATAAGAAGTCAACGTGGAAATGAGAGACGACCTCGAGGTAAATGAGGAATGGGCCCGGGAACCGAACGCCGACTAATACTTTTTTCTGAAAGAACTTCATAATTTGAAGCCATAGCAGTGAGTTTTGGGCTCCTACGGTGTAATACAAATTTCCAGGGCACTTTCAAAAATTTCAACTTTGAATCTGGAGGGAAGAGTGGCACTTCTCTCTCATTGGCTGCTGTCATTTTTTTTTTTTTTTTTTTTTTACACCACTTCTTACGTTAGCGCACTCTGGCGGATTAGTAAAAGTGCCACCGCGGGAAAATTCAAAACGCCAAATATTCACTAGTGATTTCCTCTGCTCGACACCTAATTTCTCAGTGCTAACTGTACTGAGTACTTTGTTCATTACTAGTTCAACTATGTTCGGCCGAATTTTCCCATTTCTCTGACCTTGTTCCTTGGCCCATTGGCAGTATTATGGCCATCTTGGCAGCATTGTTGAGTATTGCCACATTGGCAGCATTGTGGAGTATTGCCTCATTGGCAGTATTGTGGACGGTAGCGGAGGGGTAGAAGAGCAGGATTAGAAAGGCCAATGGCGCTTTCGTTCAGCTGTACCCGGTGTCGAGAGATAGAAATATTTCTCTCGGAACGAAGCTGCGGCTCTTCAGCATGAATGTGAAATCGGTCCTTCTTTACGGGTGCGAGACCTGGAAAGCGAAAAGCTCCCTTACACAGAAGCTGCAGGTTTTCGTCAATCGATGTCTCCGACGGATCCTAGCAGTGTTTTGGCCAGAAGTAATTTCCAATGACCAGCTTCTGGAGCGAGCTGGTCAAAAACTCATCTCGTCAGAGATTAAGCTCTGAGAATGGAAATGGATCGGCCACACACTCCGCAAGGATGAAGCGTTCATAGAGAAGAAACCGCTGGACTGGACCCCTCAGGGATACAGACGAAGAGGTCGACCACGAACATCATGGAGACGGTCTGTCGAGGACGAACGAGTTAAGTCGTGGAGGGAGGTCAAGACTTTGGCGAACAACCGCGAAGGATGGCGAAACTTTGTAGCGGCCCTATGCTCCACTTAGGAGTCACAGGAAATAGGTCAAGTAAGTCAAGTTGTGTGGGTTACGCCGGGGTTACGCCGGGGTTACGCAGGTGCACAGTGGAGCTTAAAACCGCGACGTTGGCCGAGAACCCAAGATGTTCGGACCGATGGAAAACCTGTTACATCCTATCCCTAATACCCCAAGGAACATGAAAACCCAATTGCCGAGACAAAAAAATCAAATTTGGAAAACATACGGTAGAATGGACTTGAGCGGTATGGGAAAATCAGCGTTAGATAGATAGATAGATAGATTTTTTATTGTAACAACCAAAATGGTAATACAATCGTCATATTAGGTATAACACAGAGATAAATTCAGCACGATTACTTTTATAAATACTCATCGGCAATACAAAAAATAATAGGTTAGGAAGGTATATGCATAACTTAAAATAGAAGAAAAAAGAAGATAGACGATAGAATACAATTCTGCGTTTATCAATTCATTTTTTACTTTACTTTCGAACTCCTTATTGGACATCTGCCGAAACGATTTTGGCAACCTGTTGTAAAAACGGATACCATTCTGTAGCGGGCTACTTTTCAAGGATGTGGTCAATCGCACGCTGGAAGGACGCAGCTCGTCACATGTCCGTGTGCTGTAACTGTGAAAGTCGGAGCCCTTAGGAACCAGGGAATCATATTTCCTAACCAGTCTCAAACAGTTGAAGATGAACAATGAGGGAACAGTCAAACAACCCAATTTTCTTATTAAGCCGCGGCAGCTCTCCCTAAAGCTTAAACCGAAAATGACTCTAATAGCGGCTTTTTGCAGCCTGAAAATATCTGCGCAGGATGAGCCCCAAAAAACAATCCCATATGATGCACGGCTCATGAAGAGAGCGAAGAACACGTCTCGCAGAACCGGGAAGGAGACGATGCCAGCAAGACGGCGAAGGACGAAGTTCACAGATGCCAGTCTAGCCCCGAGCTTTTCAATGTGACAGGCCACGAAATCCTGCTGTCAATCCACAGCCCCAGGAAGTTGACCGCGTTGTCCAGCCGACCGTTGAGAAGGAACTCGAGGTCCTGGGTCTTCTCCTCATTGAGCCGGAGCGAATTTGAGGTGCACCAGGATTTCACCACCACATCCGCGGCCAGCATATCGCCCGACAACTCCAAGCGCGTTCGACCAGACGCCAAGACAGTCATATCATCAGCAAACAAGTAAATTTGATTCTTTTGTCGATTGAACTCATAGGCCAAATCATTGACATAAAGGAGGAACAACGTCGGACCCAAGATGGAGCCCTGCTTAACCCCACAAGGTATGGGCGACTCCTCTGAAGCGATGCCATTGTAGAAGACAATTTGACTCCACCCCGCCAAAAACGCACTGAAGAAGGCAACAGACCCCTCATCAAAGCCATAACGCGAGAGTTTCATCAGCAATCTGTCATGAGGGACCAAATCAAAGGCCTGTTATTCGGGCAGCTGGTATGGGGGGGGGGGGATATACATTTGGGACCCGTCTGTGAAAGTTGTTATCGGCTCCGTTTCGTTTGGGTCCCGTAGAAACAAACCGCTGGGAAGAGCCTTACCAAACGGGTCCGGCACGAACTTACGTCACCTGGTAAAATGCAGCACGGTCTACATGGATGGGACATTTGACTACTGTCCGAAATATTTCACTCAACTTTTCACGATCCATGGGCTACTGGACGGTCGCTATTCACCCCTCGTATTTTGTCTGCTGACCAATAAAACTCAGAAATTGTATGAGGTTTGTCTGAAGGTTAGGTACTTCAGAAAAGTGTGAGGAACTCATCGATCAGTCGCTCACGCCCTTGGAGTGTGTCGTGGGTTTTGAAGTTGCTAACCATAACGCCCTCAGTAATGTGTGGCCAGAAGTCGACGTAAAGGGGGGCATGCACACATTGGCGATCTCACGATGATAAAGATACCTATTATACGTCAGTTATAGGTAACAACGTGACTTCGTTTTTAATTGGGGGACCCGTTTGCGTCACGGACCCCTTCGATTATCCTAGGGGACCCGTTCGCGAATTTTCTACGGGAGCCGATTGTAATAATTACATTGTACAAATTATACAAATTACAAAATTATTTTAGCATGGAACATGCTTTAGCCTCGGACTAACTAACCGAAAAACGTTACTCAGATGGGTGACGCGGATGGGTGACGAAATTTTGCTTCGCAACGTTACTAGGCAAAGTATGTTCCATGTTTCTTGAATTTTAGCCTAAGGCTCGAAGCTACCTGTGGGTTTTTTCGTCACCTCGGGACCCGTTTAGAGGTTGCCCGGTGTGGGCTTTTTTTTAAATTCACGGTGTGTTCGGATGCTTTCGTGGAATCAATTTTTTCTCCCGTTCCATTCTGTTCATGTATTACCAACGTTTTGTAGTAGCAACTGACCGCAAATAAACTGTTTTGGGGTATTTGTGGACTTATTTCGTTGAAAAAAGGGAGTTTTTGACCAATTTCTGACACAAATTGGTCATTTCCGAGAGAAGATAGAAAAAGATCGGAAATCGGCTTATATTCCCGTGTTCCTGACGCAGGGCCGTGGAGAGAAAATCCGGGCCCGGGGGCAAAATTCTTCGGGTCCCCTAAAAAAAAAAAAAAAAAAAAAAAAAAAAAAAAAAAAAAAAAAAAAAAAAAAGGTTGTATGAACATTTTTCCTATATTGATCTGTCCCTTTTCCCATTTTGCCTCTCCTCCCCCTTTTTTTACAAAAAAAAAAAAGTTCTCAAGAAAATCCGGGGCCCCCTACGAAGGCCGGGCCCGGGGGCAACGGGTCCAGTCCCCCTCCCTCTCTACGGGGCTGTCCTGACGTATTTCTGAAGGGAATCTCGTTGAGTTTGCGACCAACTATTTCCAACTCTCCGAGAACGGTGATAATTTGTAAGCTCAACCGCTGTAAATGTCATGTTTTCGGTTTTAGCATATCTCCGAAGAAAAAAATGAGCTATTGAGATAGCTTCAAAATTTCAAAAATGTGCTGGGGTAGTCGGGTACCCCCTAGAAATCTGTTTCCCACCAACCATAGTGAACACAATCCTAGGTTCAACGGCGGTCCCAAGAAACGGGAATCAGGAGTGGCTCCCTTCGAAGGTGTTCGAGGCCAAACGTGTATCCCCAGTTTGGACCCGTATCCAATGCTCCACATCAACGGAAAACCTCAAGGCAAGCTACTGAATGCTTGATGAACTTAATAAGCTATCATCTGCATGGAGGACGGAGCTGGACTTCCTAATGTGGATTCCACGCTGGACTGAAGCGGGGATTGTTCGCGTAGTTATTGGTGTTGGTTTCGTTGTTGTAGCTTTTCACTCTTTTCATTACCTAATAAATAAAAAATAATGATTGAGTCAAAAAAAAAAAAAAAATCAAAATGACATCTGATTTTGAATTCGTAGGCGTCTCAAAGAAATGGTTGTTCTTGATTAAATCTGATTAGCATGAAAAAAAAAAACTTACCTTTGGTTTGAAAAGATCCGAAACAATTGAGAACTCAGCTAATCCTGTTGTAATCCCATCACGTAAACGTTGTAAGAGCCCGACATTTTTCGCTTTTTCTCAGCGGAATTAGAGCCAAAAGGTCAGGGGGTGGCTCGTGAATACGTATAGTCAGGGATCAGATGATATCTACCCCTCCTGAGAGGCCTATTGAATTTGGGATTTGGCAAACGTTCAAGGCCCTCGTGAAGAAAATGGAGGGTGCACTCCCCTCCTGAGAAAGGAAGTGTTCCAGGACTCTACGTGTTCGCTTAAAAAAAGAAGACCTTCCAAACGCCAATTCTTTTAAGGAGTCAGCACTATTATTGCTAGTAGTCCTCAACTTCTCCCACGATAGGTCTAATGAATAGTTTTGATCGTTCGATATGTTGTCAGGGTAACCATCAGTAGCACGTGCCCAAGTTTGCAGTTGGAAAACGGCTAACTTGTTGCACGACAGCTTATTGAAAAGAGTGGGGGCCTGAGCTCCGGCAAGGACTCGACGTTAATCGTCAAACGAGTGATAGTTCTCAGGGTCTCCGCTAGGGCGATGGTTACATAGAAGTCAGTAAAGTGTTGGATCCCCCAGAAAGTAAGGCTCAGTCTCTCCAAACCGCAAAAATAGTGTGGGTCCGCTGACCAGGTATTACATTCTCAAATTATGAGTTTACGGGCCCGCTGACCCAGGGGCTAATATTTATATAAATCAAATAGTGGGGGTCCGCTGACCAGGTATTACATTCTCAAATTGTGTTTATGTGCCAGCTGACCCAGGGGCTAATACTTATATAAATCAAATAGTGGGGGTCAGCTGACCAGGTATTAGATTCTCAAATTATGATTTTATGGGCCCGCTGACCCAGGGGCTAATATTTATATAAATCAAATAGTGGGGTCCACTGACCAGGAGTCGCAGTGTCGTCTGTTGTGGCGTTGGGTAAACTACCGTTTCCCTCGATCAGCGAAGTTAAGCAACGTTGGGCGTGGTTAGTACTTGGTTAGTTATAAGGGTTGTTGAGGGTCGGTCTTCATTGACCGACCCTCAACAACCCTTATAACTATCTATTTGACGGTCAACAATACCCCACACCGAGTTAGTACTTGGATGGGTGACCGCGTGAGGAGCGGGGTCACTGATTTAAGTATTTTCTGCGTTCAATCGGACGGCAAACTCCTCCCAACCCAGGGGGATGAGGCAATGGGGAGCCATGAGCTCAGTTGTCAGACAAGTTCCGATCCTCCTTGAGACGACGTAAGCGACGGCAGCAGCCAGTTGGACGCAAATTCAGGGTGAAATTCCCTTGTTTCGTTTCGTTTTTTCGTTGTTTTTTTATGGGGTCCACTGACCAGGAGTCGCATTATAAAATCATACATTTATGGGCCCGCTGACCCAGGGCCTAAAATTTATCTGAATCAAATAGTGTGGGTCCGCTGACCAGGTAAGTATTACATTCTCAAATTGTCAGTTTATGGGCCAGCTGACCCAGGGGCTAACATTTAAATAAAACAAATAGTGGGTCCGCTCACCAGGTGTCATATCCTCAAATTATGCGTTCATACGAGCCGTTTTTACGAGCCCATTTGGGCAGTAGGAGCTTTTTGTTTTAACTGAAATTTTGGCAAATTAATCTGTTTACTATCCAAGGGGCCCAAAAGGTTTCCAGCCCGATAGGCCAAACCCAGATTGGGAAGATTTTTCTTTCTCAGTGATGAAAAATTGCAAGTTCCGATGAAAAAGGAGGACGTTTCCAAAATGTATTATCGCCCCTGAAACCGTGCGACTGACGAAATTCACACTTCATCGGCCTCGACAATCCATATATCTCCCGAGCTCGGGCAAACTTCTCGAGGATTATCATGATCCCGCATAGGAAATGCTCAACGGTGTGTTACGCTCTCGTGAAGATGTTTACCCGAAGCCGAAGAAAATTGATACACTGAAGATCCCAGTGACACGGCGCTTCGGAGAGATGAAGCCGTGAAGGTGGGAAAAGGGCGGGGCTTACTTAATCCAACTGGAAAAATATTGTCGATGACGGGAATAAGAATGTTACGGGCGAAGGGGGGCGTTAAAAGATGGCACATGTTCTCGGGAGAAGAACCGGTGAATATTGAAGAGATGGAGGATACATTTTTCTGACGTGAAATTGGAATACAAAACGAACGATGGATAATGAATCCCACATAAAATTATGTATGTCAGCATCACTTACTCATGTATGATGTTTATTGAAAATTTCATTCATAGACATAATTTATATTTCTTGTGACAGTCTGTCGCCCCAGGTGTCCATTGTTTTTGGGTCTACAGGAGAAACCCGTAGACGAAGAAGGCGGGAATCTTCTCGAGAGGTCCTCTTCCCTTCTTCCACTTCACCTTCCATCCCACATCACCCCTCTCCGGTGATGTACGAGGGGAAATGAATTAGGTCGGAACAGTTATCCTCTGCGGACAAAAGGGAGCGGTAGATATCATCCCCTCCAACATAATTTATGTTACCTTCCCGTCTCCCAGCCCTCCAACTTTTCTCCCCCCCCCCCCCCCCCCCCCCCCTCACACGGTCCCTCTTGGAAAATCCCACTCTTTACCCCTTCAACGAAAAAAGGGAGGATCAAGGGAGCGTTTTTTTATCCCGGCTCCCTTCTGTCCCCTGCTCTCCCTGGGACGCTCACATCCTCCACTTTCTAGCTAATAGCACTGACCTTGTTGCTTCCGAGTGATGAAGTTCCATTCCCTTTCAGCCAAATAACGTCGTTTCTGCCCTACTCAACACATAATTCTCTCGCACTCCAAATAAGATTCCTTAAAAGGTGCCAGAACCCTTTTAAAAGAAGGAGTATTAGTGAATAGCCGAATCAGTCTTTTCTCTACAGGAAGGAAAAAGGTGTGATGTTACAAAGCATCACGCAGTATTTCTTATAGTAACTTGTACAGATAAGTCATGTTACGTACATTGTGCAAATAGATTTTGCAATGGGATAATTCCATTTGGAAATGGAGGATTTTCGGCGTGACGTTTCCCGGGAACTCACTAAGTACATTGGCTCGCTGAAAAAATGGGGACACGACTGCCAACCGAAACTGACTAAGTACGAGCGTTAAAAACCTTACTTTTCTTTTCTCAGGTATGACAAAAAGCCCTCAGATGCAAGGCCGCAAAAGACAGCATGAGGCCCCAATGTAAGCAGGAGGTTGGGGGCGGTTCACAATAACGAACTGAGGCATTAGGATGGGATCATAGGATATTTGAAATTATCGTGGAATTTTCCCGAGTGAGCAAAACGCAAAAATCTCTCAAATTGGCTAAATATGGGAAATTGCTTCATTTTGAGCAGCTGTATCTCGGGATCTATGAATGCTAGGGAAATCGATCTAGTCTCAAAATGTTCCAAATTTTGTCTACTTTAAGAAAGGATTTTGTTTACTTTGAAGAGGTTTTTATCGAAAAAGTGGACCTTCGGGGTCAAAATCGGGGAAAACTATAAAAAGTGCGACAATGGGGTATTATCATGGATTTTTTTCAATTTTTTTTTCTAAAGTACATCCTACGAGAATAACAAAAACGACAGTCAGCCGACTGGAATCGCTTCCAAAAAGTATTATAATAATTATTTAGAGAAAGTGGAGACGTTTGAAAATACGCAGGAGTAGAACCGATCAGCTGGGTCAGTGACGTCGTTTGGTCAAGAAGGTGCTACCAACCTCGGCTAGCTGCCAAAGTTGTTACCAGTGTTGCCATCTGACAGCCCATCACAACAAACGCTATCGAATCACCGTCAATCTGATGTAATAAGACGTTAAACTATAAGTATAATGTTGTTGGAAACTTGTGGAGGGTCAGTCAAATAAGACGAGATTTTTGCCGACGTTTCAAGAGATATATTCTCCTATCATCAGTGCAAGTGCAGGGACAAGGGCAGCACACGATGTGAACCGTCGCTGTCGTACAAAATTTGTACTATTATTATTTAATAATACTCAATATGGTAGTTTACAAGACCTCACGAGTATTCTTTTGATCAGCGAACGGTACCTCTGAAGATTTTTTCCCGAAAGCCCGGTGAGTTTTTCTAAAGTACCGTAATTTGTCCACAGTAGGGACCGGTTTTGAAGGTTTTCGCAGGTTAACCATTAGAAATAGTACGTTTTTCAAACTTTTTATGGTTGGTACGTGTTCCTCACCGAATTCCCGACAGGATGACGTTGCGAAAGTGTAAATAGTTCTTGTATTTTTATTTTATTTTATTTTTTTGAAAGTCTCCCCAATCTAGTTCACATGACATGTGAATTGACATTGTGCTATAATTAGGGTGACCATAATTTCAAGACAAAAAAAGAGTACCATTTGGAAAACAACTATATTACTTTATATATCATAATATATTTAACATTGTTATAGTTACCATTATAAGTATATATTATGTTTCATGTTAAGTACCTACCTAATTTTCAAAATAAACTTTTTTTCTTATAGGAAGTTCCACAGCATGGTTGGTAACAACAATAAATTGACATAGGATAAGAAACTAAAATAAGCAAGTGATATTATACAAACGGACGTATGTAGCAAACTAAAAAAATCGTTTTTCAACTCGATTTTTCAGGAATTCATTTTTTTTTTTTTTTTTTCATTTTTTAAATCCATCATATTTTGCAGAGCCGTGAATGGCTTTGAGCGGCTGTTCGTGATTTTTCATAAACTCAAACATCTCTAAACAATTTTTCTCAAATTTTGGTAAATCTGCATTACCTCTTTCAAGGTCTCAAATTGAGACTCTAATGTCTAATCTGGATTTTTCCAGACCTGTAACTTCCAATAGTAGGACTTCGGGAGTACCACTTCAAAAAAGGAGTACCATTACTCTATTTTCATGTATCCAAAAATATGAGAGGACCCTAACTCAAAAAGTAGTACCTGTCCTCCCAAAAGGAGTAACTCTGGTTACCCTAGCTATAATATAAAGACACACTTTTTTTTTTTTTTTTTTTTTTTTTTTTTTTTAGCTTAAACCGCTTCACAGCCCTCGTATCCTCAATAGGGACATATTTATGCTTTTTTTAAACCCATTTTTCCATCCAAAACATAGAAAAAAACTTTTTTAATGGACTGTTTCATATAAATACGAAGGGTTGCCCTAGAAAAAACTACATTTTAAGACCCTTATCAAAATAACAGCTCTCAGGCTTGCGCAGCCTCGGAGCCATGGCGCTGAAAAGACAGAAACATGATGGTGAGCGGTTTACAGGTGGTAGGTAGGTAAATACCGTCAACGTGGTGGCTATATTCACATGCATCGTGGAGAGATGAGCGAGTCCACGGCCGAAGACGTCCTCATTCGATTCGGCATGGCTGAAAACTTGCCAATTGACCCAAACACCGGCTTAATTCCACTCAAAACATAACGAGTCCAAAGAGAGGGCTCATTACGTTCGGCAAAACCGCGATTTCGTCTGTATAAAGGGCAGGTGTAAAAAGAGCGAACAACCCAGGGGTTGGTCGGAGGGACATGTAAAAAGAGCGAAGGTTTCCCTTAATTGGCTTGAGACCGCATGTAAAAAGAGCGAAGGACTTTCACTTCTTTGATATCGAGGTAGGATTACCTATGTAAAAAAAGCAAAAGAGTTCATCGAAACATTTTGTAATCGAAAAGTCAGAATCAGTAAGAAGTCAAACGTCGATAAGTCAAAAGCAACAATAATAATATCAATAGTCAATAAAACAATAACATTGGATTGGTCTGGTGTTTTTAGGTTTGTTCAGGAGGATTTCGTGATAGCACGGTTCGACATCGACCGGTTTCAAGAATGGTAACCCGTAAAAACGTTTTAGCCATTTCCCTTTTTCCGTGTCGTTCGAGTACTCAGTGGTCAGTCCTAGTTTCTGTATCTTCCTCCACCAAGCCTGACATAAGTGAAAACGGCAAGCTATCAAAGTAGAGGAAGGGGGGGGGGGGGGGGGGGTCTTTTTTGCTCGCATTTTGCAGGCCTTTTTCCATGTCAGTGACTACCTTTGCGGGGAGAAAATGAAGATCGTGGCATGCACATATATCTGATAAGGCCTCAAAGCATAATGCGTACGTGTATTGCTCCTTGTTAGGGAGCAAACAAAACAAAAGGGGTACGTGATGTCCATTGAAAAAACCGTGAACGGTTAAAAATTGATAGTAAAACTTGGGGCAGTAAGCAAACGTTCCATCTATGTATAAAGCACTGGCGCTAACCAAAGCTTTCAAGTTTGTCAGGCAAGCGTACACAATGATTTCACTGTCCATATCATTTATCGCAACAAACTCTTCTAGAAGAGTCTCTTCTGCAAGGAGCTCCTTGCACGGTCCTCAAATCCATTCCTTGTAAAGCCTCTTGAACTTCCTTCCGTGTTTTGGGAAGCGTCGGAAGATGTTTCCGTCTAGCGTTGTACAAGTTTCGTTTTATTTTCACGAGGTCCGACTTCTGGAATAGCGAATTGCACATAATTGTAACAATTTTTCGAATTTGTTTTGAAAGCGTTTTCACTCATATTGCCTGATATTTTCCAGATTTTTCTCAACAATTGAGGATCATGATATTCTGATAAAATTGATATTCCCAATGCAACCCCTGCCTATAACTGTGCTAGTTAGCTCACCTACAACACTTGAGTACTTTGTTCATTCATGAGAGAACGCAAAACTTTGGCTGGCCTTTCGGACAAATCTTCTTCCGCCTTCCTTTTTGCGCTAGCACTTATCCTTCGCCTATCCATTACCCTCTCACTGATCATGTCATGATTGTCCGTTTGTCTGAGTAACTGCAGTGGGTGCCCCAATAGTCTTCAAAGACACTGAGCATGTATTCTTACAGCATCTGTGAAAAAACGTACTTTTTTGATGCCGAAACAAACCAAAAAGTGTCTGAGCTACGACCTCACAACACATCATAACAGCAAAAAAGACTTAACCTACCTCCAAGCGATTTCTCCAGTCGCAAGCTCTCGATCCTTACGGAAATAGTAACCCTCGTGATGAATCAAATTTCTACCTTGCTGCCCGGTCACAACACTCACTCCACTGGTCGTAGGAGGCTCCATCGTACTGGACACCCCAAAATGGCAAGCCTTGCCAAAATTCGCTCGTTTCAATTTATAGAAATCTGACAACGGCTTCCCTCTTCCCTAGTTAATTATGAGGCTAATAATGGCTAATTTTGGCAAGACTTGCCATTTTGGGGTGTCCAGGTTCCTCAGGGCGATTTTATCATTATAATAAATCCAGGTGACAACTTACCAGATGGTCCCTTATACGATCACCTCGTACAAACTGACAAAGCCCGTTATCACTGTTATCACCTCCCAGACGGCGGGAGTTGTATAACGTCTTCTTCTTTTGTTGTTGACTCATCATTAACATCCAGTAGACTTTCGCCCTGAACATGAATTTTAGTGTAATAGGACGCCGCCAGGGGCGATTTTAATCTCGTTCCGCCAATTCTGTCCCTATTCAAGGTACCGTCCCTATTCAGGGCGAATTACGGTAATTACAAGTCTTGTCGGTTCTCAACCTTCGAAATCGGGGATTTTTTTTCCCCCGCATACCCACAAAACTGACGTGATAATAATTACCTATAATAATTTAATATTGTACTACATATTGTACACAAACTCACGTACCTACCCACGTACTCATGCACCTACTTGTAGTTTTGGCCGGCCTGCCATACCTACTTAAACCCTTCAGTTGAGTTTGAGTTACTTTGGTGAAAATACGGTTATAGTGTGGTGTTTGCCGACGGTGCAGAGGTCTAATCCAATGAGGTGGTTAGGGTGAGAAATGACTCCTCTGCTGAGTCAAGATTATCGAGCATCTGGCATTGTTACAGATTAGGGAGCATTTGTCACAGAAGTCAATACTGCACTCTCAGCAGTACGGCTTTAGACCAGGGAGAAGTACTAATCAGGCCGCATGCTCCTTAGTAGCAGACCTTTTTGAGGCCTTGGAAAAGGGTGACAAATCGGCAATCCGCCTCCATGACCTGACCAAGGCGTTTGACCTAGTCCCTCATGATCTGTTGCTTAGGAAGCTTAAGCACTATGGCTTTGGAAGGACCTCTTTGTCCTATCTGGAGGGCTTTCTGAGCGGCTGGCAACAGGTCATATTTTTTGATGGAGTGGCCTCTAGGCCTTCAGTGATTCCCTGTGGTGTTAAGCAGGGGTCTGTGTTGGGGCCGTCTTTGTTTTTACTATTTGTTAACGACCTGGCCCACCAGTTTGACATGAACAGCCAACAGCTATTCCTATTTGCGGATGACATGACGGTGTTGGGGTCTAGCCCAAGTCAGGAAACTCTCGGGGATCAGCTCCGTTGTTCTGATCGGCTGATTCATCGCTGGTGTGAAGCCAACTCCTTGAAGCTGAATGATAAAAAAACCCAAAACTTGCACGTCTGCCTTAACGGCCGATTGGTGAACTCCGTCAATTTTCTGGGCCTTCACATCGACAACCGCCTGTCGTGGAATTCTCACATTGACAACCTGCGCCCCAAGCTGGCGTCTGCAGTCTTCGCTCTCCGTCGGTTATCAACCGCCCTCTCCTTTTCGTTCTTGCGCACGGCCTTCTTCGCCCTCTTCATGAGCAGAGCATCGTATATGATCGCATTGTGGGGTAATTCTGCGCACAGTGCCACTGTATTCCAACAACAGAAATCTGCGATCAGGTCCATTTTTAACTTGGGGGTACAATGAAAGTTGTAGGGGATATTTTAAAAAACTGGGGTGTCTGACGATCCCTGGGCTGTTTGTATATTGCTGTATTGAATACATCTGTATGAATAGAGATAGGATGAGAAGGGGCTGTGATGTGCACTCCTACGAAACTCGCTTTCGAAACAACTTTTGCCCACCGCCATCTCGGCTTTCTTCTTGCTTGAGGTCAAACCCTCTTCAGACTGGCGCTAGATTTTTCAACCATCTTCCTGAATCTATCCGTATCCTACCTAATAAACTTCTCCTGGCGACCATCAAAAATTCTTTAATTCTAGCAGAATTGTACATTGTTAATGATTTTTTTACTGTTATGTTTTAGAATCTTTCTGCTGGTTTCCCTTTTTGTAATTTGGCCTGTCTGGTTCTTGACTTGTTAATCTGTTGGTCTGCAATTTGTTTTGTTTTTTTTAATTGTTATTAATCTCGACGATTGTATTGCCTGCTGGCTTCTACAATAAAAAATTGATTGATTGATTGAGTAGTCAGCAGAGGAGTCATTTCTCACCCTAACCACCTCAAAATACGGTTATTTTCGTGTGGCTTCCTAACTAACCCTCTCAAGGGTCAATGACCTCCACTTGATGACCACATTCAGACTTGAGAGTGAAATTTAACTGAGCACATCCGGAGAACGATGGTGGGGGGGGGGGGGAGAGAAAAGGGTTGGGGGACGTTAACCCTGAAAATAAGTGCGGAAGGGGAGTATGAATCGCGAACAGGCCGGGGACCAACAGGCTGGTGATGGTAGGGTTATTAGGGCCGACCCACCCAAACTCGGGTCGGGGGATTAGCGGGAGGTAAATATAAGAGGGAAATGGTGTGTGGTGGTAGGGGGGAGGGGGGGTTGGTCATTGAGGGGTAAGTGAGGGTCAAATGGTTGGCGTGGGGTTCATTCAGTACAAGTGTCCCCGCGGCGTCGATGATGAAGCCTCTTCTGCTCACTAACCCCCTCCCCGCCCCCCCTCCCACCATAACCATAACTATTCTCACCCCCACCCTATCATACCATCCATTCATAGGGTCCCACGTAGTTATTGAATTTATCGCGTTAGGATTGTGCCCGTATTTTCACCCGGGATCCACCCGACGGAAGATACCGGGAGGGGGTGGAAAAGGTGTCGCCGTTACTGGGTTGTGGGGGGTCGACTACTATGTGGAACGGGGGGATTCCTCCACACCACAGGCTCTTCCGCGGCATTGAGTAATTTACTTTCATTGTGTTTTAATCCGCGGGGTCCCGAACCGGCCGAACTGCGTTACACAAAGCTTCCGATCGCTTTTTATGCCCCTTTAAATATCAAAGGGCTTCCACCCCACGACTACCCCCCCCCCCCCCCCCTCACGTGACTGGTCCCCACCGATGCACTCTCCCCGAAAGTTATCCCCTTTTTGTAACGCTGTTCCTTTCTCTCGATACCGGACGACCCGTTTTTCATCACTTTTCTCTCCGGTGGATTTATTCAAACTTAAAAAAAAAAAAAAAAAAATCGGCGAGCATGTGGAGAGATATCTCGGATTTTAAACGTCCCACCTACATAGTTGAATACGTGAAGGCATTTCATACGAGCCGATGAACGTGGGGTTTTTCTTCACTGGCACGCTTTACATCTGACTGAAAAAAAAAAAAGATTTGTTCATATACCATTAGTTGATGGGAGCATCCCACTGTGTGGTGATTGAACCCTAACCACGGGTTCGTTTCTAGGTTAATCAAATTAAATTTCACTGGTCTACAAAACAAGCCATCAATTGAAGAGCGCAACCTTTCTGTTACTACGAAACCAAAACCGTAACTAAGAATTCCTAACTTGACACACGGTATCTAACGACCAAACTATGTCGTCGGGATCGGACGAATCGTCGACAACGGAGGTGATTTTGATAGCCTATAACCACCCCCAGAACTCGCTGATCACAATGAGACCACCCTCATGAAAATATGTTCAGCCGTTCGGGCGTGATGCTGTGATACACAAACACACAAAAAAAAAAACATGTCGAAAAGGTTGCGCTAAAAAGTGTTGAAAAAGATTTTTGGATTTTTTTTTTTTCTCGATTTTTTTTTTTTTTTCAAAATAATTTTGAAAAAAGAAACAATAATAGTTGTTTTGTTTTGTCCCAGGAGGTCAAATATTTTGCAAGTACGAAACAATAATTATTATTGTTTCGTACTTGCAAAATATTTGACCTCCTGGGATCCTTCAAAAATCCCATTTGTAGCCCCATGAAAGCCCTTTAGATCGCAACAATGAAATTAGATCGTCCCGGGACCCCAAAAGATGGATTCTACGTCTAAAAATACTTCGAAAACGACACCTAACTCGATCTCATAGCCAAAAGCCTTCAAAAAACCCTCCCGTAGCCCCATATTAGCCCCATAGCGCCCCACGGGTTTGGTCGATCGGGCAGAAAACCTTGCGGGCACAACTAGATGGTAAACCGAGTATTTTGTCAAAATTTCAGATTCTTAAACAAATTCCTACAGGTAGGACGTTGTGGCAGTAGGTCTACTGCCCAAAACGGCCCGGACGGCGGACTGCGTACGGCGGACGGACATTTCGGATTTAGAATGTAGACCTGTTGAAACGGATAATGTCAAATTTTGAGGCCGATCGGAGTCGTCGACCTCTGTCGCGAAAACATGGGTGTATTATTCCAAGAAAAATAAACCAAAATCTGTATTTTTATAGTGTTAGGACAGAATACGGATTCTTCGTCAACAATTTCTCAGACTACTCAAAATTTTATCAGTGCGTGCAGCAAGTAACAATTATAATATTATCTCCCCAAGAACAAACAATATTGTTTGTTCTTGGTGAGATTCAGCCACTCAGAAACTCAAAAGTTGTCTCCGAGCCTAGTGCAATATAATCAGCCCCAACTGCAAGAACAACATAGCTGCTTGAATGAGCCTCAGTTCTCCCGGCGCTGTATAAAGTGGCTAATTAGAAATTAAACTTTTTAAGGACGGGGCGAGGAGGGGGCTTAAGGCGCATTGTAATGTTGTTCCGCACGAGAAAATTACGCGGTTTCTTCACAAGAAAAGAAACTCCGGAAGTGGAGAGACTTCACATCTCTAGTTGGGAAAGTTTCATCCCCCCCTGAGGAAATCCTCCCTAAGGAACCCTCTCTTTCCAACCACTTAACCGCAAAGTCATAATCTGGAGAAGATCAAAATTATTCAAGTATGGTGGCTGCGGAGTTTCTGGAGGAATCTTAATCCCGATGATGATTTGGTTTGTTCCTGTAGAAATGTCTGCAGTATCGAAGTCGCACAGTGCCGTAAGACGGGGTTACTATGTGACAGATTTTGAGGTTTTTCCAAAATTTCGTCACCTTAAAAAGTTTTTTCCGGGTTTTTATATTTTTCCCAGATAGCTACACATCTTGGCTTTCGATTCCTGGCTTTTTTTAAATTTTATGTTTATTAATAATGGCTGTACGAATTTTTTGTGTCACATTCTTGCCCCACCAGGGGGGGCAACTATGTGACAAACACGTTTTTCCTCCTAAAACACTGTAAAACTCGTCCCTGTCCTATTGTTGTCTTGCAAACTCACCACCAAACGTTTCCTAGAACACAAGATCGATTTAGGGTTTGAAAAAACCTGAAAAAAACGCTGAAATATAATTTATTAAAACCTAAACACCCCCAAACAACAACGCACTCACTAAAATCACCAAAATGTTGAAAATCCAAGTGAAATAAAATGGGGAAAATACATTTTTCGTAGTGTCAAATTGTTAGCCTCCTCCTGAAAGAGGTTGGCTGGTGTCACATAGTTACCATGGAATCCACACTTTTTTTTACATTTATTTTCGTATTTGACGCAATTTGGGGGATATTAAAAAGCTTTTTATCGGAATGTGTTGCCAAATAGTTGCTTAGAAACGAAAAAATGCTCACTTGACGCAGATGAAGTGCTGCTCTGGTGCACGACCCTTATTTTCTGACTTTTGTAACCTGACGTTGAAAATGAAGTTTTGGAAACCACTTCGTAACCTCCTCCCAAACGAAGATCTTGACAACTTCATAATTTTCCGTGTCTTGTATACAACCATGGAAGACAAAAAAAAATTGGAGACCTTCTGAAATTCACTTGTAGGCCTATTATTTTAAAAAATATGTTGAAATTCTGCGTTGTCACATTGTTCCCCCACCACAAAGTAACCCCGTCTTACGGTGGTGCAAAACGGCCTTATGTTGGGGAAAAGAAAAAAAACACTGAAACCCTCATAGGAAATTTGACTCTGATCACGAATATACCCCATGTACAAACAAACAAACAAAATGTACAAACCGCCATGTACAAACAAACAAAAAAAAACTAGGTAACATCCTTGTACTGATGTGTTTTTTTTTTGTTTTTTTTTTTTTTTTTTCAGGGAAAACCAGGCGTAATGGAAGAATCCCCAGCCGTACTATTAATGGTAAAATATAACTCCGCCACTCCTTAGCTCTACAGACAGTACATAACAGTATTTTGTCTGTTCCATTCCAAACAGTTCCCCTCCCCTGTTTTCTCCCTTATTGCATACAAGATTGAGTTTCCCCTTCCTCGACTAAACATGAAATTTATTTAGTAGGAGTTGCCGTCCCAAGGGCCCACTTTTTTACTCAGACATGATTTATTCTTTTCGAGTGCAACACCAGTGCCTTTGGAAGGGTCGTATTCCTCTCTCGGATTCAAAGGTCCCTTTAGGGGGAGGAGTTTTTCAATGGTGGCCTTATTGAGGCTGACCGGAACTGAGGGGTTGCTTTTTTTTTTTTTTTTTTTTTTTTTTTTTTTTGCTGGGAAGGTAGACGGAAAACTTTATCACCGCCCACATAGTCTTCAGAAACCTTCGGAGTTTCTCTTACTACTTTTCAGCCACAATCAACTTGAGCTCGGTACAAGTGCTTACAACTTGGCGATTGAATTTGACACGCTAACAAAGTCCAGGCGGTTGTTTATTTCAAGCGACGATTCGAATACTCCATTTTGTGGAGAATCCATTCTCACTGTCGCTCTGTAACGTACATCAGAGAACGGAAGACGCAAGTGCTTCTCGCTCGCCCTCTAGGCCGCGAACGATCGCTTCCAACCGCGGTTGGAAAGAGGGAGCTGCTCCTTCCCTACACGTCATGACAATTGGTCACCCGGTCAGTCTTGCTCGCGCGACTATTTGATGACGCGTACCCAGAGGCGTCGATTTCGAGGTACTGCGAGTACTCACTCATATTGCCAACACCGGATTCACGGTTCTAAAAGAAGCACTTCTGAGCCACAAATCGATTCCTAGTCCAAATTAACTTGGAAAAAGACACCTCCTTCTTCTCCCAGGCTCACCAAATACAAGTTTCTTCAGCCTCGTAAAAGCCTCACAGGCTGAGAACGTGAGGAATACAAAAGAGGCGCTTACCTACCAACGCCATTGCCGAATTATCGAAAAAGGCCATTCAATGAAATTTTGATTTCAATTTATAAGCATATTTAGCACAAGGCTATGAACAGGCGCCTGATATGTGATGATCAGATTCACAAAATGCGAGAAATTTGGTTACGAAACTACCTACTACTTACAGGGGCGGTTATGGCTCTTGTTTACATTTACCCCGCCTGACCCTGCTTCGTATGGACTGCCTCTACGGTTGGCTTTTTGACTCTTTCAGGTTAGGTAGTAGTAACCTTTGTCATTTTTTGCCTCAACGCCCGATTGTTTTATATTTGCCTGAGGTCCAAATTATATCGATTTATTTATATTCTGTGCGTCGATTAGTCGGAATATCGGTAGAATGTTTAACAATTTTATCGACATCAAAATTTGATCTCGATACTTTTTCTTCGATACACATCCCTAAACTAAGTTAGGTACATCAAGTTTTGTTGTAGTTATGTGTGTCAGTTTTAGGTCCACACGATGAAGGTGACACTTAGGGGGGGTCTGACCAGAACGGCGATGGAAAAAGGCGCTTTGCCAATAAAAGGGTTGAATGGTGTGGAGAAAAGAGTCTTTGAGGGGGAGTGGGGGGTGTCTGATGGGTAATGGGTAGCGTGGGCGTGAAGGGCGAAGTGTCGGTAGTGGGGAGAGAGGAACCGTTTTGAGTGCGCTTCCTAGCAAAAAGGAATCTCCCCTTCCCCCGCCGACAGTGCGGCGGTTTGCCGAAGGGTTGGCAACCAGGAGACAGGCGAAACCGGGACCTCCAAATGGTGGGCAAAGACGGGGTTAGCCCCGTTGGGTGGGGGAGGAGAAGGCTCCCGGCTCCCCCGTACATGCCTTAACCGCAAGTCTTCCCAGGCCAAAGTCTCAGCCCCCACCCCCCGTCGCTCCCCTCTCTGCTGCCACTTGATAAATTAACCAAGCTTCCAGAATTAATAGGCTTGAACTCCCCCGCAAGCCAACTTTCCAATGGGCTTTAAATCATTAGGAAATTCAATAAAGGAAACTTGTAAGATACAGTCGGGGGAAGTATTTTTCTTTTGGACAAAGATATCTGTCTTTTAACGATTCCCCAGCAACAATGGATTGGGCGTCCTTTGAGGAGGGAAACCCATGAAGGAGGGAACAGCGAGTTGATATAACACCATTAAAGTCCCTCCTCATAATTTTAGCATCAATTTAAGAATCAAAATAATATTCGCAATCTGAATCAACAGGCTTTTATTAAATACGTAAAAGTCTGTTGATGAAATTTTCATGAAAATGAAATTATTATTCCTCCAATTTCTGTTTTTTTTTTTTTTTAAATGTTTTTTTCCGACCCAAGCGATCTCATAATGTTTCGTATTCTCAAATAATAATAATTATTATTATTCTCAAATAATAATTATTATTTACGGGCAAGCCAAAATAATTACATTTAACACAATACGCCATTCTAGCTGGGGGTCGAGGAAGACAACAAATAGAGAGAGCTACCTATGGTCTGTCTGCATTGGGCTCCGACCCTGATCCTAGCGGCCAGCGAGAGAACCAAAACACGCGGAATTTTTCCCCATTTGAGAAATTTTCTGGGTGGTGTTATCCCTTTTAAGCAGCACACCTGGGAGTAATTTCTCCCCACAATCCAAACACATGGAGCATAATATTTATATTATAAATTGAGCATAAAAGTTTTTCGATCATATTTGGTGATTTAATTAGGGAGATTGTGAAATGAGCCAACAACAAAAGTGTCAAAAGAGCCCATCCCTGCCATTGGTCATTAGCCTAGTGTACCAGTCAAAAGAGCCAACGTTTGAACTAACGAATCTGTGACACAGTACGAAAAGAGTCAAATAAACGGAAGAGGGCGAATTTAACAAGCCATCAATTGAATTGAATAGATGAGCGCAACCTTTTTGTTATTACGATATATTTAATGAGCGAGAGAACTTGTACAACGGCGAAGACAATACCCAATTGTCGCCACCTTGTGAAACATCTCCGGACTCCAACGCCAGTACCTCATCTGAAGACAACTTCTAAAGTAAGTATCTTACTTTTCTTACTTTTCCGGGCCAACAAACATGTTTATCTGTCGTTTGTAGGCCATTGCTGATAACATATTCAAGTAGCAGCAAGTTAAAGGTGACAAGGTAATAGTAAACAATTACCAAACATACATGTCGAAGAGGTGAGCGCACCTTTCCATTTTTTGGAAAACGGTTGCGCTAAAAACCAAGAAAATTCTTAAATACTATATAAGAATTTTCGTGGTTTTTAAATCGTTACAGATTTTCGTTACAATATACACTACAGTCCCGTACACATAACGATCCCCCAACCTCCAATCCCTGGATTCCGGGTGAAGTAATCACTACCTAATTTCCCTTATTGTGCGGTCGGGTTCTGTCGACAGCTGTCCAACTTCTGTCGACAGACACAGTTAGACCTGGAACAAACCTAAGGAGACACATTTTATGGTATTTCACTCTTGATGTCTTCAGGTTCTCAGAAAAATTAGGGGGAGTACATGAGGAAACAAGTCTGAAACACAAAAGTAGTGATGCGACATCCATAGAAAAAATCGATGCATCGACTTACAAAAGTTAGGCACAATTTAGCAACAGCAATGAATAACCGTGAAGTTATTAAGTTTAAATTGGTAAGTATTTTCTATCCTAAGGAAAACGCTTGCATACGAGTCTGCAACACATCAGGACATTTTGTCTTTAGTTCGTTGCTAGTGAACCAACCGTAACGCTTTTGATTAACGCTTTTTTCGTTTATGTGCAGTAAAGACATAAAATGTCAAAAATGGAAAATCGAAGTGGACACTTGACAACCAAGTTGAAGACCCTGTGACTGCTTTTGAAAAGCAATCTTATTCAACACTCGCTTTCGTTCTTTTATGATGTTAGCTTACTGATGTGAGTTAGATGTTGATCGAAGTTGTCATTAGTAATGACAGCTCATTAGTAATGAGCAAATGGAAGTTTACAATTACCCCATACATTTTTCCCTATGGAGTAAATATAAACAAATGGCTTTTTAAGCGTTTCCATTGGTCGAACGATTTCAATCGATAGCTATCAATTAGGTAATTAATATAATTAACTTTAAAGTAGCGGTTTTTCGTAAATGGTTCGTTCATTTTGAACATACCTACTACATTAATAAATTGTATTATTTTCAGATGCCTTGCCAGTTTAATTTGATTATAAATAGGGTGAACAACAGTCACTCGTTAGAGTAAAAACATGCTATTATCACGAGAATAATTAATAGTCTAGATAAATGCGACTAATAAATTCTGGTGGCTGTCACGGAAAATTGGTGGAAATGACATAGCCAAAATTGACTGTGCGACATATCTCGGAGTCGATCTTGATACCAGGCTGACGTGGTCCAGGCACATCTCCAGGCTGTGCAGTCAGGGTGAAAAGCACTTGTTCCTCCTAAACCGACTCGCTGGAGTGCATCTCAGGATGTACTTGCCACAGCTTTTAAGACCTACGTACGCCCTTCAATGGAGTATGGTGCTGAGCTCTTTGTCACGGCATCTGATGCCGCTCTGTCCAGGCTGCGTATTTCCAATCTGTACACCGTTTGAGCCCCAAGGCGGGGTCGAAATCGTTAAATGGTTTGGAGTGCGCTTTTGCCTCCAAACTGTACACTGAATCAGCCCAGAGCTGGAGAGGTGGAGTCGAAATGGTGGAGGGTTTTGAAGCGCTTCTGCCCTCCAAAATGTACACTGGTTCAGCCCCAATAAGAATCAACATCAAAAATCTTACGCAGCATTGTTACTCACAAAGCTGTTACCTTCAGTAAGTTTTTCACCATTAAAAGGAGTAAGTTTTTCACCATTAACATGATTGTACAGCAAAATAACCGGATTGATTCAAAGCCACACGTGCTGAAATTTGAGCAAACATTTTTGAATGTCAATAAGTTGAGTACCTACCTACATACTAGTTTACGGCATAGAAGGCAGATGGATCTTCGTTGGTATTGGAATAATTATATTCTATTAATTGGAGGCTCTAAGTATTAGAATTATTCTAATACCTATGGAATTACCTTGCAGACTTATTCTAATACCTACCTTGTTCCTAGAACAAGGAGAATTCTAAGCGAGTAAGCGAAGGGGTTGGCAGGGGGATTTTGAGAAATATGTTGGTGATGGGGAGGAGGGTATGTCTTGGAATTTCTCGGGGTTGAACCAGTGTACATTTTGGAGGGCAGAAACGCATCACAAACCCTCCACCATTTCGACTCCACCTCCCCAGCTCTGGGCTGAATCAGTGTACAGTTTGGAGGCAAAAGCGCACTCCAAACCATTAACGATTTCGACCCCGTCTTGGGGCTCAGACGGTGTATAGATTGGAAATACGCGTCCAGGCTGGCTGTGACCCAAAACAAAGCTCTCCGCCTCGTTACTGGTTCCCCCCCTTTTCTACCTACTCCAATAGCGGCCATGGAACTGCAAAGTGGAATCGAGCTCGGACGGGAGGCCGCTGCAGTTAAGATGCATGAGCGCCTGAAGAGAGGAAAGTCCGAGTACTGGCAGCGATACCAGCCTGCAACGGAGAGGTTGTCCACTCAGCACACCTTTGCCTCGAAGGTGCAGGGGCTGGCCCTTTATGGAGTGCTGGGAGAAGCTGACAGACAGTCATTACCGGCTGTGGCTGAATTGACCCCACGAAAGCATGCCCGAGGATCATTAATCTTGACAGAGCATGTCGACAAACAGAGAACACCCCCAGCGATGCTAAACGCTGTTTTCCTTGAAACCCTGCACTTATGGTATCCGCAAGAACACTGGCTGCATACAGACGGCTCAGCCAGAGATGCAAGATCAAACGCAGAGGTTGGAGTAGGTATACTGCTCTCGCTTTCAAATCTCACTCCCTGTGGTGAAACTCTCCAGCAATTTTGAGGGAGAGGTCTGTGCAGTGAAGCTAGCAGTGAAACGCCTGCTTTAGCTGGGCGATCGCCAAGTTGTTATTTTTGTAGACTCACAAGCTACCATCCAATCGCTCACAGGCAATGGAACAACTGACGTTGCTCTGGTCCTCCAGTGCCGATCCACCATTGAGCAGTTATTGACGAGGGGCTCCCAACTGGTGCTGCAGTGGGCTCCCTCGCACTGCCAAATAGAAGGGAAATGAGAAAGCGGATGCACTGGCCAAAAATGGATCGCACCTACCGCAGCCTGACGTTCCTGTCCCTTACAGCACAGCTAAGCGCCTGGTCGACGCCACGAAGAAGGTCCTGGTTCGGGAGGCCCACGAGAGAGCTGCGAAGGGAAAGCAATGGGCCTACTGAGTGAGCCAGTGCCGAAAATGCTGCCCAGAAAGCCAAGTGTGGCTTGCTTTAGGATTCAAACTGGGCATGATTTCCTGGCCAAGCATCTTTGCAGA
The DNA here is from genome assembly GCA_955831195.1 of Pilophorus perplexus. Classification (NCBI taxonomy): domain Eukaryota; kingdom Metazoa; phylum Arthropoda; class Insecta; order Hemiptera; family Miridae; genus Pilophorus; species Pilophorus perplexus. The sequence continues at coordinate 5,014,413 of OY037017.1, forward strand.
ATCGGTGTCTATGACAGTTCAATCTGCACTCTTTGCCATCGAGACGAAATGGCATTCCTGCATTTAGACGCATGTCCGGCCTTGCAGAACATAAGAGAATGAATAAGAGACGACGACACCATCTGGAGTAAAAAATCAACACTTTATTGGGCTGCTCGAGAACGGATGGCCACAAAGCCCCGTATACGGCGAGGTTGAAAAAAAAAACAACAAAAAAACTAATAAACTGACTAGGACTGATAAGTACCTGTTCACAATTACCCCATAGTTTCTGAAGTAAATGTAAACGCTACGGGGTAATTGTAAACAGGCTCTCAATCACCCTCAAATGCAGTCAGAGCGAAAATGTTGAGTTTTTTTAATCTAGAGATAATCACTGTTTGTATTGTTATCACACAACTTTGTCCCTCGGAGTTAACCCCAGAAGTAAAGGAGAGGTTGAAGTTGAAAAATCGCAATTTCGTTTACAATTTCCCCACCTGGCCCTATCTAAGAATATTAAATGCTGCGTTTTTCATATCATATCAGCATTATAATAAGTATGATTTCAAATGTTTTGAGGTGAGTCTGGAGGCATCTGTTGGGGAAAGGCCGTCAGACCGGTGTCCATCCTTAAAGTGTTTCCTGAAGCAGAATTGTCGTGATGAGTTGAGCTTGTGGTCTGAGGGATTACGGGTTGCGGCCGTGAGGAGGGACGAACGCAAAATTAAAGGCCCTATGAGCGTAGTAACGTAAGGGCTACCACCGAGGATGAGTGAGAGCATCCACCAAGTAAAAGCATAGATATCTCGACAGTTAGTGGGAACCATGTCCCTTGAATTCCATCGAAGAGATTTTACTAGAGGAGTGATTTTAGCAGAACATGTTGCATATGAATAACCCGTGACGATGTCTGAAATGTTTAGCAATACTTCGCTGACAGCAATTACGATGCACATGAGAACGGCTCAGGTCAACGTATCTTTCCAGTTTGGGCCGGGTAGGAATGTGTGGCGTGTTTGCAGCGCGGTCATAAACCCCCTGTCTGCTCTTTACGAGCTTCTGCCCTCCGCCTCGGTCCCTTTTCCGCGTTGAGTCGGCCGTTTATCATGCGTGACTCGAACATCAGTCACGTAGAGGAGTCGGATGCCGCTGTGGAACCCTCAGGAATTAAGGGCGGCAGGAGGTGTGTCAGCCCACCGGCCGTGTAAGGCCTATGCAAAGTTAAAATCCCTTCTGCCCTGCTACCCTTGACTTGTTTCTGATATTCCAAAACGTTTGCTCCATTACAGGTATTCCAGGTTATTACTCCATGCTGTTGGTTTATTACTGAAATTTTGACAAAATACTCGATTTACCATCTAGTTGTGCTCGCAAGGTTTTCAGCCCGATCGCCCAAACCCGTGGGGCGCTATGGGGCTAAAATGGTGCTACGGGAGGCGTTTTTTGAAGGGTTTTGGCTATGGGGTCGAGTTAGGTGTCGTTTTCGAAGTATATTTGGACGTAAAATCCATTTTGGGGGGTCCCGGAAGATCTGATTTCACTGTGGGGATCTATAGCGCTTTCGTCGGGCTACAAATGGGATTTTTGAAGGATCCCAGGAGGTTAAATATTTTTCGAGTAAAAAAAAAGCATTTGGAAAAAAAAAACTTAATAAAAAAAAACATTTTTGAAAAACTTTGTTTTTAAATTTTTTTATTGAGAGAATTGAAGTTTTGCACAAGTAACCTACGTCAAAGAATAATAAACCATTGTGTAAAATTTGCAGCGTTTTGTCCTCATAATTAATACGATTTTGCGAAGACGCCAATTTTCCACAAGTAAACCCTTACAATGCCGACCCGAGGTGGGTTCTCACCAAGAAAAGAGCTTCAGGGGTCGTGGAGGTCGCTAAATGTTGAAAACAGGATTAAACTTCGCTGGAGGGGCCGCGGCAGCTGGTTTTGCTCACTAATTCGAAGAGCGGAAGGACCCGAATGGCTTCGAGGGAGTCCATTATCAACTTGGGCAATCCCCGGGATTTCTCCGAGAAAACACTCGACCCCGGAGGTTGCTGAAATCAGTCGTTGACTCATTTTTTTATCTCCCTACCACTGATCGATATCATTCTAGATAGATATTAGGCCTATGTATTTGGTGAGTGAATACATATCACGTACTCGGTGAAGTGGATTGTACGCAAGTAGTTCCGACAGGTGGAAAGGCTTTGCAGGGATGACTCACTATAGAGGCTTCTATCAGTATGGAGCATAGACATCAAAGATGATCCTCGAGGCGCATTGGTTAAACAGACCGGCCGTACACAGCAATCAACAGTTCTACAGCGTCTGATTAGTCTATTACATCTAGGATTACTCGTAGCCACCTTTGAGCTTAATGGGCTTTGTTGGTTAGAGAATGCAGCCCAATACATGGATTTCGTCTCAGCTATTCGCTCTCCCTAGTAAATTGAACACTGTTAATTCCGGCATGTTGAAGGGGAGTGATGAGATTATCGTGTAATCTTGAATCCTCATTTACTCCCATTTTTGCATAATTGTACGTGAACATAATAATGGATAATGGTTATTATCCACAACTGAGAGCCATTGTTCGAGTGAGATGCTGTACCGGGCGCCACTATTTACTTTATTAAAATACAAAGCGGTTGTTTGCCGACGGTGCAGAGGTCTAATCCAATGAGGTGGTTAGGGAGAGAAAACGACTCTAAATTTACTGGTTTGGATACTAAATTGTTTATATAATTGAACAATTTGAAGCGTGGGGAACCGGTTTCGAGCAACTAAGCTCAATGAATCAGGGGCGGATAGGCAGGTCGGGCGATCGAGCGACGCCCGAGGGGCCGAAGATCCTGAGGGGCCGGTTTGAAGCTGGAAAAATTTTATCCTAACTAAAACATGTGATTGAGACCGACAAGAGAAAACTGCAAAAACGCCGATTTGGTTGGAACCTCTGGGTGGATGGCAAGTGAAATAAATACTTAATTTGTGCTACAAGGTTTTAAAATCTCGTGGCCTCGTCATTTGCAAGGCTCTTTTCGATTTGCAAATTTTTGGCAACACTTTCAACGACCCAAGTCAAATATTACAGGAGTTTTTCTAAAGTTAAAACCATGAAAACAGGGCTGAAGCAAACTCTAGATAGGTATAACAAACTGGAGGATCTCATGTTGATGGGTTGCGAGCAGTAGCATCTGGCCAGAGCACTGAGCCGAGTGGCTTCGATCGTTTCCGGCCCTCCTCACCATCGCCTACTGCTTACTAGTACTGCTTTACTTACTTACTTGGTCACTTTTCCCTCATCAGCGACCGTGTGTGAGCGTTATGTGATCCCATTTCAGTTAGATATTCTTGGAGTAATACACTTTGGTATTTGCGATGGGGGTCAAAAATGTTGAAGACGATCAAAATTGTTTACCCTCGGTTTTGGAATCTAGGGGAATCCTACACATCTTGTAGTTTCCAAAACTGAAACTCCGCCGTCCACGACGTTTTGGGTAGTAGGAATTTATTTTAAAATCTGAAATGTTTGACAAAAGACTTGGTTCTCCTTGTAGTTGTACCACCAAGGTTTTCAGCCCGATAGCACAAACCCTCGGAGCTGTGCAGAACTAAAAACCGTCTATAGGAGGGATTTTTGTAGGGTTTCATCTATGGGATCGAGTTAAGTGTCATTTTCCGAGTATTTTTAGGGGTCCAAAAGCATCCGATTTGGGGCTGTGGGGATCCATGGGGCTTTTGAAGGATGCCAGGATGTCGAATGAGGACTTGTTTTCGGAGTAATCTTAATAATCAAATCTATCTCAAGGGCCGGTCAAAACCGCCTATCCGCCTTAGCTCATCTACAGCTACACCTACAGCAACTACGCTACAAATTGTTTAGTTAAATAAACAATTTAGTATCCAAACCAGCAGAGGAGTCGTTTTCTCTCCCTAATCACCTCATTTAATAAAATATACAATTTCCGGAGCCTTGCAATCGCCAAAATCTGTTTTTTTTTTTTTTTTTTTTTTTTAGTTAAGTAGATCAAACAAGAATGTTTTTGACTGCAATTCACTATTTAAAAAAAATTTTCCTCCACCATCTTACTGAAATTTTTTGCAGCATCAATTTTTTCAAACCCTTCGAAACCGGCGCGGGTGATTCTCTGAAAGTTGCCACATTTGACCCATCAATAATTGATAAAATATTTTCCATGGAAAACATCCCTGATTTTCGATTTTTTCTTTTTCTTCTATTATCCGCATATTTATTGCTCCATTGAATTCCCCGAGTTCATCTGTTGGTTTTCATGGTTGCCGGGGCTTAACTTTTTTCATCCGTATTCCTTGTGCTAAATATTGAGGGTGGCGCCCAGCATGAACATGCGCTCGGTACAGCACTTAACCCTACTTGGGGGGCTCCCGTGCCGAAGGTGGCTAAGGCATCCGTCTTCAACACACAAGATCGAGGGATCGAATGAACCTCTCTTGGGAGTCCTCTGGCAGGGCAAAAATTTCTGGTGGACCGGTCAATACATGCCTCCGTTTGCTGAGAACGTTAAGCTACCCACAGCAATCTACGGCTGAGGAGGGAGAGCTGGGGGCCGCTGACCCAGCTTGTCGACGGACCTACAGTCGTAGTGATAAGTCCTTGTAGTAGGGATTGGACCTCGACCACCAGAAGGCAAATACAGTCATCGGTATACCATATCAGTGAACAATGTATCGTCCGGGCGTAAGTTCAAGGTGAGACTCCGTTGATTACCTGGTAGGTAAACATCGTCGTCTCTCCCCTGGTTGGTAGCCGTTCCCACAAAAAAAAAAAAAAAAAAAAAAACCCTACTTGTAAAAGTCACCCTTTGTGAAGGAATTGCTGAGGAATAAGTAATTATTTGACCCCTTGCAAGGGCTGTGTCCTCTTCCGACACCACCCTGCTGACCCTGTCATGTTCTCAGCTCAGCGCTCTCTCCGGCCGCACGAAGAAACACATTATTTAGTTCAACTCCGCGCGACCCCAAAACAACCAGGACGCATTCCCCAGCGGGACGACCCTAATGCTGCCCAAGGAAATGTTAATTAAGTTCCAAACCAAAAGCGGGCACGCCGAGTCCAGAGGTTGATGTTTTGTCAGTAAATTGATGTTTTAGCATAATGTAAACCCTCTGGTCCCTCTCTTTATCACAAACCCCCCCTAAAATGGTTGTTTCCCAGTACAACAACGTCTACTCGATATTATTTGACACTCCCCTCCTCTTATCATCGCTGTTGAAATTACTCTGGTCAGCCAACACAGGAAATTAACTACCGGCCGAATCACTTCGTGGAGTGATATAGTTTATTTCTTCATTTGTATTCCACAGTAGACCTGGTAATTCCAGACCAAATGTACTTATTGCATCTGCAAATTCGATTCTTTGTATTTTTAGAAACTATACCACTTTCTGGTTCGAATAAAATTTATTCCAAATGAGATTTTTTTTTGGAATTTTTCTTTCACAAAAATATTTTTGTTTTTTCAAAAATTTGTTTTTTTTTTACTTGAAAAATATTTGACCTCCGGGATCCTTCAAAAATCCCATTTGTAGCCCTATAAATCGCAACAGTGAGATTGGATCGTTCCAGGATCCCCAAAAATGGATTCTACGTCCAAAAATACTTCGAAAACGACACCTAACTCGATCCCATAGCCAAACCCTTAAAAAAAACCTCCCGTAGCCCCATCGCGCCCCACCGGTTTGGGCGATCGGGCTGAAAACCTTGCGTGCACAACTAGATGGTAAACCGAGTATTTTGTCAAAATTTCAGATTAAAAAAAATCCTAATGCCCAAAACGTCCCAGACGGCGGACGGACGTATCGGTTTTGGAATGTAGACCTCTTGAAACGGATAATGTCAAATTTTGAGGCCGATCGGAGTCCTCGCATATAAACACATAAACCAAAAATTAACCGGACCTGTTCTTCGCGTTTTTAAATGACTTCAAATGTGTGTACCGCCGCTGATCTGGACTACTCGGAAGAGGGCAAAGCATCAACGATGCTGCAATATCACAGAATGGCATTGGTGAGTCAATTTTCTGATTTGAGCGAACTTTACATTAAACCTTCTGCGACTATCACACGACTCCCTGGGAAGCCATGGGATCTACACCCACGGATGGTCCACTGGATCTACACTGCGATAGTTACTATAAGGCCCATACTCACGTACTGCTGTGTAGTGTGGTGGCCGAAGGCCAAGCAGGTGGGGGCGATCAACACCTTAACCAGTGTTCAGCGCCTTGCATGTCTGGCCATCACAGGAGCGATGCACGGTACACCAACTGCCACAATGAAAATACTATTGGGACTAACTCCCCTAGACATCTTCATAAAGGGGGAGGCAACCGTGGTTTCCTTAAGGCAAAAGTGGAACAAAACCTGGAAGGAATCATCGGGTTTACCGGGCACTCCAGAATCACGGGTTTTGTGAAGGACCCACTACTTGAGATGGTGGCAGACATTACACCCAAATTCCTTCCAGAACCCCACCGCTAGACGTCGAAATCTGATGTGGAGAGGGCCGGAGGTAACCAAGTGCTGTCCCAATGACATAATCTGGTATCTGTATACAAACAAAAATAAAACCACAAATGGAGACAGGCGTCGGATTATACGGGGCTGCACCCAGGTGGAGCTACTCAGCTCCACAAGGGAATAATGCCTCGTTCTTCCAAGCCGAAGTAATTGCGATTGACGCAGGGGCTAGAGAAAGTCTGAGAAGAGGGCACATCGGAGCCCACATACGCATACTCTCGAACAGGCAAGCGTCGATCAAGGCACTAACAGCTTCAACCATCTCGTCAAGAGTGGTACAGGACTGTGTGCAATCACTCAATACCTTGGCGAAACGCAACAGGGTCTCCCTGGAGTGGGTGCCAGGGCATAGAGGCATTTCAGGCAATGAACATGCTGACGCTCTGGCCAGTGTCGCTACAGCGAGGGATCGCTATAGCGAGGTGGACAACCAAGGGCCCCACCGTTAGTGGAGTGGTGGGGGAAGGAGTACGCCAGGGGAAAAAGCCCGGCGACAGGGGCAGCAGTAAGTAGTGATATGATGACGAGAGCGGTGGTGTCTCTCTGCGTGTGTGCATCCTATCAAAGCTGATTATGCGGAAGTTTCCCAAGACATATCTAGCTGGTAAGTACTTCGGTACATGATAAACTATTCGATCGATCGATTATACTTATACTTTGGTGTTTATGAGCTCTCCCTTAACATCTACACAACCTACACTATACCTATACTGTTGGCTTAGGCATAAGCTAACAACCTATACACATATACTAGGGGATAGCTGCTTCAGACCGGCGTTGTGGTGTTCTGAGTAACCCACAGTCCCTATACACGGGCTTACACAGAAGCCCCTATACACTATACTTATACTGTGGTAAGGGGACGGTTAAAGGGGTCGTTGGGGAGACCGTCATACACAAAACAGCCAAAAGGGAGAGCTCAGATTTATACAAACTTGTGTGGCAGGTGATACTTGTAATACATTATATTAATTATACGTATTATGTGAAATATGTGTTATCGATACAAATTCGCACGGCAGAGGTGGCCGTGACGACAGCAAGGGAGGGCTCCCAGACCAACTTCATCGGCCCAGAGCTAGCAGACCACCATAACCCTACACATTGTAGTTATAAATAATCATAGCTAGTTAACAACATCAAACAATGAAGTTGAATTGACTTGTGGTTACACCTATTGTCTCCCTCAGCGCTCCGCCCTTCAAGGGCACTTACACTCCGCAGTTTTCAACCAATCAACAAGGCATTTTTCACGCGGGTATGTTTTGGGAGGGTCTGATGGCTCGGAGTCACGCGACCGGAGTACAAGTAGTTTCATTCTACCCTGGTTATAATCGGTAACTTTCCACCAAAAACGCCCCCACTGTCCCGCCAACCCCTCAAATTACCTCTTAATGTTACACAACGCCCACTACTGTTTTTCTTGGCTCACGGGAGGGCTATCTTTTTCAATTCAACCTAGATTTCTTCACCCTTGGAATTTTCTCGTGTCGACGGGATTAGGGTAAGTGCACCAAATGTCGCCTAGGCTCCTAATTCCGCCTACTCGTGTTTTGAAGAGGCTAACAACACTTTCTGCAAGTTTGAGGCAGTAACATAAAGTTCATGGATTGCCTAAGTAGGGGCGCTAGGATTCGAAGTGTTGTTGTTGCTCAGAAATGTGTGAATCACATTATTGTTTCCATATGATCGCCGATCGAACTTCTCTCTCAACTTTATCCAACTGAAACACCTGGTAAGTTTTGTTTTTTAATTTTTTCTCTTGAACCACGTTGAAGCTTGTGATATGGAGATTCCACAGGTGTATTAAACTTTGAAAATAACCGTACCTAGTTGGATTTATCAAGTGATGTGTGTGGAGTGATCACTGTTCCTAATTTCGCCTACAAAACAAATCCTAATTTCGCCTACTAGGTGGAAATAGGAACATGCTGGAAATTGTTTCTTAACACTTCTATTACAATTTACAGATGTCTGAAAAGAAAGACAAGACGCTTCGTCGAGCTTCTTTTGAAGATGACGACTTGAAGCAGGCGGTAGAGGCTGTACAACGCAAGGAAATGGGGACGCTTCGAGCATACCTATACCTACTAACTTTATTTGGAAGTATGTTTATATTAATACGAGTACCTATGGAAAAATAATTTCATTTGAATTATATTCAGTTTCAACCCAAGTTTTAGCTCTTCACAACCCTAGTCTATCGCCTGTTCCTAATTCCGCCTACCAGGCGGTTTTAGGAACACCTGGTGGGCGAAATTGGGAACACTTTTTTGGGAATCACGATTTTGGGTTTTCTCACTTTATCTAGAATCACTTCTAGCAGGATTTTCCAACAGCAATGTGGGCTTCAGGAATCAATGACAGGACCCCACTGGTAATATTCAGCATTTTTTTGGACGGGTTTACCTGAAAACAAAGCTTCTACAAGGAAAAACAGTTAGGGTAGGCGGAATTTGGGACACTTACCCTATTGTTGTTTCCCAGTGATTGCCCGGAATCTCAACAACTGCGGATTGTTTAAAATGATGACCGGGGAAGTTAAAAAAAAAAAAAAAAAAAAAAAAAAAAAACTATCCACCCGATATGCTGGATATTGTTTTACGGAAAGGTGTTTGTTTTATTGGATTTTTTTTTTTCAACCTGGGTTAAGGTAAATCCTTCGTTCCAAAAATTGCTTTCACCTAACGAGCCGGTTGAAGGAAAATCGGAGGAAATACATTTTATCCCTTCTCCCCCCCTGACAAAAGATATTCGTCGTTTATCCAGAGAACCTTGAACCTTTCCTCTCCTCCGCAACCTCGCCATCATTTATAAAAGCAGTTTACATGATAAAACCTTTCAAAAGCACGGCTTTAATACATCAGAGGGCTCCCCTGGGAGAGAATGGTATTTCACAAATTACAGGCTTTTCGTGGGGGTGGTGAACAAAAGGTTGAGGGAGGGGAAGGGTTAGTTTTGGACAGAAAGGAAAAGTATTACTCGGGGAAAACAGGGAGGGGAGGGTAGAAAGTATAAATCTTTCCCGTACCGATTCTTTTCTTTTTCTTAATTTACCAGGTTTAATAGAAGGGTTTGAGGTAAGGTTGCGAGATTTATTCAATTGGTCTTGGGGTAAAAGATGGTGGAAGGTTTTCTCCCGTAAGGGAAAGGAGGTTAATGTATAGGCCCGGCCAGGAGTACAGGTGGTCTATTACAGGGCAGCTTATCTGGGAGGGCTGCTAGACTCGCCCTGATAAGTCACAGGTTCTGTTTCGTGGGGATTTATACCCGTCCGATTCGGGCTGGGCCCTTCAAACGGAACCCGAAACCCAACTGATACTCTCTTACGAAACAATTAAACGACCCGAACGCCCTCGCGTGAATAAGACCCAACTGGTAAAGAAGAATTCGTATGTATGTATGCGGGTATACAAGGGTTAATGCGCCGGCACAATGCATCTATGTATGGGACTGGACCTACGCCTTCAGAGTTCAAGAAAGTGAAACACCCCGTGAGATCGGAACATATAGAGAGTTCCTAAAGCCACTTTTTGCCTTGAGTTGCTCCTAACGGCAATGAGTTACGGGCGACGTAACTCGAGATTTCGCGCATGCGCAGAAATACCGGCGATAACTTACGTCCTTATGTCTAACGTCGGCCGTTATTGCCGTAAAGTTACAGCGATGAAGCTTACGGTCTTAAGGATAACGCCTTTAATTTCGAGCAATAATATTATAACGTAAATAGCGGCACTATAAATTTAGCGTGACTTTTGACCGTATCTCTGTTACAGTGTTATGTGAAGTTAGCTAGATTCTCCCTAGACAAATCCCTTACGGCGATAAAAATTAGCGGCCGACGTGTCTTGGATGTTTCTTTCAAGGGCGGATCCAGGATTTTTCTGAGGGGGGGGGGGGGGCGGAAAATGAATGGATTTTGTAACATTTGTGGAAGGGATGTGGGACCCCGAAAAATGGATTACACGTCCAATCTTTTTTCCAAAATTGTTTTCTCATTGACACATAATTAAAGTTTTGCACCTACGGCTTTGCTTAGTTTCTTTCCCATTCCGGCCTTTTTTCACTATCGGAATTCTTCAATTTCTTGGGGAGGTTTTGTACCCATGTGACATACCTGCCAGTCCCACTCCTCCCTCAATCACTAATTGTCTCGTTTCGCTCTTTCGCTCAGTTTGGGCCAATAGGGATCATTCTAGTCAACTCCTAACACACCTATCGGCCAACCCAACTCCCCTCTTTATCAAAAATCGTATTTTCTCGCTCTTTCGCTCGTTTTGGACCAATAGGGATAATTGTTAACAACTCCCTTGGCTCACAACATGAAGCGGCACCAAGAAAGGATCAAGCGATATACCCTCCATTGTGATGCTGGGGATAGCGCTTGGCCCTTTTTACCTGTTGCAGTATGACGAACCCCGGGTTCGTTGAACCAGGAGTCATTCTCTGAACTAACGCTCCTCTAAGGGAGCGATTTGGTGAACGAACTCCCTGAAAAGAATCGCTCCTTAGGAGTCGCTCACTCTTTCGCTCCCCAGCACTACCTGACACATTTTCGGCACAGTGATGAACGCAGCGCAGCCACCACACAACACACAGACATTTAATCAAACTTATGTTGAGTACTTCTCTTCAAATTTAGGTGATTAAAAAATTTTAAATCTCATATATTTTCTCCCCCCCCCCCCCCCGTCTGGATCCGCCACTGGTTTCTTTAGGAACTCTCTAATATGTTGTGCTACACACTTTCAACTGACTACTGGTTAGATTTTTACTAAAGTGAAAACAAAAATAAAAGTGCTTTTCTGTTAGGAATGTTCTTCTTTACTCAATTTCGATTCTTATCTTTTTTTGTCAGCACAGTTTTTTTGCTATCCTTATCTGAACCAATTTTGCCACCATCAACGGTGTTTGTCGGAGCTGCATTATTGTTTGGGTTCGTGTTATTCGAATTCGGGCTCTGTGGGCTCCTGCTTTGGTTGTTGGGGTCTTCGGTGGAATTTGCGCTGTTGGGTGATGCGCCATTTGAAGGAGCGTTGCCGTTCGTGGAGTTTTCCGGCGATGCAGAACCTGCTGTTGGCGTATTAGCGGGAACTTTACGTTGCGGACTTTCAGGGGTGGAAGATCTGGCTGCCGGCGTTTCTTCAACGGCCTCCAGCCGTTCAGCTTCCTGAAGGGATAACTGAAGCGCTATTTGTAGTTGTTCGTCGTCGGACAAATCGTTGCCGTCTTGTATGCCTGTGGGTTGTGCCGTGTTTGGAGGCATCGCCGAACCAGATTCTTGCATCGACCACTCGATAGCTCTTCGCAGTTCCTCGTCTTCGTCAGCGTCGTCGGTAAACGTTCCGGGCACTCTGGATTGGGCCAGGCCGGAAGATACCACGTAATCCGCCAAAACCAAATACGGCGGTATCGCATGGAACGTGTTGTTTCCACCATTAGCGCCGTTCAGAGTGTTAACCAACGTCCTCAATACTCCCACACCTGGTTCACTGCCGAACGTCACTATGTCCACGAGGACGTTCTCTTTCTTGAACCTCTTCCCCAAGTCGACGAAATCCCTCTCATCCGCCACAACAGGGCTCCCAACAAACGCTATGATCCTGCATTTTGCATGCTTTATCGGCCTGTAATAAATGATGCTCAACTATCGAATGACTAACAGTCACTTATATATATATAACAAATATATTAGAAATAAATTTGTTATTTCGGACTAACCTGTGTTTAAGGACCAGTTGTGACACGTTAAAGGACTGAAGCAGCTGAGAAGACCCTTCCATCGTAATTTGGCTCAAGTTGGCCATCAATTTGGCTTCCTGGTTGGTCAGATGGGTGTTAACGCGGTTATTTCCCGTAGTCACAATACTCAAGTAGTTTTCTGGACTGCCTCGGATTTTGGAGTAGATTATTACTTGCACAGCTTCCACCTGGAAAAACTATTTTCTTAGGAATGTCGAGGATTAAATTTAGTCGCCATCAATACGGCATACCTGAGCTTTCATTCTGTTGGGAAGAAAGTCCTCGTTCCGCATGAATTCGCTGTTGTCAACGCAGATCACGATGCACTCGATAACCATTCTGCTGGAACCTTTTACAGCCTCTGTGTGCCTCGTCACTGATCTCAAAGAGCAGGATTCATTGGACTACATAATTCACCACGGTGTTCATCTTTGAAAAGGGCTGCAGCCCCTCAATCACAGGCCATGTCGGTTAGTGTAAAGAAAAGTGAAATGCGTGTGTCAAGCCAAGTTTTCAATGCTAAGATGATGGACTGTTGCTAGAGTGATGGCTCCATAGCCACCATATTGATAGTCTCCAACGAACGCTTTATGAGCTTCTTCGGATATCACTAAAATGGCTGGTGTAATGAACGTTACGGTTTTGTACGATCCAAGATCGACGAGGGCATTGCTGTCCATGAAATATCATTATCTGCCAATACTGACCATCTTATCGCAGATAATCACGTTTAACTTGAGACTTGCAGTCTATCCAGCTGAAAAATATGGTGACGACTACTACAACATGTTTGGGCAGGAGAATTACGTTCAAAACTGCGTTTCCTTCTTTGAGCGGAACTTGGTGAGTAACCGTGAATCCATAATTTCTATAAACAGCAAAGAAAAGTGAAAGTACGTACTGACTATCTGCCTATGCAGAAATACCTAGTGAATGAGACTGGATTAAGCTGATAATGCGTTTAAAAAAACGCGGAATATTGAGAAAATATCCACCGATTTTCTATAGATTTTCAATTAAGATCTACCGACCTGTTCCAACGATTTGTATGAGCCTGGCTACCGAAACCGTGAAATGTAAGTTGGTAACACTGTCATCGATTCCCTCTGACCTTCTCCCAACTGTGGGATCACCAGAGGTTCCTGAAAATGAGTTACTAGAAGTTGCCGGGTCCCCAAAGTCCATCCACAGACATTCGTCGGGAGCAGACAAGAGTTTACCTACCAGGGCCGCCACTCTGAACTTGGGTTTCACTCAATACCAGAGGGTGGGACCGACTTTGGGCTTTGACATTGGGGGAAGTTGCGCTTTCCACTCACAGAATCGCTCGCAATCCAGCGCTCAGTCGAGGAAGCACTTTTGCCTTGTTAACTGATGTTCAGCTCAGCTCAGTTCAGTGACGACTCGCCACAGCTCTTGCTAATTGATAGGTAATGATGCAATTTCTCGCACATTTAATGACTACATAGCTATTAATCAATTGCAGACGGAGAAATTAGCCATTTTGGACTGTATCTTGCAATGTGAACTGTGCAGCGGCCTTAACCTTTGCCCAATCGTATTTACCAAGAACACTCACACTCCAGGTCCTAACGCTAGTTATACGTTGAATTTTCATTCTTTCTACATCTCAAATAAATATGAGCAAAGATGATCTTGCAGGATGTATAAAGCGAGTCAAGGGCGATCTTCATATGCTTGTGAAATGCGAGTTGAAAAAACGGTTCGTGTCTGCTAGAGCGCACAAGCAATTTTTGTCGGACTGGAACAGTTTCCATCCCAACAGCTCCAACCCAATCGTTCTCTATGTAAATGGCAAAAAACAGGTGAAATTGAAAGTTAATTCTTCAAGCCAGTTTCTTGAAAGATACGACTTAAAAATAACCGTGAATGTTTTTTGTTGTTGTTGTAGAAAACAAGCATAATGGACACAGGCCTCTCGGACAACATTTGCTCCCAAGTACGGGGTAACAGTAGCATTCCGTTTTGCCAAACATACAAGAATAGAAAAGAGATCTCAAGAATCCTCATAGATGACGGACGTGACCACGTGATCATTTCAAAAGCCAATCACGTATTCCAGTCATTCATGTGGTGGATGTATGAGACAGTGTACTATTTAGCAATAATGATCGTTAATGAAAAAATATGAGGAACCCCAATGTAGAAAGATATATACTTTCAATAATAATAAACTGGTTCATTTTTTCCCCACTCATGAAATAAAAAAAACTACCCCTATGAGATTACCATTAACGCTAATTGGTTCTGACAGTCCAGCCCACAAACCGGTTAAAAAAAAAAACCTATCTTGCAGTGTTTCCGAGTACCTACCTACAATACCATTGAAGCTATCAGGACGATGGAGGGATGCAGTGATTATCTATTACCGGAAAGCGCACGAGTAGGTACACTCGTGAAATACGAGTCTGGGGGTGCCCCTCGTCAACTATATTAAAGCTTCAAGTAGAGGAGGGTGACACGGTTTTGTTCATTTTTTTCCAGGGCACTTCCAGCTGTCGGAAAAATTGTGAAATTGTAGTTTGGCGAGTAGATAACGAGAAAAGTCTTAAACCACGAGAAAGTTGCTCCACGTGAAGAATGTAAGCACCAAAAGTGAAGCAACACGGTGGTGGCGGTGGTTTATGTGGATTGGGTGCTTTCTGAGCGCACTCCGATAAGTACATTTTTTTATTTTTTATTTACTTATTTATTTATTTTTATTTTTATTTTTTTTTAGCACGGAACACGCTTTTTCCAAGTGTAAGGGATCTAAAGACCTAGAAATGTAGGTACGATTATGTGAGAATGACCAACCCCTTAGAGAGGGGGGGGCACTGGACCCGTTGCCCCCGGGCCCGGCCTTCGTAGGCCCCACCCGGATTTTCTTGAGATTTTTTTTTTTTTTTTTTTTTTGTGTGTGTAAAAAAGGTGAGGAGAGGCAAAATGGGAAAAGGGACAGATCAATATAGGAACATTTTCATACCTTTTTTTATTTTTATTTTTTTATTTTAAAGGGGGGCCCGATGAATTTAGCCCCCGGGCCCGGATTTTCTCTCCACGGCCCTGAGAATGACCCACATAATATTCCTAAATTATAGGATCCTATATTACTGTTACTGTTGCACAAGTTTGGTATTTGTCTTACCGTCCGGCCACTAGTTCGGCGGTCTCACCTGTTTACATTAGGCCACTAGTTCGGCGTCCTCACCTGTCGTACCATGTTCCGTGTTGCTTGAATTTCAGCCGAAGGCTCCAAGCAAAAGCATCCAGGGGTCCAGGGGGCTTGCCGTGGGGCTGTTTTTTTTTTTTTTTCTTCTTTCTTTCGTTTTTCATTGAATGACGGATGAGGGGCTCTGATACTGCTTTAAAATCTAGCTCGTTTTTTAGCAAGCATCTACTTGTATGAAAATGTTTTCGCTCTGCTTGGCTTTAGTGCAAAAACACTAAAAGCTGAAACGCAAAGCATTTCAGATTTTCGGTCTTTGAAGTGGCCGCGCGAGCTGCCAGCTATTAACCTCTCGGGAAATGGGGCCACTGAGCCAAAACAGTCCTTTGTTTGAGGTTCAAAAGGTGTTTCAAAATGCATTTTCACTTGCATTTTGACCCTGCACGCCCGCCCGTATAGGCGTATACGCCCCATCCCTCCGTTCGGCCGGCACCGTTACAACAGTGGGTATCTTTTGTATAAGTTCCCATTTACATTTACATGAGCGGAGAAATCTTGCTCACCCGATATTCATGTAATATTCATCGCGAAGGCTACAACCCGCCGCTTTCTCTCTTCTGCCCCTAAAAAGAGAAAAGTGAATTGCATATTTGAATTATTCCATCATAAATGAACCACTTGTACCCCCACCTCCGCTCCGCCACACCTGAGCACAATAAACGGTTCACTAGCATCTCCTTTTCTATCGTACTTTCAATGTTTATTCATTAAAACATTATTAATGTAGAATCGTGCGTCGTGCAGCCCGTTCTGAAGAGCCCCGACTCAGCGAAAATTAATTTTTCTTCTGAAAATCTCCATCAACAGGTATCCAGTTCAGAGACAGCAACCTCTTCAATCCTTCTCTTGTAATTGGAAAATTATACACAGGAGAGCATTTTTAACCGGGTGAGGTGATTATGTGGCTTTTCGACTCGACCGAAATTAGAATGAAATAATAATACCTACAATAATTATTATTGTAGTTATCAATTTGGAAATCTTCAACAAAGTTAATTGAAACGCTGCAAATTTTTCACAAGGTTTTTAAAAATTATTTTTTGCAAATGATGCAAAATTTAATATTTCATTTTATAGGCTAGAGAAGAAAATTTATTTATTTATTGAAGGAAATTGGCTTTTCAATTTTCGTGGAGGATGACCATGCTTTTGAGTGGTCACGGCAGGTTGAGGTCTTATCTTGCCCGATTCTTGCCTGGCTGATTCGGCCATCTGCTCGTGCCCGTCCGGGGCAGTTCAGGACTGGGACCATCTTCTGTTCGAGTGCGCGCTCCTTGAAGTGCCTTCTTGCTCGTCTCATGCGGAAATGTTTCCTGCAAGGTACTGGTTGGCCGGCGGCAGTTGGGGACTAATAATTATTGCGGAGCCACTGTTTGGACTTGGTTGCCTTCCGAGGTGGATTTTGGTTCGATTTGTGGCGGTGTGTAGAAGAGTTCAAGTGTGGTCAGTGCTGTGTGGTCAATTCTGCCTATATATATTTTTTTTATCACTTTAAATACCTACTATAAATACGATGCTCTATCTGCTTTAAAAAATGCCTGTAGTCAAGCTTGGGAGCAGGCTGAATTTATTGATAAAAATAAATAAATGAAAAAAAGCATATTGACTCAATAAAGTTTTATTATTATTATTATTATTATTATTATTATTATTATTATTATTATTATCTATAAAATATAAATAATTAAATACTTATGAAAAATAAATGGACAATAAAATATTAGATATTTTATATTAATAAATTTCAATAATTAAATTCAAAATAAAAGAAGCCCGATTGAAGGTGAACTAGAATGGTTCGGGGGCCCCAATAAAATAAATTGTATGTACAAAAATACTTTGAAAACGAAACCTAACTCGGTCCCATAACCGGTCAACTTTCAAAAAGCTCTCCAGTAGCCTCTTTGTAGCCCCAAAGAGCCCCAAGGGGTGGACCGATCGGGCTGCAAATGTTACGGGAGCAACGTGACGGCGAACCGAGTATCTTGTGAAAACTTCCGGTTTTTTGTAAAAATTCGTACAATCCGAAACGGCCTGGACGGCTAACGGACGATAAATTTTGAGCGAAAACTTGGTAGTATCATTCCGTGATTCAAACGAAAGCATTTCATGTGAAATAATTACGGAAAAAATAGATATAACATCTCAAAGAAAGATATTTTACGATGTATATGGACGATTGGTTCAGCCCATTCATTAACATTCAATTTAGTTTTCTTCGAGAACCAATTTTTCGCGGCGCGCCGTTAGCAAACACAGGGCACATTATATTACCTCGTACCATATCGCGGGAAGCGAACGATTTTTTCCAATCCAATATTTCTGAACAGTTTTTCCCCTTCGGGGTAGACTTTCAAAAACCGAGATCCTTAATATTGAATAAACCTCCTGTCGTGGTGCGCCGACTAATAAACAGACGAGCATATTGTTGCGGAAACTTTTAGCGTTCGAACGAACTTCTTTTTTTTTTTTGCCGACTCACGAGGAAAATTCTATTTCGGCGTTGTTCACTTTGACCTACTTTCGCCACAACGTGCCGACGTGGGTTGGAAATTTCAATATCGCGCGGCCTCGTGGATAATCGATGAGATTTATTATTGATGGCGAATTAAAAACGTTGGGCCTAAAGGCTGAAGAGTGGTGTGCACAGAACACCTTTTTTACTTTTCCGATGAATGAAAAGGTCAATTTACAAACCCACATTCAACATGTGGGTTGTTCTGACAGAAAAGGCCAGAAGTGATGTCCGAATGATTCGTGGCGGCCCACTTATCAATTCGAAGTTGGGTAAAGTTTTTAATACGATTATTGTACTACAATGTAGTACAATAATCGTATTAAAAACTTTGTGTACATGTTATAAATTAACATGTTCATATTATGTACATTCCACTTCACGTAAAAGTTATTTTGCAGTTACGGCCCTGTCCTGTCAAGTTATTCGAATTTTCACGGTGGCTGCTTTTTTATTATCGCAAAAATAACGTCAGTCACAGCGCGATTTATAACAAACGACCTCCTTTTCTACATGTTTATGACATAAACAATTTTTTGTAATGTTCGGTGACATTGAGACGAGGTCGTATTCGTTGAATGGATGAGATCCACCTCTAAAGCGCTCAAACATTACACGGTCGAAGTCTCACCGTGTATGTATGCAACGTCAATATCAGCTAAAGAACGGCGATCACATGGTAAAAAAAAAAGAAAAAGTGGCTCGAGCGTGCGAGCGTTATGGGAGAGGATTTGGCTGATAGACCATAAATGGAAGAAAGAAAACGCCCTTCCTAAAGCTTCCCCCGAGGGGAAAAGGTTTTGTATCGAGGATGGATCGGCTCCCCGTGATTCGAGTTTAATGTGACATGATCTACACAACAATAGATAATCTACGGTAGGGCGTCAGCCCCCCCACGAAAAAAACACAACCCTAAAACGCCACCAAATCCCAACCCAACCCTTACGAAGCCCTTGCTCTGAAAACACAATTAAGTGTCGATCCCCCAGTGAGGCTACGATAGCTGCTTATGAGAAGACGTGTTTGCTGGAATTTTAATCACTTGAGGTTTAGATCCTACTATAATAATTATAATAAATTATTATCAGTCGACATAATTATAATAATTATTATAGTAGGATCTAAACCTAAAGTTAAATTATTTAACTTCCAATACAAGTATTTGTGGGTGGAAAGTTGTTGAGGGTCGGTCAAATTAGAAGAGAATGTGCTGACACTTCAAAAGATAGAAGAAGGGCTCAGATTTATATGATCGGTAAAATCTCCAAA
This sequence comes from Pilophorus perplexus, assembly GCA_955831195.1. Classification (NCBI taxonomy): domain Eukaryota; kingdom Metazoa; phylum Arthropoda; class Insecta; order Hemiptera; family Miridae; genus Pilophorus; species Pilophorus perplexus. The sequence continues at coordinate 5,033,704 of OY037017.1, forward strand.
TGCTCGAAAAAACACTGTTCTAAGCTCATATCAATAGATGAGCTCTAAACCCTCATTATAAGCTCGTTAATATGCTCGAAAAACAACAGTTAAATGTACAGAACGGAAAGTGAAACAAAAATCTACAGCATATGAGGCTATAGATGGGGTTATTGTAAGACTTGCGCCAGGAAGTGGAGTGATGTGTCATTTGGACGTAGATTATAACGACAAATTCTCGATCTTGCCTAGGTACATCTTGTTTTGGAGAAGAGAAGCATATTTCATGTTAGGTATAAAACTCTTGCTTATTCGCCAACATTATCGTAACTTCCAACCAAAGTTTAACACGCTCCCGCTTGAAAAACAGTGTCGCAGCGTTGGGAAAATATAGCTCTCGTCAGAAATAGAAACCAAGGTAATTAATTTCGCCCGATGTTCTATTACGGGGGAAAAGCTTTTTCGGGAGGTAAAAGCGGTTGGCGAGGGAGTAGAGGGGGCGGTTTTTCAGAAGTTCCAGCGCTTCACAGCCCGCACCGGTGTCGTTTCATAAATGGGTCGAGGGAGCCCCTTAGCTCATCACCCATTTAAGGTTTCAAGAGACCGGAGCCTTTGCTCCATTTAGTCCACAGAGAAGAGATACTTCACCCCCTCCCAGTTTTCCTCCGCCAACCATCTACAGATGAAAGCGACTAAATCACTCGGTGCAAAACCTTCCGCCTTAATAGATATCAACGCGATTTAATTTAAACTCCGCTTTCCGCACGTCGCGAACAAACTGTGGCAGTTTCTTGTCTTTTGATTCCGGAATCGTAGTAAAGTGTAAATCCTAAATTTCAGTTGCTTTCAATAATCTTAGTTAGCAGCAACTTTCAATATCAACAACTTCGAGTGTGTTATTGGAACTAGAGAAATTAAAAATTCATTTTTTTCTGTAGGATGTTTGGACGAATGTGCAGGGCCGCCGAGAGAAAAAGCGGGCTCGGGGCAAAAGAGAGCATAAGGCCCCCATGTAAGCAGGTGGTTGGGGGCGGTTCGCAATAACGAACGTTCAATTTTCATTCAGGGTACCATTCAATTAATATTATTTGTATTTTTCATCTTTCATGAAAGTTTATAAGATAATGTAGGTATAATACCTACATCCCTTTACAGTAATAATTACTGTAAAAGGAACGATTGTAGCATCTAAAACGAATAATGGTGAACATCGATGTTTTCCTCTCAATGCTCCATCCTTCATACCGCTTTGCCGCCGCCCCTCTCCTCATCAAGGTCATGACTTTTTTGTTGTTGTTGTGATTCACAGGGTTTATTGTGATTCACATTGCTTGAGGCCCAATCACACGGAAGACTACGTTGCCTGCCAAGTGGCAACTCAGCCATTTTTTGGTTTAAAAAACTGTTTCTCTTCTTTTTCTCCCCCCCCCCCCCCCCCTCACCCTCAAGGAGGGCCTGCGAATATGAGACCTCGAAAAACAGATTTTGCGTCCAAAATTACTCGAAAAAGAAACTTTATCTGCCGTTCCCAAAATGACCACCTGGTCACTAATGGGTTAAATAAAGTTTTATTTGTAATTTTTGTAATTTTTAAAATTTTGACCTCCTGGCACTCTCTCTTAGTTTGGATTGAAGATTTCGGACCAGTAGCTTGACCCTTGGTCGGTGGAAAGTGGAGCCAGTTGGAAGCCAGAAGGCCTATCTGGTAGTGCTTCGCCCTCGTGTGTGGATTCAGCTGGGAGCTCTGAAGAGCTGAGCTGATGCCATTCACAAAACTGCCCAAAACGACCTGGACGTAATGAAATTTTCATTTTTGGAATCTTCACGTCTTCGTCGAAAACGGGGGTCCACAACTGGAGATGCCCAGGCCTCCTTTGCCGACGATTCGGTTGAGGAAGCTGAGCCAGCGGGAGAGATCCCGACGTACGGGTCCGTTGCCCATGACACCATTAAACGACATTTCGCTTGTGAAATCCGGGAAATCGACCCCGTATAAGACTGGGTCCGCTGGCCACCTGTAGCGACAATTTGCTTGAGGTGGCAGTAGCAGCGGTCCCAGGTTCTTCCAACACATGTCGTGTTGGGTATCAGCATGCCCTTGTTTTCCTACCAAAGACTCAGCACCTTCGCAGTACCTCCACATTTTGGACGACATATATGCAGGTCACTACGTGATGAATACCTTCGTAGTAAACTTTGGGTGCCCATCCTATAGGAAATTCAACGCTCTACAACTTTTATGATGTAGCATTTTTTGATAGGACCGGCCATTTTGAAGGTACAGCCGTTTAAAGCGCTAAAAAGTTTTTTCGGAAAACCTATAGAAAAATCGCTCTTTTTCAAATAGCTTTAGCTCCTGAATTATTGGGTATACAATCAACTTTTTCCTGTGAAATTTTTTTGAAATTTAAATCTCTTTCACTTTGATAATGGTAATCTTTGCCGTAGGACGCATAAGTTCCAGGGTTATAAGCAAAACGTTTAAAAAATTGGAAAAAGTTTGTAGTTTTTTGCGAATATCTCAAAACGCATAACAAATATTTGTTGGGTCTCTTCAGATTCGGATTCAGCACCCCAAAAAAACATATAATAAGTTCAAAAAATTCGTCATTATCGTTTTCTCTGCGGATTGACTGGATGGATAACTTCACAACCAGGCAAAAATTTCTGCTCAACGCGCCAGATAAGAAGTGAAAGGGGCCCAAAGGGAGGAATGAGGTTGAAGAAAATAATTATCAGATTCTGTTACACATCCTCTCGACCCAGCCTGGAACAGTTTTGTACGCAATTAGTTTTACTAGAACAATTTTTGAATTTTTTTACCCCATTCTAAAGTTTTAAACCTGAAAACCTTCAGATAAAATGTGGCCGTGTTGCACTGATGGTGTGATACGAAGTTGAATTTGTCTGCAAAGTCAACGATGTAGTTCGAAACGGGAAACTATCTGAATAACAGCGAGGCGTTTTAATATTTTCCGGTCGTTTGAGCGAACGAGTAAGAGGCTTTCTTTCATGTTCCATTTGTCAGATTAGATTTCGGCCGTTGAAACGGCCTCTCTTTTCCCGGTTATTTATGAACGAGCGAGGAGGCAACAAAAGGAAAATACACCTGGAGGGGTCTGAATGAGTTGGAAACGGACCGACTGACGGCTTTGTGTTTCTTGTTTGATAAACTGTAGTCCCCCCCCCCCCCCCCCCCCCAAAGCATTCCGCGTATGTATCAGCCTAGAAATCGATTAGTTGGCCTCCTCCTGAAAAGTAAACGAGGCCTCAGATTGGTGATTGGCACGTTGAGTCGTTACTCGTCTGTGGACGTCAAGTGGGGCCTAGAAGGGAGTACCAGAACATCCCTACCCAGGGCATAACACGAGGAGTCATGATCTGCTGACTTCGAAGTCTGTATTGAGGCAGAATATTGACATCCGCAATCTCCGGACTGGCACTGTCGTGTTGATCTGGAATGCATACGTCTCCGGAAGGGAATCTAGGAGAATCCAAAACCCATGATGATGAGTCGTCTTCGATATTGGTTTGCCCTAGGTTCGCAGTTTTAACGAAAGCCAGCAGGCTGGCTTCCCCAAACAAATTGTCGCCATTGTGGCCAGGGCCACTAACTCCATCTTATGGTTGTCGGATCACCCGGCGACCCCTGGCAACCAACTTGCGCGAAAATATTGGTCCCGCTGACCTGGCTTCCCCGGACGAAGTGTCGGTGGAGGTTTGCTCTTCAGGTCCAACCAAAAATACACTGTGATTGCTCATTGAATTACAATGTAAGAAAAACAGTCAGTGAAAGTCGGCGGTGCGATCGGGGTGTCCGAGTAATTAGGGGGCTTCCCCATTCATGGGAGAAACGGGACTTCCCGATCACGCCGCCGATGGTGGCGCTTCCGGTGTCCGCGACGGACCGGAGTGGGTTGGCTGGACGAATTTATGTATAGAGTGAAGCCCACGCGGCCACAACAATGATATCATGATTTATTAAGTTGTTAGACCTCTGCTTTGTGACAAGCGGGGGAGTGGCTTAATGACTCCAATTTATAATTTTTCTAGGAGTTTAAACGAGAGAGTGGAATGTCGAATAACGAAAGAAGATTCCAGTTCCTTCCAACATCGTTACTATTCACCAACTTCGTCAGGGAAAAAAAAAGAAAAAAAATCCTCGCCGAAAAACGAGCTCATTATTTTCCTTGTCATACAGCGCCGAACAAATGTGAATCTGCTGGTCGGATAACGTGGAAAGGAAGCGAATGGAGCTGGAAAAGAATAAACTGCTAATCCTTTCAAGTGGGGAAAAGGAAGCAATAGACGCTGAAAATAACGGGGGGAAATGAGGTCTAACGGCGTATCAGAGGATAACAGGAGTGGTATAAGGGGCATCTGGAGTCGTTTGACGGCGGCATTTGAATTGTAAACCTGGACAGACCGGCGATGGAGGGAGGAAAAAGTCGACGAAAAAAAGAAAACGATTTCAGTGGATTTGTGGCCCGTTCCACCTACTTTAGCCGGGTATCCATAAAGAGCTAACCAAACGGTCTGCGCCATCACTTTCTCGCTGGTGGGGGAAGTTCACAGGGCGTCCTCATCTCAATACCGCCAGACCCCAGGAGACCTTCGAGGGAAAGAAATCCTTTGGCGAGGTTTTCAATAACATTGAAATTACCTTGGACGCCTAGTGCATTTCTAAGGTTTTGGCTGTTCCTGTTTGACTTTCACGGTCGTTCTTGGAATAAGTTCTTGGACGTAAATTTTTTGTGTAAGACTTTCAGTAAGCATACTACCTAGTACATGCATGAACCCATGGGTTCTCGGCCTTATCGTGTTTGTGTCCTTATTGATACTTGTGTCTGTCTGTTACAGTTGTTTGTTTTAGTTTTAAGTTCATTTTATTGTACAATCGACTATTGCTATGCCACTTAGGCTTTCGAAATTAAAAATTGATTGATTGGATACTCCTACGTATTCGTGTCGTAAGTCGAAAATTCTGGTCGGCCTCGAAATTTTACACTATAATGTTTAAGACATATCCGTTTCATGATATAGCTTCCAAAAACGAAATGTCTATAATATTATGTTTTGGTAATGTACGATGGGTTTTGGTTGGTACTGTACGGTTTTGAATCAGGAGAAATGAGATGGACATGCGGATTTTGGAATTCCATTGGTCACCGCCTAAAACTCCCCAACTGCACTGATATTTAATTTTGAAAATTAATGCAGGCCCTTAGAGAGGGGTAACTTTGGTGCAGGTTTGGTATATATGTAAGTGTATCTCTTGTAATATTGGAGCTATTTTCAAAATTCTTGGACCAAAAGATAGCTAAACATCTCAGCTTTCAAATGCTTCTTTAGCGAATTTTCTATCTTCAATAGGGGGGGGCTGGGGTCAATTTTTTTTTTATTAATCTTACCCCATCAAGTGGGGTAACTTTGAACAGAAGGGTTTTCTTGTACCAAAACGAAATTTACCCCACTAAAAAGCCTGATTGAGTTTTTAAAATAATAATCTAGAGTATTCTCGACGTTTTGGACCTAAAAAACCTTGTTATCAGTGAATATACCCAAAATTGTGACCCTGTTCAAGGCTACCCATCAAGTAGCCCTTTATTACATTTCGACTCATATAAAATCGAATAATTGAGATACAGAGATGAAAAAACAAAGAAAATGTTCCTTATTATTGTAGCAATCAGATAATAACTCGCCGGAGACACAAACACCGCTCTACATTGGCCGGTCGTGGTAGGTTTGGTGGTTTCCTCGAAAAATTATAACACTGCTGATAACAGAAAAAAACGCTGCAAATTTTACACAAGGGTTTATTATTCTTTGATATACGTTACTTGTGCAGAAATTTAATTCTTTCAATGAAAAAATTTTAAAAAAAAATTTTTTTTTTTTGGATTTTTATCTCAAAAAAAAATTTTTTTTGGATTTTATTGTTCAAAAATGTGTTTTTTTCAAAAACTCGGTATTTTTTACTAGAAAAATATTTAACATCCTGGGATCCTTCAAAAATCCCATTTTTAGCCCCGCGAATGCCATAAACATCGCCCCAGTGAAATCGGATCGTTCCGGGACCCCAAAAAATGGATTCTACGTCCAAAAATACTTCGAAAACGACACCTAACTCGATCCCATAGCTAAAAGCCTTCAAAAAACCCCTCCCGTAGCCCCATTATAGCCCCATAGCGCCCCACGGGTTTGGGCGATCGGACTGAAAACCTTGCGGGCACAACTAGATGGTGAACCAAGTATTTTCTCGAAATTTCAGATTTTTTAAAAAATTCCTACTGCCCAAAACGGCCTGGACGGCGGACGGCGTACGGCGGACGGCGTACGGCGTACGGCGTACGGCGGACGGACATTTCGGATTTAGAATGTAGACCACTTGAAACGGATAATGTCAAATTTTGAGCCCGATCGGAGTCGTCGACCCTTGTCGCGAAAACATAGGTGTATTATTCCAAGAATAATAAACCAAAAGCGCTCAGCCTCCCAGGTTAGCCAACATCACGTTTTCGAGCGATATAACAGTAGGTATGTAATTCATGAAAGGATGGTACCAGCTGGGGGTCGCTAACTTCAAAATTGAGCCCTCCACAATGGATTGAAGAAAAAAAAAGGGTTTCACTAAAGTTACCCCACGTGTTCTAAGTTACGGCAATGATTTTGACATCGTGGAGTTCGGATAAGTATGTTTATCTTAACAGCGTACCTATTGCGAAAATTCATCCTGAATGAATGGAGTAGTTTAATTTCGGGAAAGTGAAGAAAACACGTGTCCCGAAATCTAGCGACAGTTTGGGGGCCAAAAGAGCAGATAGCGCTAGTTATTAGACGAGCCAACGGAGAGCACCTCTATAGAGGTGTACCTATACAGTGTAGAATCTACACCCATCTTCATCTTTAGTTACATCGTGGCATTGAGCTTGGACGGTTGCACTTGGAATTAATTTATCGTTTATTGTCATTTTCGTTTGTTTGGTCAATAACTAGTGCGTGTTTTTTTCAATCCATCATTCATGTCACACTTCTCTTCATTAGTGTGAGTGAATTTAAGCCGTTTTTACAAGGGGACGTGATTGCTTCTCTTTCATAGTGGTGAAAGGCCAAATCAGTCTTAAAGCCTCAGGGTAAGTATAAAGTCTTAAAGCCGTTCAGGGTAAGTATAAAGAATCATTTTTGGGTTGGCTGCCGTGTATCTTATTTTTCTATATAAATTTTTTTCGGGTCTTCTTTGGATAAATGTAAATTTTCCAGGAGATCGAAGCACTGCGGGCAACACCTTGGGGGAGACCCCCAGAAGCCTTCTGGCTTATTGTACTCCCGAGTGTCCGTTTTTGACTCTATATGCCTCCTGAGTGGTCGAGGTCCAATTCCTAATTGCCTAATACAAGTCTTATCACTGTGTCTTCTTGGGGGGTAGGGGTGAAGGGGTGGACACAATCCCACCCCCCCTTCGACTGGTCAAGATGGCAGATGGCGTGACTATAATTTGACGTTCTCAGTAAACGAAGACATGTTTATACCGGTTCACCAAAATTTATTTAATTATATAGATGTGTGAATATCCGAGACATCATTACGTCGATTGTAACGTAGAAAGAATTCATTTAACCATTTGTGATCACGTTCATCTGTGATGTTTATCGCTATGGAGTCGTTTGAAAATCATTGGGTCAGAAAATCAGTTTGAGTTTGGGACCTTCCGTGAGAACGAGTTTTTTGCTGCTTCGTCTCCAGTGAGGTCAGGGTAAATTAATTTGATGGTGTTAAAAAAAAAAAAAAAAAAAACGAAAATCTGGTGGGGTTGAAAAACGTGTAGCTTTTCTTCGATCAAAGGCGGAGAACCACATGATTCAATTTGGTTCCAGTCATTTAATTTCGGTTTCCCCCGGAGGGTTTTTCTCTTCGGTCGCTCACGCGTCATTTTGATGAGTTTTCAAGGGAGAGAAAAAAATCATTATTTTGAATGAATTATAATCCACGCCGTGAAAAATAGGATGAATAGGAGCGGCCGACTGTGAATATGAGGCGGTGGAAACTCCCAGCTTAAAAATTCGCGAAAGAGGAAAAACTCTGAACCTACCAAGTACATTCAAAATTTGAAATTTGCGTAGTAATTGCTGTAGTTTCGTCTGTTTAACTGACCCAACGGAGTGATTGTGTTCCTGATAATTAATATTTTGTATTGTGTGTTGGGCGGAGACTCAAAAGCGCCAATCACGAAGCGATAATCACACCGCCCCTTGTTGGAGCCAGGTTGGCTTTCCCATTGTTCATGCTCTTCATTGTGGGTCTGCTGTTGGAACTTGAGACTGTTGGCAAGCAGTGTCCCTGGAGATGTCAATACGCTACACCTTTAGGACGTCATCTTCTATTCCATCAGACCTTCCCTGCACGAAAGGATGTAAGACGCTGATCCGGTGTCCCCAACCAAAGAGACTTAGTGTCGACTAGGGATGCCTGATCAGTGGATCAAAAAGGCACTGCGTGTATAGATAACCATGCAATGGAAAAAATTAACTGTGAATTGATGAATGACGGGAGAAAATCCACCCATCTACGAAATAAAATGCGGCGTCGCCGGCAGGAGAAGAGGGGCTTACACGATTGCGCCGTGACAGTAGCGCGACCCTCTCCCCTCGTCGGTCCTAACTCTGTTGGAGAGTGGAAAAATCTTTCCAGATTCATTTTTGGTTGGGACCGCTGACCTGAACTCATCTATTGACAATTTAATTGAGGAAGCCGGTCCAGCGGACCCAATTAATATTATTGATATTATCAATTGAAGACTTGACGTTCACCCCACACCTGTAGTCCCCCACCTAGCACCCCGAAATCGACAGTGGCGCGGTCATGCGGTGTGTAGGTACTCTTCCTTCCCTGTTATCGGTCTTCGTTATCATTTATCTCGTTATATTTCACCTTTTCCACCTTCATCGAAGACTCCAAGTTTCTTTTAGGATTGAGAAATTATTGACCTTCTCTTGAACAGTTTTCTAACTTTCCGGGGTGCTTTGGACATTGGACCACTACGCACTGGATCACTGTTGCCTGTCAAATAATGTTTCAAGTGGCGTTTCAAAATTCGAATTAGGGTATCCACTTCAGGGAATGGATTCCTCTATTGACCGTTTCCAAGCAATAAATTCCGCTTCTTTCTTGAAGGTCTTGCGTTCTACTCTTAACTCGAATTCATGTTTCTGTTGGAGATGTGTTTCAAACACGTAGATGCTTAAAAAAAACGCTCCAAATTTTACACAAGGGTTTATTATTCTTTGATATAGGTACGTTACTTGTGCAGAAATTTAATTTTGTCAATGAAAAAAAATTTAAAATTTTTTTTGTGGATTTTTGTTTAAAAAAAATTATTTTGGATTTTTTTTTTTTTTTTTTTTTTTCAAAAAATTGTTTTCAACATTTTTTTGTTGTTTTTTACTTGAAAAATATTTGACCTCCTGGGATCCTTCAAAAATCCTGTTTTTAGCCCCATGAAAGCTCTATAGATCGGAACAGTGAAATCGGATCGCTGCGGGACCCCAAAAAATGAATTCTACGTCCAAAAATACTTCGAAAACGACACCTGACTCGATACCATAGCCAAAAGCCTTCAAAAACCCCCTTCTGTAGCCCCATTTTAGCCCCATAGCGCCCCACGGGTTTGGGCGATCGGGCTGAAAACCTTGCGGGCACAACTAGATGGTAAACCGAGTATTTTGTCAAAATTTCAGATTTTTAAAAAAATTCCTACTGCCCAAAACGGCCCGGACGGCGGACGGCGTATAGTGGACGGATATTTCGGATTTTGAATGTAGACCTCTTGAAACGGATAATGTCAAATTTTGAGGCCGATCGGAGTAGTCGACCCCCGTCGCGAAAACAGGTGTATTATTCCAAGAATAATAAACCAAAAGTCGCAGCTCAGGTTGCTAGCAAAGTTCCCTTTGAAAACTTAACCATTGAACCTGGATCAAAGAATAATAAACGCTTGTGTAAAATTTGCAGCGTTTGTTAGTGATTTTTGATCGCTAGACTAGCTACCGACTTTTTGCGTAATCTACTGAATTTATGTGAACGATCTACGGAAAAGAGGTTTCTTGAGTTGGCATCCCTGAGTTTGCGGGTTTGATTTGCTGACGGGGTGGGGGACTACAGGTGTGGGGTGAACGTCAAGTCAATTGGAGCGCGAAATTTTCGCGCTGGATTCTTGCCCAGGCCGCCATTACGGGCAGCCGGGAAAATAACCCTTCGTAAGACTCAATTTGAGGATGATGCCTCCCTTACCGACAAATTGCTTGGGGAAGCTCAGAATCAAATTGTAGTATCAGGTGTGCCTGGGTCCACATCCAGGCCGAATTACCGGCGATTGCCAAACTTCGGTATTAAAATTGACTGAACTCCCTTCCGAAATTCAACGCATTCCAATCTACCCAGACACTTCTTGCCCGGCTGGAGAGAGCGGAATTTCCAATACTGCGTCGATATCACTTCCTAGGCTTGCAGATCACAACAAATTGTGTTATGCCCTAGATAAGGATATTGAAGTACCCCCTTCACGTTCCTCCAAAGACACCGGGGGCGAAATCCTAGTTACGCTAGAGGCCTTCCCCCAAACACACAACACTCATAACTGATATAACTAAATTCATATTAAGAAATCAATAATTGATTTCAAATTATTTGAACAAGTAGGTACTCGCCCAACACCCGCTAAATTGGGCGAGTTCACAGGAATATTCCACAGTAAAGTCAACACGATTATAGCAGGCAATTAGAAAGGCAGCTACGAATACTGTGAAGCTGAGGAAAAGGTATAGAAATTACAGACGCCTTAAGAAACAAGGTAGAATTCTCTTATTTGGGAAAGACAGAGAGAAGTTGAATAAGAGGAAACAAAAAGGAAAGACAAAAAAAGAAAAAAAATTGAGAAAGAGAAAAAGTCGAGAAAATAAGTGGATCCGGAAATGAAACCCGACGGGATGGCGTTGAAGAGAAGGAATAACTGTGGAATAAGAGGTGGTGGAGGGGTGTTGTCAACTGAAATTACCGCCAAGGCGATATGGTCGTGGGGAAGCGTCATTGGGGAGCGGACTGAGGATGGTGAGAGGGGAGGTTGTCCCTTGCGACTCTTTGGACCCTGCCATCCGCCATCGCCTTGTCGTCCTCCGGGGTTTCCTAACACCCTCCCGCAATGTCATAGTTCGGAAAAGTCCCCTGCCGCTCTGTACAATGACGGGGAATGGAAGGCGTTATTGTACCACATTCCCCCTTTTTTTTCGTGAACCGTCAGGGGACCCCCTCTCGATCTGTATAAAACACCTTTCTCTTGCCGTTCCATTCATTAGCTCTTTCTCAATTACTTATGCCTAATCCTTCCTCTCACATTTACCCTAATTCTTCTCCCCCCTCTCTCTCTCCTCTCCCTTCAAATTCATTTTCCATCCCATCACTGACTCTCATCTCATCTCGAGAGCACAAATGACCAATCCACTTAGCCTCTGAATTTGTAATTCATTCCTTAACATTCTCGCAGCTTCTTTTTTATCTTTCCAAAATGATAACTACTTGATTATTCATACAACGCTAATAAATCACATCAAAAAGAATATTTTTCTCTACAGAACAGCCAGTCAACCTTCAAGAATAAATCAGAGATGTCACTACCTTCCAATTGCTGCTTTATGAACTTACGTGAATTCAATTTTAAACATTAACGTCAGAGAATAATATATTTCGGTCATCCGTCACCGCTAAATGCGATACAAATCTGACTTTATTCGTTATTCCCTCGCGAATTCGCTCAGTCCGGTATCATTTATCAAAGGAGGAAGCGAGGGAAGAAAACTAAAACCGGTAAATTATTACTTTAATTCACGCGATGCTGTTGAGATAGTTACGTCTAAATGGGGAACGGATTATCAGAGGATTTTCGAAATACAAAAGGCGTCCGCAACATCTAACTCCGTATCCTGAGATAATAACCAACTCCGCCATGCAGTGGGCGCGTTATTTCGTATTGCGCAAAGCCGACAAGAGCTCTGAATATGTATAGCTTGCGTCGGAAATATATTTGAAGCCTTTTTGGAACGAAGGGTCTCATGGGATCAAACCCCGTTGGTCAACTTCTGGGCTCACCTTACTCACCCACCCAATCCTGAGTATCTGCAGGCTCCGCATTCTCAAGGCCTTATTTACATCCATGGAAGATTGGCGCCATACTTGCATTCCCATATTCACCGGGCGTCATCTGCGAGATCTGGGGCCCTGCTTGTTCTACCTCATCACAGCTCTGCCTCTGCCAGGTCCTTCCAGCTCGCCGGGGGCTTTGGAACGCGCTCCCTGTCTTGTTGCGCACGTTGCCCACCCTTGGACTGTTCATGTCAGCCAGGGAACACTATTTAACCGTTTGTCCAATTTTGTCGAAAATTGAGATGAGATCGTTATCTTTTGCGAATTTGAACTACTAACGAATAATAGGTTTGTCCCTGGTTTGACGGAATGTTGACAGAAATCGCCGGAGACATGCGCAGTTTAGAAACTGCTGTTCCAGGTCGATCGTAAATTGGACGGAAACCGATAGCTCGAGTATGTGCGGTCGGGTTCTGTCGACAGCTGTCCAACTTCTGTCGACAGACGCAGTCAGACCTGGAACAAACCTGGTGATAGTCCTACAGGGAAAAAACGGTGCTGTCGGTGAGTTTTTACAAGAAGAATATAATATTTGTATATACGATATATATATATATATCATATACCAGGGAACAATGGTTCCATCCCGCGCGCCCGGGGAAAAACGGTTTTTGTCCAAACGATCGGTTTTTACTATCATGTTACTATCACCTAACAGAACGCGTTCTCAGCTGGGGGTGGGGCTGGGGCGGAAAAGGAAGATCGAGAAAAAAAATGCACAAAATTCAACCAACTGCAAAAGCAGCCAAACACCAAGATTTGCAGTAAGTCAATTACTTAACTGCAAAATTTGCATTTAATGCAAAGTTAAGTTGTAAACTGCTTTGCAAAGAGTTCATTAGAAACTGTTTCTAATGAACTCTTTGGAGAAATCAGCTTCCAGGGAGATTTATAATAATCCTACTGTGGAAGCACCCAAGAAGAAAAGATCATACAACAGAGGAAAAACGCTGCAAACGTTACACAAGAGTTAATCATTCATTGACATACATAGGTTAATAGGCAGCTAAAATAGTCAAAAAATAAGTATTTTCTAAAATTAAAAATTAAAATTCTGTATAATGTTTGGACAGATGTGGGACCTCGAAAAAATGGATTTTGCTTCCGAAATTACTTGGAAAACTACACCCTATTTGACCTCTTGGGTTTCTCCAAAAATCCCATTTCTATCCCCATGAAAGCCCCATAGATCCCTACGGTGGAATCGGATCGTTCTGGAACCCCCTAAAATGGATTCTACGTCCAAAAATACTTCGAAAACGACACATAACTCGATCCCATAGGCAAAAGCCTTCTTAAAACGCCTCCCGTAGCCCAATTTTAGCCCCACGATCGGGCTGAAAACCTTGCGGGCACAACTAGATGGTAAACCGAGTATTTTGTCAAGATTTCAGTTTTTGGAATCTACTTACGGGTCATGAAACTAAACGGATAATGTCAAATTTTGAGGCCGATCTGAATTTTCGACCTCCGTCGCGACTACATAGGCGTATTATTCCAAGAATAATAAACCAAAACTGAAGAGCAACAGGAGGAGGGCGAAGAAAAAATTTCAGCGACGACGGTGCTCGTTGGTGACAAGTTGTAGAAAAAATGATTGATGTCCGGACCGTCTTTCACTTTTTTTTTTGTTTTGTTACAAATGTTGTTGAAATTTCGTGCATTTATTAAAAAAAGCTTGGATCATTAAATGTCCAAATTTCCAAAAATCCAAATTTTGCTCATATTTTTATTTTCTTAGTTTTGTCAAACCCTTGCCTCAGGTACGTTTTGAACTTGAAATATTGCTTTTTCTCGAAATCAGCTTTTGTGGATATGCATCATTCTTCCCCTGTGGTCTTCATATATTATATAGTAGGTATGCACACACCCACACACACACCCTCACCTTTTCGACCTCCGTAGCGATTACATAGGTGTATTATTCCAATAATAATAAACGGAGAGTCAGAAATAGACTTATTAGGCGTCAGAAATCGTCTATTTTATTTATAAAATTATAAATAAAAAAGACGATTTCTGATTTCTTTCTCTCCGTCTTATAAGATGGATTCTCACTAAGTGTCTCCGCATCCACCTTACATTATTCTCAGTAAGAGTAAAATTTAAATAAACCCGACATCGTTCCCACCTTCTTCCTCACTAATTTTGAATAGATTGAGTAATTTTTTGTATATTTAATTTCGTCACTAGTTGGGTCGGGTGCAAGTTCACACAAATGGGCGAGCGAAGCGATCCCCCCCGTACTACCAATATCTATATTGTTGTGCCATCCAGGCACGATCTCCTCATCGTCCGGCTATATGGGGCTACTGAAGGTCCAGAAATTCGATTGGCATTGTCTAAGTGACTTGTGGGCGTATTTAGACACAATCAGGTGGTTATCCCACGCGTGGGAAAAAGGGGGGAAACTGCCTCCGCCTACACAAAAGGGTGAAAAACATTCGTGGAATCCCTCCCACTCGCCTCCCTATTCTGAATTTCCCCGCTCTACTTTCCCCGAGCTTTATCATTGTAAAGCTCTTTCGGTACTTTAAATTAAACGTCCCAAAGGTTGATTGTGATTATGGGGAAGTAAATTATAAAGTGATTTAGCAGCTTTGAGACCCGCTCCGATAATTTTCGCTGCTCCCTCGCTTTTCGATTTTATCATCACGTGTTTTCTGGCCAAACATATTCACTTTGTGGTATTTTAGGGCATAAACATAGCAAAACATGACATAACTAAATATTATTTAATATAAATTAAATGAGAAGTCAACCGACTAAGTCACTAGGAAAATATTATAAAGGTCAAGTGTTAAGAGGAATTAAAAAAAGTAGAATGTCATTCTCAACTGTTGTAAGTTTGTTCCTAATTAAAATTGCACGTAAATGTAAAATATTAAAAGTGAGTGTACGTGACGTGAAGTCAATTGATGTAGTTACATTTTCCGTTCACCTCCAACGCTTTTTGGAGAAAGTGTAGGAAAGGTACTTTGGAAAAGTTTTTATTCCAGACGAATCAGGAATGAACCATCCGTGTAAATCCCTGAAGCAGCCAGCTTTGAACTGCAGTTCACAACTCGTGTTCGAGATCCACTTCTCGTCCTCTCACCCCCCACTTCGTGAATGTGAAAAGTTATGAATAGGGTGTTGGAGATTTGAGGTGAAACGGCCGGATGCCTGGTGAATAGTTGGCGAACTAGGTCGTGTGAAGTATTGCCAACTAAGATAGGGCTAAAGTGGCCATTCTAGAGGCCATAAACATGGCCAGGGTGGCGGTAGGAGCACACGTTCAAAACGAGCCTCGAGGCCTTAAGCCTCAACATCTCTTTCTCTCATATTTCATCCCATACTAATAATTCTTCCTGGTTGCCTGATCCTCAGGTTTCCCCCGTATTATGTCGTACTAGAAAACTTAAAATACGTACATTTTAGTACCATGGTACTAACTAGTTAACATAAAAATCCAATATGGTGGATTGTGCACAATCGACCATATTGGATTTTTATTTGTACATTTCCCTAAACTACCAATTAGGAATGGAAATGAAAAAAAAAAAAAAAAAAAAAAGCAAAAAAATGTTTATTGTGGCAATAGACTTACTTCGTCTTAAATCGTCTTTTTTAAGATGGATTCCCACTATCTCGCCGCATCCACTTTATATTATGAAAATGCACCCGAATATTGGGTTAAATCATCCTGTACCATGTTGTGAGAAGTCAAAAAGGGGAAAATACATCATTTTTGTGACTAAAAGTGTTTCACGTAGTTTATAATCATCTGAATTTGTTCTGGCCGATCCAAAACCCGTAGTAGGTGACGTCACCTACACCGGTTCCGGTTTCCATCAAAGATGGAGATTTTTTCTTGATTTTCTTGGCGTTTGGCACTAGTGACACTGGAGCAACGCGAAAATGACCGTGTTCTAGGGATCTGACGAAAAATATCGATATTCGGTATATCGAGTTTGTTCGAAATATCGTTTTACTAGGTCGATATATCGTAGGAAAATATCGATATTCGATATATCGTTGAAAAAATATCGAAATATCGGATATTAGTCCAAATTTAAAAAAAAAAAAATCCACGCGATTACTAGTAGGTAAATAAATTAAGGTTATAAAATCCCACTTGTCTTATATTTTTTCCGCACAAATTACATTCAACTAACCGGGCGGCATTCAATTTTTTTTAAACTGCCAAACTCCAGAAGACATTGCGCGTTCAATTTCAAAACAATACACAGAGTAACGCGAACACAGAGTAAAAGGAGTTGAGACGGCTGGATATATCGATATATTTTGAGCATCCCTACTGTGTTCGCTTTGTTGTGAATGTGATCGTGCGTATTAACTCAACTTATTCGTGATATACATTAACTTATTCGACGAGACCGATACTTCAGTTTTTAGTTTTTTAATGGTGGCCAACTCTTCGACCAATTCTATTCGTGGCAACAATCAATAACTTTCTCACCCTAACAAGAAATAATACGGTTCCAAAACTGAAAAAAAAATGCATTACTTTTCCTAACGAATTTGTTGTTACATTAAATGTAAATTTTAACGTAAGTCAGAAACGATTATATTTTGGAAAAGTACATGAAATAGGTAATGAAAGGAAAAATATATTAATAAAAGTGGATACCTAGTGAAAGTGAAAATATGGAAAGAAAAGGTGAAAACCAGAGAACATGATTGGTGTGCGTTTATAAGATGTTTCAGAAAATTTATTTATTTAGAAAATTTAATCTTTTCCATTTAATGGTTTATCCCGATAATTGCGACAATTATGCCGTTGTTTTCTTGTTTTTTGCTTGTTTGAAATTATTTGTTGCGTGTTTTTGTATTACTGCATCTTTACATTAGGTACTTGTTCGCGTTGTGATACTTGGTTGTATGTGAACCAATATACTTAAAAGGTACATTACACCTTAACGAGCCAGGCTCACCCCATGTATATATAGGACTTAGGTCCAGAAATACATTAATACTTAAATAATAATAATAATAATAATAATAACTCTTCGACCAATAGGAGCTGACTTCGGGTTTACGCCCAAAATTCAAATTGCAATTTTTCCAAAAATTTTATAAATTCGTACGAACTTGCAGTTTGTGTTTTAACCCTATTTTCAATTATTATTTGGACGCCTTCTATCGAAAAAAAAAAAAAAAAAATAATAATAATAATAATAATAATAATAAAAAAATAATAATCCAGACACGTCCAGACAGTTTACATTCCTAATTATGTGAACTAGCTCCTTCCCGAATAGTGAAAATTGAGATTATATTTCAAATTACGTTTTCCAATTCATGTATTTGTGCCATTAGTCGACATACCTACACATACCAGATGTTAACAGGGGCGTCAATTTATTTATGTCGACTACTAGTGCGTTTACCTTAAGTGAAAAAACGCTGCACATTTTACACAGGGGTTTATTATTCTTTGATGCAGGTTACTTGTGCAAAAATTTAATTTTGTGTCGACGAGAAAAAATTGTTTTTTTGGAAATTTTTTGTTTTTTTTATTCGAAAACATTCGACCTCCTGGAATCCTTCAAAAATCCAAATTGTAGCCCCATGAATGCCCTATAGATCGCCACAGTGAAATCGGATCGTTCCGGAATCCCCAAAAAATGGATTCTACGTCCAAAAATACTTCGAAAACGACACCTAACTCGATCCCATAGCCAAAAGCCTTTTAAAAAACGCCTCCCGTAGCCCCATTTTACCCCCATTTTGGGCGATCGGGCTGAAAACCTTACGGGCACAACTAGATTGTAAACCAAGTATTTTGTCAAAATTGCACATTTCTTAAAAAAATCCTTACAGCCCAAAACGGCCCAGACGGCGGACGGACATTTCGAATTTGGAGTCTAGACCTCTTCAAACGGATTTCAAATTTTGAGGCCGATCGGAGTCGTCGACCCCCGTCGCGTTCACGTATTATACCTATAATAGGTGTTTTATTCCAAGAATAATAAACCAAAACGTCATCAAAATAACAATTTCTCCACTTTCTTAGCACACTCCTACCAACCAAAATCTGATCGTCAGCAACAATTATGTAAGTATTGTGTTGGTAATTGGCCATAATGAGGGAGGGGACGTCGGGAAGTTCCATTGAGAAATGAAGAGGAGCCGGCTAATGATATATGTAGCAAGATTGGAGGGTTGCAGCCGCAGAGGTCGACACCAAGTTCATAATGAGGTAAACGGCCTAACGGGGGGGGGGGGGGGGGGGCTAACTGTCGTGGAGAGATTTGGCGGTAAATTGTGGGGACCTACACGTGGCGTTGGGGACGAGGGGGTGGAGAGGTGGTAATAATTGTGAAGCGATGCAGGGAGATAAGGTCAGGGCTCGAATGATGTATGGTACACCCCCCTCGTGACCATCGCTCTCAAAGGTCTGCCGGAGGGGAACAGCCTTGAAGGCCTTCGGTGTGTATTGTGGAGGGGGGCTTGTTAAAATATCATTACCAGATTATATCTCACCCTCGTCCACCCCTTCCGTACCATGTGGAGTCACTAGTTTGATTTATGTCGACAAATATCAAGTAGGGGCAACGAGCCCTTTTATAATCCCTGTAATCTTTCAAACGTCGATGCGTTTCAGAGCAAGTTTTGATCAACATTTGATTTATACGAGATTATACAAAGTCAATACCTACACATCATCATGCAGGACGATAAAATAATGATAATGCTCAAAGATCCTCCTCTGCATCTGAAACGTTTACTGATTTAGAGCTGGTTTCACCAAAAAAGGTTTAATAAATAATTCACATTTTGAATCCTTAGACTATCCAAGATTTGAATCGAAAAATTACCTAAGTAGGTTTCACCCCGTAAACCAGAGGAAAATGCATCTAGAATAGAAAATAATGCTATGAATTTCCTACAAGTTGCTATGTATGTCTGTGTGGGTCATTCTCAGCAAAACGTAAATCTGGGCTTCCAGTGCAATTTCACCTATTTTAGTAGTATTTCACCTACCTACCTCTTATCCTGAAAAAGATATTTCCGCGCTCTACATGGTCCATATACTTAAAAAATACACTGCCAAGGCAATGGCACATGAGCTTCCTCGTGCCAGGTTCAAAATGAACGTAGTTGTCACTGTAACAAGAAAATTACGTTCGCGCATGCGCAGGGAGTACCACTGATGCAATCGTGATGAAACTGATAGGGGACCATCTAGAGCTATACCCACACAATTCCTGAAAATTTGATTGAAATCTGATCAAAGTTGTGGAAGTTATGGCTGTTGCAAGGAAATGTGGACAGACAGACAGACAGACGGATCGAAACGAAATTTGTTCAGGAGTCCCTGAAACGCGAGTGGAAATTTTGATTTTGGAGCAAAAAAAAATAATTTCATTTCGAAAGTGAAAACAGCTTCCGCTGCCTTGCAGACTCGGAAGCAAAATATAAACTCATTATTTCTATACAAAAATTTGAAAATAAAACCGAAAATGTCATTGGATCACCATGTCCCCATCAAGGCCTTGCCCACGATGATTGGGTTCAGCAATTTCCGATAAACATTTACCAGATCTTTCCACCCAACAACTTTATAAATAGATTGAGAAGATTACAAATCTCGAATTTTATCATTTTCAAACGATTGCTCCATTTTGAAATAAACTCCAATGCACCTTCAAGATCGCGTCATTGGATCATTTTAAGGGGTTTCTTGAATGCTCGCTCACTAAGTACGCCTTGTTTCTGAGAATCTGGATGAGCCACATCGTCACGTTACTTCCCCTCGACGGTTCATTGTTTCAATTTTTCAGTTTACACCGCTGAGAGTGGTGGGTTAGTCCAAAAACGTGGCCGTATTTTTCGTTGTTGTCATCGGTCTGACTCATTTTACACTTCTTAAGTCATGATATTAATGTTTATTTTTAGCATGGAACATGCTTTAGCCTTGGACTAACTAACCGAAAAATGTTACGCGCAGGGCCGTGGAGAGAAAATCCGGGCCTGGGGGCAAAATTCATCGGGCCCCCTAAAAAAAAAAAAAAAAAAAAAAATAGGTTGTATGAAAATATTTCCTATATTGATCTGTCCCTTTTCCCATCTTGCCTCTTCTCCCCCCTTTTTTACAAAAAAAAAAAATTCTCAAGAAAATCCGGGCCCCCCTACGAAGGCCGGGCCCGGGGGCAACATGTCTAGTGACCCCCCCCCCCCCCCCCCCACCCTCTCTAAGGGGCTGGTTACGCGGATGGGTGACGAAATTTTGCTTGGCAACGTTACTAGGCAAAGCATGTTCCATGTTTCTTGAATTTTAGCCAAAGGCTCGAAGCTACCTGTGGGTTTTTTCTTCTCAGAAGTCAATGGGTGTTTTTTTGTTGGATGGTTGCCATTAGATTCGAGAAAAATTCAGTTCTTGAGAAGATATTATTAAAAAAACACACGTTTTTTTCATTGGGCCACCTGTCATTGGGTCACTAATTGGGGCACTAACGTGGTTGGTTCACGTATAATGTGAACCGATGACAACTCAAGTGAACCAATGACCTCCTTGAAAGAAGTAATTTTATTTTACCTACATTAAAATCTAAAAACCAAAGTGACAGCGTCTTCCTCAAATGTTTTCAAAGGAGTTCGCATTTAGGACCGTAGATGTGAACCCTAATTTTAGGTTTTTAATTTGGTACTTTAAATAAGAATTAAGGGGAGACTCGCGCGCCAAATTGACCAAAAATCGATTTTCGGGAAATAATTTTAAAAAAAACTACATCTTATACTGAACATTTTGATATAATATAATCATATGTACAAAAATTTTGAACTTTTGTTCTGAGCGCTTGAACGTAGGCGATTGAATTGAAAACATGAACAACGAATGTTATCAGATGTTGTTCAATACAATTTTTCGTCCCGAAAATTTCAAGATATTTTGTTCGCCACTGATAAAGTAGGACATAGAAAGAATAAAGAAAACGAATAATTGTCCAGAACAACGTGAGGAAACAGCAAAACACTGAGTAAAAGGGGAGTTGCGCTCGCGGGATCGGACGAGTCTTCCAGCGGGGGGGGAAACTAAAACGGCGATTTCTCGTTTTCATGCTTCCGCGTCAGTTCGGAACACATAACTTTATCATTTTTCAATATTTTCGAATGATTTTTTTTTCTACGTGTTCAGTAACTAAGTGAGAAGATATGTACAACAAATCAAGCCAGAAAACCAAATAGAACCGTCGTCAGGAACAGAAACGTACGGAAAAACGTAGTAAGATTTTTAGCAACTTTTCAGAGGCGAGCATAAATTTTTCTTGTGCCGGGATATTTATGGTTTATTCTTTATTTAATCTGCATTATAAGAGTAACACACACAAAAAATTTGAAAGTGATATGATGAGAGGGGACTTCTGTAGAGGTTCCGAACGGAGGCCCGTTTTTGAGTCAAATACAAAGGGACCCGTTGGCGCGCGAGTCTCCCCTTAAGTTGGTTCATTCATTCTGGTCATTGGTTCACCCTTACATGTCATCAGTTCACTCACCCATTTTTTAAAATTAGTTTTAATTTAAAAAATAAGCTTGCTGGTGCGCTGCTGGTAACTTTTTTTCTTTGAGTATCCATGGACAGTAGTACGACGAAAAAACCCACAGGGTACTGCTTAGAGCCTTTGGCTAAAATTCAAGAAACATGGAACATGCTTTGCCTACTAACGTTGCCAAGCAGAAAGAAATCGACAAAAAATCCGGAAGCTAAGATAGGTACGTTTTCCTGTGGACCTGGTTTTCCTACGTTTTCCTGTGGACGGTCACAATGTGACTAACATGTCATGTTAGTAAATAAAAATGATTTGATGTCATGCGCATCACTCAGCTTTCCGTACAGCTACACTCAAATTGGAGAAATGTACCTTGTCTAATAAATTCAGAGCTTTCCAACGAGTGGTGAACGATTTCTGTCCGACGAAAAATAAAGAAGTTTCATTCCCCCAGCAACGGCTCCGTTGTAAGCGGAAATCATTAGAAAATTTCGTCACCTATCCGCGTCACCCATCCGCATGTTCCATGCTAAAACTGGGCCGAAAAAATGACAACAGAAATATTTTCAAACAAGCAAACGTGCCCAACTCTTTCAAAATTTGATAGCATTTAATTTAGTGCACATCCAGAAAAGTGAAGAATGTTATTATGTGGCGTTTTGACTGGATGTCAGTTTCAGGGCCAATGCTTCGTACACTGACCCCACCTCCTCCTCCTCCAGCGAATTTTATAACTCCTAATTCTTTATGGACAGATTGTAACTGAAATGTGCCCGTGTGACCGTCCGAACTGCAACAATGCCGCCAATAACTCAGATTCGCATTCCAAGATGTTCCACTAATGAAAAAAGATAGGCGCCCTAAACGAGTAATAAACCTTCCTTAATATACCTACCGAGGAAAAGTGGTGAATTTCTCTTCCTTAATTCCGAGATAAAACGAAAAGGAAACATTAAAGGTCATAATAGCCTATTCTTGGAGAATCTACGGGCGGGGTTAAGGGGTCGTGGGGGTGTGGGGATTATGAGGTTTCTTCGCCCTCTCCCTCTCAAGCTCGCCCTCCTCCAGTTTTCACCGTGGAAAATTGATTCCCGCCGAAAGGGGGGAGGCTCGGTACTTTTCGGAAGGTTCGAACGGAGGGAGCTCCCTCAAAGCACACGCTTTCTATTATGATTCATGCTGGGATCCCCCTTCACTTCATCCCTCTTACATCCTGTGGACATAGACCTAGAGCGGTGGATGGAGTTGGGTCGTGTTGTCTACACGTGAAACTGAAATAATTATTTATTGAGATAAGCATAAGGATGGGCTAAGTCAGTCTACATTTCCAGCGAAAGGCACCTGTGGAGATTTTCCCTATGTTGACGGAAATATCACCAGCCCGCCAGAGTTAGTACCGGCGGGAGGAGTGGGTCGCGCTACCCCCCTCTTCACCCGCCGGCAGTCCAGCATCCCAGTTCGAAAACGGGCGTCATTTAACATTCAATTTTGCCATTTACCGTTCATTTATATCGACATTAACGCAATGTCAACACGCGTTGAATTCAAGGGGGGCAGACCCGTACTGCCGTTAGAATGAAGAACGCCTCACCTCGAAAAGTGCGATTTTCAGAAATCAGCTTCAAAGTTCTCAGTATGAACTTGGCTATAAGTTCAATCCAGAACATTATTACGACCCAGGTGTTTGGGGGTACATCGATAGAAACTCAACTGAACATAAATTTAAGACGAAATCGAGAAAAAATCGATAATTTCATCGATTATTGACACCTTAGGCATTTTGAGCATCTATTTCGCTATGTTTTTGGAGGTAAAACACTCACCTCTGTGTGAGGCGTCAGTTTCAAAAAGATAAGTTCATTTCGAAGCTGCTTTTGGAGGAAGAACACCTCACCTCTGTGTCTTTTTACCTGTGTAAACAATTGAAACAAAAACGCCTTGCGTAAGCCAATAAACGCCTCACCTTGAATTAAATTTTGAAGCCGACAGTTTGAACAAGAAATACCTCAGCTCGAATTTTCAACGAGCTGAGGCGTTTTTCCTCCAAAACAGGCAACGAACAACACAAAGGTGAGGCGTTTTAAATTGCTAGGCTGAGGTGTTTTACCTCAAAAAACACGTAGGTGAGGTGTTTTTCCTCCAAATCGAGCACTTTTTTGGTTTCACCCCCTACAAATTTAACCCCTTCCGGGTCGAATTTCGAAATTTCGATTTCACCGTTGAAAAAATAGGTAAAAAAATATATGGATTAGGTACATTAAAAAATAAAAATCGAAAATTTTGAGGTGAGGCGTTCTTCATTCTAACGGCAGCGTAGGTCTGGCCTCTATTACCGACAATTTGCTTGAGGAAGCTGAGCCTGCGGGAATGATGCCATGGCGGAGGTTTATCCCAGTTCTTGCCCATTAACTGTGGAGTCCCACAATAGTCCTCGGCCCAATTTTATTTCTAATTTTTATCAATGATCTCCCTACATGCCGTCTAAATTCTTCAACAAATCTCATTCTTTTTGCTGATGATACATCTTTGGTCATGAGAAGCAAATCATGTTCTACTCTCTGCGAAATCGAAGATGCTTCTCTTGAAGCTGTCACAAATTGGTTCACAGTGAACCAACTCTCAGTAAATTGTGATAACACCAGCATTACGAGGTTTGGGTTGAGAGATTTTTCGAGTCTCGACAATAATCTGGCTGACGTAAGATTCCTTGGTGTCTCCCTTGACCCAAGGCTTGACTGTAAGTCCCATTGTACTCGCCTTGTTTCAAGTCTCAATAGCTACACCTTTATATTGAGGCGTCTCTCTGAAAGACTAACAAATCCTGCTGTCCTCGCAGCTTATCACGCTTGTTTTCATAGCTGAGCTGTCTATGATATTCTCTGTTGAGGACACTCCCCTGCAGCTTCCATTGTTTTTGCATCTCAGAGAAAAGCTGTACGGGTCGCGGCTATTCTTTATCGAGAGGACTGTAGAACAGCTTTTGTCGAGCTCGGAATTCTCACTATCCCAGCTATTTACATCCTTGAAGGCTTAAATTATGTGAGGAGGAACTGTGATAAATTCCTCAGGCCCGACCATCAATACTCCACGCGTGGCAAAAGCAAACTCATACTCCCCTTTCATCGCCTGACTGCTTCCCGGAATAGCACCACCTGGGGGGGGGGGGGGGGGGGCTCATATTTTTTAACGCTCTCCCAGCAGATATCCGGGATGCTCCAGCTGGTGCGTTCTGGGCCCGTGTCAAGGGTTTCCTCATCAGGCTTACTCCTTACAGCTTTGATGAGTTCTTGGCAGACGTGGTGAATTGGTCCATGTAGTGTGCCTGTATTTTGTTTTGTTATACCTAGGTTAAGTTAATCAATTTTTTCTTGTTTTTTTTTTTTTTTTTTTCCTGTAGTTATGTATCTTTTGACCATTGCCCATAGTATGTATTACATTCTGTGTTTCTGGCAAATAAAAGTTTTGATTTGATTTGATTTGACCTCAAGGCTTGAGGACTTTTAGTATGTTCATGTGAAGTGTACAGGGAAAAAACCATCTATGTCAAGAAAGCTGCAATCTGAGAAAAACGAGTTTTTAACTTCAAAACTGAATAAAACCTTTATTATGATAAATAATGAATCGTTTTTCGTTCCAAAATACTCATATGGATGCCAGAAATGGCCCCAAGAAATTTCAAGTCAGCAATAAATTTGTAGAGGTAACAAAAATCGAAAAATGTGGCAAACTCCATGAAAAATATTCAGAAATCCATCGTTGTGCATATTAAAAGTGACCATCTGATACGTACAAGAAAATAATCGATGCCTGAATCTCTCGAATTAGCCAAATAATAATCGAATTAGACAAATAATAACCCACAGGATCGCGAAAACAACGCTAACTGTAGTCGAATCCGGTGGAGACAAAGATGGTTCTTTCCCTGTACCGGATGACATAGCTGGTTCTTTCCCTGTATAGCGAAACTCTGAGTGCTATTTTGACCCTGACTGAACTGGTTCTTTCCCTGACCTGACTGTCCAGACGTGAGGCAGGTGGACTCGAAGTGGGCATATTTTCACGATGACTTGTGACATGAATAATGTAAATATTTGTCAAGTCCACCAGCCTTAGGTCTATTGAGTACAGCGTTCCCCTCCGACCTCTTTCAACCCCGTCTACAATCATCCTTACTCCCTTAATCCTCCACCCCCACCCTCGTCCCACCAACGTTTTGAATAACCCTTAATCTACCGTGGAAATGACGCCGGGCGCACTGCGAAGGTGCGAGGGGGCGGTGGGGGGGGGGGGGGCTATACGTGTGTAGCAGCGTGTAACGGAACGGTTTTCACGGCTGTCATTTGTCTGAGAAGTCCTCTGTCACATCCATCCGCCTCTGCAGCGCGGTGAAAAATAAACTCGTTCGTTCATTTCCACAGGACCCGCTAAAGGTGTCATACATCGCGGCCATTCAGAACGTTGGGGGCATTAAGGGTGACAGGAACATATTATGGTACCACGTGTGAACCCACGCTTTTCACCGATAGCTGTAATATTGGAGTTTTATAGCGCATATAAAACGCCAAAGAATCAAACCTGACAAACTGCTAACAGTAACTGTGGCCATATTTCTGGGACATCTCTTGACTACTGGATTCCGTTAGTTTAAATTTAGGTAGGAGGCGAACGATAATATTATGGTTCTTCCCAACTTCAGACCTAATTTACCTGCCATAATATGGGAACACTGGGGTATATTATACTATACAGTAAAGTAGGTATCGTATATTATAGTATAATATGGTATATTATACTATACGCTGTTATTCAGTTAGTTAATACAGTCAAACCCGCTTAAGGGAGACACATTGGGGGGACCCGTTTTGTATCTGTTAACCGGGCGTCTCCCTTAACCAAAATTTAAAAAACGCTGCAAATTTTACACAAGGGTTTATTATTCTGTGATATAGGTTACTTGTACAGACATTTAATTCTGTCAATAAAAAAAATTTTAAAAAAAAAAATTTTTTTTTTTGGATTTTTATATTTCAAAAAAAAATTTTTTGGGGGGATTTTTTTTTTTCAATAATGTGTTTTTTCAAAAATTCTTTAATTTTTACTCGAAAAATATTTAACTTCTTGGGATCCTTCAAAAATCCCATTTTTAGCCCCAGGAAAGCCCTATAGATCGCCACAGTAAAATCGGATCGTTCCGGGACCCCCAAAAATGGATTCTACGTCCAAAAATACTTCGAAAACTACACCTAACTCGATCCCATAGCTAAAAGCCTTCAAAACACCCCTCCTGTAGCCCCATTTTAGCCCCATAGCGCCCCACGGGTTTGGACGATCGGACTGAAAACCTTGCGGGCACAACTAGATGGTAAACCAAGTATTTTGCCAAAATTTCAGATTTAAAAAAAAATTCCTACTGCCCAAAACGGCCCGGACGGCGGACGGCGGACGGACATTTCGGATTTAGAATGTAGACCTCTTGAAACGGATAATGTCAAGTTTTGAGGCCGATCCGAGTCGTCGACCTCCGTCGCGAAAACATACCTAAGTGTATTATTCCAAGAATAATAAACCAAAAAGGTGAAGAAGTTGAGGAAAAATAAGAGCATTTCATTGCAGGAGTGTTGCAGGAAAATATTTATTCCACATCAAGTCAAAAACTCTTCAAAGAATATTTATGTATAGATACAAGATGTGATAGATCTACCTCTCTTCAAGAATAGATCGTCTTATGGAAGAAGGAACACTCACCTGAAATATTAGGTATGGACGTCTGTCCAAGAAGTTTTAGCAAGGAACAAGCTTTAGCCTTGGACTAACTTACAGAAAAATGTCACGGTATCCAGGAACCCGTTGTGCTGCCTCTCGGAGTTACTATGGAAGGAGTTCTGTGCCCTTGAAGAGGCTCAGTAGTCCCTCTACCATGTTCTGTAGAGCCAGTATCCCTTCCTGGTCCACTGATCCCGGAGCAAGATACCTTCTGCGCTCCAGGGCCTCACATTGAAGATGAGGTGGTCTGCCGTCTCCTCCTCATCTCCGCAGAACCTTCAGGTGGGTTCATCGTTAATGGCCCCATTCCTGTATAAATGCTTCCTGAAGCTCCCGTGTCCTGTACACAGGCCCACTATGAATCTCGGTTGAGTCCCCGTAAGTGGAGACAACATTCGCCCTCTTATAAGACCCGTATACGGTCTAGCCCAGCCAACATGGTGTGTCCATGCTGCTGATGTGGGGTTCTTTCCCATCTGTGTTGTGATTTATGCTTCTGGCCAACAACCTCGCGGAAAAGCGCCCCCGTGATACCTATACAGGGTTCGGGTCCTATAAGGTCCTCGCTGGACGCCTGTCTGGTCAGGGCGTCTGCCTTTTCATCTGAGGATAATCTCATGGGAGGCTCCAACACGCCTGATGGACTCCCAGCAGTCAAGTACCAGTTTTGAGTAGAGAGGTTTTGGGGTTGCGGGGTTCGCTAGTGATTTCAGAGCAGCTTGGCTATCTGAGAATCTGTGGATTCGCCTTCTCTCGAGGGCTCTCCTGTCAATTTCAGCCATGCATGCTTTTATAGCGTAGAGCTCGGTCTCGTAATACGTAGCCCACTTGCCCAGCGGGCTGGCGCTCTCCCATTTGAGCTGCGGGCCATACGTTCCCGCATCATTGTATACCTAGTGAAGGTCAACTGAAGAGTAGGTTACTGGGAGTGATCCTAACAACATAAAAAAACTATTAGAACTAGCCGTTTTCGGCTGTAATAGAGAAGCGCCAATCCTGTTTAATCCGAAGGGGAAGCCTTGTAAGGAAAGCGCCAAAACCGTGTCATAGGAAAGCGCCAGCCGTTTACCGGCAGGAAAGGCAAAGATCATATATACAAACACCCCGGGTTGAGAACTATCTCAAGTTTTGTGTATTATGGACGAAAGTTCAAGTTTCATGTTGGCTTGCATAGTGATATCTCTGTCACCTTTTACTGTTAGTCGATCACGGTACGGCCGGTAGTGTTGTTAGACTCTCGCGTGCGATATGGACCCCAACATTATAACAAGAATATCGACAAATAAGGCGAATGAAGGGGTTATATATCAAAATTTCACTTTTCGGCGCGTGGGTGACTTGAAGGACGGCACTATTCGTTGGCGGTGCACCAATCGGGGGTGTTCGTGTACAATTTACTCGGATAGTGGGATCAACAGGGTTCTGAGGGTAGTGCGCGATCATTCCAATCATAGCAGCCTTACCTCAAAGCAATTGGAAAGGAATATCGTAAGAAATACTTGTAAGCGTAGGGCGGCAGACACACTGGAAGAGAAGCCAGCGAAAATAGTTCGACAAGTTCTGCACGAAAGCAGTAACATCAGGGAGCTAACTGAGTGCGAGTTGTCCGGTGTTAGACAGGCGATGTATGAAACGCGTCGAAAACATCTTCCGAAAGCACCAGCTAGTATATCAGAAGCCCTGGTTTATTTGGCTGAGACAGAAATTTTGACGAGCAGAGGTGAGCGTTTTGTTTATGTACACGACGACGTCGTTATTTTGACGACAAAGCATAACCTGCAGCACATGACTTCACGTGATACAATCCTTGCTGATGGCACTTTCTATGTCTCTCCCAAACATTTTTACCAGCTGTACACGATTCATTCATATACTGAAGAAGGTAGAGGAAAACTACACGAAACTGTCGAACGGGCAACTCACCTTCCTGGAATTTTTATATGCTGTTGGTCCAATGTTTGAGCCACCCAACATGACGAAGAAAGACGAACCCCCAAACCTCCAAGAATTGAATGACGAAGACGTTTTGACGACCGTATACTTCAAACGGCAAGTAAGTAAAGTAACTTCCCTGCGTCCTTTCTCCCTGACACCGACAGCCAGTGGTATGGTAGTTGTATCTATGAATCGTCTCAAATATCCGGAAAATGAAGGGGGCGCGAATCTGGCGCTTTCCTATGGTTTTTTTTTTCGCTCACCTTTGGCGCTTTCCTATGAAAAATTCAGGGGATTGGCGCTTTTCTTGGTCACCGCCGTTTTCTTGCAATTTTAATGTTCCTACTATTTGACTGGCCTATTAAATTTTGTTTGGGGAAGGGAGGAGTTATTAAACTAAATTCACACTGAAATTAAATTCTAATTATGAATTTATTTAAGTTATTTCAAGAAATCAGAAGGGGAAGGCCGAAAAATTTATTGGGCCTCAGGTGGGACTCGAACCCGATGAAACTACTCCTCCTGGGGCATTAAGGGACCCCTAGGAAGAGGGACAAAAGTAGGATGTCTACTGGCTTCATATCAGATCAGGGTTCAGAGGGGGAAAATAAGCAACAATATGAGAAGGCCGAATCAAGCGTTGGGGGCAGGGGACGGTTGAGCCTTTAATCTCCAATGCTCTATCATGGCTACTGGTCTTCAGTGGTCCAATTGGTAGGGCGTTGCACTAGTAATGCAGAGGTTGTGGGTTCGAGTCCCACCTGAGGCCCAATAAAAATTTTTCGGCCTTCCCCTTCTGATTTCTTGAAATAAATTAAATAAATTCATAATTAGTATTTAATTTCAGTGTGAATTTAGTTTAATAACTCCTCCCTTCCCCAAATAAAACACTGTATGAGGGAAGCAGTTCAAAATTCCCTCAAGTCATTCCAGTAATTAAATTTTGGTTCACAGCTTCCCTCAAATCAGATGTGAGGACTATAGGTAGTTTGTGGCTTTCCGGTACAAAATAACCAATACGAAGATCTCGCATTTGGTTTCTGAATTAATCCCCGGTTTACAGAGCAACGGCCGTTTTAATAGGTTGCAAATGGATTCCATGTATATGTAGAGGGAAGAGGGTATAGTCCAATTTAATGAACCAACAAACGCCCCCCAGTATCTGAGCTTGAAAATGAACCGCTTAATAGTTGTGGCGGTGAGAGGCCGGAGGCGGAAAGGAAATTGGGAGCAATTAAAGGAGTTACTTCTCTACTGGAGGCTGCAATTCTGAAGAGGACGTTTATCGGGTTAAAGACGATTGCGGAGTGTTTTAGGGTATTTGGTGGGGGGGCTGATTAAGGTCATTTCGCCCATGAAAACTATTGTTGGATAGGGAAGGGTGTGGAGGGGGTCGGCCTAGTATGTTTAGGCGTCTTGGGCTTTCGAGTGTGTGGCAAGAGGAGATAGCACACACGGACTTGGTATTAATTATAATGCTGACGTAGGTTGGGGTCGAGGGGGATTTCCACAATAGCACATAACCGCTTACCGGAAAAGGGTGTTCGAGGAGGTTACACCGAAGCAGGTCGAGGTCGACGGAACGCGTATTGTCTGTATCAGCAATGTGAGGTTTTAGGGTGGTAGGAGGAGAAGAGGAGGTGAATGACAGCTTACAACAGCTGCTGACACCAGACCTTGACAGCTTCATCGCTTGAAATGCCATCTCATTATGCCGGATCTATAACCAACGACGGGGCTCATCTAATTTGCAAACCCTTTAGGCACTCAACATACAGATGCTCTCAATGTATTCGTAGTGTTTACTCTTCACTGGGTATCCTTCGAGTAGCAACCAAAACGTTCATCACTGTGGCCCTACTGCCCAAGATGTCCGAGCGAAGCTGAGACCCTGACTTTTGATATTTGAAACTGGGTAGTGCAGATGAGGAATTATACTATACTGGAGCTGCAGCCCGAGGAGAATAATCTTTGTTCTAGGGTACTTCTATAGAAGTCGGAAAATTTTGAAGAAATAAAATTGCAAAAATTCAGCTCGGCGAGTGGATTTTATGTAGTTAATTTTTCTGACAGTTAGTTTCTTCAAGTAACTTGAAGAAACTAACTCCTACTGTTAGTAGGATTTCTAATAGTATAAATGTACTTACCTCTCTCTCTCCAAAATGTCCATTACTGCAGACCAATGAGCCTCAAACTAATAACTGCCCACAAAATTTGCCATTTAATGGCTGCGGTGTTGTCGAATAAGTCGAAGGGGAGATAATGAGCACTTGTTCTATGTTACCTCTGAATTGCTAGATTACTGGACTTTTTGAATCTCTGGATCTTTACTGGATTTTGCGTATTTCAGGACTTCTGGAGCTCTACATCTCTGGATCTGTTGGTGTCTGGATCTCAGGCTCTCTGGATCTTATTCTGGATTTCTGGATCTCTAGAATTAGTGGAACTAGGGTTCCCGCAATTCTGGATTTTGGGATTTCTGAACCAAAGGTCCAACGAAGCTAGTCACCTATTTCTGAAAGATTTAATCTGGGAACTGAGCTGGCGGAGATGGTAGTCCTCACACTGACCGCATCGCTGGCGAAGTTGGGATGTTTTCAGTTGCAATTCGCTGAACTTTGGCGGAGGTTGATCGCCCCCGGACAGGCGGTTTTGGTTCCGTTAGGTACCAAGTACGTACTGCGCTATTTTCTTCGAGAACAGACCCTCCATAAAAGGAGAACTCACTGTTTGGTGGTTTTAGAAACAGCACGCTTTTAGCAACCAACTTTTCACTTTTGATATTTTCAATCTCCCCAGTTACAAAAACGCTGCTTCACGTCTGGGGAAGAAAGTGACAACGAAGAAGACGATGAGCAACAGGAAGAAACAAGAAACGAGAGATGGGTGTTGCGACAGGGTCATCCAATGTCTACCTACCGTTGCAGTGTGTTGCTGCGGTTGTTCGTTAAAATGCGGCGTCATCACGATTGGAGTCCTGAACGCCATTTACTTCATGATTTTCACCAGCTCGTATTTCAGCGCTGTGTACCTTGTTTTGGCAAAAAACCAGCATTCTATCGTTTACATAAACGAATACTGGGGAACCGCTGCGGCCGTACTGTACGGCATTGAAGCTCTTTCGGGATTGTGCAGTTTCGGAGCGTGCGTGGCACTCATGTGTGGCGCAGTCATGGAAAAACCTCCGGTTGTAAGGTTCGTCGCGTTGTTTTTCTTGTTCTTCGAAGTTGTATACAAAGGAGCGGCGACGATTATATTTGGAATTATTTTAATCATCATCGCACAAGTGGGTGTGGCCGTTCCCTACCTTGTTCTCGGCATTGCGTTTGTGGCTTTGATGTTTTACTACACAATCGTCATCAAAAGTTATTATGTGCAACAGATCAATGAGAATAATTCTCATAATTCTTGAGTCCATGAAAATTCAATTGAGTTCAACAACCAACGAGCTTCCACCGTTTAATAATAAACGTTTTCATTTCCCAAGCAACCGCAAAGTTCATTTCATAAAGCACAAGTGCTGGAACGAAAATAGAGTATTCTTTTCTACATTCAAATGTGTGCAAAAAAATACCCCACCATCATCTTCTTCTTCTATATATTCTATCTATATCTATAAAAATGACTGCCAAAAGTTTGAGGACTCACTACTTAAAAACCAGTTGCGTGTTTGGCACCAAATTGTATGGATATGTTTGTGAAGCATCGTAGATGGTTTTAAAGAAGTTTAAAGAAAATCGGTCGAGCCGTTAATGAGATAACGAACTTTCAAAATCTGTCGGTGTGTTTTCGCAGTTTAACCGTATCTACTGAGGTCCCTTTCATTGAGTTGGTGATGAATCGTAGCGCTGGTGATAAATAAATAAAACAACTTGACATAGGTAGTAGGTAGTGAAAATACCATCTTTGAGTAAAAAAAAAAAAAAAAAGGCCACCAATTACCTAAGCGTAGGCAATTGAATCTCGGTCGCCGTTCACGTCGCAGTGGAGATTAGTTGAATCAACGCAGATCGCAAAGTGCGAAAGAACATTTTCAAAGAACAAAGCCTCAAGGCGCCTTTCGCCCGTCCCCATATATGGGGGTAGGGGTCTCGTCAGGAGGTCATACATCTGCCGGGGGCACATAGAAAGGTATTGGAATAGGCACAAAAAGAAATTTTTTGTTACAGCATACAGTGGTGATTAAATGTGGGGATAGTTACCTTATAGCGTGTTTGCATTTTTATTTTTAATATCCCTTCCTGGTAGTGTGTCCATGCCGTACTTGAGCTTGACCGGATAAGATAGTTGTAGCAGGCGTTACCTGGTTTAAGATAAAACGATTTAGCTAGATAATTATCACTCACTGCTCTACACTGAAAATGTATCTGGCTTGAAAACTGTCCCTATCTATGTTTTTTGGTGTGAGAAACACGAATTTGCACATAAAAATAGTTAGTTAGCTCTAGTTTTGAAGATACACCAATAGTGGCACAAACTGAGGTAAATTTCTTTTTTTTCGGTTGGCCAAACTGCTCTCCCTGTGATTGACACTAAACTTCTCTGTGATCCACAGAATCACTTTCCTAACCTCTGTGGGCAGTGTTTACATTCATCAGGTGTATTTGTTGCATTGTTTTGTGCTTGGTTTTTATGTTCTTCCTAGTGTTTTTTTTAATAAACATAGTTTTTAATCACCTACCAGGCCCCGAAAGTGAAGGAACATTCCAAACAACTTTTGTTAGGTACATTTTTGGTCAAGTTACCTTTGCTAATCAAAAACGACCCATCATCCAGACGACCCATCATCAAAACTGCATACCACCACTACTTTGGTGTTAAGGTTGGTGACCAAGACAAACCTTGGTCCCCTCACATCTGCTGTATCACAATGTACATGTCATGTAGTGTTAATTTAAGGGATTGGTTAAACATAAAGGGTCGTTCAATACCTTTTATATTCCCATGGTGTGGAGGGAGCCTAGTAACCACACAGACGACTGCTATTTTTGCATGACCCCTCCTCTTAATAAAGGAATGTCCCGAAAAAAGAAATGTGCAGTCAATAACCCTGACATTCCTTCCGCAATACGACCGATCCCTCACGGGAATGAATTTCCTGTTCCCAGTCCTCCTGAACACTTCAAATTGGAGGAGATAGAGGAAAACAAAGAGCATTTTTTAAGAAGAAAGAGGAAAGATAGGGAGGAAGGAAAACAAAGAGCATTTTTTTGAGAAGAGCATTTTTGAATATTCTGAATATTCTTCAGGGAAAAGAAAGAGTAGCTTGGGATGCATTTACAGCTTTAGTTCATGATTTCTTGGGTAACAGAAGACAAGATTATTATGCTGATCTAGCAGAAACCCTCCTTGAGAAGTACAGAGATCTTGGATGCAACATGTCACTCAAGATTCACTTTATTCATTCTCATTTAAACTTTTCCCCCGACAATTGTGGAGCAGTAAGTGACGAACATGGAGAGCCATTCCATCAAGATATTTCATGAATGGAACGAAGGTATCAAGAAAGGTGGGACACACCTATGCTTGCAAACTACTGTTGGACCGTTGTGAGGGATCTACCGGAAGAAGAATACAATCGTTAAGCAAAGAAGAAACGTTCCAAATAACTCTAAAAAGCATCCTTAGGGCAGTCTCTTGTTGTATGGAGTTGAAGTTCATTTTTTTGTAAGTTCTGATGAGATTTAGTGAATTATAAAGTACTTTCAACGTCTAATAGGTGTTTATGTGTCTCCCGGTAGCAAATTATTTTGTATTTGATGCTGGTTGATGTATCTCCAAATCAGTAGCTAATGGAGCAAATCTGATTGAAAATTTGGATTCTGCACACCAAAAATAGTAAAGAATGACAGTTTTCATCAAAGATACATGCCAAAAATTTTTTTTTTGTAGAGCAGTGTAATTTTAGGGAGGTGATTGGGTTGGGGTTATGGGTTATTGGGGTTAACTATCCCCACATTTAATCACCACTGTATGCTGTAACAAAAAATTTCTTTTTGTGCCTATTCCAATACCTTTCTATGTGCCCCCGGCAGATGTATGACCTCCTGACGAGACCCCTACCCCCATATATGGGGACGGGCGAAAGGCGCCTTGAGGCTTTATTTTGTGCAAAATATCTACCTGCGGCTTATCCCTCAGCAACTGCCCAGTATGAACAATCAGGGAGCCGACTACACCACACCTAATGATTTTCAAAGAAATTGATCTACAATGCGACGTGTGTACTTCACAGCTCAAAATGTACAACAAAGAGCGATTCAGCCACCAGCAACTACACTAACCGACTTTTTCCGGTTGAATTTTTGAATTCATTGGATCCATCCGGTATGCCACCACATTGTTTGAATTTGAAAGTCGGCTCAGTAATTATGCTATTACGAAATATGAATCCGCCCAAACTCTGTAATGGCCCACGACTTACTGTCAAAAAAAACTAATGTCGAATTTGATTGAGGCCACGATATTGACTGGCAAAGCAACAGGTGAAAATGTGTTGATACCAAGAATTCCAATGATTCCAACATACATGCCGTTCGAATTCAAACGTTTACAGTTTCCTATCCGCCTTGCATTTGCAATGAGCATCAACAAGTCGCAAGGACAGCCGCTCCAAGTCTGCGGCATCAATTTATAAGAACCATGTTTTATACGTGGCCTGTTCAAGGGTCGGATTACCAAAAAATTTATTTAGGCACGAGACGGAAAAACAAAAAATATAGTTTACCACAATGTATTGAGATTAATTAATTAATTAATAAAACGGGGAAAAAATTATACATAACAGATTCCTTGATTCCAGATTGATTGTGAATTAAGATGTGATATAGTAAAAATGTTTTTATTGAATAAAATGAATGGGCCCAGGAACCGAATGTCGACTAATACTTTTTTCTGAAAGAACTTCATAATTTGAAGCCATAACAGTGAGTTTTGGGCTCCTACGGTGTAATACAATGTATTACAAAAAGTAGAAAGTGCTCAAAAAATCATGTACATGTCATGTACAAATTTCCAGGGCACTTCAGAAAATTTCAACATTGAATCTGGAGTGGCGCTTCCAAGAGTGCTCTCTGGTGGTCAGCCAATGAACTAAAAGCACGAATTAAGAGAGATTCACGAGGTGAAATCGCAAGGAAAATAGTCGTTCGGATTTGTTCTGACGCTAGCGTGACGAGACAGACCATATTCATGTTCACCAACATCACATAACCAAAAATAAAAAAGATTTTTTGAGCACTTTCTACTTTTTCTGCGAGTGCACTCTGGCGGATTAGTTAAAGTGTCACGGCGGGAAAATTCAAAACGCCAAATATTCACTAGTGATTTCCTCTGCTCAGACACCTAATTTCTCAGTGCTAACTGTACTGAGTACTTTGTTCATTGTTATTTCAACTATGTTCGGCCGAATTTTCCCATTTCTCTGATCTTGTTCCCTAGCTCATTCATCTATATAGATGTATAATATAAAAAATGTCTAATATAAAATAAATATTAAAAAAATATATAATATAAAAATCTATTACACATTTTTTGATTCGATAATTTACAATAATATTATGCATTCATTCAGATGTTCAGATTCATGTTATTTTGCAAAAATGCGGAGTCGCCACGTCAAACCCCGATAGATCCAAAATTAAAATTTGATTATCTCAGGGTGTTATTAACCCAGCAGTCTATCACGGCAGTATATAATGCCTGACATTACCATGTGACGTTAATTGGTTTTGCGATAAAAAAAAAAAGTGGAGAGCAGCAATTTTACATTTTTAGGTTGTTTTTTTTTTTTTTTTTTTTTTTTTGCTCTCCTGTAAAATTCAGAAAAGTGGATCTATCGGATTTTGGAACGGCAGGCCTCAATTGTAAGAGGAAAGAGTTCGGCCCATGTCGGACCGCTATAGCCTCTAATCCCAAAAGTGATACATTTTCGGTGTTTTTCTCTTGTGATGACTTCATCGGGGGAGTATTCCATGATGACAAGTAGTTATCGTAAGGTGTTGTAGGGATATGAGAGGGTCATAAATAAAACATAAGAAACCGTAACGTTGGGTGGTAATGGTAAATGTGTTGCGGGTCCAGGTGTGAGTGGGGGAAATGAGAGATGGGACGACGGGGCTCCCCCGTATCAGAATGGATATGCAGCAATATGTCTCGTAAACCCTAGGAATATGTGGCCGCCTCTCGAGGCCCCTCGCCCCACGCTCGGAATACCAAATGAATTATGAGCCTCACTTGACACCCCTCCGTCTTCCGGGCGTCAAGGAAGAAAGAGAAATACAAAGGGAAAGTATATCTTTCACCCCCCCCCCCCCCCCCCCCCGCAACTATCGTCCTTCACCATTCTTCATACTTTCCCTTCTAACCCACCTCCTCGTGAATACTCAAGTCTATCAATACATGAATTTTCAATGGCCGGCCCGGGAGGGGTTTTGAAGGGTAAAAAAAATCCCTGCTCACCCGCAAACGCCCGAGTTTTTTTCCCTCCCTCGCGTATACGCCGAAGTTCGAGCCGAAGAAACTGGCAGTAAATCACGGTTGAGAGGGAACAAACCGACATGATGGGACAGGGCGGCCCAGTGGACTAAGCGAGAGTTTATTCCATTGAAATGGAAACAAATTTTGTTACTTCGATTAAAGTCTGAGTAGGCAACCGGAATTAAATTTACAGTGCGACACGTTAGTCCGTCGATCGATTCTCAAATGCAATACTTTTGGTTAATTACACTATTTTACAAAATTTAGAGGTGGTCTTGGAATAATACAACTGTTTTCGCGAGAGAGGTCCACGACTCCGATCGGCCTCAAAATTTGTCATTATCTGTTTCAAGAGGTCTAAATTCCAAAACCAAAATTTTCGTCCGCCGTCCGGGCCGTTTTGGGCAGTAGGATTTTTTTTAAGTCTGAAATTTTGGCAAAATACTTGGTTTACCATCTAGTTGTGCCCGCAAGGTTTTCAGTCCGATCGCCCGAACCCTTATCTTAAGATATTATCTTAAGGGATCTTAAGGGAAATATTTTCTATTTTTCGAGTAAAAAATAAAGAATCTTTGAAAAAAAATCCCCCCAAAAAAAATTTTTTTTTGAAATATTAAAATCCAAAAAAACATTTTTTTAAATTTTTTTCATTGACAGAATTAAATTTTTGTACAAGTAACCTATATCAAAGAATAATAAACCCTTGTGTAAAATTTGCAGCGTTTTTATATTTAAAAAAAAATTTTTTTGGATTTTTTTTCTTTTGCAACCTTTTGTTTTTTGTTTTTTACTTGAAAAATAATAAATATTTTGACCTCCTGGGATCCATCAAAAATCTCATTAAATGAGATTACAAATTTTGTAGCCCCATGAAAGCCCCATAGATCGCAACAGTGAAATCGGATCGTTGCGGAACCCCAAAAAATGGATTCTACGTCCAAAAATACTACGAAAACGACTCCTGACTCGATCCCATAGCCAAAAGCCTTAAAAAAAAACCTCCCGTAGCCCCATTTCAGCCCCATAGCGCCCAACGGGTTCGGGCGATCGGACTGAAAACCTTGCGGGCACAACTAGATGATAAACCGAGTATTTTGTGCGGGTGTGGGCGCTATGGGGCTAAAACAGGGCTACGGGAGGCGTTTTTTGAAGGCTTTTGGCTATGGGATCGAATTAGGTGTCGTTTATTTTCGTCCACGTAACACAATTTCGCACAATCCACTTCTGGGGGTCCCGGACCGATCCGATTTCTCTGTGGGGATCTGTAGGGCTTTCATGGGGCTAAAAATGGGATTTTTGAAGGATCCCAGGAGGTCAAATATTTTTCGAGTAAAAAAAAAGAATTTTTGAAAAAAAAAAAAATCCCTGAGAAAAATTTTTGACATGGATATGTCTTAGTTCTGGGGTCTTGCAAAATTTTGCGACACACAAATTTGGCGACACACAAAAAATGCAACGTTTTTTATTGGTTGCACCCATGGCAACCCGTCAACTTAATTTTTCATAGCAACAACGCTTGTTAGTTTCAGTGAATTATCAAATTCCCGTCTAACAACAACTATAATAATATTATAGTTGTTGTTAGACGGGAATATATATATTATATCATACGACATATCCATGTACAGATGTTTCTGCATGCAGTGTAGATACTTGTCATCAGTTTTTTTTTTAATTTTTAGCGCAACCTTTTTCCAAAAAATGGAAAAGGTGCGCTCACCTCTTCGACATGTATGTTTTTTTGTTTTTTGTTTTTTTTTTTTTGTTTGTGTACAGAGCATCACGTCCGAGCGGCTCAACAGATTTCCATGAGGGTGGTCTCATTGTCATCAGCGAGTTCCGGGGGTGGTTATAGGCTACCTTGATTTTCCCTCCCTCATCCCCTTCATCGGTTTTCGGGAGGTCCTTCACGACGAAAGTTGTTTATTTCTGATGTGTAACTAAGGAGGCCTCAATAGGGGGACGAAAGTTTTTGTCCGATTTCGTTGGTACAAGGGTCTTGCAGCCTGAGCCGTTCGTTACCTCTGATCGGCATAAGGTTTTATTACGCATCGGTCGTTAGGTTGCAGTTGTTTACGTAATAAGCATCACGTGGATACTTTTGATGTGTTGTGTGGCATAGTTTGGTCGCTAGATACCTACTGTTTCTTAGTTTCTCTCGCTCATTAAATATTAATAACTAAAGGTTGCGCTCATCTATTCAATTCAATTGATGGCTTGTTTTCATTGACAGAATTAAATTTCTGTACAAGTAACCTATATCAAAGAATAATAAATTTTGTAGCTTTCGATGTTTTTACTTCCCCAGTTGAAACCCAAGTTTCAAAATTCCAGGTTCAAGTAAAAGGTAAAATACTATAATGTAGTTTCTGTTGTCACTATTTTTGGAAACGGAACAATTGGAAAAGTTAAACTCTTTTTTTCCGAAAGTTTAATATCCTGTCAGTCATTATTACCCTTTGTTTGATGTTCTGACGTCTACCGTGTGATGAAAGGGGGGGGTCTAACCTGAAAAGCTCGAACGAGGTCGGCAAGAGTTCATAAAGTCGTGTACACGGTGTGCTTACCTCGTCCGTGCTAATTAAATCCCCTCTAAGTAACGTTCTGCGAAGGATTACTCGGTTTAAAACCATTTGATGAGAATATTCGTTAAAGCAAAGGGAGGAGGGGGGTGGGGGGGGGGGGCATTACGAGTAAGGGGCTTCCATCGGGACCCAACTCCCGGTTAATCCCCCCCTATTTTTCGCCGCTTATCTTCGGATTTTTCCCCCCCCCCCCCTCGCTGCAAAAAAATGCTCTTTTGTC
The DNA here is from genome assembly GCA_955831195.1 of Pilophorus perplexus. Lineage (NCBI taxonomy): Eukaryota > Metazoa > Arthropoda > Insecta > Hemiptera > Miridae > Pilophorus > Pilophorus perplexus. The sequence continues at coordinate 5,074,356 of OY037017.1, forward strand.
CCAGTTTTAATTGGCAAGAGCTTTACCGTTAACTGACCCCCCCCCCCCCCCCCCTTTATAGACTTAACGAATGTCTTTTGGGAACACGTCAAAAATCCATGAGCTTTGTTTTAACCGCTACACAGCTCTTATTAAGAGAAGATTTATTCAGCGCGTACACGATTATTCTCGTTATATTTTGCGACTTTTTTACCTCCAATCAACGCTCACACAATCCTGTTCGGCCTCCGTTAGCGCGGAAAGAAACATGTAGCTTTTCCAAGCGCACTTGAGAATTTTTCCAAACTGAATTGAGAATTATTTCTATTCAGTTTAAAGAATTCTCAATTTTCAATCGCGCTTGGAAAGCCTATAGAAAGTAGATTGGGGCTACTCAATTTTCGAGGTTTTTTGAACATAACTTCCTTGATTCTCTGAAATTTTGGCAAAATACTTGGTTTACCATCTAGTTGTGCCCGCAAGGTTTTCAGCCCGATCTCCCAAACCCGTGGGGCGCTATGGGGCTGAAATGGGGCTACGGGAGGGTTTTTTTTAAGGCTTTTGACTATGGGATCGAGTTAGGTGTCGTTTTCGAAGTATTTTTGGACGTAGAATCCATTTTTTGGGGGTCCCAGAACGATCCGATTTCACTGTGGCGATCTACAGGGCTTTCATGGGGCTAAAAATGGGATTTTTGAAGGATCCCAGGAGGTTAACTTTTTTTCGAGCAAAAAATAAAGAATTTTTGAAAAAACGTTTTGTTGAAAAAAATTTTTTTTTTGAAAAAATCCCCCAAAAAAATTTTTTCCCAAATTTTTCCATTGACACAGAAATAATTTTGGCACAAGTAACCTGTATTAAAGAATAATAAACCCTTGTGTTAAATTTGCAGCGTTTTTTATTCTACCTTTCCAGCTAATGGCCGTTGTTGGGGGGGGGGGGGGGTCTACAAACATAATAATTATGAATTATTCTATGTATTCATATACCATTCCATGCTTCAATATTGAGTAAAATACAATTTAGAAGGAAAAAACCAGCGCTATTGGGCGTCTTTTGCCATTTTGGGATAATTAGCCCATTGAGGTGGTTAGGGTGAGAAATGACTCCTCTGCTGAGTACTCAGCAGAGGAGTCATTTCTCACCCTAACCACCTCATTGGATTAGACCTCTGCACCGTCGGCAAACACCACACTGTGATATTTAGCCCATTTTTGAACGTACCTATTGGGTCAAAAATTACATTCAAGTAGTGCAAAATGTTCAGAATTTAGAACAACGTTAATAGAGGGCTCCGTTTCGATGTAAACGATAGAAAAAAACGCTGCAAATTTTACACAAGGGTTTATTATTCTTTGATATAGGTTACTTGTGCAACAATTATTTCTGAGTCAATGGAAAAAAAATTTTTTTTACCAAAAATTTTGAGAAAAAAAAATTTTTTTGGTTTTTTTCTTCAACAAATTTTTCTTTCAAAAATCCTTTATTTTTTGCTCTAAAAATATTTAACCTCCTGGGATCCTTCAAAAATCCCATTTTTAGCCCCTTGAAAGCCCTATAGATCCCCACAGTGAAACCGGATCGTTCCGGGACCCCCGAAAATGGATTCTACGCCCAAAAGTACCTACTTCGAAAACGACACCTAACTCGACCCCATAGCTAAAAGCCTTCAAAAAACCCCTCCCATACCCCAATTTTAGCCCCAAGCGCCCCACGGGTTTGGGCGATCGGACTGAAAACCTTGCGGGCACAACTAGATGGTAAACCTACTGCCCAAAACGGCCCGGACGGCGGACGGACATTTCGAATTTAGAATGTAGACCTCTTAAAACGGATAATGCCAAATTTTGAGGCCAATCGGAGTCGTCGACCCCCGTCGCAAAAACATAGGACCTACACCTGGTGTATTATTCCAAGTATTACCATTGTGGCGGGGACGTTAAATCACTTGACTGCACAACCAAAATTTGGTGTGTTTAATACGATCCTGAGTAGGTATTTGATACAAAAAATAATTCGGGTAAGTAGAAACTTATTTTGCGTAGGTAGGTAGGTACCTATATTTCTTGATTTTGGTTTATTATTCTTGGAATAATACACCTATGTTTTCGCGACGCGGGTCAACGACTCCGATCGGCCTCAAAATTTGACATTATCCGTTTCAAGAGGTCTACATTCAAAATCCGAAATGTCCGCCCGCCGTCCGCCGTCCGCCGTCCACCGTCCGGGCCGTTTTGGGCAGTAGAAATTTTTTTTTAAATCTGAAATTTTGGCAAAATACTTGGTTTACCATCTAGTTGTGCCCGCAAGGTTTTCAGTCCGATCGCCAAAACCCGTGGGGCGCTATGGGGCTAAAATGGGGCTACAGGAGGGGTGTTTTGAAGGCTTTTAGCTAAGGGATCGAGTTAGGTGTCGTTTTCGAAGTATTTTTGAACGTAGAATCCATTTTTTGGGGTCCCGGAACGATCCGATTTCACTGGGGCGATCTTTAGGGCTTTCATGGGGCTAAAAATGGGATTTTTGAAGGATCCCAGGATGTTAAATATTTTTTGAGTAAAAAATACAGAATTTTTGAAAAAACATATTTTTGAACAAAAAAATCCAAAAAAAAATTTTTTTTTTGAAATAAAAATTAAAAAGAAAATTTTTTTTTAATTTTTTCATTGACAGAATTTAATTTCTGCACAAGTAACCTATATCAAACAATAATAAACCCTTGTGTAAAATTTGCAGCGTTTTTCATACCTATTTTGCGTCTTGAAATAAAAAATCAATTATTGTTAAAACCTTCGAAGTTGCAGGTTTCTGCAGCTGATCGAAGTGGTTTATCCTTCTTGGATACCCCAGGAATGAGGCCAACTATCGAGGGGGGGGGGGGGGGGGAGGGTTGCACATTTTTAGATCGGGTCCATCAGTTTCTCAATTTGTTACGGAAAATAGTGGGCGATTTTTCCACCCCCTGACGCACTTGGCGTCGGCTCTTGAACGTGCCAGCGTTTCAAATCGTGTGATTTGATACTGCGGGACCCGGAAAAATAAATGAACATAACTACGCTATCCTGACACTATGATCGTCAAACTGAAGAATTCTCCAGTAGGATGCGTACATAGTTACAGTTAAGTAGGACATTTGACAATCTTACAGACTTGTATTAAAATAGCTGGAGTAGCTGGTATATCAAATTTTGATATACCAGCTACTCCACACGCTGTAATAGGTATATTACTCTCAAAATGTCGGTATTTTGGTGCTGCCCTTCTTTTGGAGAATGCCGTAGGCGACAGCAGTGGTGCAGATTAGGACCTGGTCAGCTGACTCGCTTCATTTTTTCGCGATAGCTCACGTAGCTTCCCTCCATTTGTTTTTATTGACAACAAATCACGTCTTGTATTATGAAATCAAATTGGCACCAAATGTGGATATTTATTTGTCCGTGTTGAGTTGTAGTGCATTTCCAAGATGTCACCATCAGCAGTCCGGTCGCCGTACGAACAGAAATTGAGAGCCATCGACGTGGCGATTATCGTGAGTATGTGGTCACTGAAGTTCCTCGATACCTGGTTGAGAACTCTATACGAACACACTGCTAGAGTGGTTTACGGGGATTACGTCGACTCGGCAATATTCACCAGACAATCAGTGTGCCTAATGTTTGCTAAATGTGCGTTGGCTATCACTGTGGCAGTTGTCGTCGACTCATATGACCACAAATACTGGGTGGCCATCGGAGGGATGGCTTTGTATGTGATGACTCCAGTGATGGCCCTTTGTATGTGCATTACGGGAAATATCATTTTCTTGGTTTTGACGTTGATTGCCTCGTCGACGCTCTTTGTGACGTCACCAGCTGCTTTTGGGTTGGTTTTCAACCAGAAGAAATTCCCAGTCAGGTCTCTAGTTCGAAGGCTCGTGTCCATCATGGAGTTTGCTGAAGGGCTGCTGCTTGTGCTGTTGGGATTGACAATACCCGAAGAAGCTCACCCTAAAGAGCGATCAGCCTTGATAGCCAGTTGGGTGCTCGTTCTGCCTTTTTCCACTTTCGTCCTAACAATACTAGAACGTATTCGCAAGTATGTGACTCCTGATACTCTAAAAGAGAGAGGATTGCTTGCCGTGTTTAAAGGCATCAAAAATGAAATTACCAGTAAAGCTCCATAACAGGGACTCACCAAAATCAGCGTGCTGTTCTTCTTGCTTCTTCTGCTTCCGGCGTTTTCTTTGACGGCAATGGGAGCCGTCGTCGCCAATCTGCAGCCAAAAGGTGACACCCAGTTTCAGCATCCTCTCCTGAAACAGATGATAGTATTTGGCCAACTCACTATAATCCCTCTTACTGAAGTTGCCGTATCGTTCGCCCCAGTGTCAGAACCTCTAGCCGAAATGCTATTTTTGGGGGTCGCCCACGTTCTGAATATCGTCGTATTGTCGCTGTTGGTCGTCCGGACGCAGGTTACACATCAAGAGACCCAAAGATCGTTCACCCATCAGCATTTCACGCCTGCAGAATCCTTGCCACGTGTGGGCCGTCGAATCCGTCGATTGGTTAACCCTCCCGGCAAAAGGCAGTTTGTTTGGGTCCTTGTCACTGCGATTGACGCAATTTTTGAATTTGAAGACGACCCTAAAGGAACACTGTTCGATAGTTCCCCATTTGCTGTGGGTAATAACGTAACTTATTTCAACCGGCACATGACAAGCGCACAACAAACTATAACCATAACAGGCCGGTCAACCCCACCCGGTTTTTCATCAACGTTTTCACGAACCATACAGTTTGAAGAAAATAGAATGTTCGTTGTCACCGTGGCAGGGGGGGAACGTAGCCGGTTATTTATCGTCACTGGGAACGATCTAGAAATACCTGACATCATCGAAAAACCAATTGTGGTCGCTCAGAATACTTTTGTTGGAGCAAGTTTTCGTAAGTTCCGAATCCTAGAAAATCACGAACTTCAGGTCACTACTAACTCCGGCAGTGCGATATTCACCGACGTGTTACTACAACGTAGCAAGACCCTGTGGTTCTTTGGTCGACCGGGACTGGTGAGGTTTGCATTGAGGTACATTGGGAATAACCAGGAGTTGAAGAGGGTTTTACCCAAGGCGAAGCCAAAACGTTTTTACGTTGAGCCGAACGCTGTTCACGTCGTGGTCATGACGATGTCGCCGATTATTTTCAAATTTGCCAGTCCGATTTTTCTGAAAAAACCTCCCCCGACGACACTGGCGCCTCCGCCGCCTGAGAAGCCAGACGAGGTGTTGCAGACGTCCTTCGCCTTGTTGGGTATCACTCTCGGACTGACATCAGTTGGGTAAGTGCCTTTGAGGAGACGTGGTCTAATCTAAAATACTAAATTCTCTCTAAACGTGATGTCTAATAACTGAAGTTACTTCACCATGCCATGTTTCTAAGCAACATCAAATCAGCCCCAAAGTTTGTCCACCACCTGAAGGGGTTAAAAAACATGGGACATGCTACGTTGTTGCATAATCGCAGCAGATATATCTGTAGACATAATATGTCTACATATTATGTAAGTAAATCCAGCCAAGTTCTCCACTGGAAGCGTTTTCGAGCGACCAAGGAACTGGTAAAATATGTACAATGATGAACACCCATCACAAGCGGCATTTTTTTTCCGCATCGAATATCACCTCACAGAACCACCAGAAATGTATCACCTCTTCAACCATGTATAATATTATGTAGCATGCACATTGCGGAACAGGGCACTTCACGAGGTGCCAAGGTAGATAGCGTCGTTCTCATTTTATAATACATATAGGTATATATAAGGGAACTTCGATTAGAATATATATACAAGTACCCTTAGTATTGCCTATATATTTTCTAATCTAAGTTCGATATTCTTATATTGTAAGAATATCGACATATTACATATATTACATCGCCTAAAATACATATTATGATAATACATTCGCCTAGGCGTTCCCGGAAATTCCTGCGGAAGGTCTGAGTAATTACCTAGGTGTGTCATTAAATTCATTCAATAACATTTCTGGCCACACTGTCGTGGCAGTAGCATTTATTGAATGAATTTAATGGCATACCTAGGTGATTTTAACTGCCCAAAAACGTTAGTCCAGGATGGAGAAGCGGAAGTGTCAATTTTATATGATATATAAAATATTATTAGGAACGTAATATATAAATATACCTACGTTAAGCCACTAGTTCGGCATCCTCACTTGTCTTACCGTGAGGCCACTAGTTCGGTGTCCTCACCTATCAAACGTTAGGCCACTAGTTCAGCGTCCTCACTTGTCCTACCGTTAGGCCTCTAGCTCGGCGTCCTCACGTGTCGTACGTTCGGCCACTAGTTCAGCATCGTCACTAAGTGACAAGAGTCTTGTCTCATCGTCAGGTCACTAGTTCGGCGTCGGATAGTTATATTTCCAACACACAAAAAGGGTTTCAATCCCACGGTTGATAAAGCATGTACCATGTTTCTTGGATTTCAGCCGTAGGCTCTAAGCAAAAAGCATCCGGGGATCCAGAGGTTTTCACATTTGGGGCAGGAGCCAACTCCGCACTGTACTTAGAATAGATTTAGAAATCCTTGCTCCAGAGAAAAGATTCACATAAACTTGCGTCCCAGAGGTGAATTGTCTGCCGACAACACGTGATTGGCTTTTGGTCAAAAATTGGTGTTCGTCCCTGGATTTGAAACAGGCTGATAAACGCTCCGACTGATTTGCAAATAGGCGAAACACTATCGCCTTAGTCCACGAGACCACTCTGCCCCCTATTAGTTTAAATGGGTGTATAGAATAAATCATTTTCTTACGTCACTAATTCATTAAGCGTCAGGAGTGGATGTGGGGAGGCAGGCTGGAGTTACGAACTAAAAAGTTTACTATATATACCTGTGTAGAAGACCCCATCCACCTTTTGGACTGGGGTGATCCGTAGAGTGAAGCGTGATGTTGCATAGAGACGTGGCTCGAGTGGGTCTATCCCCACAACTGAACCGAGTAGGTACACTGAGAGAAAAGATTTTTCTAGTGGCTAGGTTAAATCCGAAATAACCTCGAAAAGAAATTGAAACCACCTAGAATCAATTGATTCAACCTAGAAAAAAATAGGTCCAGGTTAAAGTAACATCGAAAAATATTAATACAACCTAGACCCATATAGAAACAACCTAACCCGTTATTACCCGCCCTCTAACCACAACCTGGAATAAAAAAGTGTCAATCTAGACCAAATGTGAACTTCACATTTGGTCTAGGTTGACATTGTGAAGACCTAGAAAATATATTACCTACCTTTGACTTTTAAGTGGGGTAACCTAGAATTGAATGATTTGACCTTCCATATAATTCCCCTCCATTAAAGTCTCGGTTGTACAACTGAAAACAACCGAGAGATTTAAAAGGCGAGATTGCTACTTTAGGTAACAACCCAGAAGAAAAAGTTAGACTTTTAGTCTCGGTTAAGACTACCGTAGTACTACAAATAGTTTTAGGTTTAAACAACAGTGATTGTAATTCATTCAATAAATTCCAGGTTGTTTCTACAGTACGCTAAGCGGCCGCGGAGAGCGCCACTGTAGGCGGTGGGCGTTAATTCTCGTTGTCTTGGCACCCCTGCTATTCAGCCAGTGGGGTTGAGGCCAAATCTTTGTCAAATTCTAATCATCTAATTTCTGTCACTATGTTCAGTCATATTATGACTTCACAGTCAAATTTTTGTACTGAGTTGGAAACAGAGACAACCCAGAAAGATAGTTGAAGTTGATAGAAACAACCTGCAATGGAAGTGGAGCAAACCTAGAAAGAAAAGTGGACCACCTAGTAATTTATTAGAACCAACCTGAAAAGAATAGGAAGCTACCTGGAAATTTAACTGGAACAACAGGGATAGTAATTGAAACAACCTCGTAAATAAAGGGACACAACCTAGAGAAAAAAGGGTTCTAGGTTAACGCGCCATGGCTGTAAATTGTTTGAGGCGGGGTGAGAACGTTTTCGTTTTAGGGTAAATCAACCGTCTATGAAAGTGAAAAACATTGAATACCAGGGTGAGACAACCAAGACATTTATGTTTTTAACCTAGACTGTAAATGGATGGAGGTGGCGGCACACACCGTGAACTTAACCTAGAACTAAAGTGTGGGGGTGGCGTATTTTAAATCTTGGTTGTTTGCATTTTTAGGAAGGTAACTTCACCAGTATTTTCAATCTAGGTTAAATGATATTCAACCTAGACTAAATTGTTCCACCCTAGAATGAAAACCAAAAAAAATCTAGGTTGGCAGCATTTAACCTAGAAAAAAATCGAAAAATAACCTAGAATAGGCCCTTTTTTTTCTCAGTGTACTGGGTGACTTGTAGAGGTGAGATATTCAACATTGCATTGAAAGGTACCTAGATATGTAGTTGCAATTAACTCTGGTTTTATGGGCGAGCATGATTGTCAGAAACTCCATCTGCCAGTGACCCGAGAGTGGACAAAATCCCTAAATGGTACCCAGGACAACTATACCTAATAACTTTTTCTTTTTTTTTTTTCCTCCAGGTACATAAATTTCTTCTGGATGGGATGCCCCAGAAGACTGAGAGCCACCATATTCGCTTGGTTCATCGTCTCAAACGAAATCCTGGGCTGGTTGGCTGTGGAAGTTATAGGCCACGAACTCGGCCCTAGAGAAGGCACCATTCTCTTAGCTATCGGCATATTGACGGCAGCGTGGCATTTTATATTGGGATGGTATTACGATATTAAAATAATGCCTAAGGCATTGAAATGACGGGATTTAAACAACCGTTAAGACTACCTATTAAATTGTTCACATATATTAAACTGGTAATTTTGGATCGAAAAGTCAGTCCTTAGGGAACATAGCTGGGTGACATTAAAATTGTAAAATTGACATTAAAAAAGTAAATTTTACTGGGCCGCTCCAATGCCAAAGGACTTCTTCGTGGAGCATCGTGATATTATCATTCTGGGCTCTTGCATGCAAGGGTAGTTTTGTCTTCGGTGTCTAAAGTCAGACGAATTTTAGTGCTCTTGCGTGTTTGTGTCTACATAATTCAGGGCTCGAAATACCGTTCCGATCCCAAAAAGAGCGAAAAATTACAATTTTTAGGATAAAGATCAGAATGCGAACAAAATTATTGAGTTCTGAAAAATACTGTTGCCAGTAAGAACGAAATCTGAAGGAACAATATTTTATCGTTCGGGTGAAGGACGTTCTTCTCGAAAACGTTATTTTTTCGTCAAAAAAAGAAACGATTCTGACCCAAACGATTAAATATTGTTCCTTCAGATTTCCTTCCAATTATTTTGTTTTAATCGTAATTTTATGTCCAAATTGCATGTATCACACATTCACAGTATTTTACGCTTCGAAGTGGATTCAGGTTCGGCGTTTGCATTCCTGCCTCGGAAACAATTCAATGATCTGAATCTCCAGCAGCTGCTGCCCTTGCTGTCTGCCACTGTTGGGTTCCAGTGGGGCAATGCTATCAGCGACTATGTCCCTGAGCTCAGTTCTAAGGTGAACTTATACTTATTAATAAGTACTTAAGTGAAAACGCTGCAAATTTTACACAAGGGTTTATTATTCTTTGATATAGGTTGCTTGTACAGACATTTAATTCTGTCAATAAAAAATTTTTTTTTTTGGATTTTTGAATTTCAAAAAAAAAATTGTTGGGGGGATTTTTTTTTTTTTCAAAAATTCTTTAACTTTTACTCGAAAAATATTCAACTTCTTGGGATCCTTCAAAAATCCCATTTTTAGCCCCATGAAAGCCCTATAGATCGCCACAGTGAAATCGGATCGTTCTGGGACCCCAAAAAATGGATTCTACGTCCAAAAATACTTCGAAAACGACACGTAACTCGATCCCATAGCTAAAAGCCTTCAAAACACCCCTCCTGTAGCCCCATTTTAGCCCCATAGCGCCCCACGGGTTTGGGCGATCGGACTGAAAACCTTGCGGGCACAACTAGATGGTAAACCAAGTATTTTGCCAAAATTTCAGATTTTTAAAAAAATTCCTACTGCCCAAAACGGCCCGGACGGCGGACGGCGGACGGCGGACGGACATTTCGGATTTTGAATGTAGACCTCTTGAAACGGATAATGTCAAATTTTGAGGCCGATCGGAGTCGTCGACCTCCGTCGTGAAAACATAGGTGTATTATTCCAAGAATAATAAACCAAAAAACTGAAGAAAGTCCGAAAAAATCGCGGTTTTTTCGGCCCCCCTGAACGCTCAATCAGTCCGACTCTTTTAGTATAGACCCTCTATATAGTCCCGATTCGGGACTCCCGAACAGCCCCCAAAAGTTTCGGAAAGTTCTGATTAGGGATGCTCAAAAAGAATTGATTCTTGAAAAATCGATTCTTTTTGAAAAATAATCGATTCTTTTAGATTCTTTATTTTTTTTGAAGAATCGGCCCGATTCGATTCTAAATTTCCAGAATCGAAAACCGATTCTTTTCTGCTCTTAACAAGTATTTTTATATTCAGTTGCTTTATATTCAGCTTTATTGCTCTGTAAAACAGATCCATGTATAAAAGAATCAATATTATTTTTTAAATTGAGTCACTGCAACGACCATAGGTAACAGCTGAAGAGATGAAAACAGTTGCACAACAACCTCTGACACAGCTGAAGCTTTCCTACCTACCTTTTCCTACGTAATAGTGCTGGTTTGCAGTTGGATTTATTAGTAATTGAAATTCAGGTTTCGTAACGCAATAATGCTTCAGAAGCAGAAGAATCTTCTTCTTCTGATAAATTTGAAATTTAACAAATAATTTGGAAAAAGAATCGATTCTCAGATGTATCGATTCTTTTTGAAAAAATAATCGCGATTATTTTCAATACTTTTCTAAATAATCGATTCGATTTAAATCGATTCATTTTTGAGAATCGGACATCCCTAGTTCTGATTTTTCCAAATTCGAAATGGACATAATGACTGAACGGATCGTGTCACCGTTGGCTTTACACCGTGATGGACGGGAGGGAGGAGTTACAAAAAACTCAAAGGATTCCGGATTCCGCGGAATGTGTTCTCAACGGGTGAAAGGGGGGGGGGGGTCGTGGCACGGCAGGGTTTACAAGTGAGGAGTATCTTTCCTGAAGAGGGTGGGAAGGGGGAGGGAGGGCACTCTTTTGCCAGAAATCGGCGATCCGCCTCCGCGATTTCCGACCACTTAGCCCGAACGTTGTAATCTCAAGAATTCAATGTATTAGTATTCCCTCGAGGTCTTTTCCCCCTCTTTTGCTTCCCCCGGAGGGCCGCCCCCAACCAATTGAGCCCCCCCCCCCCCTTTCGAACTGTCTGGAGGGTGAAACTCCGTGATAAATTTACGTTACCATAAACCCTTCCGCTGGGGGATGAGAGGGGGAGTGAGGGGGGGGGGATTTACTTGAGAAGATCCTTCGTATTCTCAAATAAAAGCAATAAAGGAATCCCTTGAAATCTTCTCTCGCTGGCCCACATAGCCCGCAACGATCCAACAATGCGCATTTCCTCCGCTCAGTTTCGTGCTCCTTTTAGATACAACAATGTAGTAAAGTTTATCTCAGTGGCGGCTCGTGCTACTGGCAAGAAGGGGTTCAACCGTACTTCGACAGCAAAATTAAGAACATACTCGTATTACCTAGTTAATACACACCCGAATGTATAGTCGCAGTACGTCTGCTGAATGGGAACCTTTAGCAAGAAGTCTCATTTTAGAAGAAAAATACAACCAACTCACTTTCCACTTCCCTGCATAATATGGCCCATGCTGTTCATTTCCTATCTGTAATCCAAGGTTGGAGTGCCGAAGGCAATGTTCTTGCGACGGGTATTCATCTCTCGAAAATCACACACATAATAAACAATTAAATGACTAGAAAATTATTAGAGTCGACTCGTACGAAACAAAAAGAGGCCGAACTGTAGGCAGTACCGAAACAACCAGGCATGTAGGAAAGGAGGGCGCCAACTGTCAGTAAAAATTCCCTCACAGACAATTCCCTTTTCTTTTTCTCTTTCTGGCCGAAATAACTTGCGCGTAAACATTTAAAGAAATATTTTCCATGAATGACAGTTTTTGAACGCTACAATTGAGGATTTTACTTTTAAATGAGCATAATATAATATATGTAAGTTTCCTCAGTAGGTACTTACCATTGTAATAATATTGTTTATTTGTGATCTTACTTTATGTTATGTTGTTAGTTGAAATAATTTTAAATTACATCTGCTTAGCTATCGATTAATTATGATATTCTCTTCTGTTATATCGATTCGTGTTATATCGAGTGGAAGTGATATGATAAGAACGCATGTAAAAAGACACTCGCGATATACCGAACTTGTTTTTGATTCTTCGCGTAAATTAAACGATGCATCACTCGAGTTCGTGATTTCTCAATTATTAACACCTATAAGAACATTATAAATCAAAAACTTATTGTGTGTCCTCGAGACGAGATGATAAAAGCACAATTTCGAATCGCGCTCGAGCGTTCGGCTTCGGACCCTAAGACGTCATTGTATGTGGTGACCTCGATCCGAATAAACGATGCAATATACTTATTTTCGTCGGTAAACTCGCCACTCGCGTTAAATAAACAGCTGAGTCATTTACCGGCGGTGAAGAAAGCAGTCAAAAGCATCCAGGTGCGAGGTCAACTCTGACGTGTGAATGTTACATTGGACGATAGTCTTCGAGGCACCTACCTTGATGAAGAGGATAACGTCATCTTTGGAGATGAATTCCTGGAGCAAGACAGTACTCACGACGACCAACAACTCGGCGAAACCCCACAAGCAGCAACCACCACGACAAAAAAATCTATGCAGTCCCTCACCAAGGATAATATCCCAGTAAAATTTCGGCATATCATATTATGATATGCCGAAATTTTACTGGGAAGGACCAAGACGCAACTGTATGGCTGAGATCTTTCGACAAGGAATGTGACAGACTCAACATTCCAGATAACCAAAGGGTCGAAGCGCTACGCCTGTTTTTGGATGGCCCACCGGCAACTTGGTTTGAATCAAATTGGTTGATCATCGGAATCAGCACCTGGGAACAGTGGACAGCAGCGTTTCTGGAATCATTTGCAGGGAAAATCTGGTCGGACATCTCGTTTGCAGTACATTACAGATGAAGAGTCCAGGGGAAAAACCCCGTCATCGACATTTTGGGGTGAATCAGGTACGAAGTGGTTTCTAAAGGATTTTGAGGCGTAGAATCCGACGAAGCCCTCGGTTTTGGAGAATAACCCCAACATCTCAGCGAAATATTGGGTTGAATATTAGCAGTACTGGGGAAAAAAACCGTCATCGACAGCGCGTGCAGGGAAGAACCCCGTCATTGCAGTTTAAAAGGCCCCAACCAACGCTGCGGCGTGCGCCCCTCCTTATCTCATCATCTTGTGTGTTGCCGTTTTGGGCAGTAGGAATTTTTTTAAAAATCTGAAATTTTGGCAAAATACTCGGTTTACCATCTAGTTGTGCCCGCAAGGTTTTCAGTTCGATCGCACAAACCCGTGGGGCGCTATGGGGCTAAAATGGGGCTATGAGAGGGGGTTTTGAAGGCTTTTAGCTATGGGGTCGAGTTAGGTGTCGTTTTCGAAGTCCCGGAACTATCCGATTTCACTGTGGCGATCTATAGGGCTTCATGGTGCTAAAAATGGGATTTTTGAAGAATCCCAAAAGGTTAAATAATTGTCGATAAAAAAAAAAATTTAAAAATTTTGTTTGAAAAAAGAAAATCCAAAAAACAATTTTTTTTCCAAAATTTTTTCCATTGACACAGAAATAATTTTTGCACTAGAAACCTATATCAAAGAATAATAAACCCTCGACTAAAATTTGCAGCGTTTTTGAATCGTAGTTTTCGTTCGTAAAAACCTTCTCTTTTTTTGGTAAATTTTTTGTAAAACCTAATACACAGTGTACAAATTGTACAAAGGAATTTTTTTTGGTATTTTGTGGATATTAACATACGTTTTGCATTCTTCAAAATACTTTATTCTCTCCATTGTTTGGTTTAGGAGTAAAAGAGGGTTAAAATTCGCATTATAAGTTCAGAATTATGTATAAAATATCATTTAATAGTTTGAAAAATGGTTATTCGGCAAAGATATTGTGAATCTGCATAGTTGATGGTTCAAATAAAACATTTTTTGTATTTTTAAAATCGTTTTTGAAGTTTCTGTTAGTTGGTAAACTTTAAAATTCATTTTTCTCAAAATCAGCTTTGTATCAATGACGGGGGTTTTCCCCTGGACTCTTCAGATGGATGAAAAATTATAACTATTCTGAATTTGTTATAAAAAAATATAATTTATTGCGTTTCCAGACATGTCTGAAAAAGATCGTATAGCATTGGTGATAATCAGTCTGCCATCCTTTGTTAGTGAAAAGCTCGATAGAGATGAAATTGTTTCTCAGGGGAAATTACTGTCAAAATTAAATCTAATGAACATAAGCGGGAAAGGAAATAAATTCAAACCCCATGCTCAGCAACCCACAGACCATACTGGTAAATACAGTAGCTCGAAGCCACACTACACACCTTGTACGATCTGCGAAAAATTGGGGTATAAAAATCGATTTCATCCAGTGGAAAATTGTCGAAATAAATCAGCGGGTTCAGATAATAACTTCAAAGAAAAAACTGTAAAAATTGCCCTTTCCCTATAGTTGAACAGCGATCTTCTACTACTTTCGAAATAAGAACGAATGGTAAAAAGCGCGCAAGCCAATTATATCACATCTCCAAGTTAATCCCTTTTGTAAAGTAACATTTGAACTTTAAATGTCAAACAATTGTTTTTTTTTTTGTTTTTTTTTAACAGAAGCAACAACAATTATTCTTTGCAGCTTCTGTCTTGGGGTGGGGGGATGTAAGTTTCCTCAGTAGGTACTTACCATTGTAATAATATTGTTTATTTGTGATCTTATTTTATGTTATGTTGTTAGTTGAAATAATTTTAAATTACATCTGTTTAGCTATCGATTAATAATTAATCGATAATCATAATTATTATGATATTCTCTTCTGTTATATCGATTCGTGTTATATCGAGTGGAAGTGATATGATAAGAACGCATGTAAAAAGACACTCGCGATATACCGGACTTGTTTTTGATTCTTCGTGTAAATTAAACGATGCATCTCTCGAGTTCGTGAATTCTCAATTATTAACACCTATAAGAACAATATATATATTACATATATCCATGTCGGGAGGATTTTCGTTGTTTTTTTTGTTTTGGGGGGGGGGGGGGGGGGGTGTTTTCCTGTTCTCATGGAAGAGCTAGAGCTCTTCAGATACAGATCTGTATACTGGTGCATCGATTTCCCTCCTAAAGCATTTCTATC
The DNA here is from genome assembly GCA_955831195.1 of Pilophorus perplexus. Classification (NCBI taxonomy): domain Eukaryota; kingdom Metazoa; phylum Arthropoda; class Insecta; order Hemiptera; family Miridae; genus Pilophorus; species Pilophorus perplexus. Next base: position 5,089,717 of record OY037017.1, read on the forward strand.
CCTTATTAAAAGCGAGCTGGATGTTTAGTTTGCCACCAAAATGGCATACATCCCTAAACTGTGCATCCGTTTCCACCAAAGAGGGACATAATATAATATTATGTTATTATCCAGCAAGTAGAAAGGGTTGTTTTTTTCCAAAAGGGCACACATCCAAAAAGGTTTTTCTCCTGATGAGTTTGATTGAAGTTTACTGGGTAAACTACTCGAATGCAGCACTTATCAAGAATACGATTCACTAGGTTAACTCCCCAGCTCAACAGGTGGCGACACACGGCGGCTCTTGCGCACGAGAGTTATTGGTTGTGCGCTACGATTTCGAACCTTGCACTGTTTCGTAAACAATTTTTCTCGGCGGTTTCGTTGTTCGCCGTTTTCGTCTTCAGTTTGGCGATTTTTCTGTTGAGTGCAGCGTTGCCAACCGCACCACGATTGTGGTAGATCTACCGCTTTTCAATCTCATCTACCACTCTACCGCTTTGGAACTCAAATCTACAACTTTGGGGCATCCCATTCTGAGGGATGTGCATGAGAAAAATGGTGAAGAGCCGGAGTTAGTCGAGTGCTATTATTGGGACCCTGAGCAGGATGATGTGCACATCTGAAAAGTTGTCTTCTTGATTTCAAGTGTTTTTTCTTCAATTTTAATGATTTTACAATAATTTTACAAAAAAAAAAAAAATAATAATAATAATAATAATAATAATCAAAATTACTTTAATAATTTTTTTCTCAATGAGATTAATTTTAATGGCACGTCAATGCAAAATTAGCTATTTAATGTTTTTCGTCAATACAAATACGCGGTTTTTGGTTGGACGGAGTTTTTTCTTCAAAAAGGCACTTGTTTCACACCAAAAGGACACTTATCCAAATTAAAAATGTTGATATCATCCGATAGAAAATATTATAAAATTCTCCGTCCGAGCCGTTTCGGGCTGAAGAAATTTTTCGAAAAATCCGAAATTTTGGCAAAATACTCGGTTTACCATCTTAGTTGTGCTCGCAAGATTTTCCGGGAGTTGCGCGCCACCCGTGGAGCGCTATGGGGCTAAAACGGGGCTACGGGAGGAGTTTTACGAAGGTTTTCGGCTATGGAGTCGAGTGGGGTGGTCGTTTTCGAGGTGATTTTTGAAGGTGGAGTCAATTTTTCGGGGGTCCCCGGAACGATCCGATTCCACTGTGGGTATCTATGGGGCTTTCGTGGGGCTGCAAATGGGATTTTTGATGAAGGATCCCGGGAAGTCAAATTGTCAAACGAGTAAATCTTTGACGCGCAATCCATTTTTTCGAGATCCCACATCTGTCCAATCTTTTCAAAAACGTTATCTTAATGACCCAGAATTCATTATTAACCTAAAACAAAGAAAACAAAACCTTGTGTGTTTGCATTTTTTTTTTTTTTCAAATTTGTATTTCTATTTAAAGCCGTAAGTGAGGCGTTTGCTATCAAAACCAGCTCATTCCATTTTTTGAAATTCTAGAGGAAAAACGAAAAAGTTCTCATGTCTGCGGTTTTTGAGTATAACGACGTATAATTGTAATATATTTAACGATTACTATTCGTTTTTTTTTTTTTTTTTTTTTTTTTTTTTTGTGAAATTCTCACGTTATTATTATCATTATTTTTTTTCAAAGGGATTTTCAAAGGTTTTCAAGTTTTTTCCCCCATTTTTCTTCTGATTAGTTTCTTTTTTTCCCCCTCAAGTTTTTTCAAGATGACAATCATTACTGGCGGTAGAAGGCGGTAGCTTGGAATGAGCTGGATTTGATATCAAAATGAGGGCTTGAAATCAATCAGCTACGAACATTAATAGTCGTTAACTTATAATATTTATCGTCACCAACCTTGGATACTGTACAGGTCGGTGAAGTATTTGGGAAAAAAATTTAAAAAAGCTATATTTGCAAGGTACCTACTTGATAACATCATGTTTCTTATATTTATAGGATTATAGATGAAGTTGTTCTAAAACTTTCATTGCTTTTCTCGGAAGGTTTTCCTTTTACATCTCAAAATTATGGTGACCGGTAGGCCGAAAGAAATTGGGGGAATTTTGGGGGGTGGAAGTGGAACGAACTTTAGAGATTGAACTGCTTGAAAGGATTTTGTATTCTGAGGTGGTAAGTCCTGAAGCAAACCCCAATGAGGAGTTTTCCGAGGTGTTGGACGGGATCAGGTCGAGGTTTTCCCATCTTCGGCTCTCAGAGCCCCCCCCCCCCTCCCCCTCCCCCTCCCACTGGCCCACCTACCAAACCCGAAGTGGTCCATTTGCCCCAGACCAGGTGGGAAGGACTTTTACGGGAATGAACGGAGGGGTGGAAAGTGGATCTAAGCAGTGGGTTGGTCGTGGGGGGGAGGGGGGTTATAGGAGGAGCTTCCCTCCTGAGTCCTTGCAAAACAACGAAGGAGTCCCATGAATAATTCCTTTAGAGGATAAGACCCTATCGACGGGGAACAGATCCATTATGTTCTCTCTCCCCCCTCTTCCCCACGCCGTACACTTTCCACTTATCCACCCCCCACCACCCACCGCCTCATTGGAAATGCGATCCTCTCAGATGGCTCTTCGCAGATTTGAATAGCTTTATACCCGGATGATATGTCACTCACAAAACGGTTCACCAATAGCCCTCCGTGAATCGTAATAGATTCTATAGATTCTATAGAATTAAATTTTCAATATAAACATTTCGCAACACACCCTGTCATATACTAATACGTATAATATCGTCGGCAAAATGACAAAGGGACGGGACTTATCTGCAAAAATGATGTTTTGAGATATTCACGTTTGAAAGTTCAAGAGTAAATGATAAATCAGCGAGTCGACAAGATACACCGAAAATGCTCGTTTTAGGGATGCAAATCGATTTTCGATTAAATCGAAAAATCGATTTTTTACCTACGATTTCCGATTTTTTGCAATCGATTGATTGTACCGATTTTTAGCCAAAAATCGATTTTTTGGTGAAATCGATTTTTGTTTTTGAGAGATCGGTTTTTGTTTTCTGTATTGTACCTACTCTTTGTGTACCTATGCAGCAGACCCACAAGAAGGATATAATAATAATAATAATAATAATAATAACTTTATTATGCATAGGATACAATATCCCTCATAGCGCACAAGTATCAATCAGCAATAGATCCTTACAAAATTCCACTCCAAAGACTCCAACAACTCTGCCACAAAACCAAAAGATCAATCACAAAGTTTGAGAGAGAGAAAAAAACAAACAATCAATTAAAATAAATAAATAAATATATAAATATATAATATAACATAACCTCAAAAATGGTACCCCCTCGCTTACTGGGAAACATGAAACCTGCCTCTTCCAAACTTGCAATTATTGCTATTAAGTACATAACCTCGGTGTCTACGTCAGTCCCGAGCGAGAGGCTTTTTTCTAAGGCAGGTCTCATGCTGACCTAGGAGGCAACAGGTTGAAAGGCGACACTCTTTCCAAATTATTATTTTTGAACAGTGTAGGTACCCGAAATTTACTTTTTCTAAGTGTAGTGGTCCAAGTGCCTACCTTGTACGTAATTTGTTTGATTTTTTATTAAACTTGGCTCACCCCAACTTCCTAATTATACTTTTACTATGAAAAAGGTGTCTTACAATAATCATTATGTATTATAATAATAATTATTATTACAGTTACAATTCCAATATTTTCTTTAATAATTTGCATTAAATAAAAACCACCTAAATTTCGGTAGGTAAAATATTTAATTACCTGCTAATTTAATTACATGCTGTTTTTTTAATGAATGATAATTTTTTTTTAGTTTGTCCGTAAAATCGATTTTTAAATAAAAATCGATTTTTTAGCCCGATTAATTGGTACAATCGATTTTCGCGGCCGATTAAAAATCGATTTTTGACCACCGATTTTGCATCCCTAGCTCGTTTCTTAGTGCCATGACTTTGATTCCAACTTACTATGGACGTTGTAGTCATGCGCATGCGCATGGCGCTTATAAAGCAGATACGTCCTTTTGTCGTTGCAGGTCATTCTCTAAATTTCCTGTTACGTCCGTCAGACTCTCCGCTCTGTTAGTTATAATGAAGGATTTCCTTACGTTAGGTCGGATTGGCTCATTATAAATTACTCCCACGCATGTTTCAAAATGTTGTGACAACCTTTGGTCACAGTGACCACGCTCAAGAAAAAAATACAAAATTTGTATTTTTTTCTTTGGAAAATAAAATTTTAGCTTTTCCATTTTATTTTCTGCGTATGTATTTAATACGCAGAAAATAAAATGGAAAAGCTAAAATTTTATTTTCAGGAAAACGTTTCAGGAAAAAAAAAAAATGAATACCTACCTAATAATTATTGAATAATAACGGTAATCTTGCCTAGGTAATTTGCTGCAGATGAGAATAAAACTGATAAAAGTGGTAGCTACAGACATCATCTTCTTTGCACAGTGGGTTCACTCCGCCTCATCGGAAGGGGAATCTCTCTTATTAGATTTATCAGATGGCTTCAGTTTCTGGTAAAATTTGTGATATTCCGAGAGAATGATTCCGTCGCTACACATTTTCATTAGGTCTTTGAATTTATTCTCCGAAATCTCGAGTTTATTCTTGTCCTACGCTTTAGGAGGCGCAACGATGGCCTTACGAGGTCTGCGTCTTCCTTCGCTGAAATCCACTCGAATGAACTCAGACTCGTAGTCTTAAAAAAAATTCGACGGCACCAAAAATTTTCTTGTACTCGACACGGACAAACACTTCGTTATAATATAACTAGATAAGTATTTTTAGACATTTTGAGGCCGATCCGAATTTTCGACCTCCGTCGCGTTTAGGTGTACCTATTGTTCCACCCTAATGAATCTAAATCAATTCAACTTCAAAAGTCGGAACCTAAAAATCGATTTTTTGAAAAAATCAGAAATCGATTCCCATCCCGACTCCTTCTTCATAACATTTAGGTATTTAATAGCAATTTCCTTTTAATTTAAATTTAAATTTAAAATGCGCGAAGTTTAGCCTAATAAAGCCTTACGCTTCAGAAACGTGTTTTGTCATTACACCCGTACCTACTTTAAGTCTGCATGAAAAGAGGAGAAACATATTTTTCCATTGTTTGACTCCGGATTTTACTTAGTCAACACAATGAACACTCCGTGTACCTATTCTCAAGATTGGAATCAATAAAGACTATCCCCCTCTCACACTGTCGGCGTTCAGGCGCGACAACGCAGTCTCAGCAGCTCGTGTTATTTCCCATGTGGTTCTCCCGAGTCGGATGCATTTTGTACGACTCCGGTTCATTGCATTGCAAATTATCGCCGGCTGGAATCCCCGCCGGAGCCCAAGAAACGGGTTAGGAAGGTCGCTGAATTGCGGGGGCCATTAGGGAACTGTAAGCTCGGAGAATACTCCGGAACGTGGGCTGAACGAAATTTGATGCCATTTAAGGGCCTCGAAAGCGGAGAAAATAAATTTAAGTTTAGGTACAGTTTCATCGTATCATTTTGGTGTAGATAACAAAATCATTGGATGAATTTCCATCTTCGAAATGATCGACCTTTATTATTCTTGGAATAATTATTATGTATTATACACCTTTGTAATCGCGACGGAGGTCGACGACTCCGATCGGCCTCAAAATTTGACATTATCCGTTTCAAGAGGTCTAGATTCTCAATCCGAAATGTCCGTCCGCCGTTCGGGCCGTTTTGGGCAGTAGGAATTTTTTTTTAAATCTGAAATTTTGACAAAATACTCGGTTTACCATCTAGTTGCGCCCGCAAGGTTTTCAGCCCGATCACCCAAACCCGTGGGGTGCTATGGGGCTATGGGAGGGGTTTTATGAAGGCTTTTGGCTATGGGATCGAGTCATGCGTCGTTTTCGAAGTGTTTTTGGGCGTAGAATCCATTTTTGGGGGTTCAAGAACAATCCTATTTCACCGCGAGGATCTATTGTGCTCTCACAAGGCTACAAATGGGATTTTTGAAGGATTCCAGGAGGTCAAATATTTTCACAAGGGTTTATTATACTTTGAAATAGGTAGGTTACTTGTGCGGAAATTAATTCTGTGTCAATAAAAATATTTTTTTGAAAAAAAAAAAGTCTGCACATTGTTCGGACAGATGTGGCACCTCGAAAAATGGATTATCGCCGCCTCAGTGCAATAGAGTAACAACTCAAAAGTTGTCATTTAGGGAAAATTGAGGGTAAATATTTTGGTCTGCAGTTATGCCTTCGTAACCCACCACCAAATGTATCAACTGGCTTAAATCCACATTACCCTTATTCTCCACGTATTTGTGCTTCACACCAACTGCTTCCAAATATTTGTCACTATAAAATAAGTATGAAACTAACAAAAAATTAAATTAACAAAAAAAAATGTTCCGAGTTGTTACTGTACTGCACTTGAAAAACAGCTGAGTTCTGAGTTTGATTGTCTTCATTTCTTATTTCTATTTATCAGACTGGGTTCTTTTTCATGATGGGCACAGTCCGTTTCCTTCGTTTTTTGCCGAAATAATTATGAAGGCTGTAATATTATCATCTCTGAAGCCACCAGTGTCGCTAGTTCCTAGCGATTGTGGTTTAAATCATGATGGGCTAAATAATGGTATTGACTACGTTTGGTGAATCACCTAGAGCCGTCAGCGGTCTCAATCAGTGGAAGGTCCCTACTCCCTTGGGAGGTTGGCGAGGCACTGGAGGGGGGAGCCCGCACCTGACCTAAGGGGAGAAGGACATTGTTGTTCAGTATGGCAGTGTTCACTGCGAGTGAAGGTTGGTGAGTTCAAATCGCGTGTGGTGCATGCTATACAAGGATATTTCATAGTGGTGGAATATCCCACGGGAAAATGGTAGTATTTCAGTGTCTTGTGGACGAGGAGGTTGTTGAGTCTATACAAGGATATTTCATAGTGGTGAAATATCCTGACACTATAATATACATACAGGCTATACAAGGATATTTCATAGTGGTGAAATATCTTGACACTATTATATACATACAGGCTATACAAGGATATTTCATAGTGATGAAATATCCTGACACTAACACAATACACACATGATACACATATAAACTGTGTTGTATATAACGTTGTGGGTTTCTGAGTAAGCCAAAACCTGAATAGCTACATGGCATAGTTTGTGATGGTTACAAAGATAACCACAGCCAAGCAGCTATGCATGTTAGCTATGTTGGCTATGATGATAAACACAGCGTACAGCTATGTGGCATAGTTTGTGTTGGTTACGAAGATAACCACAGTCAAGCAGCTATGCAAGATAGCTATAATATACATACATGAGATATACATGGATAGTTCATGGTGGTGAATTATCCTGACACTTACATGATACATGAATAAACTGTGTTGTATATAACTTTGGGGTTTTCTGAGTAAGCCAACAGTCTGGAGCTACATGGCATAGTTTGTGATGGTTACAAAGATAACCACAGTCAAGCAGCTATGCAAGATAGCTATGTTGGTTACGAAGATAACCTTTGTTTGTACAGCTACAAGAGATAGCTGTGTTGGTTACGAAGATAACCTTTGTTTTTACAGCTACATGAGATAGCTGGGTTGGTTACATAGATAACCATAGTTATGTGAAGTTGGGCGTGTCTATAAGGGGTTGGAGGAGGACACTTTACACAAAACCTTTTAGAGGCAGAATGCTGCCTGGTTTGCGGAACCGTACCATAACATACCATATCATAATTTGTTTCTTATACTGTGTAGTACCATATACCATACTATCATACATGTTGGGTTAATTCGTAATCCATGAGGGAATTACGACAACCAGTGCTACCAAGAGGGCAACACAGTAACATTTTGAGATGTCACTCTGTTGCTCTAAAGACAGAATTGGCGTTTTATGATAAGACGAAATGTTACTGTATTGCACTGGAAAATCATCTGAATTCCGCCAAAGTAGTAGAACAACATAGTACTTTCAACCTTAAAGGTTATAAATAATGGTCTAAATTTAGACTTATATTAAATATAAGTCAAAATAACACTACAAATTTTGTAGTGCTCTGGAATCTACTCAACATGCTGAATAACTCAAAACGGCTAATTTTTGAGTTGTTGCACTGAGGCGGCGTTATGCGTCCAAAATGAACGACTGCTTATTATGTATAAATAATTTTGTTTATTGTGCTGCATCAAAGATAAGTAGTTGCTAAAGCTGCAGTCTCTACTTTCTTAGGACCGGTTTCACCGAACAGTCAGCTGTGCTTAAATTAAAGCTGCTCTTAGTGTAAGCTCAGATTTATACTGCCGATTAAAACGAAACGGGAAAGAACACTTGACTTTGACAACCTGTACCGAGTGAATCACCGTTGTCCAGGTTGTCAAAATCCTTGACCCTCTCCCGGAATCGTCTTCCCTGTCGGATATAAAAATCTTCTTCGTATTCATCCTCGAAGATCATTTGGAGGGCGTGAATTCTGCTCATAATGGATGATTCGAATAATCAAAAACGTCAACAAACAACGTCTACACAAAAAGGCTGTAATGGCGGCCGGCGGAATCCGAGATAGTCGTACAATAGTCATATTTTGGCCGCTTAACTTTCTTCTCAGCGTAGGCGATTTTAAGCTAAGCGGGCCTCGGTGAAACCCGATTCGTGCGTAAATCGCAGTCACTGATTTAATCTATTCTTAAATTAAGTTCGGTCACTCGTTGGTGAAACCGGCCCTTAGCGCTTTCGTAACCTGATCACTGAAATGATAGTAGAGATCCTTCGTCCTTATTGTACCTTAAAGCAAGACCTTCCTTATCCTAGAAATTGGATAGTCGAGCCAGGGGTACGTGAAAAGGAAGAACTAGTAGTGAGTTTCTGGGTATAAGAAGTGAATGATAGGGAGATGGGAAGACGTGCGGGGAAGGGGAGGTACTTCAGTAATAAAAGGGGCTAAGAAGTAAGAAAAGAAGTCAGAGACCGGAGGAAATAAGCTCCTTTAGTTCCGCGGAATTATCCCTATTCAAAGTAGATAATGCGGCGAGTGCGAAAGGTGGTGGAGGGGGGGCGTGGTGTCTTTTGAACGGGAGAAAATCCCTATCTTTCTCTTTCTCTCATTTTCTTTGGCTTTCGACTGAGGGTGAGCTTCTTTGTGAGCCCGTCTCAGAGGGGTTCACACGTGACACGTATAACAGGTGCTTATTCCACCTCTCAATCCCCGAATGGGACAAGTCTACAATGCTCTGACGTTTGACATCTACCTACTCGTTTGACAAAAATAAGACGAAGAGATCTGCAAATTTTGCGCTAGGGTTTATTATTGAAGTCAGAAGTCAAAAGTTGTTTTTTTATCTCCGCTAGCTTCGATGAGCTCTTTGGATGTGTTGTTCTGTTAGTTTGATTGGGATGGGATGTGTTGGTCTTGGATGTTAAGGACTGTTAGTAGCACTACGATTATGTCTGCAGTCTGCAGTCTCTCTATTAAGTCTCCTGAGATGTCTCCTTTTGAGTCTTGTCGCAAAACCTGGTGGATCTGTTATTGCCGCGACGCTTGGATTCGCGTTCCCTTCGCCCTTCTCCACCAATTGTGTGCATTGTGTAGTGATGGTCTCTTGAATTGTGGATAGTTGGAGGTCTTCCCGGAGCACGTCGTTTCTCACGTACCACGGGGCACCTGTTATGGAACGGATGATCTTGTTTTGTGGTCGCTGAATCTGTTGTGTGGAAGTGTAGCAGGCTGTACCCCAGATCTCGCAGCCGTAAGTCCATATATGGACCTATATTATAGGTCTTATGAGCAGGGGCGGATAGGCAGGTCGGGCGATCGGGCGACGCCCGAAGGGCCGAAGGTCCTGAGGGGCCGGTCGAAGCTGGAAACAAAATTAAATTTTGATCTTACCCGAAATATGAAATCGAGACCGAAAAGGAAAATTCAGACACAATGAAGGCGATCTGGTTGGCTTTGTTCCTTACAGGGTGGATGTCAATTGCAATCAATGCGTAGGTAATTTGCATACAAGGTTTTAAATCCTCATGGCCTCATTGTATGCAATTCTCTTTTTGATTCACACATTTTTGGTAACGCTTTCTACCACCCAAGCTGAGTGTTAGAGTAGTTTTTCAAAATTGAAAATCATCATAACAAGGCTGAGGCTAACTCTGGGTGACAACAATCTGGAGGATCTCATGTTGATGGCTTGCGAGCAGGAGCGTCTGGCCAGAGCACTGAGCCGAGTGGCTTCAGTCGTTTCTGGCCCTCCTCGCCATCGCCTACCGCTTGGTCACTTCTCCCTCATCAGCTAGCGTTTTGTCTGTGGACGTTATGTGATCACGTTTTGGTTAAATATTCTTGGAATAATACACTATGTTGTTAGCAAAGTCCAAAATGTTGAAATGTCCTCAAAATTTGTCATTACCTATATCTACGTTTTAAGATGAGCTGATTGCAAAACTGAAATGTCCACGACGGTTTGGGCAGTAGCAATTTTTCTCAAAAATCTGAAACTTTTGACAAAATACTTGGGTTTCCTTCTAGTAACTAGTAGGAAACTACTGTAGGTACCTACCTACAACTGTTGTACCCACACAGTTTTCAACCCAATGGGCCCGGGAACCGATTGTCGACTTATAAGTCGATATATAATATAAATACTTTTTTCTGAAAGAACTTCATAATTTGAAGGCATAGCAGTGAGTTTTGGGCTCGCTAATACAAATTTACAGGGCACTTTCGAAAATTTAAACTTTGAACCTGGAGGGAAGAGTGGCGCTTCCAAGAATTGCTCTCTAGTGGTCAGCCAATGAAATAAAAGCACGAATTCAGAGAGATTCACGAGGTGAAATCGCAAGGAAAATAGTCGATCGGATTTGTTCTGACGCTAGCGTGATGGGACAGACCATGTTCATGTTCACCAACATCACATAGCCAAAATAAATAAAATAGCCATAACCCAAAATAAAAAAGATTTTTTGTACACTTTCTACTTTTTGTGCGAGTGCACTCTGGATATTCACTAGTGATTTCCTCTGCTCAGACACCTAATTTCTCAGTGCTCACTGTACTGAATAATGAACCTACTTTGTTCATTATTATTTCAACTAGGTATGTTTGGCCGAATTTTCCCATTTCTCTGACCTTGTTCCCTAGCCCATTGCACAAACCAGCGATGCTCTCCAGAACTAAAGAGGGCAACAGAAGGGGGTTTTTGAAGGGTTTCATCTATGGGAAGGAGGTAGGTGTCGTTTTCTAAGTATTTTTGAGGGTCCCAGAAGCGTCCAATTTCGCCTTGGCGATCCATCAGACTTTTCTAGGATGCCAGAAAGTCGAACGAGGACTCATTTTCCGATTAAACATTTTTGGGTCCTTCATCCGTCCAAACACTTAACATGACAATTTAATAAACAAACTTTTTTAGTAATTAAATTTAAACAGCTGTAAAAGGTAAATTTACCATGGAACTGAGGTTGAGCCTAGAATTCGAAAGAAATGAACAAGCAGGGGATAAACATGAGTAGGGGAGGAGGGGAGATGGCGAGGAGGGCCAGAAAGTTTCTGGCAGAAACACCCAAAGCCTCTCGGTTCAGTGCTCCAGCCAAATGCTATTATGTTTGTATCGACGGTACCAAACTAACTCACATACCAAGCGCCATTTTTATTTTTTCTAAATATAGGCGCTGTTATTTTTCACTTAAGTACAATGTAGTTATTAATAAGTATAAGTTCACCTAGTGTATTCTCGTTCGTATTAATTTGCTTGTTTTTCCAAAATATGAAGAACCTCTCCTTTGATGGTCTTTGGATAGGTAACTGTTAAGGGGCTGGTGGAGGGGGCCGGTGCGGAAGGGGGGTGTGAGGGCCGGTCAAATTTAATCGCCCGGGCCGGTCGAAACCGCCTATCCGCCCCTGCTTATGAGAGCCGTGTAAAGGAGCTTCTTGTTCTCCAAGCTCAGCTTGGATCTCCAATTCAGTATTGGCCAGCACAGTAAGGTCCTCTTTTTCATAACGCCTCTGGCGTCAATTCTAGGGAGCCGGCTTGCATGTCTGCAGGGTGTTTAGAAAGGAAACGCCGGGTGCTTAGTGGTATTTTTTACTCGAGCTTTCGGGGAATGTTTGTCCCCTTCTTCAGGCTCTATAAGTGTGGTATCAGATTAATGCATTCTTCGTCTTTAGTGCCGAGCTTAGGAAAAGGTGCAATTTCGGAGTAGGGAACAGTCTTTATCTCTCCTAGGCGGTGATAAACGAGCGTTAATTTACATGAAATTTGGATTATGGTTATTCACTAATGGTTAAACTTACAGTAGGCTATGTGGTACATCTAGACCTGGTAACTTTGGTGTCGGTGTGCTCATAATTTGATAATTAAATTTGAAATAACAAATAGGCCTACACTTGTAAATTTAAAATTATACAAATCCTCATAGAGGTTAGACCAGATTATCCAACTTCGTCTAACCTCGATGAGGATTTGCTATGGGGCTAAAATTGGGCTACGGGAGGGCGCTTTGTAGAGTTTCGGCTATGGGATCGAGTTAGGTATCGTTTTCGAAGTATTTTTAGACTTAGAATCCATTTTTGGGGGGTCCCTTGAACGATCGGATTTCACTGTGGAGATCGACAAGAGATTTCATGGGGCTACAAATGGGACTTTTGTAGATCCCAGGAGGACAAATATTCTTGTTTAAATTAATTCTATTAGGTAAAATGAAAAATTATTCTTTTACAAAAAAAAAAAAAAAACGGTGTTCCTGAGAGACCCTCAAAATTGAATTCAACGTACATATGCGACAACGACACCTTACTGAGCTTCTTTTTAGCCCCCACAGAGCCCCATTAGTGCAATTATGCTGAAAACCTTTCGAAATCAAATTGATGGGAAACCGAGTATTTTGTCAAAATTTCTGTTTAAAAAAAACACCTGCTGGTCAAAACTGGACGGACGACGGACATTTTTGGGACGGAAATTTCCACGACGAATCAAATTGATTCTGATTCTATGCAGATCAAAACCGGAAATTCATTAAAAACATGAAATTAATTAAAAAATTAATAACATAATAATATTATGTTAACTCAAGTTGGTGGAAGATTACAGATAATTATTAGAAAATCATGAAAAAGACAGGAAGAGGACGAACAAAACTAAGTTACTAATAATTTTGTGTACAGTCAGTAAATACAAAAAAATTTAATAATAAAGCTAAGAACTAAATAGGCTCATTAGGATTATGAGACGTGAACTCGAGCTTATATTTTTAAACCCTTCCCTTTCTCTCAAATTTCGGGATGTTTATAAACGAGCTCATTACGATCACTGGTGTATATCCGACCTAGTTAGCTCACTTCGTTAAAATTCATTAGCACTTTTAACCCCGTTAGGTTGGCACCCCCACGTCACGCCGTCAAACCACCGTCACGACCGTCACCCCTTCAATCCCCTCCACGTTAAAACTCTCCTCGTATCATTCCGTCGGGGATTTAGCAATTAGGAGAGAAAAACAACCCCCTCCGTTGTTGGCAATATTATAGCGCCGGGATATCCCCTTCGAACAGGCGACGGAATAACCGCTGAATTGAAAACTTCGTTAGGGAGTTGGTAATTGAATTCATCATTCTCTTCGGTGCTGGAGTAATATGAAAATTGTGTATGAGAGGGATTCCAAAATATGTGTTATATTGTAACACATATTCGTTGTCTCTTTCCGCTCTTAATGACCGTGGGAGCCCGCATTAGGGGTGGGAATCGATTTCCAATTTTTCCAAAATATATATTTATCTTTCCGAAAATTCTGATCGGCCTCAAAATTTGACATTATGCGTTACAACAGGTCTAGATTCCAAAAACGAAATGTCCGTCCGCCGTTCGAGCCGTTTTGGGCAGTAGGAGGCTTTTGGCTATGGGATCGACTTAGCTGTCGTTTTCTAAGTATTTTTGGACTTAGAATCCATTTTTGGGGTGCCGCAAAGATCCGATTTCACTGTGGCGATCTATATGGGGCTTTCTTGGGGCTACAAATGGGATTTTGAAAAATCCCAGGAGGTCGAATATTTTTCAAGTAAAAAAAGAAAAAAAAAAGAAAAACAAAAATCCAAAAAAAAGTTTTTTAAATATAAAAATCAAAAAAAATTTTGAAGGATTTTTGCTTTTGAAGGATGTCAGTAGGTCGTTTTCAGAGTAATTGTGGACGTAATTATTAAACTTTAATAATTTTCAAGTAAAAAAAAAAAAAATAGGTAAAAAAGTTTTTGTACAAAAAAATTTTTTTTGAAATATGAAAATCCCCAAAAAAAATTTTTTTCATTTTTTTCATTGACACAGAATTAAATTTCTACACAAGTAACCTATTTCAAAGAATAATAAACCATTGTGTAAAATTTGCAGCGTTTTTTATTTCCCTCTCTGATGACTACTCCCTCCAGACCTCGAAATTCAAAAATGTATTTTTTCCTAAGGCCCTAAAAATGATAGACGGTTTTTTTTTTTTTTTTTTTTTTTTTTGCAATGTTGACCCATTTTCGTAACTTTTGGAGCATGACCTTACCGGGAAAAATACATTTTAAAACCCGTTCAAGGAGCTCATTTACGGTCTCTATCCAAACTATTTGGAAAATTTGGGAACCCTAAAAAATTTGCTTCGGCTTGATTTTTTTTTTTTTTTTTTTTTTTTCGTTTTCCCAACAAACTTTGTGATTCATTTCCGGACACATTTAATGTGATAAGCCCATTGAAATCAAACTCCTCAAATATTTTGTCAACAAAAACGAACTAGAAAGCACAGAAAACCAATTTTTTCCAGGTAGGAATTTGACCTTCTCCAAGTCCAAAGAATGAGCATTTGAATCAACTTACAGTTTCTCTCCCTTTTAGACGGGAATGAACTGCAGATTTGAAAACCGTCTCAGTTCGCGATCACCCTCTTCTTACCCCGTTCCCTGTCACCAGTTTTAACCTTTGGGCCTTCGCCTCAACCCCTTTTTTTCCCTCTCAGCCCTTTAAAAAAAAAACTGGGAAGTTTTAATAGAAAAACTTTAGTCGAAGCTCCCCCGAAAGAACTTATATTAACATTAATAAGGTACAGGACTCCCCGCGAAGCGGAAAACATCAAGCCGATCTCAGGATGGAGACCCAAATATATGGGGACGAATAACTCGTTAAAAGATAATTGGGAAAAGTCCCTTTCCGGTTTTTTTTTCTCCCCCTACACTTTTTTATATTCATCTTATTTCATCAACCTTGTTATCAAGATGAAAAAAATTGGGTTTTGAGGGAAAACTGTCTCATTAAGCCATCGGGAGGTTTTATATCCCTTCACGCCTCTCCTACCCCTTTTTTCACCCTCGGCGATTTTCCACCCCTTCAATCAATCCCCCCCCCCACCCCTCAACTCTGACAGTTTTTGAGTAAATATCTCAACCCCAATTCCTGATCGTCTCAACCAGCGGCTTTATTCGGGTTTACAAGGAAGCCCCGGCCGGTGGTTTTTGAATCAAATGATTTTTCTGGTTTCGGCAAACATCGTTCAAACACAAGTTTTCAGTAGTCCCCCGCATTTACACATAAAAAAAAAAAAAGACCGTAGTTTGGGAAAACTGCTGTTCTCCTTTTATTTTCAATTTTTCGAGTCGAGTAAGTGAATACACAATTTCGCATCTCTGAAATTTTGATGCTAACTCATAGGATCTCATATTATTACTATTATATTATAGTTATCATGTAAAAAGGAGGGCGGAGAAGCAGGTATGCTTGGGCCTGGGACGAGGAAGAGGAAAGGGCATTTTCAAACCGGTAGACCCGCGAAAAAAAGCACATTCTGTGTTAAAACACGATAAAACTAGCGAATAGTTTTCATCATAATAATGATGAAATATAATGGCATCAGGATAGATTGTGCGAGGAAAAAACACGATAATAGCGTGTTTTAACACAGAATGTGCTTTTTTCGCGGGTCTATCGGTTTGAAAATGCCCTTTCCTCTTCCTCGTCCCAGACCCAAGCATACCTGCTTCTCCGCCCTCCTTTGCACGTTCCCTCACCCCCTCAGCCTCCCCTGCACTACCCACTCCACCCCGTTCAGTGCCATCATCTTGCACTGCACCTGAACGGTGAGAGAATCCCCCCTCTGAGAACACTAATTATTTAAAATAATTGGCGGAATTACCGAAAAACACATTCCAGGTTTCATTGGTTTGATCCTCGGCCATAACATTTTTTCGACTAAATCGGGGCATTCCAAACATTTTGACGTTTTGAACTGCAGAATCTAATATATATATTATAGCTTTAGATGCATGACACTAAATTTGTAGTTTGTGGGTACTCAAAGTTTAGAAAATTAGCCAGGCCACGCCTTATATTAGTGGTGTGGGGGGAGGGGGGAGGGGGAACCAAGACGCACACTGTCACTATGTAAACAAACACTACATTAAAGTTGACTTTGTAAATTTTACAAAGTCATCTTTACTTAGAACACAAAAATCAAATTTAACAGCATCGATAGATAGACGCATCTTTTGTTTTACTAGTTTTTGGCCTAGAAATTGTTCATTCATTGGCTTAGAAATTATGCCAATAGGCAATAGCCAATTATGCCTTCGGCCTTGCTTTACAACATGCAGCGTAGTAGGGTGTTACCTAATAGCTGTTGAAAGGTCTGTCGTCGGCAAAACTTCTTCACATGAGGGGTTTGATATGATGTGTTACTGAGACTATATGATTTGAAACTGATTTGGAACGATGTGATTCTGGGTTGATCACACTGAACTTACTGGCAAATTTGGCCTTGTTGGCCGTGTGTGAGATGGACTGATGTCAACATCTCCTGGTTTGTTTGTGTGAGATGGACTGATGTCCACTAGGTTTATGATACCAATTCGCCCATGATACGAAAGTTGGCGACAGGGGTCTCATGGTCAGCATCATCTTCATCATCACCAGGTGTGTTTTTGTGGTTCTCAACAATATCTGGTCCCCTATCGAGGTAGGTCGAGTCTTCTTGGTCACTAAGTGAAACGTGAAATTCGGATTCGAACCTCGATAAGTCTTATCGAGGTTCGAATCCGAATTTCACGTTGCACTTGACGAGGTTGTACTTTCAAATCATGTTCACTTGACGAGTTAAAAACAAGCCATCAATTGAATTGAATAGATGAGCGCAACCTTTTTGTTATTACGATATATTTAATGAGCGAGAGAAACTAAGAAACAGCAGGTATCTAGCGACCAAACTATGCCACACAACACATCATCCACGTGATGCTCATTACGTAAACAACTGCACCCTAACGACCGATGCGTAATAAAACCTTATGCCGATCAGAGGTAACGAACGGCTCAGGCTGCAAAAATCGTTTTGGAGTCGTTGGAATCAGCCTAAAAAGCTCATTCCATAGACCCTTGTACCAACGAAATCGGACAAAAACTTTCGTCCCCCTTTTGAGGCCTCCTTAGTTACACATCAGAGATAAACAACTTTCGTCGTGAAGGACCTCCCGAAAACCGATGAAGAGGATGAGGGAGGAAAAATCAAGGTAGCCTATAACCACCCCCCGAACTTGCTGATCACAATGAGACCACCCTCATGAAAATCTGTTGAGCCGCTCGGGCGTGATGCTCTGTACACAAAAAAAAAAAAAAAAAAAAAAAAACATACATGTCGAAGAGGTGAGCGCACCTTTCCATTTTTTGGAAAAAGGTTGCGCTAATCAACGTGAAATGGCCCCAAGGTGATGGGAACTGGGTTTTATGGTCACTTATCGAGGATGGTCACTTATCGAGGTTTCACTGTATTTTGTTTTGTCACAGAAACAACCCTCCCGCCCCCGCGCGGCCACCTCGACGGCCCCTGGCAAGTTTCCACCTACACTCATTTCCTCCACAAACACCGACGGCGTAAACGCAGACGACGTGCTGCATACCACCAAACACACCGCAAAACTAAGAAATTATTAGTAAAACACAATCATGTAGGTTCATGTCTAACGTGGGTGTCCCACAACATCTTTAGGGGTTGCAAAAATATTCACGAAATTCGCTGGCGTTCAATAAACGTAACGTTCAATAGTTTATCGTTGTGTGAATGGTTATTAACGCAAAGGACGGCTCTACAGAGAGGTGCTGGAAGTAGTTTCAGGGAGAGAAAGGAATCGGGAGGGAGCAATATTGAAGCAAATTGTTCACCGGAAGGAAATGGGAAATGAAGGGAAAGAGTCTAAGTCAGTCTACCGGTAAGCACTGCTCGACGGAACGGTGGAGGGTGTACCCTTTAACCCCCACTTCACTTCGTGTTCCCGTTATGTATTCTGGAATGATTGTGCTGAAGGGAACAAAAGTTGGGAAAAAAAAGTACCTACCCGCCTCCGCTCTTTTGTACCACTTTTCCTCTACTTCCTCCCCGCCATGACCAACCAGTACCCTTTCAAACCACTTTCCATCCCTCCGTCCCGTTAAACTGCTTTTACCCCTCCCTAATCCTCCATCGGATTCTCCCCGTAGTCTAATGAGGTAGAGGCGAACGGAGAGCGAAAAAGAACCCGGAGGTTACTGCAAAGAAGTAAGAGATCATCTGATTGAGAAAAAAAAAAGTAAAGAAGCAGAATAAAAAAGAGAAGCTGTGAAAAGTTGAAGGTAAAGGTTGTGATAAAAGAAAAGAGGTTCTTTTCAATCTTGAATTAGAGCCGAACAGACGGATAAGAGATTTTTGTTTCTTATTGTAAAAACCTTCCTTATTCTCTGAACCTTATTCCAATTCTCGATCCACAAAAAAAAAAAAAAAGAGAGAGAGGGAAAACCCCCGCTTCTCTATTCCCAATCACAGTCCTACCTTTGAATTGAAACATAATGCTATTACAATCATTATTGGATCACCAAAAGTTTTTGAACTCCCTATCAACTGCTCGCAGTTCAACGTCAACTCCAGAAAGCGTTATAATCGTATTAGCGATCCAAGATAATAATTATTCTTATGGTATTTATGCATTTCAGGTAATTTATTTTGGTCCCTGATCCAGCAGTGTGAGCAAGGAATCATTCGTACATTGAAGGCCTACTACATATCAAAAATGAGAAGAAACCTCATCGCTCTGATAGACGAAACTTTGGAATCACAGGCAACTTCTACATTAAGGGCTAACGAACTTGCCAAGAAAATCAACGTACTCGTGGCTTTACACCTGCGAAGTGATGTGACCATTCGAAACTGCTTTCGTCCGCGGAGGTTCCGTCAAAACTGAGGAAGAGCTGGAGGGAGACGTTAGCTGCCCTACTGCGAGGAACTACGAGGACTGGATGGATATCGACAGCAATCAAACCTCAGAAGCCTACTCGGAAGCCAACATCTGCGAGTCCATCGTGAACAAAGCACGAGCCAAAATGCGGGGACTGATGCTGGGAACAATATTGACGACGAGGAGGCTGATGAAGTCGAAGTTCAACCTTCACACTCAGAAATCCTACGGGCTGTAGGTGTGTTGAGGAATGCTGTCAAGCACTACTGGACCAGTTTTGAAAAACATATTGACTACGAGCAATATGTTATTGAAATGACGGAAAAAGCAAAAAAAAAAAAAAAAAAAAAAAAAAACGAAATGAACAAATATTTTTTAAACCATCGTAACCTCACATTTATTTAAAGACTTTGAAGACATTTTGTGGAAGAATTATTGCACGAAAATGGAATACGTCCCAAAATACTTGGAAAACGACGCCAAACTTGACCCCATAGCCGAAAACGTTAAAAAACCCTCCCGTAGCCCCATAGCGCCCCACGGGGTTGGGCGATCGTGCTGAAAACCTTGAGGGCACAGTTGCTCTAGTTAGATGATAAACCGAGTATTTTCTCAAAATTTCAGATTTTTACAAAAAGCCCCACTGCCCAAAACGGCCTGGGGACAGGTTCAGCCCCAATAAGAATCAACATCAAAAATCTTACGCAACATTGTTACTCACAAAGCTGTTACATTCAGTCAGTTTTTCACCATTAAAAGGAGCTAAACTTACGGAGCGAACATGATTGTACAGCAAAATAACCGGATTGATTCAAAGCCACACGTGCTGAAATTTGAGCAAACATTTTTGAATGTCAATAAGTTGAGTAACTACCTACATACTAGTTTACGGCATAGAAGGCAGATGGATCTTCGTTGGTATTGGAATAATTCTATTCTATTAATTGGAGGCTCTAAGTATTAGAATTATTCTAATACCTATGGAATTATAATTCCTGCAAGGTATACCTTGCAGACTTATTCTCATACCTACCTTGTTCCTAGAACAAGGAGAATTCTCGAAGAGCGAGTAAGCGAAGGAGTGGGTAGGGGGATTTTGAGAAATATGTTGGTGATGGGGAGTAGAGTATGTCTTGGAATTTCTCGGGCCTGAACCAGTGTACATTTTGGAGGGCAGAAACGCATCACAAACCCTCCACCATTTCGACTCCACCTCCCCAGCTCTGGGCTGAATCAGTGTACAGTCTGGAGGCAAAAGCGCACTCCAAACCATTAACGATTTCGACCCCGTCTTGGGGCTCAAACGGTGTATAGATTGGAAATACGTTTCACGGGGGCCATAGGTTGATGCTAGTGTGCTACGGCTCACTGGCGGACTCTTCGACCCTCATGTCCACCCCTGTAATGTTCAGGCTGATATCCCGGGTAACGCCGGGATGTTGGGGGCATGTAAAGAGGTAGAGAGCCTTCGGGCTCTCGGGCCTCCGACCGGAGTGGCCTTAATGGAGAGGAGTTGCTCCCAATAACACAAATAACAACAGGCTTGGAGCAACTCCTTCTCTCCAGTTCCTTGGGCGGGGGGGGGGGGGGGAGCCCGCGGTCTTGGGCTTGGGGGTCATCCCTGGGTCCTTGCCCCCCCCCCCCCCCCCCCGGCTTTCGCCCGCGGAAGGTTCAGACCCCATGTGGTGGAGAATGGGTTCACTAGTTTTTAAATGCAAACGAAGAGTATTGAGCTTTGAGTGTTGATCTCCTTCATGAGATAATATCTCAGACAATATTATTGTCTGCATCGTACAGTCATAATATTTTTGGGGCCAGTGGCAATGATTTAACCTAATTTGATGTTTTATTAGACATTAAAACTTTGTTGTCTAGTGTCCTACGACTATTAGTTTAATGTATTGCTTCCTCGAGAAAATCTGGCCGCCCTAGTTATAATACACCAAAAGGAAATCACAAAATTCAACTCCCGACGTTTTTCATCCTACAATAGCTGATAATTTGTTTGTTTTATACTTTCCAATCTTGAGCTGCTTCTTTTCACACCCGCCTGAATTCACTTTCTCTCAACTTGGCTCCGTTGGAAAGTTATTTGATTTAAAGCTCATATAAGAAAAAGTTGTAAAGGGGTTGGGGGTGTGAGGCGTATTATTCCGTTCGCTTGGGCTCCCTCCAACGGAATACAATTAAGTTTACAAGGGAGTCAAAAGGCAACTTATTTGTGTAGTTCATTAAGTTTAAATATTTATGGGCAGAATTGGGGGGGGGGGGGGGGTAAACAATTAGGTATTTTTCGCCCGGGGAGAGAGAGAGAGAGGAAAAAAGGGGGATTAATAAAGGAAAAACGGGGTGGGAAAAGGGGGGGGAGGGACTTTCCTAACAAGAAGTTTTGAGAAGCGGGTGAAACTGGTGGTGGGGGAAGTCCGCCTCTTTATAACAAGGTTTGTCACCGCACAAACTACCCGGGGGCCTATGCCCCCCCCCCCCCCCCTTCTTCACCCGGGACATTTGCAGGAACGGAGGGAACGTTACACTCCTAAACCCCCTTGTCACCACTTTACACTCCGGCAATTGTTAGAAGCCTCCCCCCCCCCCCCCCCCCTCCCAACCGTCGGCAGGATCCGGTTCCTTTTCGAGCTAACTAAAAAAAGGTGACCCTGTAGGCTCTGTACAGTAGGGCGGAGGGGGGGGGGGGGGGAGGTTCTCACAAACAATCTTCCTTCTGAAGGACTAAACTATACTGCCTTCTTCATTCCATTCTTCTACTGTATTTTCTGAAAAGGCTCCGGAGAAACTGCTGGGTTACTTTTTGTCCCGGTGGAAATAAAAGAGAATGAGAGGATTTCCCCTTATTTGTTGATTCATTCGGCGAGCGTAATAATTATCGTCTGTGGGGAATTTTCCCCCCGACGCGCGCGTGGGAAATAGGGGAACAGCTCCTTCCCCGAACTTCGTCGTAGAATAGTGCTAGAATAGTTAAAACCGTAAATTTAGTCACCTGTATTTAAGCATGTTTACCATCCCGGACACCCCCCCCCCCCCCCCCCCCATCCGCTCATTAGAAAATATTTCTTAAATGAAGGGTACAGGGAAAAAACCAGCGAAGTCACTTTTTTTCCAACTGAGAAAAACGAATTTTTAATTTCAAAACTTAGTTGCCAACACTCCAATTCAACATTAACAGATTTGACACGTGAAAATGTCCCACCACATCGGTTTTACAGGAAGGAATACTGTTTGACGTCCTGAGCATGATGTAAAATGAAATGAAAACCAAAATGCGATGTAACCCACAAAAAGTCAGGGAAATAACCAGTTAAGTCAGGGGAAAAACCAGTTAAGTCATCTGAATCACCTGCCTGATCGCACTGCAATCGTTGACTTTGCTGGTTGTTTCCCAGTTTCCATTGACTTAGTTTGTTTTTTCCCTGGACGCCTACACTTTGGATGCGTATAACTCTTGACCAGGCTTATTTTTTCCCAGTTTCAAGCTTTTAGAACCTGCAGTAGCCTGTTCTGAACCCAGTGGTGCCATCATCTCGTTTTCAGAAAAAAAGTGACATTGCTGGTTTTTTCCCTGTACCCTTCAAATACGCCACTGCCTTCCACGCCTTCCATCACTGCATCGCCGGAAGCAGGGCTTGAATTGGAGCGAGTTTTATTATTCAAAACCCCTCAATATCTGATTTTGAGTTTTATTTTATCGCTCACCGGGCTGAGTTTTATTTTCTGAGCAAAAAATATCGCTCAGAAAATAAAACTCAGCTTTTGAGCGATATTTTTTCGCTCAAAATAAAACTCAAAACGTCATAAATCCCTTATTTTGCTATCGAATATCAAATCTGACAATACCGTTGGAAAGGCTTTTCAATTCCCTATCTCCCTGGTACCAAAACAAAATTTTGAGGCAGACTTCGTAGGAGGAAAATCAACCAGAAATTCGAATTTTCGAGGTTTCATCGTGAAACATGACCGTAAGGTCATATTTCACGATGTAAGAATTCTTACGTAAGAATTCGTAATACGTACTTAGGTAGGTAAGAATTCTTAAGACTTATGAAATCGAGTGTGGTTTCTTGTGAGTCTCCCAGTAACATTTCACTCAGAATGGGATGGTGATACTCCCGAGCCTAGCAGACGGCGAAAAATGTCCTTTTTGGCACATTAATAAGGTTATTGAAAAAAAAAAAACCTGCATGACAAAGAACTTGGAGGATTCT
Source organism: Pilophorus perplexus (assembly GCA_955831195.1). Taxonomy (NCBI): domain Eukaryota; kingdom Metazoa; phylum Arthropoda; class Insecta; order Hemiptera; family Miridae; genus Pilophorus; species Pilophorus perplexus. The sequence continues at coordinate 5,113,129 of OY037017.1, forward strand.
ATGGTGGATATTTACCTGCGCAATTTTGTACGCTGTATCGAATGTAACATACCCATCAGACCTCCATCTTGAAAATGCGAGACGCTCCGGAGCCTGTCGATTCAAGTGTGATGAGTTACTAGTCTGATCTCGTGAACTTTGTTGATCAGCAGATTATCAATACAAACCCACCGCTGAACCCTCTTCCACAAGCTAAGGGCGGAATTCATAGACGTTCCTCAAGGTAAGAAATGTCTCATCTTAGTTGAGAATTTCCTCATCTCAAAGTAAGGTGTCGTTATTCATAGAGAAATTTGTTCCTGCTGAGGTCGACCTCAGCTCAAACTCACTTGAGGAGCCCTTTGAGTCAGGATTGGCAGGCCTGGGGGTATACTGTTACAACAGTCCCGTACTGTTATACCAGTCGCGTAGGTTTCAACCGATCGCCCAGGCGCATTTTGCGGCAACGTTTTCGGTGCAGTAGTGGTAGAGTTTTGTTTTGTTTTCCTCGGCACGAATTCGCGTTGACGGGTGAGAAATCCAAACGAATTTTCTTCACGGAGGAAGAAAGAAGTTACGTGAGGACTTTGGTCTTCGCAAATAAAGATTTCATCGAAAACAAGCGGAGCGACGCCGTCACCCATGGAAAAGAAGCGGTGCTGGGATGAAATCACAGAAATGTTCAACAGCTCGGGGAATAATACACAGGTGTATTATTCCCATAGGTCTATGTGATCGCGACGGAAGTCGACGACTCGGATCGGCCTCAAAATTTGACATTATCCGTTTCAAGAGGTGACATTTTGACAAAATACTCGGTTTACCATCTAGTTGTGCCCGCAAGGTTTTCAGCCTGATCGCCCAAACCCGTGGGGCGCTATGGGGCTAAAATGGGGCTACGGGAGGCGCTTTTGAAGGCTTTTGGCTATGAGATCGAGTTAGGTGTCATTTTCGAAGTATTTTTGGACGTAGAATCCATTTTTAGGGGTCCCGGAACGATCCGATTTCACTGTGGCGATCCATAGGGCTTTCATGGGGCCACAAATGGGATTTTTGAAGGATCCCTGGAGGTAAAATATTTTCCGGGTAAAAAATATTTTTGAAGAAAAAATCTGTAGATCGTTCGGACTGATTTTTTTTTTTTTTTTTCAAAATTTTTTTCATTGATAAGTACAGAATTAAATTTTGCACAAGTACCTAACGTATATCAAAGAATAATACACCCTTGTGTAAAATTTGTGCCTTATGATATTTTGTTGTTCAGACCCATAACAACAATTTAAAAGTAAAAACGCTGCAAATTTTACACAAGGGTTTAGTATTCTTTGATATAAGTTACTAGGGCAGAAATTTAATTCTTTTGTTAAAAGAAAATTTAAAAAAAATATTTTTGGATTTTATGATTCAAAAAAAATTTAGGGATTTTTTTTCATTTTTTTTTTTTTCAAAAATTCTTCATTTTTTACTCGAAAAATATTTAACCTCCAGGGATCCTTCAAAAATCCCATTTTTAGCCCCATTAAAGCCCTATAGATCGCCACAGTGAAATCGGATCGTTCCGGGACCCCCAAAAATGGATTCTACGTCCAAAAATACTTCGACAACGACACCTAACTCGATCCCATAGCTAAAAGCCTTCAAAAACCCCTCCCGTAGCCCCATTTTAGCCCCATAGTGCCCCACGGGTTTGGGCGATCGTACTGAAAACCTTGCGGGCACAACTAGATGGTAAACCAAGTATTTTGTCAAAATTTCAGATTTAAAAAAAATTCCTACTGCCCAAAACGGCCTGGACGGCGGATGGCGGACGGACATTTCGGATTTTGAATGTAGACCTCTTGAAACGGATAATGTCAAATTTTGAGCCCGATCGGAGTCGTCGACCCCCGTCGCGAAAACATAGGTGTATTATTCCAAGAATAATAAACCAAAAACGGGCCTTGAGGCACGTTTTCAGTTACCTACCTTGACTTGAGGTCGCCTTGAAGTTCATCCCAGCTAAGAAAAATCTCAACTCAACTACCAAATCTGTCTATGAATAAGGTCCGAAAAATGAGGGTGAGGTCCTCCTTGAGCAACGGCGACTATGAATAGCTTGAGGAGCCTCTGAGGCCCCCTCAAGCGCTCCTCCACTTGAGGTCACCTCAACTGTCCTAACCTGTCGTCTATGAATAACGTAAGTCGCTCATTCTTCCTTGAGGCCACTTTTGAGGAGATCCTCAAGCTTGAGGACCGTCTATGAATTCCGCCCTAAGATCATTTCAGCTGCGGGAATTTTTGTCCGGGGAACTTTTTGTCATAGATTTCATCGAAAGCACTGCTACTGTTGTTGTTAGATACCTACTTATCATTTCTGATGGTTTGGACGGCTCAAGTTACGATACGACTCCGTTGACGTGGTTTTCCACGTGCAGCTCATTGAACTCTAGGGCAAATTAAGAACAATTAATCATTTCTGTTTTAAACGAATAAATTTTATTGAATAAAATAATAAAAAGAATAATACAATAAATGAATAAGTTATTCACTAGGTGCCGTCAATCACAAATTTAATTGATTAATCCCGAAAAAAATAAAATAAAATTAAAAAATTACAGAATAAGAGGAACATACTCGTAAACTTCTAATTCAAAATTGCAAACGTAACATATCATTTTCATCAAAAATCAATCGAGTTCAATTTTAGGAGAAGAATTTTTTCGAAGTGTTCTGGTGTCAGCCGTGTTTTCAAATCGTTCATGACAAACTTTGCCGAGTAAAACGCCCTCTCAACTGGTACCTGTGTAGCAGGTACTGCGTGAATAATGGAGGCTATATTGGCCTAAAATGGCTGCTGAAACCGCTGTGCATACGAGAGATTGTTGGTGGTTATTAGTTGTTTTTATTTGGCTAACTATCTCTCCGTATGCTTGGTTGAGTTGCGATGAACTGGGATCGGCCTCTGATTCTGACCCTTCTGAGTCTGAACTCTGCTGCAACGAGCTCAGAAAATGGGAAAGCAATGAGTCAGTCGTGCTTTCGTCGAGGTCGTCTGTCGTTGCGGTCCTAGCCGGATTATTTAGACTGTTGGCTCCAGCTTCAGATCTTTCATCAGGGACTACTGAGCTGCGAGGTTCGTCGCGTTGGCTTTTACCATTTGGGCTGCCACTTTTCAAACGTGGATCGAGATACAGCGTTGAAAGGACCACATTGCTCCCCAAAAAGAGAGTCTTCTCTCCTTCTTATCGTTTCAAGCAGCTGTGCACTGGCTGGTAATCATGTCTACAAGAAGTTACAAGAGACAAAAAGGACATTTTTCGCCTCGGGAATATCACCATCCCATTCTGCGTGAAAAGTTACTGTGAGGCTCACAAGAAACCACACTCGATTTCATAAGTCGTAAGAAGGTCATATTTCACGATGAAACCTCGAAAATTCGGATTTCAGGTTGATTTTCCTCCTACGAAGTCTGCCTCAAAATTTTGTTTTGGTACCAGGGAGATAGGGAATTGAAAAGCCTTTCCAACGGTATTGACAGATTTGATATTCGATAGCAGAATAAGGGATTTATGACGTTTTGAGTTTTATTTTGAGCGAAAAAATATCGCTCAAAAGCTGAGTTTTATTTTCTGAGCCCGGTGAGCGATAAAATAAAACTCAAAATCAGATATTGAGCGGTTTTGAATAATAAAAATCGCTCCAATTCAAACCCTGGGCGGAAGTCTTTGTTGCTCTTCCGCGGATCTTATTACATTAGAGACTAAGCAGGCACTGCATAAAGCTGACGCCTGCGCGCGGGATCCACTAAATGGAAGTACCCTGGGATGGAAGTGGATGATGGCTGTGGGGCCGTAGCCCCCCCCCCCCCCCCCCCCCTCTCACCCCCTTCTTCCACCCACCATCCCTTTGAAACCCCTCGCCGCCGTACTGCATTAATTGATATTACATACACGTGGGAACCCGTCGGGGTTCCCTCCGTTGAGTAATGAATTTGCGGGTGTAATGAATTCCGGTAACCTTCCTCGGGGTACAGAAGCACAGAAGCTCTTTCAGCGAGGCCATCAGCCCCCTTCTCCGCCGTTATTCCCGCCGTTTCAGGTCCCTTCATCGCCATCTACTAACAGCCTCTCATCAGGCAACAACCCCCCCAGCGCTCTTTACTTATAACTAAGTGCGTATCTTCGCTAAAAGAGGGTCTACGTGGAATCGATTTGTAATATAAATTTATCCTTATTGTTTTACACAATTAACTTAATATACTCTTAAAAAAAGGATGTCTGTTTGTTTGTGTGTTCCAACATGAAGTGGGCGCGATAGACGAAAAAATTCTAACGTTAGTCGCGATTCACTGTGGCGAACTGTAGGGCTTTCATGGGGCTAAAAATGGGATTTTTGAAGGATTCCAAGAGGTTAAATATTTTTCGAGTAAAAAAATAAAGAATTTTTGAGAAAAACAATTTTGAAAAAAAATCAAAAAAATTGTTTTTTTTTAATTTTTTCATTAACAGAATTAACTTTCTGCGCAAGTAACGTATATCGAAGAATAATAAACCCTTGTGTAAAATTTGCAGCGTTTTTGGTTTATTATTCTTAGAATAATAACCTATGTTTTCGCGACTACACCTATGTTTTCGCGACGGAGGTCGACGTCTCCGATCCTCCTCCAAATTTGAAATTATCCGTTTCAAGAGGTCTACATTCTAAATCCGAAATGTCCGTCCGCCGTCCGGGCCGTTTTGGGCAGTAGGAATTTGTTTTAAAATCTGAAATTTTGACAAAACACTTGGTTTACCATCTAGTTGTGCCCGCAAGGTTTTCAGTCCGATCGCCCAAACCCGTGGGGCGCTATGGGGCTAAAATGGGTCTACGGGAGGGGTGTTTTGAAGGCTTTTAGCTATGGGATCGAGTTAGGTGTCGGTTTCGAAGTATTCTTGGACGTAGAATCCATTTTTCGGGGTCCCGGATTGATCCGATCTCACTGTGGCGATCTATAGGGCATTCATGGGGCTAAAAATGATATTTTTGAAGGATACCAGGAGGTTAAATATTTTTCGAGTAAAAAAATAAAGAATTTTTGAGGAAAAAAAATTCCCAAAAAAAATTATAAAGATCCAAAAAAAAAAATATTTTTTCAATTTATTTCATTGAATGAAATTTTTGCACAAGTTACGTAGGTATATCAAAGAATATAAACCCTTGTGTAAAACTTGCAGCGTTTTTTGTTTCATGCGCTCAACGCGATAGGTGAGGGTAGTTAGTGGTGAAGATTGCGGGGGGGGGGGGGGGGGGGAGGCACACGAGGGCGTTCAAACGTGTAGTGGGAGGAGGTGTGTTTTTCACGGTGCAAGTGGCGCGTCGGGAGGGCGACACGGCCTGTTATAAATGACACTGAACATAGCTCATGGTTCTTGTGAGAAGGATTAATGTACGAAGAAAAGTGGCCCGGGGTGTAGTGAGGACGTGTTCGTGAGGGGGGGGGGGGGTGTATTGCTGGAACCGTCAAGGGGTTGGCGCTTCTTACTGTCACAGGGACTCCCCCCAGTACAACCACAATTCTCCCTCCCGCCCACACGCCTCAAACACACCCGGCAAGCTCAGAAAAAAACCCTCTGCGTACCCCCTTGTATTCTCCTGCAATACGCCAAACGCCCCTGTCTCTTTGCCGTGTATTTAGCACCAACTGTTCACCCCCACCCCTCATAATCCTCCCCCTTGTGCGCCATCATTAGCTCGTTGTATCACAAGATGGGTCCCATCTCATCTAACATCCCGCTCGATCCACTTTTTGCCTCTACGTAACCATCTGGCATCAATCTACGGCAATTTAGTTTTTACTGTACAACACTTGCCTTTCAACGTTTTCTCATGAATTTTCATGACAAACATAACAGCCCCCCGTTTTGAACGTTTTCGACGCAAGTTTGTTGTAAATCGCCTAACTACGTCCCAGGCTCTTTAGTCAAATTTTGTGAGCTACCCCGACAGATTTTCCTTTTACGCAAAGCACGGCAGGATTTCACTCAAGTGGTTTTTTGGATTCGGTACCCTCGTAGAGCACACGTGGAGTACAAATTCTTCTTCTTTTGTATTATTCGTGCAAAACTTAAATTTAAAAAACCATTTTTTGACAACAACAACAAAAAAATGTTTTCCAAAATTTATTCTGACACAAAAATAATTTTTGGACAAGTAACCCATATCAAAGAATAATAAACCCCTTGTGTAAAATTTGCAGCGTATTTATTTTTATTTTTTATTTTTTAATGTTTTGGTTTTTTACATAGAAAATATTTGACCTCCTGGGATCCTTCAAAAATCCCATTTGTAGCCCCATGAAAGCCCTATAGATAGCCACAGTGAAATCGGATCGTTCCGGGACCCCCGGAAATGGATTCTACATCCAAAAATACTTCGAAAACGACACCTGACGACGATCCCATAGCCAAAAGCCTTTAAAAAAAAAAAAAAACTCCCGTAGCCCCATTTTAGCCTCATGGCGCCCCACGCGCCCAAATGTCCGTCCGAGCCGTTTTGGGCAGTAGGATTTTTTTTTTAAATCTGAAATTTTGACAAAATATTCGGTTTACCATCTAGTCGTGCCCGCAAGGTTTTCAGCCCGGTCGCCCAAACCCGTGGGGCGCTATGGGGCTAAAATGGGGCTACGGGAGGGTTTTTTTAAAGGCTTTTGGCTATGGGATCGAGTTAGGTGTCGTTTTCGAAGTATTTTTGGACGTAGAATCCATTTTTGGGTGTCCCGGAACGATCCGATTTCACTGTGGCTATCTATAGGGCTTTCATGGTGCTACAATTGGGATTTTTGAAGGATCCCAGGAGGTCAACTATTTTTCGAGTATTTATTTCATGATTTATTGGTTTTGCGGTAAATATATATCTTTATATATATATTCAAGCGAAACGAAAACAAATTTTCCCTAAAGTATAACAGTTTTTTCCATAAAATATAAAAGGGTTTGGGATAAAAAGGGCGGAAAGAAAACTTGTATTTTTTTAAAGAAACATTTTCTCCATCATGCAGTCGGATTAGTTGGCCTTGTGAGGCGTATCAACGAAACGCAGCTTACGTTAAACGAGACAGCAAATCCAGTTTTAAGGGTAAATCGGAGGGACAAATTGTATAGCGGATGGGATGAAGGGATTCAGTCGGAAATCAGGACTGAAATGCCAAAAGAGCGAAATGAACCCCCCCACAAACGCTCTTTTTGTGGGCATCTCCTTAGGAAATATCCACGAAAAAAAAACTTCGGCTTTCCAAACCAAGAAGGGGGTTTTCCCCTCTCAAAAAGCTTGACGAAGGAGGGCGGGTTTAGGCGGTTTTGCCAGATAGGGAAATCCCAAAGCTGTAGTACAAAAGCCACAAGTAGATTTGGTGGAGGTCTCGCGGGAGCTGTTTAGCCTCAGCAACTTCACCCTCCGACTTCTTCGGAGTTCCTGTGAAGCTGAAGCGCATCAAAATAACTACTTCCCCCGCTCAGCCTCCTCTCAAGACTACCCCTGGCTGTACCATTAACCTCGCCCCCTCTTTCATGACAGTCCCACCACTTCCAAGATCTACAGTTAGGTTTAATACGTAGCTTTCTAGCTCCAATCCCATTTCATCCTTCCTATTCCCACAATTCTGGTCATTACAATAACTCTCGTTTGGATTTAGTTCAATTACTATCATTCCACTGGTTTAGACCCGAATAGGCTTCGCCGCATTATTCAGCTCAGTTGGAAGCGAGCATGTTGGTGTAAGGATGAAACTGTTCAGCAATGATTTGGGATGAAGCGTGCAGGTTCCTAGTATATTTCGTTTTCTAAAGCTATTCTTTATCTTGTCCAAGGTTCGTACCGAATGATTTTTCCATTGCCTCATCTAGTTTTACCTCCCATAAAAAAGAATATTCAGGATTACCTACAATCGGGTGTGGAAATTGGTCCTTCTGCTTGTGTACAGCCGTATACAGCTTGTCAAGCCTCCCCCTCGCCCACACACCCAAAACACACACTCCTCACGTTGACACGCCGCAACTCAAGCGAATAACTCCCCTTTTGTGCCCTGCTACTCCAAACTTGGGCGTAGGGAAGGAAGATGCACAAAAGAGGGAATGTGTAGCGAGTTGAGCGAGGTGGTAAACACATTGATAAGGAATATAAGGCAACTTTCCCAACTTCAAGTATGCACAAGATTCACCTCCTCTTGAGCACAAGATAGTCTACTACATAACCGTAATTGTTGATGAGCAAGCCAATTAGGAGAGCGAGTGAAACGTTGTGATAATTTCTGAGATTGTTCGATTATATCAAATCATTATATTACTATTGAATTTCAAGTATTAATAATCGAAATTGCAATCTCCAAGTATAATAATATTATACTTGGATATTGCAATTATATTATAATGATCTAATCAATAATAATTATTACGGTAATTATTACCGTTATGAGTCATAATCGAAATAATTAATGCGTGACGTGCTTATGTATCAAGGAAAAGACACTGTAAAATATGATAAGTTTATCCACAATGTACAGAGTGCCCACGAAAGGGTGGGCAACCGTTTTCTTCAGGTAAATACACTCTTCTCTTCGACAAATGGACCCCCCTCCTTCTTCTCACGCTGTTCATTTCAGATTGAATGCAGGATTTCATGTGAGATTTACCACTCAGCGGATTTCACTGACAAGAATCAGCTGAAATAAAATTTCAACCAATCAGCCTGATTGAATCAGGTAACCGGAACGCATTTCTTACAACAGTTTTGGCGTAATTTTTTTGCATGAAAATTCTCTCATGAAATTCTCTAAAATTCGTTACCTACCTGAGTTTTTCTAAATTTTTGATTTTTTTTTTTAAATATAATATATTTAATAAAAAATAATCAAGAATATATTATATTCTTGATTCTATAAAAATGTCTTTGAATTAATTGTGGCACTTGACTTTCAACTGCATTTCAATGATTTTTGCATGTTTTTCTTCTTTTGAACTTTTCTATCAGATTTTTCAAATAATTTGAATGCTTACATTTCTGAAACGTTTTGAAATTTTGTCTGAACTTTGCGTTAAATTCTTCTTTGTAAAGTCTCAATCAAAAATTTCTGACCGAGATTTTATTATTTACCAAATCGAGGTTTCTATATAAATATCGGAAACCATACTTTTAATATAATGTTATTATAAATTGATATTAATAATATCAATATCAATATATCAGTTGATAAAATTATCTTATTATTCATAATTTTATTCTGCACAAAAAAAACTTTTTTTTCGCTCCCTTGGGAAATTTTGGGTGATTCCGAAGTTTTTGAATGTGCTGAAATCAAATCTGAAATCCAAATTGCTCTAGCACCCACCATTTCTTGGGGATGAAGGGGTATGAGGGAATAGTAAAAAAAAAATTGGTGCGTTATGGTATGACGGTAACATTTATTCTTGTATTATTATGGCTATTCCTTTATACTCCATTAAAACTGTTAGGGAATGTTTATACTAAGACCTACCTCGCTTGAAATTCATTTCGTGGTCTTTATTCATGTATGGGTCCGGGAAGAATTTTTACCCATGTAGCAAAGTGTATAACTTAAAAACGGTACGTGCTACTGAAATTCTGACTTCAGATTTGGATTCTGCGCACCAAAAAACAAAGAGAAATGATAGTTTGGGTCAAGGGAGAATTTCTTGCAGAACTGTATTATAATAGGTAGATGCTCAAAAACGATTTTACTCCGTTTGTGTTCTGCTGCTAGTACGGTTATTAATACAGTTACGTCTAAACACACCTTTTTGTCAAATCTGAAAGATAAGTACAATAATTATTAGTGTACTTATCTTTCAGATTTGACAAAAAGGTGTGTTTAGTGTGTGTTTACTTACTCCTTCGCCTAGTCCAAAGTACAATCATTATTATTGTACCTTGAACTAGGCGAAGGAGACACCGGCTCTTTCCTTTTCCCTTCCATCCTGTATCGGGGAAATGACTCCTTTGAATCGGCAGTCTGGCAGACCAACGGTAGATCTTGACGGATCTTGACGGATCTTGATCAAGCCAAACCGTGGTTACTAGAGATTGAAGAAGGAGGAGGAATTGCGAGTTCGACGGAGCAACCTCCGAATTCGAAAGCAGCAAGGTGCAAGACGAGGCAATCCACAACCACTGAGGATCCGAACACCGCAAGTTTTTTCAAGAGGTAGCATAGTAGGTAATGGTCGCTGGAACAGGAGTCATCGCGCGGAGAGAAAGCGCGAAACATGAGATCCGTGCAAGTACTGGTGCCTCCACAAGTTCGAGAACCACCTTATAAGGCCACAATACCCCCAGCGGAAAATGGCGAAATTAGATCATGAGCCAAGCTATTGAAGAAAACGCTTCTTCCTGGTGAAGAAGGACCAGAACAGATGGCGTATGGTCCCAGACACAATCTAATGGCTCGGTACAGTTAGTTGGACCGCTACACAGAAGGCTGCGGAGATGTGCTTTGTGAAAACATGTTAACCACGCTTTCTCCTTCGAACATGGGAGAAGTGAATCCTAAGATGTTCCGACGACGCTTTGAGCATACATCCTGGATTTCAACTCATCGCGTGAACGCGTAAACCAAAGTAAATGGACACTCAAAGTGAAAATAAAAACCCAGAGACCCACAAAAGTGAAAACCAGAAATCCACAAAACCAAAAGAAGAAGAAACTGACCATCAGCAATCAGAAAAATCGAAGCGACTAGCAACACGACAGAAGCTACAACAAACAACAAAGGAAATACATCAACAGAAAGGAAAGTCGACCTCCACAACACAAACAACCATAGCCGCAATGAAATAAACTCCACTGCAATCAACTCCAAGAGACGCTCACTCCAAGAAAAACGTCAACCATCACAGATCAAGCGCCGGAGACGCTCCTTTTCCGAAGGAGGGACCTGGGGACGGGGTAAAAGGAGGATCGGCAGCACGTAAAGATCCTCCCGGTCGCAACCAAAAAGACAATTTAGCTGCCAAAAATTTACGGTGGGTGCCGGGTTGACAAAACAAAATCTTGACAAAACAAGACCGTCAATCCCGGCTACCTCACATCCTGTAGGGTCTTTCTCCGTACCCAATCCAATTTCCGTTAAAGACAAGGAAAACTGAGTTGTTAGATAGTTCTGCTTTTGATAGATTTAATATATTACTTGAGTCCATAGCTTTTTGGTCAATGCGGACCATTGCGAACACCTTCTCCCGAAAACTTCACCTTTGAGCCAGCCCAACCAAAGGTTCTCCTCTCATCGAGTAATTTTCGTCACGAGGCATCTCCTATCTTCCCGTTTCCTTTAATCGACCTCACAACTCTCCCCGAGACGTCTCATTCTTCCAATTCTCATTAGTGTTAATGACCTGGTCCCTCCCCTCCTTCAACCACCTTCGCCACGTACGAAATGCTGCCTTCTTTCTTTTCCCATCCTCCGAACATTCCCTTTTTCTTCTCTTTCTTGCTACCTCCCCCCATTCTTGCACCTTTCATTTGCTCCCTTTCACTCTTCCCCCCCAAACCCACTCAACCATCAGCCCTTATGATCATCAAGATATCATCACGTCCGCACCCTTCAACCTACGCGCATGTTCCTGCTTCCCAAGTTAGAGGCTTCTAATCTCTTGATGGCTTTTATCTTGTGGCGTTCCATTTTGTTTATTGTCAGTGTAGGATATCCTGCTGAATGGATGAAGAAGGCGTCCCTACATGCAAATACTGTGTTCCTAATTGATTAATAGGTCAAATGAGGTGGTTAGGGTGAGAAATGACTCCTCTGCTGAGTACTAAATTGTTTATTGGAATAAACAATTGTAGCGTGGGGACCGGTTTCGAGCAACTAAGCTCATCTACAGGCCCAGAGTGACTTGAGGTGGTTGAACGTACAATTAGTTCTGGTTCAGAACTAATTGTACGTTCAACCACCTCAAGTCACTCTGGGCTGTAGATGAGCTTAGTTGCTCGAAACCGGTCCCCACGCTACAATTGTTTATTCCAATAAACAATTTAGTACTCAGCAGAGGAGTCATTTCTCACCCTAACCACCTCATTGGATTAGACCTCTGCACCGTCGGCAAACACCACACTGTGATTAATAGGTCTATCAATATTTGTGTTGTGTGTTTTGAGAATGCATCCAGCGTAGGGATTTCACCCCCGGAGTCTTTGGAGGAAGAGGAAGGGGGTACCTGAATACCCCTGCCCACGGCATAACACGATATGTCGTGATCTGCTGACCTTGGAGGCGGTATTGCGACAGAAAAGGGATACCCGCTAACTCCAGACTGGCATCGTGATGGTCTTTAATGTGTTGGTCTCCAGAAGGGAGTCCAGGGGAGTTCAATATTGAAGTTGAGGCGTCAACATCAATATTGGTTCTCTCTGGATCTGCAGCTAAGACGGGAATCAGAAGGCAGGCTTCCCCAGACAAATAGTCGCCCAGGGAGGCTGTGCCCAGGCAACACCACCGTCTAACAAAAATCCGCTCTGCTGGCAACCATTGATGGATTGTCAACAGTGGTTGTCTGGGCAACAGATTCTCCCGTAAAAATTGGATCTCTGGATTGGATTGGGCCTGGCCTCCTCAGACAAAGTGTGCCCAGTCCTCAAGTCCAATCAAAAATTCACTGCGTTTAGACATTTCAGTTTAATATTGAAATAGATGGTCTGTGAAATGAAAGCTTCTGCGGCGGGATCGGGAGAGTTCAGGTATTTAGCAGTGACTTCCCGATCACGCTGCCGAGGGTGTCGCTTTCCGTGGACCCGCGAAACTCAAGAAAAGAGTTCGGCCCATGCGGCCACAGTCAGTAGGTACTTGTAAGTTTGCTTCAACGCTGTTTCATTATAAGGACGAGTCGAATTGATAACAAAATCGCAGTGACAACTTTTTAAGCTGCAAGAGAGTCTGTTCTGTGCCAAGGACAAACGGACGACAGAAGTTACTATGTAGCCGGTAAACACAGTCTCCTCTTCGCCGAACTAGTTTCCAAGCAAATTGTACCGACCTCCTATTTTTGCCCCAGATAACATCCCCAGACAATGTTGAGACTCTCGGAGCTGTTTTCGAATTGTTTCCACCTCTCGAATGACGGCGACTCTCCTCCCATTGCAGTTTTTGTTGGCTTTGACGGCGGCAGGAGCTCCCGAAAGGAAAACCGGAGGGAAGGTTCTAATTGAATTCTCGGACGTTTCAATTTCCTCCATAGCAACAACTAACTTTGGTAACTAGGAGTTCAACGACGGTGAAAACTTTCTGTGGGAAACAAGTTAGACTCAGTTGAATCAATTTATAGAACCAAGTTGCGCTGCACTTTATCAACCCCCTCCCCACCCTGTCGTTGCTGCTTCTCAGTCTGTGTCCGGTGGCTGTTTGAATTCTTTCGTTGCTTTGTGGTTTACATTCTCGAAGCAATAAGAAGTCCCTTGCTGCTAGTAGTTAGAGATAAAATGCTCGAACTCAAGCCATTTTATAAAACAACAGATAACATACCTAACCAATAACATAATAGATAACATAGCTAATAACGTAACCGATAACGTAACTATAATAGTTTCAACTCCAAATTCCAACAACAAACTTTGCTTTACTTTGGCACATAAACGAAAAAAGCGTTAACAAAAAGCATTACTGTGGGTTCCCTAGCAACGACTAAACTAAAGACATAAAATGTCCTAATGTGGTACGCAAGCGTGGATTTTCTGGAGGAAAAACCCAATTCTGGTCATTATTGATTTGAGGTTCCCACACTTTTAAAAGGTCATTATTCATGTGCCAAAACATAACAGATACCTAACATAACAGTTATTAGTTGCTATAGTAATTAACACATTATTATAATAATGTAACAGATAACGTAGGTAACTATAGTTTCAACTCCAAATTCCAACGGCAAACTTTCCTTTTTATTCGTGTGCCAAAACATAACAGATATCATAATAGTTATTAGTTACTAATAATGTAACAGAAAACGTAGGTAACCATAGTTTCAACTCCTAATTCCAACGACAAACTTAAAGTTCGCTTTTTATTTTCGTGTGCCAAAACATAACAGATAAAATAACAGTTATTAGTTACTAATAATGTAACAGATAACGTAGGTAACAATAGCGTCAACTCCAAATTCCAACGACAAACTTTGCTTTTTATTCGTGTGCCAAAACACAACAGATAACATAACAGTTATTAGTTACTAATAATGTAACAGATAACGTAACTATAGTTTCAACTCCAAATTCCAACGACAAACTTAGCTTTGTCTTCGTGTGTCAAAACTCCAACTAGTCTTTAGACTGAAACCGCCAGCCAACGCAGCTGATTTAGGTACTAAAATTTATTTATTTTTTTATTTTTTTAGGTATTTTTTATTTTATTTTATTTTTTATATTTAATATAATCTATTTGATGATGAATGATGTATGCAATGCACCTACAAAGAAACACCGATGGGCTATTGATCAAATGATGCGTGGAAAACGAGTTTCAAGTTCATAACAGTTTTCAACCTTATGTGAGCGGGAGATACTCTCGCAAAATTTATCCCAGTTAACGACCGGCCCGAATATAGGAACTTGGTTTCGCGGTCCATTGTGTCGGTGTAATGAATTGGAGGGAAAACTCTCGTTAAGATTGATAGACCCGAGGATGCGTCTATGGGCTCCTTCGAAAACAAACCATCCAACAACATGAAACATTTAAGGGTGTTCGGTCCGCTCTCGAGGCGTAAATCTTAGTTCTCTCGCCGCGTTAAAGGGGGTTTCTGACGGTTGGCGGTTGTTTGGGAGGAGGGGTAGGTGGGGGTAATAACTGTAGTTTACACTAAAAGGTCCGCGAGGGAGTATGTGTTGGTTATGGGAAGCGATCAATTCTGCTTTGTGTAATCTGACAGTTATCGACTCTAGCGCTTCCTCCTATTCCGTATATAGTCCCCTGCCCCCTCGCCCTTTGTGGCCCATCCAACTGTGTTACCTACCCTTTCGCGGTACCTCGATCTCATCGACCATAAGTACGTGGACACATCATATTCTACGCCTATTTTGTTTATTGGTTATTACATGACAGAACATTATATTTTTCAGGCCCGAAAAATTGATCCACCATTACAACGTCGAAGATGCTTGGTTTCAAACTGTAGCTCGTGCTTCCTCCACAACGGTATCGACATCACCTATCAGACCACGACATCAATTCACGCGAAGCCTTAATTATGGACGTTCATACACTCCTCTTCTCCAAAAACACCGGTGGCGTAATTCTAGATGCTTGAGGCATTCCACCTACCACACAATGCAAATAATATTGAACCTGAGATGCAATTAGGAACGCATTATTATCATGTAGGTACACCCCCAACATCCGTTGCAGGGTGCCCTACAATGCCAACCTTTGTGTTTTTAAAACTTCTTGGCAATCAAAGGAATGCATTTAATAGTAGGTATTGTAACTTATCCAACGCGAAAGACGATGATAGAGGTAAGTTTGGTCTCCACAAGTACTAATTACCGAAGCCGATGTTGAGTCCAACTTGTAAACGTCTATGCTTCCGCGTTTTCCACTTCGCCACCACCTTCCCTTCCTCGTCCACTAACCACTAATGTGGTTTCGCCTACACATCATTTTACACGGGGGCTAATGCCGTGGCAAACATATTCTCTTACCTTCCGCTGTCCAGAAACACTAAGTCTGCACGTCGATAACTGAGCTTGAGCAGACTGTTCGAGCAGACTCACGTTCAGAACTGGTCGAAATGGGGCGACGTTCAGCGGGGAAAAAAACAACAACGCGGGAAAGGAACTCGTTAAAGCAATTTAATTGGAACAAGAAAAAGGCGAGACTTTATTAGAACAAATCGTCAGCAACTTGTATATTAGTCGGCAAATGGGATGGTTTGCGCTATCATGTCGGCCATGCCGTTGTCGTGGTGACGAGAAGGGGAGTAGGACACGAACAACAGCCTGCATCTTCTCATTTAGTCTTCCGTTGTGTTCCTTTTAATTACGCTTTTCATTACCCCCTCTCTCCACGACAAACACTGAGGACCGTTCCACCGCTAATACAGCCTACCGACCTCGGGCCTGCAGTCACCATCTCGGGCTCATCTCGTTCTCTTTTTTTAAAAGGAGAATCCAACACTAAGGGGAAAATTGCTTCTAATTAAGTCCCACAAAAGAGATTCATTTCACCCGCCCCCACTTCTCCATCTTCTTTCCCCTTAAATGTCCATCAGTGTTAATTTGAATTTTCATTAATTTACAGCCCCTCATTGGACAGAATCGGTTTTATTTTGAAACTGTAGTCCCCACAGTGCCCACAGAGAATTCTTTGAAAACTGTATACCTCCTTGCTTGTGGTTTTGAGGGAATGTGCGGCGTAGTGACTGATTGATGATGTCCTTGACCGGTTGACCGACCAATAAGCGTTATTCCGGTCTTTCTTTGGGTCACCTCAGTTAACCAAGTAGATCCATTTATAGGGTGACCCATGGAGGAAAGGAAAGGAGAATTCACTAGATAGGACCTCATGTGCCGAAATCGACGGTGGAGCTATCCCTGCGAGATGTAGTGAATTGGACACGGCCATAGTATGGTTATATTATAACCCGCCATACAAAATTTTGTTCGTAGTAGCTTCAAATCAGACTAGAGTGAGCCACTAGCCCTTCTTCCAAGGGGAAACCCCATATGACACGCAAATGTCCCCGACAGAGGGTGAACAACCGCTATGAATGAAAAACTATGACAGAGTGGGGGTCCCTCCCGGTGAGGACCCCAAAAAATTTTTTGTTATTATACACCTATTTTTATGTTAATATTATCTTTATTACTTTGATTAGTTTTTCCATATTTTATTAATATTTATTTATTTAATTATGGATTTTTATTTTTATTATGTTGTACTGGTGTAGGTGTATATGGGTTAATATTGTGTGGTTGGTCTTCAAATTCAAATTATGCTCTTTTAGGTTGTATTCGTGCTGTTGCTCAAACAATTTCTTATGAGGTAAGAATAGCTTTAATTATTATTTGTTTATTTATTTATACTTATAGATATAATTTTTTAAACTTTATATTTTACCAAAATTATGTGTGGTTTATATTTATTTCATTACCTTTATTTTTTTGTTGAATGAGATCATGTTTGGCTGAGACAAATCGATCTCCTTTTGATTTTGCTGAAGGTGAGTCAGAACTTGTTTCTGGTTTTAATATTGAGTATAGAAGAGGGGGTTTTGCTTATATTTTTTTAGCTGAATATGCTAGAATTATTTTTATAAGACTTTTGACTTGTATTATTTTTTTAGGTTGTAATCTTTATAGTTCAACCTTTTATTTTAAGTGAGTTTTTATTATTTTTTTGTTTATTTGGGTTCGAGGCACTTTACCCCGATTCCGATATGATAAATTGATATATTTGACTGGAAAAATGTTTTTACCATTAACTTTGAATTGTTTGATACTTTCAATAGGTGTATATTTCTATATGATCAATTTCATTTAATTAAGTGAAGTTAATAAAGGGATTAAACCTTTCTCTTATATTTTCAAAATATATGCTTTAAATTAAGCTTTTTAACTAAATGTTTTTATCTCATAGTTTTAATAGAATAGGATTAATTAAAAATATATAAAATATGATGTTGTCAGAATTTGTCCTGTTAGAATATAGGGCTCTTCAGCTGGCCGGGCTCCAATTCAAGTTAATAGAATTAAATTTACTAAAAGTGCTCAAAATATTATTTTATTGATAGGATAAAAACTTATTCTTTGGAATTTATTTTTGTTTGTAATGGTAAAATTGAAATAATCAAGATTGATAAGATTATTGCAATTACTCCTCCTAATTTATTAGGGATTGATCGAAGGATTGCATATGCAAATAGAAAATATCACTCAGGTTGAATGTGCACAGGGGTTACTAATGGGTTAGCTGGAATAAAATTTTCTGGGTCACCTAATAGGGTAGGCTCTAATAAATTTAATATTAAAAATATAAAAAGTGCAATTATAATTCCTATATAGTCCTTAATTCTGAAATATGGGTGGAATGGGATTTTGTCATAATTTCTATTTAATCCTAAAGGATTATTAGATCCTGTTTGGTGGAGGAAAAGGAGGTGAATTATTACAAGAGCTATAATAATAAAAGGTATTAAAAAGTGTAGAGTGAAAAATCGTGTCAATGTGGCATTGTCTACTGAGAATCCCCCTCACAGTCATTTAACTAATTCATTTCCTAGATAATATCTAGGAACAGTAATTACAAATCTATTATCAGCTTTTCCATATTATGGAAAAGCTGATAATAGATTTGTAATTACTGTTGCTCCCCATAAGGATATTTGTCCTCATGGTAATACATACCCTAAGAATGCTGTTGCTATAACTACTAATAGTAATATAACTCCTACAATTCAGGTCATAATTAATTTATATGATCTGTAATAAATTCCACGACCCACATGTATATATAAACAGATAAAGAATATTGATGCTCCATTTGCATGGATATTGCGCAGAAGTCACCCATTATTTACATCTCGACAAATGTGTATAACTCTTGAGAATGCTAATTCAATATTAGCTGTATAGTGTATGGCTAGAAATAGTCCTGTTAAAATTTGAATTATTAAACATATGCCTAACAGTGATCCAAAATTTCATCATAAAGAAATTCTTCTTGGTCTGGGTAGGTCAATTAATGATGAGTTAATGATTTTAATTAGGGGGTGTTGTTTTCGTAATGGTTTAAACATTTAAACACCTATTCGTATAGGTCCTTCAGAAATATTAATTAAATATGATGATGCAATTATTGAATATAATAAATATAATACCTAGAGATACACATCAATATGATGAAGATATCTCAAATATAAATACACCGAGGGGCATAGCCCCTTAGCCTAGAGATACACATCAATATGATGAAGATATCTCAAATATAAATACACCGAGGGGCATAGCCCCTTAGCCTAGAGATACACATCAATATGATGAAGATATCTCAAATATAAATACACCGAGGGGCATAGCCCCTTAGCCTAGAGATACACATCAATAAGTGAATATTTATAAACCTATTCAGGTATAGGGGCCTCCGGCCCCCCTCCCCCTCCAAATAGGAAAATAGGTGTATAAAAAAAATTTTTTTTTAATTCCTCGTTCCGTTCATAATAACTTTATCACACACTTTTATAACTAGACGTTTCTAGCGAAAATGCTCTGAACGAACCTTCAGCAGAGATGCTACAGGCCGCAATGTCGACATCACAAACTTGCTACTTGGGCAACCTAACCTGGAACTCCCCCAGTCAATCCCTCCTTGGACACAGCGTCTTTAACTTGACGCATAACAAAACACAATTTTAAATTCAAATTAAACTCTACGAACTTCCCCACACGTTGGTCCACATAAACATACACAATGAGTTCAGTTCCCATACTCAATCTAAACTTGTATAACTGAATGACTCACTCAACGTCGTATTATAATGTTGAGTGAGTTAGTCAGTTACCAATATGGCTGGCTAATAGCCAGTGGCTATTCAGGATTTGATGAATAACCTCTGGTGTTGAGGGTTTTCAATAGAGAGTTTGCAAAAGTGTTTGGCAAAACATAGAAGGTTTAAGGGATCGGCCTGGAAATTCTCCAAACTGAAGTTTGTAGGAAACGGGATGGCGACCGACCCTTTTGATATTCATCCCCAATCGCCCGGGAGGATCAGCGTTTGGTTCGTGCCAAGTCCCTTATAGTGTTCGTGATGGGGGGAGAAAGGTGGGGGATTAGGCTAGTTAGGTCGTGTCAAGGGGTGTGATAATAGGGGAGGGGGCTGCACGTTTGGAGAGTGAGGATGTTGGAGGGAAAGAGAAAATCGTGGAAGATGCAGGAAGAGGATGACAACATGGCTGGGATTGATGCAGCTGTGAATAGGCAGAAGACAAGCTTCGGGTTTCGCAAGGGACGTTCTTCTCTGGATGGTACTATTCTCAACCTTGACAGCACGTCATGGCTGGTCTTCCTCTTGGAGCACCCTGTCAGTGACAGGCTGGACCAATGACAAAAAAGTAGACACACACATTTCAGATGGTGTGTGATACAAAGGAACGAACGAACGGACGAAACAAGGGAATTCCACACTCAATTTTCGTCCAACTGGCAGATGCAGTCGCGGTCGTCGTCAGCCGTCCTCTCAAGGTGGAACGGAACATGTCTGACGATTGCGCTCATGGCTCCCCATTGCCTCGTCCCCCTGGGTTGGGCGGAGTTCGCCGTCCGATTGAACGCAGAAAATATTTATATAGGCGATCCCGCTTCTTATGCGGACACCCATCCAAGTACTGAACACACCCGACGTTGCTTCACTTTGCTGATCAAGGGAAACGGTAGTTTACCCAATGCAACACAGGACCTCCTCAGTCTTATTTTGGTTAGTATTACTGGTGTATGATCCGGTGCTTTTTTTTTCCAAAATATACCAGTAAGTGTAGACTTGACTCAATGACACGTTTCACTATTTACCCCCCAAGAGGCATCAACTACATTGCCCGTGGGCCATCCACCAGGTGGGACTTGGCTGTCGGAGGCGGGCGGGAGCAACTGCTCAGCCGGCCATTATTATGAGAGACACACCAGGGCTAGTGGGGATTGTAGATTTTGTTACGCTCAGGTACGGGGTGAGAGGAAGCCCCACGTAAGCAAACTTGGCGGTTTATTGTGCGCTCCCGTCTGTTGACTCTTGCCAGATTGCGGGACTAGTTCAGTTTTCCTTAAACGATAACATGACATTGTGGTGACGGGTTCTTCAGAATTTTTACACTGTCAGAGGACTCCCCAGAGATGTGACGTTTTCGAAGTATTTTTGGACGTAGAATCCATTTTTGGGGTACCAGAACGATTCGATTTCACCGTGGGGATCTATGGGGCTTTCTTGGAGCAAAAAATGGGATATTTGCGAAACGTGAAAAAATTTAATTTTTTTAAATTTTTTCTTTTTTTTGAGAAAGAAAGTAAGGCCTAGAAAAATTATGTAGGCCCCGAATCTTGTAAAGGATGTTGCTCCTCATCAAATGAGACTGACCGCAGCTCTGTAGCATTTTGAATAACGAATTTTGTAAATTATTTGTGGCTGATCTCCCCCACGGCCTCTTGCAGGTTCCAAACGATGAATTATCCATTTGAAAAACGTGGCTTGAATTTATTTAGAGTTGCACATTTTCCCAGGTACGTCAATTTCGTTCTGGTGTAAAACATTTCTTGTGAAATCGGGTTTAAAACTTCTTTTTCTCACGGAACGAGATCAAGGATGTGCCTCAGAGGTAAAGTGAGAGAAAAAGAAGTCGTTGAACTGTTTGTGCTGCTTTGTGAAGCAGAAGAAGGGAGGGAAAGGTAAAAAGAGAAAAGAAAAGGATTCATTCCGAGGATGACAGGCGGAGGTCTGGTGAGCGAGTGGTGCTTTATCTGGAGCAGTTCCCCTCCACTCCACCGGCCTTTCAGAGCCCTCAGTACACATCTCATACGTTCCCCGTCGGACACCCGTAGTGTAGAGATTGTTCACTGTTCCGAGGGGAGGAGCTGAGCACACAGGAGGGATGGGAAAGGCCTTATTTCCTAAGTGAGCCACTTTGTAAGGGCGACGTTTCATAGGCCATTCCCCCCTCTGCTACCTGCCAGGTCGGTCTTCTGGGACCCTGGAACCCACTGCTGCTTCTAGTCCGCATCAAACCCCTTCAATATCTGGACAATGATTCTACGAGTTTGAATCTCACTCTGTTCTCTAGATTTTCCAACCATTGGAAAGCAGCATCTTGGGAAGTTGTGGACAGTGTACACAAATGCATAGTAGGAATGCGGTATAAATTTCAGGTCATTTGGATGGATTGAGGGGGGTTTGCTGTCCCTAAGGGAAAATTCAAAATAATATTTTTGTATTAAAATAAAATATTTTTTTCTGCTGATTTTTTTTTTTTTTTTTTTTTTTTTTTTGTCTACTGGTGGAATGGACTTGAATTTTTGACAAGTTCTCCATCATGTGACAAAACTTTGATAAGTGAAGGTCATGAAATGGAGTTGGAGAAAATTATTTCAGAGGTTTTCCACGTAACATTTTGCTCTGATTGTGGACAAATATTGGCGAATAAACAATGATGGAAATTTTCCTTCATTGCTTGAGACAAAACTATTAAAGAAAAAATTATTGAAAAATATTTAGGAAAAGATAACAATTTCTTGGATACCACATCAAAACTAATTTTGGGGAAATATTAAATATTATTTATAATTTATTTTTGCAACAGTTTCAGAAAATTTGGAAAATAGTGGAAAACGTAGGCCCTTCCGAAATCAATCCAACAAAGTAATGCCGCTCACTGTTGCAAAAATTTCAACTAAATAACTTAAACAACCAGTTAAATCGCACGATATCACGTGTATGGAGGGGCGTATTGCATTTGGGGCAGGGGATTAGAAGAAGGATAAGTTTGAGCCAAATGTGGTAATAGTAGTACCATTATGAACTTTAAAGTGATTTCTTCGTCTTATTTCGGACGTACTACCTACTAGGAGTTGACATAAGCGCTGGCCGTTTTGTTGCGGTTTGCGAGGATTTTCCCGCCCTTTCATTTTAGGTTCTACGGGAGTCAATCGTCCGTCCCCCGTGTAAAATTTGCAGTTTTTTTTTTTTTTTTTTTTAAATTGGGAAGGCCGCTAATAGGCCGACATTAAAGTGCAGTTTAACGTTACATATCGATTTTAAATTTAGAGTACCCCTTAGTGAAACCGGCTCTAAATGTCTTAGGAATGCAAAATTTAGGCGTATTCTTCAAAAGTTTGGTCAAAATAACTTTTATAATTCCGTATTTTGAATTTTGTGTGTGTCATTAATTTTTACATGTTACTTGATTCAGCTTGCTAATGTTTGAGATTATACTGCGATATTAAAGGAAAAATTGGGGTAATAATGGTAAAATAATAATAATTTTAATCTACTATTAAATAGTAGTTAAAAATTTTTTAACTACATAAGATGTAGTTATATTAGGTATATTTTGGTTTATAATAAAGGGCAAATGAAAAATTAAATCGTGGAACTGAACAAACCATTTGATTTTGTTCAATTCTACTAATCAGTCTTTATAATGAATTTGGTACTTTACAGAGTATATATTTTCCACCCTCCAAATTCAATGCTTTGTCATTTTCAGATTACTTATTTGTTGGTCTCTCGGTTGTCACCTGGAGCGGTGGTTAGCTCTAACCGACGTCAGCGATATTTGAAACTTTTGGCCATCGCGTAAATTCATCATAACTCCGACGTTGGAGAGGATATTAGCTCGAATATCAGCTGAAAGCTCGTCCAATTACCGGATTGGCTGAGGCACAAACTAACCAAAACTACACCCCTCTCTTCACCGCCCCGCCGCTTTCGTTCAAACCCCGTCTCGACCGCAAAATCCAAACCTCCTGTTTTGAATTCCCAACCACTCCAATGGTGTTACTCCCACAACCTCCCCCACCGAAAGTTACGCAAATGGACGCTGTCTGGTGCATAGTTGGCTTTGAGAACGATTCATTTGGCCGGAAGCTTTTCCGAGCTGTCCATTTTGCTTAAAACCCGCGGGAAGAGTTCGGGAATGGGGAGAGTGGACGCATTTCCCCCCTCAACTCTGCCCCCCCTCGCATTCCTCAAACCCCCTTTCGAAAATTGGCATTTCAATCTGAAGTGATACGCCCGCTAATAACAGTCTACCTCCATCCAATATGCAGGAGCCAGAGAAGCCCCCGAGGGAAAAAATTGTAGGTTGGGAAAATTCGTTCACTCCTTTATTATTCCTCTCCACCGCGTCAGCCGCATATTCTGCAAATTCAATACATTCAAGTGAAAAAAAAAAAAAAAAAAAAAAAAAAAAATGGGAGTGTTATATAAATAGAAATAATATTTTAATTGACATGCTGATGTTTAGCTCCAACCCAGCGTTAGGCAATGAAGGTGACTTCATTGCCCATCCGTTCTCTTGGATCAGCAACTCTGCACCATCTGGCAGTTCCAATCTCATTGAGATAGTGACCAGCGTTAGGCATTTTCGGGGTATGCGATTTAAATAAAATGGATTGCTCCGAAAATTCTTCAAAAACGACACATAACTCAACCCTTCAAAAACCCCTCCCGTAGCCCCATTTCAGCCCCATAGCGCCCCACGGGTTTGGGCGATCGGGCTGAAAACCTTGCGGGCCCAACTAAACTGAATATTTTGTCAAAATTTCAGATAAAAAAATAAAAAAGCCACCTGCCCCAAAATGGCTCGGACAGAAAGGTTGGGCGCGGGACTGGTGGGTTTTCCCCCGTCTCATTGGTCTGGAATGAATGAAGTGAATAAAAGGTGCGCAAAAGGGAATAGATTATGGAAAAAGTCTGTGATAATATCACACATATTATGTGTGTCCTCGTATGTGTCTTCAAGTTTGGTGTGCATCGTTGTATGTATGTTCAGATTTTTATTTTTGTCTAGGCTATTCGTGTTAGTTTTCGGGAGGGGAGGAAATTTTGTAGAAGTACTCGCCCTCCGTCAGACAAGTGAACGTGGAGAGAGCAACCAACTATGATCCGAAAACTGCAAGTTACAAGAGGCAGAAGAGTAGGTAAGGTCTGCTGCATTCCGCATTGGATGAGGATGAAATGACTGCTGACGCTGATGAACCCGACGGCCCCATCATTGCACAATGGGTGGACATTGATATTGATCTTCCTACGTACGGCGTGCTTTCTGACGCTGAAATTGTCCAGGAGCTTTCAGCACCAAACACCGTGGAAAGCGATGAAGAACAAGTCGAAGAGGAAACGCCCAACGTCCACTGAAATATCGGCCGCCCTTGAACCCATCAAGAGAACTCTTCAAAAATTAGGGGGTGATGAGAGTTTCCGGAGTTTTTATAAAGTCAACCACAAACTGACCATTGCAAGCCAATGTAACAAAAATCTTCATGCGTTGGCAAACTTGTGTTTGGTGTATTGTGATCAACAGCGTAATGTGATCAAAACTGGAATCCCCAACTTGATCATAAAGGGTTAAGCGGTACCCACTGTATTGTAGAACGAAATTTAATTTAAATGACCTTGAAATAGAAGTTTTTCTGATAAGTAAGCAAGAAATAAACTAATGCTG
Source organism: Pilophorus perplexus (assembly GCA_955831195.1). Taxonomy (NCBI): domain Eukaryota; kingdom Metazoa; phylum Arthropoda; class Insecta; order Hemiptera; family Miridae; genus Pilophorus; species Pilophorus perplexus. Next base: position 5,138,257 of record OY037017.1, read on the forward strand.
TCTCCTGATATTCATTTTGATATTATCATAATTACAAAGATACAAATCCTTACATTTTCGTACAGTATCAGAATCTGATACATAATAATATTATGATACCTATTATGTATCTGATACCTACATAATATGTATCTGATACATAATATTATTATTTACAGATCTTAAATATGCCCACATTTTCTTGTTTTATGTAAGGTATATCAAGGTATATGTTTTTTTCTAGGTATATCAATTTATTTATTTTTTACATGGCAGAATTTAACAATTTCATTTATACCATAATACGCATTCTAGGTTTGAATAATTATAATTATTAAACAATTGCACATTCACAATCGTGTTACTGTTCAAATCAAGTAAATTTTACTTGATTTGAACAGTAACACGATTGTGAGTGTGCGATTGTGAGCACTTTAACTCAAGTCCAGCTGACTATAATAGAGTCAGCTGGACTTGAGTTATATATTATAATATAATATATATAACTCAAGTCCAGCTTATATTATAAGCAAAATTATCTGGGAGGAGGCCACTCAGGAATTGGCACATCAGATCGAACATGAGGTTCCCAATTTGGTATTAAATTTTTCATTTATAAATGGGGCTTTTGAAGGATGCCAGGAAGTCGAATTAGATGTCGTTTTCCTACTAGTTTTGGACGCGTAATCGATTTTCGGGGTCCCACATCCGTTCACAAAATTTGTATATTTAATATAATATATTAAATATACAAATAATAATAATACAAATACAAATAATACAAATACAAATACAAATACAAATACAAATACAAATACAAATACAAATACAAATACAAATACAAATAATAATAATACAAATACAAATACAAATACAAATACAAATACAAATAATAATAATACAAATACAAATACAAATACAAATACAAATACAAATAATAATAATACAAATACAAATAATAAATTTCTTTTATATTATGTTATTTATATATTATATAAATAACATAATATAAAAGAAATTTATTAAATATAAATAATGGAATATAAAAGAATATGTAAGAAAAAGCAAATACCTACCTACCTAACTAATTAAATTTTGAAAAAAGTTTTCATTGAATTATTTTTGAACTACTTTTATGAATGAATAGAGAACCCTTGTGTGAAACTTGCAGCTATTTAAACATTTTTTTTTTATTAAGTACTATTATTTATTATTTATCTTCTACTTAATATTTTGTATTCTTTTATTTTTTAAGGAGGCCCAACCGTTAGATACCATTCAAGGGGATGATAGATACCTACATTGTTTCAAAGGAGAAATTAGATGAAGTAAGTGGGTACGTTGAAGAGGGCCCTCCGTCAAAGACGCAGCTGATGTTCCTTTTCCACACGGTAGGTATCTTAACTTCAGAGGACTAATGTTGTACCTACGTAGAATAATATCAGCCTTTGGAAGGGGAGCTGAAGTGCCGAAAGTAAAGTGTGTCGAAAGGAGATGACGGAACGGGGTGTTAGAGAGAGGGAGAGTTAGTAATTTTCCTTTATTGCTGAACCCAGCAGGCCCCTCTGGCGTTTAAACATCGCCCCGCTCATTTTCATTTCCTGACAAGGACGTTAATATCTGCGTCAGCTTGGATCTCGACACATCCGAAACGCTGGTGGGGGTTGTGATTTTCAAGGAAGCGGTAAGCCAGGCGCGATGGAATGTGAAGAGCTTTGAGGTGCCTCAAAGCGCAACCTGGTGAGACTAATTCTCAAATGGTGCTTAGCGCTATTCAAACACAGGAGGTTCGAAGAATTTGTGGAGCACAACGTGCTAATTTTAATTCCGGATCCTTAATTCAACCTGAAAATTCACTGATCCGTCTCCCAACTCAAGTTGTTAAAACACTCAGGATCACTCAGAAGGGTTTTACCAAGTAAAATTTTCCCCATTAGGCATTTTCGATGCAGTAAATTTGATTCACGTCACCGGAGATTCCCTTTCCGCCCACCTACAACAAATCCCATTATTCCCATCGCGTACGAGTTTGTCAGTTGATGGTGGGAGGCACTCGGGATATATTCCCGCGTTTTCGCCAAGTTTGCTTAATGCATCCCTCTCTGCTCTTGAATATTCAAGCACTCTACAGCCCAAGCTTCACACATGTATCTGACCTGCTCAAATATATTTTCCTTGAACTAGCCCGAGCAAGTTTTCATCGTAGTTTCTACACCGTTCCAGGAGTGTTCGTCGGTTAAAATAAGCCAAAACTTTATGGAGGGAAACGTAGCAAACCTCAACTCAGTGAGACGTATTCATGTATAAGGAAACGCATGGGACGTGGATGAATGACGATTTTCGACGATAACTTAATCATAGTCTACATATTTCCATGATAACTGTGTAGACCAGGGATTCCCAAACTGTAGTCCGCAGACCCTCACTAGGGAGTCCGCGCGCGCTAGTAGGTATTTATTTATTGCCGCGGCAAACTTCGAGAAAAATTGATACATTCTTACAAAAAATAGCGTAGTGAATATATACCTACGTCGGTACCTACCTACAATTAGAAGCTCAACCTAGACGCCAAGTTTAATTTGAACGATTTGAAGAGATCCAACGCGCGTTAGCCCTGTGTCTTGGACGGCGTCAGGGACCTTGTGGAGGACGGAGGGTGCCAGGGACCTTGGAAATGTGGAGAGGCGGGGAAACTTTTGATGGGGAAGTTTTGGGAAACGGTTCATTCTACACTAATTTCGGATATATTCTGCTGTGTGGGAAGACGATTTCGCTCTCTCTATTCTCCGGCCAATTTTACGCCTGTAAAATTTTGCTCATTGAGCAACTGTCACTTGGGCGAGCAAAGCGATTAAAGCGGAGTAATAATTACTAATCGGTAAGTAATTAATTATTAATCGGAGTAAACTAGCTTAAAGAGTGGAGCCCCAGCAGTGAAATGTAACGACATCCCTCCATAGACTTAGAAGAGCAGCTGCAAGGTATTTGCTCCACACGATCCTCCAGATGGCGGTTTGTCATCCCATTCCCATAAAGGACCACATGGAAGGAGCCTGGAAGGTCAAGACCGGGGAGAGCAGTCTCCTCCAAGCTCTGCAAGTGTAAACGAGACAGGAGCTGCTTGTGTAAGGCAAAGTGCAGCAGTTTAAGGCAAAATTTGCAAGGTCGAAAGTTGAAAGAACCTCAAAAGTGTCTACTTTTTTCCGATTTTTTGCTTGTATTTGAAAACTAAGCGTTTTGTGGAATTTGTAGGCATCTGCACGTTTAGCTGCGATTTCTAATTTGAAAAAGGTTGAAAAAAACGAAAAATCGCCAATATTTCGAAAATTTGGACGTGACCGGAAAAACAGTAAACTGATGACGAGTATCTACACTGCATGCAGATTCTGTACATGGATATGTCGTATGATGGCAAATAAAATGAATCAAATGTAGCGCAGCTATCAATACTCGTGTTTTTGTTTTGTTTTTTTAACTACCTACCATGCATGTTTAAATAGCCATCATAAGACATATCCATGTACGGATCCAGGTACTGAGTGATTTCATTTTGAGTTGATGGGTTGCTATGGGCTGCATATAGTTGTTGATAGACGGAAATTTGATAATTCACTACGAGAAACTAACAAGCGTTGTTACTATGAAAAATTAAGTTGACGGGTTGCCACGGGTGCAACCAATAAAAAAACGTTGCATTTTTTGTGTCGCAAAATTTTGCAAGACCCCAGGACTAAGACATATCCATGTCAAAAACGAAGGTCATATTCAGCGCCTCAAAAAACATGAAGATCGATGATTTTTTTCTGCGGCGCCTGAGAGTGACCTTATTCTTTTAAACCTGTAATATGCGTACATAATGATATTATGTACCTACATAATTATATCATGATATCAACCAGGGGCGGATAGGCGGTTTTGACCAGCCTGGGCGATTCACTTTAATTACCTATTTTAAAAAATGCGAATGAAAAAACCGGATGAAAGACCCCGAAAAATGAATTATCAAGATTACTCGGAAAATTAGCTTTATTCGACATCCTGGCATCCCTCAAAACCCCCCATGGATCCTCACAGTGAAGTCGGAAGCTTTTGGGAGTCCCAAAACTGGATTTTACGTCCAAAAATACTTCGAAAACGACACCTAACTCTTCAAAAAACCCTCCTGTAGCCCCCTTTTAGATCCGCGTGGGTTTGTGCGATTGGGCTTAACACCTTGCGGGTACAACTAAAAGGAGAGACAAGTCATTTGCCAAATTTTTCTGATTTTTGATTAAATTCCTACTGACCAAAACGTCGTGGACGGCGGCTGGACGTTTAATTTCTGGAATCTACACATCTTGAAACGTAGATATTAGATAAATTTTCAAGACGATCAAAATGTTTACCCTCGTTGCCAATGCCAAAGTGTCTTATTCATGAACAAATGGGGGGTTCGCATTGATTTTTTTCTATTTTTTTCTGAAAGTACTCCCTGAGAATGTAGGGAAAACAGTAGTAAGCCGCCTGAAATCGTTTCCAGAAAATTTAAATAATTTAACGAAAATTACGGCGTTTGAAAAACACGGCCATGGAGGGAGCGTGACGTCACTACCTCTGCAACCAACTTCGTGAGGGGATTGTTCCACCCAGGGTTGCCACTCCACTACTCATCACAGAATAAAATTCAATTGAGCTGTGAATCCTTCTGATAAGGCTTCAAATTTCAAGTATTGTGTATTATAATTAAAAGATAATTATGTTTTCCGTCGTATCAAGTTATAATTGCTATAAATTTATCATATAAGCTGACGACACTAGCGCTCCGGGTGAGAGATTCACTGGAACTGTGATGTCACTACCTAAAGAGTGACTGGTGGGAAACCCCGGCCGATTCAAACTGTGCGTTTCGTTTTTTCGTTATATCTCCTACAATGATTTTTTTTTCGTTGGTATTGGAGTCTGTGCACGTTAATTTTTTGCCATATTATTGAATGGTAGGGAAGATTTTCAAATCTAAAATCAATGCGAACTCCCCAATGGGGATGTGATCACACACTAACCGCTCGCTGATGAGGGAGAAGGAACCAAGCAGTATACCTACTGCCTATAGGCGATGGCGAGGAGGGCAAAAAACGACCAAAGCCTCTCGGCACAGTGCTCTGGCCAGACGCCCCTGCTCGCAAGCCACCAACGTGAGATCCTCCAGATTGTTGTCACTAAGTGCCTCGTTTTGTTGATTTTCAATTTTGACAAACTCATTAACACTCAACTTGGAGCGTAGAAAGCGTTTCCAAAAATTTGTAAGAAAATCAAAAAGAGACTTGCATACGACAAGGCCATGAGGTTGTTTTGTTTCAAAACCTTGCAGCACAATTTACGCATTTATGACACTTGCCATCCATCCTATGAGGGCCAAAGCCAACCAGATCGCGGTCTTTTAAGTCTGAGTTTTCCTTTTCGGTAGGTAAATATTTTATGTACGATAAAAACGTTTTCCAGCTACGACCGGCCCCTCGCCCGACCTGCCTATCCATCCCTGATACCAACCAACCCTGAGTGCAGGTACAATAAATATAGGATACATACGTAAATTGTCCGCTTGGCCAACAAAGTGAGCAGGACCGAATTCTTCAGTGGGATTTATATGCAACACTATATGAAAAGCTGTATACCCACAATTCTCATCTCCGGGGTTATTATCTCTTCTGTATGATAATAAGACCTTCCCTTCATCTGCTCCAACTTCATATCTCCTTTCGTGAGACGCCGGGACGCCCCATATGAGAAAACCCTGACAGGTTAAAAGGTTGTGGGACGGGAAGAATGATAACCCACTATGTCGGGAAGGGGAAAAGGAGGGGAAAGGGGTGGGGGGCACCCCCCGGGGTGAAAACCGACTTTTACGCCCTTTTGGATTGACGCTGAGCACAACCATCCAAGAACTTCTTTAGAAATCCTTCCACGGCCACTTTACATACCGCGGATTTCCCTCTTCTCCTGCATCGGAAATACATCTCGCATTTTGCTAGCAACCGCTCTCTCCAGGCGGAGCGGAGAAAAAATAAAAAGAAACGGAGAGAACGTTTGAAATTGACATGAAGGTTGCGGGGAACAGGCTTTACTTGTAAAAAGGTGTGTCACGTTTATTGTGGCAAATCGGTTTTATCACTTGTCATTGTAAAGAAACCCGAGCGAAGGCGGAGCAAACCGAACTGTCAGATTTATTCTTCTGACAACCCATAAATGCCCAGACCACAATTTGACATTACAGCAGAAACGTTTTATAACTGGTAAAATTCCACGATTTATCTCAGCTAATGGCAAAAGAAATACACGTCGCCTAATGAATATCGAATTGCCGCTAAAAAAAAGAAGCTGCAATGCGACGTGTCCAAACTGCTGTGGGTCGAGGGATTTACGGTGCGGAAGAAACCGTAAACACATCCAAATTACCCCCTAAAAAAGTCTAAAACGCCCCGACCTCAGAACGGGAGGAGGACTTTACGGGCGACCTCAATATGATAAGGTGGGACGGAGCAGTAAAGGTGTGACACCAAAAACCCACGAAGTAGACGAAGACAAATGCAATGAAAAAATAATGAGATGATTAACGATGCTGAACCGTACAGCAAAAAAAATTACACACTTCTCGTAGCGATGGAAAATTGCTGGCATCACTTTTAATCCTGTCATCTAGACGTATAAGAACCTCATGTCACTTTTGGTATATTAATGGAATAATACACCTTTTAATCGCGACGGAGGTCGACGACTCCGATCGGCCTCAAAATTTGACATTATCCGTTTCAAGAGGTATAAATTCCAAAACCGAAATGTCCGGCCGCCGTCCGGGCCGTTTTGGGCAGTAGGAATTTTTTTTTAAATCTGAAATTTTGGCAAAATACTTGGTTTACCATCTAGTTGTGCCCGCAAGGTTTTCAGTCCGATCGCCTAAACCCGTGGGGCGCTATGGGGCTAAAATGGGGCTACAGGAGGGGTGTTTTGAAGGCTTTTAGCTATGGGATCGAGTTAGGTGTCGTTTTCGAAGTATTTTTGGACGTAGAATCCATTTTTGGGGGTCCCGGATTGATCCGATTTCAATTGTGGCGATCTATAGGGCTTTCATGGGGCTAAAAATGGGATTTTTGAAGGATCCCAAGAAGTTAAATATTTTTCGAGTAAAAATTAAAGATTTTTTGAAAAAACACATTTTTGAAAAAAAAAAAATCCCCCCAAAAATTTTTTTTTGATATATAAAAATCCAAAAAAAATTTTTTTTTTAAATTTTTTTTATTGACAGAATTAAATGTCTGTACAAGTAACCTATATCAAAGAATAATAAACCCTTGTGTAAGGGGGCTAAAATTTGATTTTTTTTAAAGGATCCCAGGAGGTCAAATATTTTTCAAGTAAAAACAAAAAATTAAAAAAAAGTTTTTTGAAAAAAAAAACTAGTAGGCTCGTATATTTTAACATGGTACATGTTTTTACGGGCGTTCTCTGGATTGGAATGTGAGTACACCGCCCGGAAACCGTCGTGCCTTATAGGCGCCTAAACGGCTGAACGGATTTGAATGGGGTTTTTTTCTAACGATCTCGGGTGAGATTGCCCACAACATAGGCTATATTAAAATCCCATGCGACGCGCGCAACCCTTCGAAATTTCGAAAAATACGAGTTTTTGGACGTGAGTACAACGCCCGTAAACCGTCGTGCCTTATAGGCGCCTAAACGGCTGAACGGATTTGAATGGGGTTTTTTTCTAACGATCTCGGGTGAGATTGCCCACAACATAGGCTATATTAAAACCCAGCCAGACGCGCGCAACCCTGCGAAATTTCGAAAAATAAGAGTTTTTGGATGTGAGTAAACCTCCCCCCCCCTCCTAAACCGTCGTGCCTTAAGGGCGCCTAAACGGCTGAACGGATTTGAATGGTTTTTTTTTCTAACGATCTCGGGTGAGATTGCCCACAACATAGGCTATATTAAAACCCAGCCCGACGCGCGCAACCTTGCGAAATTTTGAAATTTCGAAATTTCGAAATTTTGTACTCGCGGAACATGGTTTTTCCTCTCCTCCTCCTAAACGGTAAGCGATAAAAATACGGCGATTTTTTCTATTGGTTTGGTGGACCGTTTAAGTATGCTTAGGGGGGTGGAGCCCCCCTTGAGATGTTGAGCTTTCTGTCTGTGTGTCTGTTTGTCCGTGTGTCGGTCGTGCCTTATAGGCGCCTAAACGGCTGAACGGATTTGAATGGGGTTTTTTTTCTAACGGTCTCGGGTGAGATTGCCCCCAGCATAGGCTATATTAAAATCCCGCGCGACGCGCGCAACCCCGCGAATTTGTTGGCGAAACGTGTTGGACTGCGGATTGGAAAGGGAGTCAAGTCCCCCCCCAGTAAACCCTTCGCCGATCTACCCCCTTACCACCCGATAACCTTCTATATATAAAAATATATATATATAATATATAGGTACATTATATATATTGTATATATGTTCTTGAAAATCTCGAGAAATTCAAAAATGATGTACGTTCTGAGATAGGTTGAGCGCCCTCAAGGATTTTTTCCGTTTTCCCCTCCTTCAACCCCCTCTCCTTCCCTAAATATTGATCCGATTTTGATGAAATTTTTTTCTATTGGTTTGGTGGACCGTTTATGTCTGCTTAGGGGGGTCGAGCCCCCCTTGAGATGTTGAGCTTTCTGTATTGTGTCTGTCGTGACTTATAGGCGCCTTATCGCGAATTTAAATATACCAATCCGAAAAACATGTACCATGTTTCTTTGCTATGATCCTTGATCAAAACTTAGATAATCCGGGGGTCTGGGGGTGTCCCACAGGTACCTAAGTCATAAGACAATCATGTACCATGATCTACACAAATCACAAGCGGCAATACACCCACAGGCGGCAATATTTTTTTATTTATTTTTTTATTATTTTGGTTTATTATTCTTGGAATAATACGCCTATGTTTTCGCGACGGGGGTCGACGACTCCGATCCGATTTGATACTTCATCAAATTTACCTGATGTCTCACGCATTGTCTAGGATCGGGTCGTCCTTTTGAGTGAGTTAATGAACTTTGAAACTCTTCAAATCGCACTAGCACGAATAATTCTTGCCATTATTGCTGTGTGAAAGACTGGATGGCGACCGCACATCAACTGGATAAATCGGGATTTGAAGGTTCATTTGAAATTCATTGCCGGGTAAGCTAACTTTGTTATCTCGAAGCAACGTTCTGAAATTCTTCCAGTGTTCAAATTAAAAGCAATAAATTGATTCTGCGGCGTGTTTGAGTTTCTTATTTTCGTATTTGAGTGGGACGTTGTAATAAGTAAGTTCTACCTGAGATTGGGGCCAACTTGATTGATCCCCCCCCCCCCCCCCCCCGGCCTCATGAAAAGTTAATGAACTCGTGATTATAGATCGATTCCCAGAACCCCCGCCCGGCCGGAGGTATTGAAATTTAAACGCTGCAAAACTCAAACTTAGCGTGCAAACCGCGGAAGGCCGTCGGGGCTGTCCTGCTTATTCCGGAGGAAATTATAAAGTTGAAATTAAAGCTCAGGTCTGAAACGAATGATATACTTACTTCACTGTCTGATGAATAACTGAGTGCTACCGCATGTACAACTCCCAAGTCCCAACATAATTATATATGTAATATTTCGCAGTAATCAATGTAGTAATTACTACCCACATAATGCGGATTACTTAAGTAATCCGCATTATGTGGGTGGAATGTTGTAAGGACTCGGTCAAATATGACAAGAATTAGGATGTGCCGACGATTCAAGAGAAATATTCTCCTATCGTCAGGGCCTAATGAAACGAACAAAATTACAGCAATCAAAAAAATAACTGTGGGGAATTTTCCCCCACGTCTGTGATAGGGTTGGGTAAGTTTTGAATGAGTCGACTCTTTCAAATGAACCGGGTGAATCGACTCGCGGCTTCAAAAGAGTCGTCTCATCAAGAATCGTGAATTGGTGTGGCGGACGGGAGTCGTGGATCCTCAATTCTGATAGGTTCCGTGGTCTCTGAACAGGATAGGGGGTTCAAACTCACGCGTATTTTTGTTTTCATTGTAGATTTGTTTATTACTGTTTTCGATTCCAGGTTTTACTATCATAAACCGACAATAAAATAGTATAATTTGGGATTATTTCACCCCGGTTAATGTGTGACTGCTAAATGCGTTTTATGCAAAACTAATTTGAAGCATCCAATCGTCCACTTTCAATCTCAAGCAACATAAAATTTTCATATTATAAAATGCCACCGCAAACTCCTACCTACCTAAGTTAAGAGGCATTTTTTTCTTTGCACCTAATGCCAGAACCAGAAGACACCCTTACTAAACACCAGATTCAACATAATATGTTGTTGGGATTTTATATATTATATAAAATCCCATGTAGGCTAAAGCCTAAAGCTCCAAATCGCCAAACAAGTTTACATAGGCGAAAGCCCACAACATTTATCCTAAAGGATTCACAGCCACAATTATAACTTCCAGAATAAAATTGAAAAAAACTGCTTTAGGCATCCCTCGGATGTCCGCCATAGCCGGCAGCCGGACATAAGAAGAATCCAAAGTATAACCAGAAACGAACCTCACCAGTAGTCACGCTACCCCCTCATAGCTCACGCTAACGTCTGGCCCACCAAATTTAGCAAATTTTGTCAAATTTCAAGTTTCTTTCCCGTTTTCCCCCACCTCAAGGCTTTCAGCACGAACACAGGCATACATCCATTCACAATAGCACGACCCTCGTAAAGAAAAATAACGCACCCCAGAAAGGTAAACAACCTCCGCATGGTCACATTTCCGAAATAGAGAACAGAAACGGCCCCTATAATCAATTAATAAGTAAGCCTGTACAACTACATAACGAATATTCTAGTCATTACTGTCGCTAACACTAAGGTCTTGTTAACAGAACCCTGAAGATGGCACCCTGTTGGCCGAAAGCTAGGATGCAATAAACGTGTAGGTATGGACTCACTCTCAACCACCTTCTGTCGCCCCACTACGCACCCGGCTGAAACATTCCAACAAACCAGTAAGATCCAAAAAGCAAAAAGAAGTCTCTTTTGCTAATTTGGGATTTCATAATAATAAAATGACCTAATAAGTAGACTACTCGGAAAGAGGCGTCGATTCAGGAAGAGTCACAATTCAAAAAAGAACCGGCGATGCTTCGGTAAATCACGGTTGACGACTCTTTTTATCGAACAGAATCGCATGAGTCCACTCCTCGAAAAGAGTTGAATATCCCATCCCTAGTCTGAGAAAATCTCGCCAGCCCGCCAGAGTTAGTACTGGCAGGAGGAGCGGGTCGCGCTACGGTCGCGACGCGATTGTGCGAACTCCTCTTCTCCAGCTGACCGCCCAGTGTTCCATTTGCCATTAATTGTTCTTTTTATTGCGACATTAACATCATGTCACTAAGCAGTTAATTTAATTCCGCTCAGGTCCGCTGGCCAGGCCTTCATTGCCGACAATAATGAATTATTCATGAATTCACGACTGCAGTCGTGGAAGCTGCACCAGCGGAAACAACCTCGACGCACGGGTCCATTTTCCAGGACTTCATCGTCGACATCTCGACTGTGGAAGCCTGAAACGCAGTCACTTGTAAGACTGGATCAACTGGCCAGGCCATCTTTGCTTGAGGTAGGCTGCAACAGCTGATCTCTGTTCTGCTGCGAGCCCAGGGCAAACTGAAACTGGTCACGACGTAATATTATCGCGTAGGGTATCAGCATTCCCTCGGTTCCCTTCTAAAGATCCAGCACCATCACAGTATCCTGACATCTACGGTAAGCCTGGCGAGTGCGGGCTTTCCTCTGTGGCTGCATCTCGGGCTGTCCCACTATACTGCCGTCCTAAGCAAAAAGGGCGTATCTCAAATTTTGGCGATTTTCGGGTTTTTGCATCTTCGGAATATTTAGGCGCTCCTCCAGCTTGTGATTATGCAAAAACCACCCCAACTCACGCTAAATCAACAAAAAGCGCTAAGGAAGATAGGCGCATCTCAAAAATTGTGTCAATTCCTAAGAAAATCGGGCGTATCTCATTTTCCTAAACAAAAAAGCAGTATCTTTTGAGATGCGCCTTTCTTGCCTAGTATTTGCATCTCAAAAATTGTGTCAATTCCTAGGAAAATCGGGCGTATCTCATTTTCCTAAACAAAAAAGCAGTATCTTTTGAGATGCGCCTTTCTTGCCTAGTATTTTGTAAGGGAAGGCTGAGACTTGGGAGTTTTCCATCACATATTCGTCATTTTGTTTGCTCGGCTGCTAGTTATTATAGACTCGTTCGTCAATATTAACTTTTGTTCTAACTCAGCTGTTTTGCCCCATGCGGGACGACTTTCCTCGGTCAGCTGTCACTGTGTTTTCTTTCTCGCGTATTATACGATTATAATTATTATAATCCATTTAAATCAAAATAATAATTTTTCTTTCGCGAATTTATTTTCAACGAGTCGCGTCAGTTTAGTTTCGTGAGCATGGCTCAATCCCGAAGCCGAAAAATTTTGATGTTGGCTCTCAACCAGAAACTTAGCCCACTACCCTCTGAAAAGAGGCGTAGGTATATCAAAGCTGACGATCCTGATTACGTCTGCCCTTCTCCATTCGAAGATTCAGATGAAGAAATGACCGTCATTTCCCCTCAGCCTCCGAACATCGCCGTTCGGGCTACATCTGAGGAGCCTAACTTTTGTGAAGAAGACGACCAAAAAAGGTACGAAATGTTGCTTCCGGTTGGTAGTAAAATCTGTGACTCTGAGCCCGTTCAAAGCGACGGTTTTTCGAACTTTCCTTTCCCTCAGGATGTGTTAGAAGCAGTCGAATCGATGAGTACCAAGCAGATTGAAGACGATGTACATGAAACAGTTGGAGATTTGTTGATAAAAATCGAGGTTATTGACACGGTGGACTCTCTCCTTAACGAGTTAGACAGTAATGTTCAATACACTAAAAAGGGCGAAGTAAGAAAAAGAAAAAAATTTGAGTTTCCACCTAAAAAGAGGGAGGAGTTGAAATCTGCTCAGAGGAGGGAACAGTTCAGGGTAAAACCTGGCTGCGGGGAGAAATGTTTTTTGAACTGCAGAGCCAAAATTACTGAAGATTGGAGGGATGTTTTGAACGAACAATTCTGGCAAACAGGAGACGCTGATCGGAGAGCCTTCTTGATACATCATTCATCAAGAAAAGAAGTGAAACAAAGGACGACAATTAAATCTGGCGATGAAACATTTCGTCGTAACCATTCTTACACCTATTTCCTAAAAGACGAAAAAGCCACGGCCCAAGTTGTTTGTAAAAAGTTTTTTCTAACCACCCTAGGTTATGACCCAAAGAATGACAAAGTCTTGAGAAATGCCCTCTTTGACCATCGATTCCCGACTGTTGCTGCAGCAGTTGTAGCACCAAGATCAGACGGTAGAGGAGCTCATAGCAGAAAAGGTCCTCATAACAAAGTTGACGATCTTCCCATTCGAGATCACATTAACTCATTCAGACCCTCGATTTCTCATTATCGCAGGGAGCATGCCCCGAACCGATTGTATCTCCCCAGCGAATTAACCTATTCAAAATTGCACCAGGATTTTTGTGAAAAAAACCCCAACTTCAAAGTTTCATATGAAAAATACAGATTGGTTGCCAAAAGTATGAACATTTCGATGGCCAAGCTCGGGCACGAGGAGTGCGAAATTTGTGAAGAATTCGAACTACACGAAGCCGATCACACCAAAGAAAATCTTCAAGAGGGTTGCCTAATCTGTACAAAATGGTGCAGCCATACGAAAAGAGCTGCGATGGCACGAGCGCAGTATATCGCTGATAAGGAGTTTGACCATGGAGTGGACACCATAGCATATTGTGCTGATCTCGAAAAGGTGATTATGCTACCAAGGCTTGAAATGTTCAAGACAGCCATATTCACTAATCGGCTGACAATGTACAATGAAAGCTTCGTGCCTCTTGGAAGAAAAAATAAAAGTCAGTGCAAGCCGTTTGCTGCAATATGGCATGAAGCTGTCAGCGGAAGAAGCAAAGACGAATTGATCAGCACGTTTTACCAATTCTTGATATTCCAACGTGACCGAAAACACATCATTCTCTGGCTAGACAATTGCAGCAGCCAAAATAAGAACTGGTCATTATTTTCTTTTTTCATTTACATGGTCAACTCCAAGGAAATTGAAGCTGAAGACATCACCCTTCGCTTCTTCGAGCCTGGTCACACTTTCATGGCAGCCGATTCGTTTCACCATCGAGTAGAACTATCCATGGCCAGGATGAAGAAACTCTACGACTTCAAAGATTTTTGTACAGCCGTACAGAACGCATCCTCCCAGACCAATGTTTTTCCGATGGAGGCGACTAATTTCTACCAATGGCCTGATTTCTCATCTTCCTACAAGCTGCAAAGAATCAAACCTCGGCCTTATTTGAAAGATATGGTCGAAGTCAGGTTTGAATGTGGATCCCTCTCCATGAAATACAAGAATGATTTTGAGCAAGACGACTTCATCGAAATGAATTTCATCACTTCGAACATTCTCAAGTCCGGAGCTCTACCCAACCCCATCCGGCGAGAAAACATGAGGGGAGTGCCGCAAGAGAGAAAGACCAATATCTTGAAGCACCTGTCACCAATCATTCCCAAAAGCCGAATGGACTTCTGGAACAACCTGGCTACCACTTCAGAGTAAAACATTCCCAACTGAGATACCTGGAACGTTCAACAAACTCTCTTAACTTTTCATTTTACACTCACTTCCGAGTACAAAAATTCTGCACATTTAATGTTTCAAGTCCAAAATTTTAATTTATAATTAAACTGGAATTAGTTCATTTTATTTTAAAATAAAATTTTTTCAAAGAGAGTGAATTTAATTTTGTAGGTACAGGCATAATCATGTTTTAAACCACCTAATTACACCTAAATTAGGTGAATCTACTAGAAATATACATTGATAATCGATCAATGCAGTAAAATAAAATATAATTATATTATATTATATTTTGCCAATTTTTATATTATATTTTTATAATACATTAAATATTACATAATATGATATAATATATCATATTATGTATTATTAAATATTATTTAATATATTATAAAGAAATTCACAGGTTTTCTTCGCAAGTCGTAATATTATTGTAGGGAGGTACGCCTTTCAAGCTTGTTG
The DNA here is from genome assembly GCA_955831195.1 of Pilophorus perplexus. Lineage (NCBI taxonomy): Eukaryota > Metazoa > Arthropoda > Insecta > Hemiptera > Miridae > Pilophorus > Pilophorus perplexus. Next base: position 5,153,440 of record OY037017.1, read on the forward strand.
TTTGCTAAGCAAATAAGGCGTATCTCAGTTTTTTCGGTTAATGTTCCAAAATGTTCGTTTAAAAACACATGGGCAATTGAGGAGTTAGTATACCTACTGTTTAATGCATCCACATCGAAAAAAGAAGGTTATTTACTAAGTGCGAATGTTAGAAAACTAAAATTACCTCTACTGAAAATTTAAAAAAATTGAGATACGCCTTTCTTGCTTAGGAGGGCAGTATAACTTCGGAGGGCATTGGAACAGAGTTTAATGCGGTCAGGTCGTTGCTGTTTTCCGTAGCTCTCGTTGTTAAATGCGAGCGTGTTTTCCCAGTGTCAAAGCCAGTAAAGACAAAGAGTCCGCAAACTCCTGCATTGATTATTCAATCAATTCACATGAATCGATCAGAACTCTATGCACTTGGGAAATGGTAGGGGTCACACCAAATCAGCCAAAATCGTCATATTATGTCATATTGGCCCAATGCAAGACTGGTCTAACTAAAAAAGGTCGATTTTGAGTTTTTCGCACGAAACCTCTTCAAATCACCTCTACTTTCATCGTGCAAGACCGTTTTGTATATAACTGGATGGAACACCGCTAGATCGGGCGTGCATTCTTGGGCCATCTTGTAAGTGGGGGTACGATGATGCGGTGCAACAGGGAGCTATCATCAGTAACTGATTGGATCAACAACATTATCTAGGAAATGATTTAATTCACCCATCTCAACTGAGCCAACATGCGATAGTAGGGTAAAGTGCCCTAATATTAGGCACTATGCCATAGTGAGGTTTTGGGGGCACTAGCACTCTGCACTCAATCGGGAAACCCATCAACGAGTAGAGTTTCACCTGGTAGCCGACAGGGGTGGGTCATTCAGCAGGTTATGTGTAGTCTACAGAAAGAGAAACACGTGTTTGAGTGGTCGCGAAACATTTTGCTCCAGTATTGTGATTGATTTCCGAACCTCAAGGTAAGTGCAATCAAAACTTTTCAATATTCCATCAGATTCAGCAATTCGTACGGAACAATTCCTGACCATCGATTTTTTCATGTCGCGCTTTTATCATTGTAAAGATTTCGTGTTGGTGGAAGTGAGTCTATTTCCCCAATATGGCATATGCCATATTGAGGTTATGTATTAGGTTTTCGTTGTTTATTCTTTCACCAAGCAGGTCTAACGAATTTTCATCCATTTCTTTTGCAATAAACAGATGGAAAAAGAGCCAAAAACCATACCATATTAACAACCCCCTTGTATGCCATATTAGGCAACCTTTTTTTCAGTGCTTAAAAACCATGCCATATTAAGAACCCCTTGTATGCCATATTAGGCAACCTTTTTTTCAGAGCATGAAAACGACTTTTTTTTTTTTAAATCGGTGTTCCGCCAGCGATTAGACACTTCCAAGGAAATTCAGCGATGGGAAGTGGTAGAGGGATAGTGAACCTAGCATTGTAAACATTTTTCAACAATACATCACGTTTTTTATAGGTTTTATGACGGAACATCTTTTTGTATGCCATATTAGGGCACTTTACCCTATACTACTGTATACAGTTGATCCAATCAGTTACTCGGAGAATTGAGTTAGAAATGTTCTAACTCAATTCTCCGAGTACAACTGTATACAGTAGTATACTATCGCACGTTGGCTCAGTTGAGATGGGTGAATTAAATCATTTCCTATTGGATTTTTCCATACAATAGAGGTTTACTCTGTGATAGCCCTCTCTTGCTCTTAAATAGTGCTTAGAAAATCCTCAAAAATCTCTGAAACTCGAGAAAATTCTCTGTGAATCAATAGAAGAGTCCTATGGTATACCATATGGTCAAATTTTGCACGCACTATGTATAGTTATATAGTGCGTGCAAAATTCGAACCTGTTTGAATAGTGCGGGTAGAGGATACGTATTGAAGTACGGGCAAAGCAAAAACTTTAGATAACTCTCCTGAAGAATTTTTTTTTTAAAGATAGACCGATCTTGCACTAGACCAACCATGTTGTATGGGAAAGACTTCTAGCGACACATAAGCGAAAAGCATCTGGTTCGGGCACTTATTGGTATAAAACTGGCTTTCTCACACCTCTTACCCAAATTTACAAATATTGATGTCTACCTAAACTCCTGATTTTAATGGCCGTATTTTATGGTCATAACGCCACCGAATGCGTTCCAATTAAATTCTTTATGAGTAACATTAGAACGTGGCAATAAGGCAGCGTTTGCCAGAACCTTTACAACAAATAAATTGTGAAATGGGGTAGTGGGGGGTGAAATGTTGTGTAATATATTGCCTTCCCTCATGTACACAATATTTTGCCTGGGTGCTGAGGGTGGTAAATTGCGGGAAATTTATACCGCCGAGGGAGTTGGTGTAGCATCCATAAAAGGCCGTTCCCATTGGATTATGAGTAATCTCTTTTATTGCACTTAGAAAAGGCCGACGGGGGGCAAATGTAAGGCTATTATTCATAGTCTTTTTCTCGCTTCGGAGGTACGACCTGCTTGCCCCACCTGCCTTCCTCTTCGCCCGCGGAATGGGACCATAAAAATACCTACACCAATTGTTTTCCCCCCCTCTCCACCACCGCCAAAAACGTACAACACTTTCCGCGCCGCCTAATGAACTGATACCCATAACGGAGGCCGTTAGGATGTAGGGAACGACCCAACGAACTTTTTTTCTCCCAACAAGGACAAAATCCTCGGTAGTTTTTTTTTTTTCTCTGGAAACCCAACACAACCCTCAAACTTGTGTTCGGTTGATACCTCACTAATCCAGCTTAGAAATAACATTGATTTTGAACCACGCAAGGGAAGATTATGGCGTAAGCTTGTACTAACTAACCTAAGTACGTCTAAACAATATCGGTTTTATCTGGCCAGGCAGCTTAATCCTTAACTCCAGGCTTTCATTTAGGTAATCAATCTGAATATTACAGACATTTCCTGGAGAACAAAGCTCACTCCGTCTTCTCAAATGATGGACGCTTTGGCGCATCTTGGGTTCAATGCGAGGGTGTTGCGGGATATGAGCTTAGAGAGAAGTGCTCCTAATTACCCCACTAACTCACCTCCGCTCAACCCCGACGTCACTGACATTTAACAGGTAATGAGCCGGCAACTGACGACTAATGCGTTGGCATCTATCGTGCGATGCATCATTCAAACCTCTCATGTGTCAGTGAAGGGGATTTCTGTTGAATTATCCAACGTGCATTTCCTTTGCTGACAGTAAGCCCCCACTGTTAGGTAATCAGTCGTGGCATTGCTTCAGTCTCTGTGTTAATTTGGGCTACGAGCCTCAGAATACAGGCCTAAGCCACATAAATAGTATAACTTACATACACTTACACTTACATAGAGTTGCTAGATTCAATTTTAGAAATGCTCGGCATCACCACCGAAAAATCATAAAAAGCCAAACAGCGTTATAAACGGTAGATAACGTTTGCGACAGAAGGGTGAAAATAAGCAGAAAAATCCAGCTCGCGCCAGTCGTAGCACTACGATTGCGCCAGTCGTAAACCCTACGTTTGCGTCAATAATTTTTTTGTAACCTACGTTTGCGCCGCTCCAAAAACTTTCATTTGCGCCAGGGCTTCGTTCAGAAAGAAGCGTCAGAAAGTAGTACAGATTCTTATAAATATAATATAAATTGAATTTATTAAATTCAATAGTAGCGGTTATAGTTTTTAATCTGTGCATAAATTAGTAAACTCACATTAAAAAAAGTCTCATTTAGAAAAATAGTCGTCCTGGATGATTGTGTTCAGTACTGCAGCCACTTTCTAGGACACTGTTATCGAACTTAGTACCTTTCGTACTTAGTACCTTTCGTACCTCACAAATAGGAGGCAATATGTCAAAACTTCAAGCGTTCAAAGCTCAACAGAGGTCATAAACTATGGAGTTCCGCAAGGATCAGTACTAGGCCCCTTATTGTTCCTTATACACATCAACGATATGTTTTCAATGCACATAGCAGGCAAGTTTATCGCTTTTGCTGATGACGTGGCTATCATCATTAGAGGAAATACTTGGGATGAGACCCATGAAAACGCACATACAATTATGAGAAAACTAGTGAATTGGTTCCAACTGAACAGCCTCACGATCAATTTATCAAAAACGAAATATGTAACATTTTCTATTAATAAATCTGGGCAACCATCTGATTCAAAAATAGTTATGCATAAAGACAGCTGTAACACTAGCTATATGTCGTGCCAGTGTGAAGGTCTAGAAAAAGTGGTGTTCATCAAGTATCTAGGAGTGTTACTTGATCAGCACCTAAAATGGAAATTTCACATACAAGACCTTGTGAAACGGATAAGAAAATCATTCCATTGTTTTATTGTCCTATGAAAATGGATGGCACGTGACACTCTTAAAATGATCTACTATGCCTATGTATATAGTCTCCTAATATATGGGATTTTAGTATGGGGAGGGGCGTATCATAGCAATTTCCTCTGTCTGGACACGGCAGTCAACACAGTTTTGAGAATAGCTACAAAATCGCGTAGACACACACCCGTTGAGACTCTATACAGAAAGTTAGATGTAATGAAACCTAGAATATCATATGTATATAGAATAGTGCTACGTTTATAAAAAAATTGGCAATTTCGTTAAGCAACCGGACATTAGACCTACTAGGGCAAACTTGACTGCAATAACAGACATTCCACGGCCGTATAATGATTTCTTCACTAGGCAACTACCCTGGCTAGCGCCAAAAATTTTTGAACAGCTACCCTACAGAATGAAAACAGCCAAACACTTCGGTACTTTCAAGAATGAAGCTAAGAATTATTTGAAAAACAGTGAAAACGCCAGCACAATTCTGCAAATTTTATTATAAGATTTATTTAGGTAGCACTATGTAAAGCTGTTGCTGTACTGCCTAGAAATAATTAAAATAACATATATTAAGATAAGCACACATTAATCGGGAGAGATTGAGGCCTGGACAGGTCCCTGTCCTATAGGCCTAGACTAATGTATTGGGAATGTACTCAAAACAATTTGGAATACGAACGAATTGTAAATGTATATCTGTAAACATTTGTGAATAAATTGAATTGAAATAGTGTGCAACTTGACTGGACACGTTTTGACCGTACACCGCCACTTGACACTACCTCTATTTGCCATGATCCCAACTTTTCTATATTTATATTTCCCGATTATTAAACGCTCTACTGCACGAATGGTCTACGAGTGGGCACACAACGTCTATCTCATTCAACTGAAGGTTCGAAAATCTCATGGTCTTACTGCCTACCACCAGAAAACTTGGGCGATAGTTTGGGTGCAATCGTAGTTCTAGAACTGGCGCAAATGTAGGGACATTTTTCCAATTTTCCCTTAATCCGATTGGCGCAAACGTATGCCTCTTGCATTCCTAAACTGGCGCAAACGTAGTTGTCTGTGTCAGCGCAAACGTAGTTGTCGTGTGAGAGTTCTAGAGCGCCCAAGGAACTTGGACAGGTAGAGCCCATGGTAACGCTGATGGCCACTCAAGCCGACCATATTTTGTAGAGTGTTCATTGTATTTGCCAAAGGACAAGCAATTGCCATTAATGGTCAACGGAATTGAACTTGATCCACAAAGCCAAGCCAAGCCCAGAAACGGCCGGACAGTGTCTTTAGCACCGTGATTGCTTGGGTGTCAGGAGGCAAGAAACCATTAACCGATGAAATGACAGCATTGGACCCTGCGGTGCAACTTCAGGCTCGATGGGAAGGATGGAATGTCTCTACCATAAGCGGGAATCACCAGAGTGCCACTTCCATTGGCAGATTGCAGTTCCCGCCAGTCAAGTTCCTTGGGCGCTGCAGAGCTGTCACAGTAGTACCACAGGAGGGCACTTCGTGTAAGCGAACTACGTAGCTACTACGCGTAGGTAGGTCAATTGTTGGGGGTGGTGGGGGGGGGGGGGGGTGCTGGCCACATGACCCGAAACGAACGGTGGAGCACTGCCCAAAACTCTAAACCCAATGAATAGGCCCTTGGGTCGTCATGGAGAAGAAGTTCGATGTTCGGTTCCAGATTCTGCTGATCCATGTCAACAGGTTAGCTCTCGCCGACGTATTGTGATGGCAACCATCTTAGGATAGCGCGTTTTTCTCTATAGAGAAACCCTATAGGACTGAGTCTTGGTTTTCACTTGGCCCACTTTGCTCAGACTTGCTTTGGTCAGACGTAGTCTAGCATTTTCTTAAAGCCAGTTCGCTAACTCTGGGACGGAGTCTTGCTCTTTTCCTAAGCCGGTGTGGGCTCTTAATGAAGACACGGGACGGAGACTTGGGCCTCCTTACAGGACATGGGATCTTCAAAAAACACTTGGATTGGGGTAATACAATTTAGTTAATGAAGGACCAAGCTGTAGCCTATTTGGAGATGAGGAGGAGACAGCGGCTTTCCTCATTTTCGAGTGCGTGGTGGAACCCATAAGGTGCTCTAGGATCAGTGGACCTGGCAGAGATACTCGCGTGACTGGACCCTGTTGGAGGGGTATTGAACCGTCTATATTGAACTCTTACTGCAGTGAACGCCGAGAGGCAGCACTTCGGGTCGACAGGCCAAGGTTCGAGTGGTGGGGTGGCCTTCAGGAACCACCTTCCATCATATATTATTATCCTCTCAGGTATAAATATAATTTAAAATGCTTATAATTTCCTAAAATTATTTTTTGAAAATTACCCACGGGGTGATAGGGATAACGTGAGTTGTGTCAACGGCCTTTCGTTGGCAACAACCATCTGCCGCGTTGGTATATTGATAATACAGTCATGATATTATATTGACAGCTTACTCTGGATCAGTGCGTGGGCCGTAAGTGATCGCTTCCCGTGTGTTCGAGGAACGAGATTTATCGCTTCGGAGGTTAAGCCGATAGCACGGCCCACCCGCAGTTCATGAACATCAGGGAGGACAAAGTGGCTCATATGGAATATTGATTAAAAATTGAAACTGATTCCATTTAACGGAAACCATTTCGCTGCATTTTACAGGAACGTGAAAGTTGGAGAATGAGAATTTTATGAAATGCCGCTACCGTAAATTGAGTCAACTAGAAGAGCGGGTGACAACTCACACCCACTGGTTCATTTTTGACAAGGAACGTGGGAAAATGTGGTGGGGGATGATGCAACTGTCACCCGGCCGATGCACTAGAGAGCAAAATAGGTAGTTGTAACTGTCACCCAGGCCTGCAGTGAGCGAGGGAAAATTCCCTGTTCACGATCATACTCTTTCCCCTCTTGTCGATTCCCGAGAGCCGAGTGGAGGATTTGAGATCCATACCGACAGAGAGAATGGGATAGTCGTGTATTCATTCATTCCAATTTACAAATGCAATTGTAAATTGACGTGCTGTCGCTTCCACGTGAGGCAATCCTGGTAAGGTGAAAACTGAAAAAAAAAAATTTAATTAAAAGCAATATTTTTAGATTTTGGTACTATTTTGGTAATGCAGGTACCGGAAAATGTAGTCCCTGGGCTTAACCAATGCATACAAGGGCGATGGTAAAGTGAGTTTTACGTTAAGCGTTTCGACCTCTTGGGCCTGACTAACTTTTTCCCAAAATGTCCATGGTCTTCAACGGGATTCGAACCCGCCTCAACAGAATGCAGCGCGAAGTGACTATAGCCCAGTTATAACGCCCAGAACCACCCGGCTATTCCTATACTGTCCTACAAGGGCGATGGTAAAGCAGCGAAATGGCTCCGTTGGCCTTTTGGTCTACAATTTTGCGATCCAGCCGAAGTCGGCGACATCAACTCTCCTCACCCAAAATTTGAATATATTTAATATATTCACGTTATTGAAGAATCAGTCACCTTCAGTCAATTGAGGAGGCAAGGATTCACCAGCCGAGGCCCGAAATCGTGAAGAAGAAAAGGTGGACTGTCCGTCTGATTGAGAAGCATAGAGCCGGCGAAATGACAAGCTTCAAGTTCGTCAACAAACTGTCATTCAAACTTCGGACACATTTCGACAACGAGGAAGCTGAGTGAACTTTTTTTTTAATTTTTTTTTTTTTTTTTTTTTCAACCTCCACGTCAAGGCGATTTTAGGGTTTAGATCTGTTTTGACGATTCTCACAAAGGAAGATTACGAACTACAATTTTTTAAACACACCACCACGAACACTAGTAAAGGCTATGTAATCACAAATATGTAGGTGGGTACCTAGAAGAGCGATCCTCTATAGATACGTGGTGACAGTCCGAAGTCTGCAAGTGGGAAGGAAAATTTGTGGTTTCTGAGGGTTTGTGAGGGAGTTTTATTCGGGGAAAAGGGAGATCCATTTTCGGTTCAAAGCGGGTGTGAGCGGCACCACCGAGAGGTGCCGGTGTGAGTCGCAACTCCGCTTCGAGGTTGGGCGGTCCGTTTTTGACTTACTCGCACGGATCAGATATATACATCTGGTATATCTGATATTTCCAGCATATATGCTGGGAAAACTCAACAACTGAGAGGAAGCATTAAATGCAAATTTTGCTTCGTGTAGCTGAAGGGATTGGGCCTTTAAAGACTACGTTAAGACGCTCGAAGGGTGCTGTAGCATGAATCAAACTTGTCTTTTGGTAAAAACGTGATTTAATCTCAGCACATACTCAACAGCTGGCCGTCACTTGTTTGACATCCTGCAACGATCAGGTGAAACATTCTGCTAACTCCAGGGTCTAAGAAGCAAGGTGCAATCGTTGGAGGTTAAAGAAGATGAGACACGCGAGAAGGCATCTGCAGCAACGTTGTATTGTTCTGAGCGGTAGATGATGTCGTAGGAAAAGGGCGCCAATTCCAGTCGCCACTTCAGTATCGTGGCATTTTTAATTGTTCCATTAAACAGACTTTTGGTCAGTGACGAGCCTAAACCGTCGGCCAATCAGGTAGTGCCTCCACTTCTGAAGTGAGAAAGATCGCGAGAGCCTCCTTTTCATCTGCGGGAAGGCGAAGCTCGCACTTGGAGAGTGTTCGTGAGTGAAAAGCTACTGGCCTCCCTGATTGGGACAGAGTCGCGGCAATCGCAAAATCGGATGCATCCGTTTTAACAGTGAAGGGGATATTTTCATCAACTGCTGAAAGACACGAGTTTGCAATTTCTTCCTTCATCTGATCAAAAGCCGCAACAGCATCCGGGTTCAAAGTGAAACTCAGTGTGCCTGTCAAAAAATTGATCTTCTCCGAAAACTTCGGGATCCACTTTGCATAGTATGAAAGCATGCTTAAGACTTGCTGAATCATGAGGTACTGGGAACTCGAGTAGAGACGTCAATCTGTTGGGGTCAGAGCGCATAGACATTTTCTCGACTATGTAACCAAGAACTTGAATTTGAGTAAGTGAGAATTTACATTTGTCGAGATTTAGGGTAAGGTTATACTTCCTGGCTACCTCCATGAATCGTTTCAAGTTTTGGTCGTGCTCGACTGGTACCTAACGTCGAGATAGGCATAGGACCTACCTAGGATACCTGGTATCCCCAAGGTTTTCAGACTATGAGCTGGTCAAGGGTGCGCTGGAAGCAAGCCACACCATTGGTGACATCAAATGGGATTTGTGTGTATTGAAACAGCTTGCCATCAGCTTCAAATGCGTTATAGTATATTATGGCCTGTCCTCTTCACGAATGGGCAGCTGGTGTTACGCACTTTTTAGGTCTATGGCACTCAAAACGTTGTACTGAGCAACCTTATCAACGAATGATTCAATGTTTGGCAGGGGATAGGCGTCCAACTGGGTGAACTTATTTATGGTTTGTGAGTAATCTACAACTAATCTCTTCTTACTGCCTTGGTTGACTACCTGTGCTCTCCATGGCGAGCGGCTTGGCTCAATCAATCAAGGCTTTTATTTGCAGAGGCCAACATGACACAGCAAACGTCAAACGTCGTGGGCTCAATTATACCCTCCGAGATTAGCCGTTTGACCTCGGATCTGATGAATTTGCAGTGGTCCTCAGAGTAACTTAAGTTGCAACGACGTTTGAGGTCCGGGTGACAGTCGTAAAGCTCCTAACTAGAAGGTAGTTGCAGCAGATCGGGAGTCATATCACAGAGCGGAGATAAGTTTCATCTCCGTGACTGGGGGGTCTTTTAGCAGTGTCACTGGCACTCAAAGAGATTCTAATCAGCTCTCAATCGCCGTCCCGGGCACCATTACCAACCGGGGAGCCATCCCAGCAAAGTATTAGCCTCACAAAAGAGGAGAAGGAACACCGAGGAGACTATTTGCTTTTGTGCGCCGACTCTCAAAAGGGTAACGAGGTGTCTGAGCGTGTAAAAGAGGGAAAGCAGGCTCGCACTTATCGCCGTGAAAGATACCTGAGGGAAAAGCTCATAAGTGGAACGCCAGGATCGGAATAAGTGGGGGCCTTTGAGGGTGGTGCACCCGAGGGAGATCGGAAGGGCATGCAATTGCCCGGGGATGATACATTATGCATTCTGGGAGGCTGTCGATAGGTTGGCAATAGGCTTCCTAAGCTGGTTTCCTGGCTGCATGTCTAACACGGCTTTGACTCTCAATACTAGTCATCAGAGTACATATTACTATTTAATCAGAACCAAATTGTATTGGCGTAAAATCGTCGCTATTACCAACTGGGAGTTGGCTGTTAAAAATATAAAAAAATAATTTGAATTAGTGAATTCCCTACCATACCGCACAACTTCAGAGGAAGCGTCCTTTATAAATCACGGGCCTCGTTCCTCCTCGTCCACCTAATCTCACCAGACTCCTTCCTCTTCCTCTTCATCGCCCTTCTCCTTCCAGTTTCTCCTGCCTTTCTCTCAAACCGGAAAAACTTCTGACGTTACAACATAACGCTAAGAGCCCTCCTACTTATCATCTTCACTAGGAAAACAGCTCATTTCGTTGTTCCACCTCCGCTCTCCTCTCAATCCAGATTTATCTCCACTCTGTTTTTTCAGTCCCCGGGGCATCATCCCCCCCTCGTCTACTCAAGTGTTCCTTCCACATTTTCAGCCTCCATTCTTCTTTTACAAGCATTAATTAGGAGTAAGAGGTTTTCAGAAGTTTTAACGGTTCCCTTAAAGAGCCCAAGAAACGTCAATTGTAAGATAACAATTCACCGTTTAATTTATACCATTCATTATTTACTTTGAGGAAAAATTGAGTTCAAGTTGGGAGAAAATGCCTACGAGGGAAGATTCCATCTTTGAGTGAAAAACGCTGCAAATTTTGCACAAGGGTTCGTTGTGGGACCCCGAAAAATGGATTCTACGTCCAAAGTTTCTCAACAAAGACATCTAACTCGAGCTCCTGGCATCACACAAAAGCTCCATAGATTCCCACGGTGAAATCGGGTGGTTATGGAAACCCCAAAAATGGATTCGACTTTCGAAAATACTTCGAAAACGACACCTAACTCAATCCCATATTCAAAAACCGTCCTCCTCGGATCCGCCTCCTCCTGTGACCCCCCCTTCATTTAGACGCGACGCTGCGCCATCATAATACGTTGTTTGTCATATTATGACGGGGGTGACAACATTTGATCGACCTCAACGTTAAATTTGTCATTAAACTTTCATGACGTGTAGATTTCAAAAATATGTTTTGGAGAAAATACTCGGTTCTCCATCTAGTTGAGTTCAAAGATCCGCTGTCCCTGTATTGCCTTTTCAAATCAGGCGTTTCTGGTATGTTTAAATTTACAGTCCACTTCTCTTTTCTATACCTCGTTTGCCCCTGTCGCCAAACCAACGTTCGATAATCGATATGTCTGTGATGCATTGAAAAAACAGATGAAAGAGGAATAAGTAGACTATAGATTTTACGAGCCTCATCACGAGTCGCCTGTTTGTTTTACCTGAATGCCAGCCGGTGTTTGCGAAGTTCGTTTGCTGTTTGCGGTGCTTCATCGCTATTTACTGTTGCGTTTTATTACTGTGTTGTAATGGGAAGAACTTCGAAAATGAAGCTTCTTTTGAAACAAATCCGAACACAGAACACCAAGAAATGGAACCGACGCCGTGAATTCGAGCGCGGCAACTTTGAAGCGAGATTCCCACGAACAGCTTTTGGTTTATTATTATTGGAATAATACACCGGTCGACGACTCCGATCGGCCTCAAAATTTGACATTATCTGTTTCAAGAGGTCTACATTCTAAATCCGAAATGTCCGTCCGCCGTACTCTGTCCGCCGTCCGGGCCGTTTTGGGCAGTAGCATTTTTTTTTTTTTTTCAATCTGAAATTTTGACAAAATTCTCAGTTTACCATCTAGTTGTGCCCGCAAGGTTTTCAGCCCGATCGCCCAAACCTGTTGGGCGCTATGGAGCTAAAATGGGGCTACGGGAGGGGTTTTTTTAAAAGGCTTTTGGCTGTGGGATCGAGTTAGGTGTCGTTTTCGAAGTATCTTTGGACGTAGAATCCATTTTTGGGGGTCCCGCAACGATCCGATTTCACTGTTGCGATCTATTATAGATCTCATTTGTAGCCCCATGAAAGCCTTATAGGTAATAAGGCTTTCATGGGGCTACAAATGAGATTTTTGATGGATCCCAGGAGGTCAAATATTTTTCAAGTAAAACACACACAAAAATTTGAAAAAATATTTTTTGAAAAAAAAAACAATTTTTTTTTTTGAAAATTTCAAAAATCCAAAAAAAAAATTTAATTATTTTTGTTGACACAGAAATAAATTTCTGCACAAGTAACCTATATCAAAGAATAATACACCCTTGTGTAAAATTTGTAGCTTTTTTTACATGTTTTTCAGTGGATAGGTTGAAATTTCAGCCTAGTCTTAAATAAATTGTATAACTTTGGCCCTATTTGAGATGCTGTGCTGAAATGTGTACCTGGCACTCTCGGATACCTGAACTGCAAAATCTAGTACGCTCATGCTTGCCATTTCATCGGGAAAGCTTAGCCATAATAGAGAACAAACTCGTTATTTCGCACCTCCTAGAAGTATACTTCTGATAATGTAAATTAGAACACGTTCGTACTTTTTGAGTGAGATCTCTAATTCCCACGTCTTGAGAATCGCAAAAAAAAACTTTTAACGAAATCTTCATCACAGGGCTCCTGAGAGGTTTCTGAAGAATTTGAATTGATGATAGGATCGGTATCATCTCTCTACAGAAAAGAAGCGAGCGCATAAAATATAAGTTGGAAGAAAGAGTTTTCTTTCCGTCAGTCACAAACTTGTAGTGTAGTTAAGGTGCGTAACAAGACCGATGGAAGGGGGTGGTTGGAGGAAAAAAAAAAGGGTAAAAAGGAATTGATAATTTACATATCATGGCTGAACTGTTGACGCCTCGTTGGATGGGTCGCTTTCCAGATAAAAGAGGAGCGAAAGGAGCCCTTTTCCAAGTCAAGATACGATCCTTTCGCTCCTATCTCCCCTTTTCCGACCTTTCTCTACCCCTTTTGTCAGCCCTAAAAAGAATTACTTAGAATAATCTACAAACCAAAGTGCGTCGGAGAGGATTCCACCTTCAGACAGTGAAGGAACGCTTTTCCCGAAGAGCGGATTTTTCGGGTTTGGGTCTCTTCTTTCATAGATTTCTTTACAGCTTTACAATTCAAACCAGTCAGTTTTGAATGCCAAAGCTTGAATAAAGAGATTTGGCCGTTCAGTTGCAGTTCACGCGTCATACCTAATTAATTTTTTGCTTGTTGAATGACCTCAGGTATGATTGTAGGGAGAGTCCACGTGCAGACGAACAATTTATGATGGAAAGGGAAATACCTCGTTGAAATTCATGTGCACGTTGGCCGAACTGCATCGCTCGCCCGTTAACGTGATTCCATTGAAAACCCCTTACCTATTGAACGTCGATCCTGTCGAATTGTGGAAGCTGAAAGGGCTCGACGCCGAAATCCAAACTTTGCACTGAATTTGCACGAACCGCCGAACCTCGTTTGTTCGTGACTTTTGAACTTTATGTTGTTTGCCCTGAAATAAAAAAGTCAATGGTTCGGCTGGAAAAAAATTTGTGTCTCTTATTGCCCCACCTTTCCCTATGCACCCATGTCAACACTAAAGCAATATCAGTGGGCCGTATTCAAATCTCAAATGTTATTTATTCTTGCTGCAGTTATTACACATTCTCTCAAATGTTTAACCTTTCTTGCCCAAGCTTTTTGTCTTGCCATAGCTTTTTGTCTTCCCCAAGCTTTTTGTCTTCCCCCCGCTTTTTGTCTTCCCACATCTAGCTTCTCTTGTGATCGTCGGTTGGTCAGCAGCTCCTTCTTGGTCTGGCGTCTCATCCGCCGAGGCCTGAAAGGTTACCAATAATTCAATTATTAATCAACTTTAGGGGCTATACCGTGAACTATTAACAGAGAAGACAATGAAAAAGATGGTGATAGTGATAACACACACACGTTGTGGTAATGATCATAAAAATCAAATCCAAAAATAGTGAACAGCTTGCCATGAAAGTTGGAACTAACGTTGTTCCAAAGTGCCAAATTTTCAAAATACACTCAAAAATCAATGCCTTATTCACTTTTCGGTCTAAAATTCAAATCTAAAATAACTTTTATTGATTTAGGATAAGTAAATGTATTCTATCCTTAACATTTAAACCTCGTGAAAAATTCGATTTGCACGCTGTCAACTGAATATTGAGAGGAACATAACACAGTATTAATCTCTCAAACGACTCACCAAAACAGCAGACACGACTAAAAGAAACAAAGCGAATATAACGAACACTTTCATTGTCGAGGATGATATGAAGCACCACTTTGTGAGGGAGATGTATTTATCGGGAAATCAACATCTGCGCTGAGGGTAAAGCGAAATTAATTTACATTTCATTAGAAAGCGAATTTCAATATTGACAATCTGGTGCCCGGAACGTAATAGACGGAAGACGGAATGGGATGTTTCTATCACGAAGGTGCGTCAGAGTTATTCATGAGCAAGTCGTGATTTGCGTCAGATTTTGTGTTTTGTGTTTACAGTAACAGTTAGTGTTTACAGTAACAGTTAGTGTTTACAACCTATTGTATATTGAATACACATGCGCAGGCATACTGCAGTTTACACATTACATTACTGTTGCAATACTAAGAAATGAAAAGAAATAAATAAATAGAAGCCCCGCTCGTGGTCCAGGTCCTGCCTAAATTCAAATCGCAGGCCACCTTAAAGACATGAAACATTCAATAATTGGAATTCCTCAATTAAGTTATGGCTATAACAATCACGACGGACACGGAACAACATAGATAATTTATGTTATCAATTATTGGCTCAGGATGTCCTGCGACGTTTGTTTTTGCTCATATCCCATTCCAAAAACTGTACAATCTAAGCGTAACATGAATTTTTAGGAACTTTTAGAACTCATCATTCAAGAAGTGTTTGGGAAAAGTATTAAAATTCAAATTTCTTATATCTGCCATCTTTTTCAATTTTAATTCACAATTATAAACCACCAAAGCAGTATTTATTGCTTGTGTTCATGTACTATTATGAACACACCCCACAGGCGGTATTGGCTGTTTTCTTCTCTTTCTTTCTTTCTTCTATTTTGGCGGTTGGTGGTGAAATTGAAATGATTTAGATGATAAACAAGATCACGTATCATCATCAGGCAGGATGCATTAAATAATAATAAATTTCATTTTTTTAAATACATTTTACTGATTGAAATATGACCATAAGAAAGCAAGCATGACTCCAGAACTCCTGCTCCGTCTTCCAGTTCGAAGTTTCCCCAACAGCCCTTAAGATGG
This sequence comes from Pilophorus perplexus, assembly GCA_955831195.1. NCBI lineage: Eukaryota > Metazoa > Arthropoda > Insecta > Hemiptera > Miridae > Pilophorus > Pilophorus perplexus. The sequence goes on from OY037017.1 coordinate 5,169,170, forward strand.
CGAACTGCACGCGGACTCGAGCCCAGCCAAACACTTCGGAGGATGGTTTCTCCCAATTATCCACCAGTAGGTTGCTCTTCTGAGGAACGCGTCAGATTCGCAGCGGAGAGCCCCATAACATGAGCGAACCAATGGTGTGAAAGACCCTCTGAGGCTTTGGCTTCTCGGTCATACATTCTACGTTTGTCGCTCTGGGCGACGTGAGGCCACTCCCGGGAAAGATGAGAGGAAAGGGGAGGGTATACTGAAAAATGCTAAATTCGTTAAAATTGACTTAAGAATGTTTTCTTTGGTTCCTATAGGTTCCTCGCCATCAGAAACCCACAAAACCGCCGCCATTTTTTTAAAAATCATTTTCAGGGGCCCGGCAATTAGCAATAATGTGAAATTTTGGACCCTCACTAAAATGGATATTCCTCCGCTTCCAATCACCCGAATTGATCGTTCTTGGTCTCATTTTGAAGAACAAGATCTAGTCTAAAAATTCACGTGTAGAAATTTTTTTAAAATGAATACTCAATTTTTGGCAGCTGTGCAAAAAAAGACAAAATTTTGAAAATTTTCAAAAAATTGGTACATTTTTTCTAGGGAGGTTAGTTTCTACACGTGAATATTTAGATAATCTATCTAAGAACATGCCGTAAAAATTTCGGCCATGTAAGTTCATTAGAAGCCGAGTTATATCGATTTTTACATGTAAAAACGTGAAAAGTTCGATCACCGAGAAAAACGCTTCCAAAGTTTTGACTTCCGAATTTCACGTTTCTCGGGTGTTTTGATCAATAAAATCGCGTTTCCATAACCCTCTCAAATGGTTCATTCGTGAACTAGTTAGGATAAGATTAAACAATTTTTAATGTGCTTTTACAGGTACCTAATAGATAAGAAGAAACAATAAACACTGATAAAACGTCAGCTGATTGCTTCCTCATCTTCTTCTTCGTCTTCCGAACCGTTTTATTTTTGTTTGTCCACGAACAAGCCAAGGGGAACATAATAACGAAAATAATACAATCCTCAGGTAGGTACAAGAATATTCTTACTCGGGTGAGATGAAATTGAGCGTCCGGCCGGTCAGCGCCCAATCGTGAGCGGCCGGGCGATGGCGTGGGGAGCCTTTCGCAAAATCCAGACGCGACCCCAAATCGAAAAAGAATCATTTTACCGCCACAGAATTCGTTTTCCAGCCTATTATTGATCTCTACTCGTTCTTGAATATTTGTAGGATGGAAAAATGAAATAAAATTGGCATTGAATTTTTGGTCAATTTTTGGTCGATTTCAGTATACCCTCCACTAGGGGACCATTACGGCGAGCCGAAAAATCCGGAAGGTGTAGGCCCTATGGCCAGCTATTGGGATTATCAAGAAACTCTGGCGTCTCACTTTCCCAGACACCGTTTATGTGTATGAATTTATAATTCAAATGGGTGAGCTAAGCGAGGCGGTAGGAAATAACACGTCATTCTATCGCTAACTGCGACGTGCATACATACAGAAGTCAGCAGAATTAGTGATAAAGATTAACAAGTCCACCATATTAATTTGTGATTTTTACTACTACTTACTATTTATTATTATAACTACCTAAACAAGAAAAAATGACTATTTAGGACAGGAACTTTATTTTCGTTGATTCGAAAAAAACCAAGGTTCAGCTGATGAATGGTTCTGCTTCCCTGTACGAAGGAACTCGCAGAGGTTTATATCTACCTTCATGCCGTAAATTAGCAAATCTCACAAACAACCCTCGGGTCAACACCCAGGGAACGAAAACTGGGAATAGTCCCAACCCGTGGACCCCCCGGAGGGATGGAAAAATTGATGGTATCTCAATTATAAGAGAAAAGTGTGATTGCATGAGTCATGCGACCCCTGGTTGAGTGTTCCGACACCGCACCTCCTTCAAGCCCTAAAGCTCTCCTTTCAACCCGACGAAAAAAAAAAAAAACACCCTTCGAAATCGTTTTCAACCCTCGGAAAACCCGGGAAGTGGGGTGAGATTGAAACGAGGCTGCCTCCCCTCCATCAAGACCCTCAGCCAATGAAGATTTATACTCCCAACTTTTCATAAACTCGAAGACATGAAATCGTATTCAACGTGATGTAATCACTTTTCACGAAAATTGGACTGCCGTGTTGAGCACTTCCTATTCATTTTTCAACTTCCCCATTTTTCAAACACGAGCGAGGGGGGAGAAATGCAATTTACGTGCAGCGTGCCGAATCATCCTTTCAATCCGCGAACAATCTCACGATCAGCTTTTTCTCATTTTCGCCCACGAAGATTAATTGAGGATTTACAATAATTGTCAATAACCTCAACGGCGAAAATGAGAAAAAGCTGATTGAAAGATTGTTCACGAACTAATAAAAATACAACTTATCATTGTTGTTTACTAGCACGCTGAAAGGGGACTTTTTTTGGACAGGGGGCCTCGCTTCACTCGCCCATTTGAATAATAGGTCAAGTGACGCGGTATATAAATTTTAAATGAATAAAAACCTCCCGATCTTGGGAATGGAGAGTGAAATTGTCTTCCCACTCACCAGAATATATCCAAAATTAATGTGAAATGAAGTCTTCCAATAAAAAAGTTCCCCAGCGGCAGCCTCTACTATCTTTCAAGGTCCCTGGCTGACCTCACAGACCGCGCAGGGGCCGACCCCTATAAGGTCTAAAAGACATATGGCGTGCCCACGCGCGATCGCGACTAAATTTGCCGATCGTCAAAATGCGTTCTTTCGGGATTTAGTATTAAAATTTTGTATCTCCAGGTAGGATACAGAGAAAAAACAGCGATTTTTTAGGGCTTTTTCAGTCTTTGCACTGAGAGAAAAGATTTTTTTAGTGGCTAGGTTAAATCCGAAATAACCTCGAAAAGAAATTGAAACCACCTAGAATCAATTGATTCAACCTAGAAAAAAATAGGTCCAGGTTAAAGTAACATCGAAAAATATTAATACAACCTAGACCCATATAGAAACAACCTAACCCGTTATTACCCGCCCTCTGACCACAACCTGGAATAAAAAAGTGTCAACCTAGACCAAATGTGAACTTCACATTTGGTCTAGGTTGACATTGTGAAGACCTAGAAAATATATTACCTACCTTTGACTTTTAAGTGGGGTAACCTAGAATTGAATGATTTGACCTTCCATATAATTCCCCTCCATTAAAGTCTCGGTTGTACAACTGAAAACAACCGAGAGATTTAAAAGGCGAGATTGCTACTTTAGGTAACAACCCAGAAGAAAAAGTTAGACTCTCAGTCTCGGTTAAAACTACCGTAGTACTACAAATAGTTTTAGGTTTAAACAACAGTGATTGTAATTCATTCAATAAATTCCAGGTTGTTTCTACAGTACGCTAAGCGGCCGCTGAGAGCGCCACTGTAGGCGGTGGGCGTTAATTCTCGTTGTCTTGGCACCCCTGCTATTTAGCCGGTGGGGTTGAGGCCAAATCTTTGACAAATTCTAATCATCTAATTTCTGTCACTATGTGCAGTCATATTATGACGTCACATTCAAATTTTTGTACTGAGTTGGAAACACAGACAACCCAGAAAGATAGTTGAAGTTGATAGAACCAACCTGCAATGGAAGTGGAGCAAACCTAGAAAGAAAAGGGGACCACCTAGTAATTTATTTGGACCAACCTGAAAAGAATAGGAAGCTACCTAGAAATTTAACTGGAACAACAGGGATAGTAATTGAAACAACCTCGTAAATAAAGGGACACAACCTAGAGAAAAAAGGGTTCTAGGTTAACGTGCCATGGCTGTAAATTGTTCGAGGTGGGGTGAGAACGTTTTTGTTTTAGGGTAAATCAACCGTCTACGAAAGTGAAAAACATTGAATACCAGGGTGAGACAACCAAGTCATTAATGTTTTTAACCTAGACTGTAAATGGATGGAGGCGGCGGCACACACTGTGAACTTAACCTAGAACTAAAGTGTGGGGGTGGCGTATTTTAAATCTTGGTTGTTTGCATTTTTAGGAAGGTAACTTCACCAGTATTTTCAATCTAGGTTAAATTATATTCAACCTAGACTAAATTGTTCCACCCTAGAATGAAAACAAAAAGAATCTAGGTTGGCAGAATTTAACCTAGAAAAAAATCGAAAAATAACCTAGAATAGGCCCTTTTTTTCTCTCAGTGTGCTCAATAGCTTCTGAAGTAGGTAAATGTTCCATCACAAAGATCACTGTTCTCTTAAAAATAAGCTATAACATGGCTCATTTTATATGATAAAATTTACTACAGTTTGATCCCAACCGCCTAATACTTTTTTTATACCAGGTATATTTGATTAGTTTTGGTACCTATTACGGTTGATGGAAGTTTCATTATCAAGCTCTCTTCACATACTGTTTGTAGGTACTGTTGTACTGTTTGTACTACTCTACTTATTTATAAATGAGTAACAGAATTTTCGCAAACGTTGGCATTTTTTGAGTTAAATTGAACCAGTAACTGTTGTAAGTAGTTTAAGGTTTGAGCTAAAGGCTACCTATTTGTGTAGGTACATCGGAATTCACCAAAGTTTCATTCCTCTTTTCCATTAATTTCGTTTTCTGGTCCTTTCTCTCCACCTCTGCCCTGATAAGTAAGTAAGCATAATGGAGAGATCAGGAACTTTCGCTCTAGGCTAATCATCCATTAAAACTTTGAGTTTGTTGAGGGCATACGAAACTAAAATTAACTTTATTACTCAACTGGAAGAAACACTTCTAAGAGGAGTTGAGAGAAACTCAACTTATCCATAGAATCCCGGTTCCGGTTTTAGGAAAAAATAGTACGAAAGTTTGACATTTTAAATGCTCGTATTTGGCGTGTTTCGCTGTGTGGTATGACGCAAATGAGGTCCCTGAGGGACGTAACAATAGCAACTACAGGCAAGGAGTTGGTGAATACCCATTCATTAATTTCGAACACCTTTTATTTCATGAATACAAAAATCGGCGCTTCGTGCCTCGCCGCACAGTGGGGAGAGTCGCGAATTTAGCTCGGCAAAACTATCTTAGCGTGATACTTAATTTTTTGCGCTGATTGCAAGAAAAATATTGAAAAAACGCTGCAAATTTTACACAAGGGTTTATTATTCTTTGATATAGGTTACTTGTACAGAAATTTAATTCTGTCAATAAAAAAAATTTAAAAAAATTTTTTTTTGGATTTTTATATTTCAAAAAAAATTTTTTGAGGCGATTGTTTTTCAAAAATGTGTTTTTTCGAAAATTCTTTAATTTTTACTCGAAAAATATTTAACTTCTTGGGATCCTTCAAAAATCCCATTTTTAGCTCCATGAAAGCCCTATAGATCGCCACAGTGAAATCGGATCGTTCCGGGACCCCAAAAAATGGATTCTACGTCCAAAAATACTTCGAAAACGACACCTGACTCGATCCCATAGCCAAAAGCCTTCAAAAACCACCTTCTGTAGCCCCATTTTAGCCCCAGAGCGCCCCACGGGTTTGGGCGATCGGGCTGAAAACCTTGCGGGCACAACTAGATGGTAAACCGAGTATTTTGTCAAAATTTCAGATTTTTTAAAAAATTCCTACTGCCCAAAACGGCCTGGACGGCGTACGGCGTACGGCGGACGGACATTTCGGATTTTGAATGTAGACCACTTGAAACGGATAATGTCAAATTTTGAGCCCGATCGGAGTCGTCGACCCGCGTCGCGAAAACATAGGTGTATTATTCCAAGAATAATAAACCAAAAATTAAGATTGGAATTAAATTTGATTTCTTGATTTTTTTCAATATTAAACATTATCCATTTTGGTTTATTATTCTTGGAATAATACACCTATGTTTTCGCGACGGGGGTCGACGACTCCGATCGGGCTCAAAATTTGACATTATCCGTTTCAAGTGGTCTACATTCTAAATCCGAAATGTCCGTCCGCCGTTCGCCGTACGCCGTACGCCGTACGCCGTCCGCCGTCCAGGCCGTTTTGGGCAGTAGGAATTTTTTTTTAAATCTGAAATTTCGACAAAATACTTGGTTTACCATCTAGTTGTGCCCGCAAGGTTTTCAGTCCGATCGCCCAAACTCGTGGGGCGCTCTGGGGCTATAATGGGGCTACGGGAGGGGTTTTTTGAAGACTTTTAGCTATGGGATCGAGTTAGGTGTCGTTTTCGAAGTATTTTTGGACGTAGAGTCCATTTTTTGGGGTCCCGGAACGATCCGATTTCACTGGGGGGATCTTTAGGGCTTTCATGGGGCTAAAAATGGGATTTTTGAAGGATCCCAGGATGTTAAATATTTTTCGAGTAAAAAATACGGAATTTTTGAAAAAAAACACATTTGTGAACAAAAAAATCCAAAAAAAATTTTTGAGATAAAAATAAAAAAACAATTTTTTTTTAAATTTTTTCATTGACAGAATTAAGTTTCTGCACAAGTAATGTATATCAAAGAATAATAAACCCTTGTGTAAAATTTGCAGCGTTTTATTATAATATAATTAGTCTTATTACGAGGGGAAATCTGGGAAGGTGGGGGGGGAGGCCTTCTTTGCTCGTACAGGCTCAATAAATGAGAATTATTCTTGAAATTTCCGGGAAAAAAGTTCATAAATAGGTACTTACTATCATTCGGGCAAAAACGGCCAGCTTATTTTATTTATGATACATATTTGTTTACCGAACTGGTTGCCATACATAGAAAAAAAGGTTTCAAACATGAGATGACATTAGATGCCTCATGAGTTTCTGGCTAATATTGACGTTTTGGCCAATCATTTATTTTATCACATTATATTACAGGAACGTGGGAATCGAGGGGGTCGGAAAAATAATCACACAGGTCTCATTGTGATCAGCGAGTTCTGGGGGTGGATATAGGCTATCACCTCCGTCGTCGACGATTCGTCCGATCCCGACGACATAGTTTGGTCGTTAGATACCTAGTGTGTCAAGTTACGAATCATTAGTTACGGTTTTGGTTTCGAAGTAACAGAAAGGTTGCGCTCATCTATTCAATTCAATTGGTGGCTTTTTAAAATTATTTTGTACAAATAAATTCGTTAACGATCACTTTTTTCGACGCTTATTCTATACGACCCTTATGTCTACTTATAATAAAAACAATCAGAAGGATGAGGGACTTATGTGATTATAAAATGTGGGGAATTTTAGACAAACGGCCCACCTTGTAGTATTAGGCTCTCTTACCACATTCCGAAAAATCTTTACTGGCCTGCCTCCAACTTCACGTTCAGGACAGGAGTCCACCGAACTCGTCTCCAAATGTGAATTCACCCTCCATCCAAACACTTGGCATAACGTTTATACAACTTCGACTTACTACTATCGGCTTCTCTCTTTTTCTGAATGAGTGTGACAGAAATCTCTTGTTGATTGCGTCAATTGCAAGGGATATTGATTCCTGTTTCATGTGAGGATACATCTCCCCTAATTCCTGCTGTAGTTTACACTCAGTTTTGCAAAGTATTTCACGCAGCTTCACTTATATATATATATTACGAAATCACAAATTTTTTCCATTGCTGATTCACAAGAGATCGTCGAAGGTAACCAAAACTGCCCAAAACGGCTCGGAAGGCGGAGTGACATTTCGTTTTTGGAATCTCGACCTCCTGAAACGCGAATAATGTCAAATGTTGAAGCCGATCAGATTTTTCCACTCATGTCGAATAATTAACCAAAACGGATTCCATTGTCACTATCTACTGTTAATATGCCGATAGGTACCTACTTGTGCACAAGTTCAACTATAGTTGTCCCCGTTTGACCCCCATAGCCTCCTCTGTTCTTATTAACCCTGAACCGTTTTTTCAAGATATTACCAAGTTGACCTGATAACGTGAGTTTATTGATCCTCTGTTGGGTTCAAAGTAATTTCAGTTTCATGGAATCGGTTGGCCTAAGTTTCGCTAATTGCGGTCTGCGCGTAGGGATTTGGTTAGAGCCATTAGCCAGAGTCGAAGGATTCCCCAGGCTAAGACGTTCTGAACCCACTCTGGGTACATCATGAAGGGAAGTGCGCCTTAAAACTCCTCCGGTTTCAAACCGGGCGGGGAGTAGGACCTTAACCCTATTATCAAGGAAATGGAAGGTGGGTGTTAGCGAAAGGCAGGGTGATAAGGTAATCCGTGGATGGTAAGGTTTTAAGTGAAGTCGGGTTTTAGCGAGGGGTGCCGGCAACGGAGTGCTCGGTCTCAGGGTCCACCTTACACAGATTAGCTTTCCCGGGGACCCTATCCCTTCCCTGTGTCAACTTGTTGGAATGGGGTTTGGTTTGAAGGGGGTTGCAATTGGGGACGTAGGGCGGGGTTCTGCTGATTACCGGATGACCGAGTGCACGGTCTAATATGCTTCTGCCAACATCCCCTCCTCAATCCTGCCCTGCCATAATCCTCCTCCTACCATACATCCCTTCACTATCCTATTCGCGCCAAACATTACCTATGCATACCTAACTAAGGATGCAACCGCGCCAGCGTGATATCAATAATTGGCAAGGCACCACCCGGATTTTACCAATTTATCGAACCTAAAATATTGTTATGAATCATAACTTATGATAGATATCACTTGAACAGGTGGAACTCTTTTATTGAAGTGTCTTATTCTAATATCGTTTTTTGGTTTATTATTCTTGGAATAATACACCTATGGTTTCGCGACGCGGGTCGACGACTACGATCGGCCTCAAAATTTGACATTATCCGTTTCAAGAGGTCTACATTCAAAATCCGAAATGTCCGTACGCCGTCCGCCGTCCGGGCCGTTTTGGGCAGTAGGAATTTTTTTTTAAATCTGAAATTTTGACAAAATACTTGGTTTACCATCTAGTTGTGCCCGCAAGGTTTTCAGCCCGATCGCCCAAACCCGTGGGGCGCTATGGGGCTACAAAAGGGGGTTTTTGAAGGGTTTCGGCTATGGGATCGAGTCAGGTGTCGTTTTCGAAGTATTTTTGGACGTAGAATCCATTTTTTGGGGTCCCGCAGCGATCCGATTTCACTGTTTCGATCTATAGGGCTTTCATGGGGCTAAAAATGGGATTTTTGAAGGATCCCAGGAGGTTAATTATTTTTCGAGTAAAGAATAAAGAATTTTTGAAAAAACAATGTTTTGAAAAAAAAAAAAAAACGCTGCAAATTTTACACAAGGGTTTATTATTCTGTGATATAGGTTACTTGTACAGACATTGAATTCTGTCGAAAAAAAAATTTAAAAAATTTTTTTTTTGGATTTTTATATTTCAAAAAAAATTTTTTGGGGGGGATTTTTTTTTCAAAAATGTGTTTTTTCAAAAATTCTTTAATTTTTACTCGAAAAATATTTAACGGACGGACATTTCGGATTTTGAATGTAGACCTCTTGAAACGGATAATGTCAAATTTTGAGGCCGATCGGAGTCGTCGACCCGTGTCGCGAAAACATAGGTGTATTATTCCAAGAATAATAAACCAAAATCCAAAAATAAATTTTTTGAAAAAAAAAAATCCAAAAATTGTTTTTTCCCCAACATTTTGGTTTATTATTCTTGGAATAATACACCTATGTTTTCGCGACACGGGTCGACGACTCCGATCGGCCTCAAAATTTGACATTATCCGTTTCAAGAGGTCTACATTCAAAATCCGAAATGTCCGTACGGCCCGGACGCCGTACGCCGTACGCCGTCCGGGCCGTTTTGGGCAGTAGGAATTTTTTTAAAAACCTGAAATTTTGGCAAAATACTTGGTTTACCATTTAGTTGTGCCCGCAAGGTTTTCAGTCCGATCGCCCAAACCCGTGGGGCGCTATGGGGCTAAAATGGGACTACAGGAGGGGTGTTTTGAAGGCTTTTAGCTATGGGATCGAGTTAGGTATCGTTTTCGAAGTATTTTTGGACGTAGAATCCATTTTTGGGGGTCCCGGAACGATCCGATTTCACTGTGGCGTTCTATAGGGCTTTCATGGGGCTAAAAATGGGATTTTTGAAGGATCCCAAGAAGTTAAATATTTTTCGAGTAAAAATTAAAGAATTTTTGAAAAAACACATTTTAGAAGAAAAAAATCCCCCCAAAAAATTTTTTTTGAAATATAAAAATCCAAAAAAAAATTTTTTTAAATTTTTTTCATTGACAGAATTAAATGTCTGTACAAGTAACCTATATCACAGAATAATAAACTCTTGTGTAAAATTTGCAGCGTTTTTCTTTTGTCACAGAAATAATTTTTGCGAAACTAACCTATATCAATATCAAAGAATAATAAACCCTTGTGTAAAATTTGCAGCGTTTTTCAATATCGTTCGTTTTCCGAACAAAATATCGTCTTTATTTATCTGCAACTTTGGAAAGGGGGTTACACTTCAATTAGAGGTGCTTCTGGGCTAGTTTCTGTTGAGGTCGAGTTAGACGTAGGTATGTAGCATGGCTGTGAGATTTGAAGACTTTTACCAATTTCTAAATCCTTACAAATGAATTTCACTTTTTGTCGTAGTATAACGTCGAAATAAAATTCCATTGGACCAACATAAGAAGTCCATAACCCATATATGGACCCCCCCATATGTGGGTTATGGACTTCTTATGTTGGTCCATAAAATATCATGTTGTATACATCAAATGTTAGGAGGCAGGGTGCTTTGCGCCAACGACTACTGAACGAGTGCGAGCTCTGCACTGCGAGGTACCTGAGAAAGAAGTTCCTTCATCCTTCGCCAGTGAACTAGCCGAAGTCTTGCTCAAAGAGGGCATCCCTTTCTTAAGTTAGACAAGGATTCACATTTGAGGAAATTCTTTGAGAAGCACTGGGAATCAGAGACCATTCCGTGCATCACATCTCTGAGAACCAAGGTTGCACCAGCCCAGCATCTTCGGGTAAGTGTGTTGAATTATGTCAGCTGGGCATTCATTGGTACATTCATTGTACCTCCTGAACCTCAGAAATAGTGTTGCATAATGTGATTTTCTCAACAGGTGTTGAAGACTATTGGCTACAGAAGGGAGTTGGTGATTCTCTGATTTGGTGCAGCGTGAATGCGACCGTCGATCGGCTAGGAAGCAACGTGGTAAACGTCGTGGTAGGAAAGTTGGATGGCAAGCCATCCATAGGGCGCCTCATTCACGTAACCATTGTTGAGAAGACGAATGGATCGATGATTTTGCAGTGCGTCAGTAAACGAACAAAAATATACTTGCACCTATTCCTTTCACGTGAACTGTAGTACATAGTGGCTACCTATCTATATAGTTCAGGAACTGCCTGAAATTGAACCACTTTCCAATAATTTCCATGATTGTTTCGATTCCAGGAATTCTTTGGCACGATGCTTCAGGAACTAAGGAGAGGCTGAGGTTATTTTTAACTGACAGCGCGGCTTATTAGGGTGCAAACTGCATCCTCCAGCCAATTCTCATGAACCAAAAACCAGCGCCAACATCCCTTCAGCACGTTGTGTCCTGCCAATGTAAGACAGGTTGCAGCAGGGCATGTACGTGCATGAAGGCAGGGCTCAAATGTTCACCAATTTGTAAAAATAGGTGTGAACTGCGAGAATGGGGTGATGGTAGGCCCGTAAGACGACGAAGACGACGACCAGTCCCTGACGACCCCGATCAGGGCAATTAAGACGAGGACGTGGAAGACTCCGCCGTCTTGATACAACCCGAGGTCCTCAGAACAGTTCCAAGCCCCTCTGAATTGGAGGTCGAACCAGGTCCCTCCAAAATGCCAAGGAGGCGGCTGCCACGTTAGGCATTATATTCGTTTTTTTTTTAATTTTTTTTTTTTTACATTTAATAAAGTATCTGCATTTTTTGCAATGAGCGTTTCAATAAGAATTCACCTAAGACCTAATAATCTGTTAACTTCGCTCTTGGTTCCCACAAAGTACAAATTAACAGAATTTTTCTCCTAATTATTGATCGTCATTGACTCTGAGCATCATACAAGCACGTCTACTACGTTCTAATAACACTTTGGATGAGTTAGAAAGAAGCAACAAGGAGATAATAGCTAGATTTTGTAAGTTTTCCAGAAGTTGGAGAAAATTGTCAATTTTTGATGAGCTCTAGCTCGTTTGCTATCAGAGTTAAAAAAGACTTTAGGTAGTGAAAACTGTAGAGAATTTAAAGCTCTTTAACACAGTATACGGTAAAAACATCGATAGGATTATTCGTTCCTGAGATATATTAAAAAAACCGAATAAAGGTCCGAAAATTTCGTGGTTTTTGGGCTGCCCACAGTTTTCCCATCAAATATTTTGGTGGGAACCACAGATTAGTACTCTTATTAGGACCCCAATGGACCATTTAAGACAATAAAATCAAATAGCATATTTGATGTTTGGTCCAAAGTACGATTTGCTTGGGCTATAATATAGCCCAGCATAATATGCATAACATAATATGTTATGCATATTAAATAATATAAGCTATATTATATAGCATATAAGATAATATTATTACCTATACAGCATATAACATAATATTATGTTAGTATGTTTATTATAACATAATATTATTATATTATAACATTATTATAACATAATATTATATATATTATTATATTATAACATTATTATAACATAATATTATATTTGATGTTTGGTCCAAAGTACGATTTGCTTGGGCTATAATATAGCCCAGCATAATATGCATAACATAATATGTTATGCATATTAAATAATATAAGCTATATTATATAGCATATAAGATAATATTATTACCTATACAGCATATAACATAATATTATGTTAGTATGTTTATTATAACATAATATTATTATAATATGTTATAATATGTTATAACATATTATGCTGTTGGCTGGCAATCACTTGAAGGCCAGCTGTCCCTTGGTTGTGCACCTGACCTGCTTCAGCCACGGACTTCATCGGGTTGCAGAAGCTGATTAACGTCACACTCTTTTGGGTAAAACGTCATGAAATCAGCCAATTTTATGAAATAAGCGTCATGAAACAGAGAAATAAAAGTCATGAAATAAAGGTCATGAAATGGAAAAATAAGTCATAAACGCGGCGTCTCTGGTTATGATAGATGTCACTTGAACAGGTGGAACTATTTTGGAATATTCTTCTTGTCTCGTAGACGTTCTTCTCGTCTCCTGACTCGACTGAAGGCCAAAGTGAGTTCAAACAACAGTTGAAGGCAAAACAAAGCTCATCAAGATGGTTCATGAAATGTTACGTTTTCCGACAGTGTGATAACCCTTTCACTCCTTATCGTCGATTCACATGTTTTTTCAAGTTTCAACAAGAAAGTGCCTGTGCTCCGAGTCATAATAATAATATTATTATGGTACAATCGCAAACTAACGGGTAGTTTTGATTTTGGTGCATTTTGAAATGTTGTTAGGGTTCCTATCAGGAGCAAGTACCCAACTCGCAGCTTAAAAAATCGTGGGAACTTTGTGAGCAATTCGAAAAAAATGACGAGTATCTACACTGCATGCAGATACATCTGTACATGGATATGTCGTATGATATATAGTTGTTGTTAGACGGGAATTTGATAACTACGAGAAACTAACAAGCGTTGTTGCTATGAAAAATTAAGTTGACGGGTTGCCATGGGTGTAACCAATAAAAAACGTTGCATTTTTTGTGTGTCGCAAAATTTTGCAAGACCCCAGAACTAAGACATATCCATGTCAAAACTGTTTTAGTTTTTTTGATTAGGTATATCTCCTTCCTAAGCGTTTTTTACGAATTTTTTATTCCGACCTATTTTAAAGTAGGTATAGAATAGTCCTAGATAAAATTGTCAAGAATTTGAGCACTACGCGAGCTCTTTACGACGTATGTACGGCTGTCAAGAAACAGCCTTTTGAAAATAGGCGATTTTTCTAAAATAGTTAAATTTTAAGTTATGGTTACTTTCAGACCCTAATTGCGGCCAAAATCCTTATTATACGAGGATATTTATTTCAAATGAAGTTGTCGTTAATCTAATTAGCTTTCATTTGAGCACTGGTAGAACTCTTTACGTCAAATAGGAACCGAGAAAACGAATTTACACCAAAACACAAACGTGGTGGGCCACGTCACGACCAGAGGAAACTGCACCTGCATTCCCTCCCCTTTCATACACAGGTTGTTGTGGACTACAACAAACGGCGGCGTGTTGAAAGACTCGTGATTCAATGCTCCGCCAAACATACCACAATCCAAACATTGATTTAGATACATAACAACACGCAATCATGCATCTGTAATGAGTTTTGTCGCCTCAAAACAATTTTAGACGCATAGAGACCAATAAGATTTCCGTGGCTCACCTCTCCGTTCAAAGAAACACAAAGTGCGGCCACAAACGGCGATTTTTGGTTTATTATTCTTGGAATAATACACCTATGTTTTCGCGACGGGGGTCGACGACTCCGATCGGCGTCAAAATTTGACATTATCCGTTTCAAGAGGTCTACATTCTAAATCCGAAATGTCCGTCCGCCGTCCAGGCCGTTTTGGGCAGTAGGAATTTTTTTTTAATCTGAAATTTTGACAAAATACTTGGTTTACCATCTAGTTGTGCCCGCAAGGTTTTCAGTCCGATCGCCCAAACCCGTGGGGCGCTATGGGGCTAAAATGGGGCAATGGGAGGGGTTTTTTGAAGGCTTTTAGCTATGGGATCGAGTTAGGTGTCGTTTTCCAAGTATTTTTGGACGTAGAATCCATTTTCGGGGGTCCCGGAACGATCCGATTTCTCTGTGGCGATCTATAGGGCTTTCATGGGGCTAAAAATGGGATTTTTGAAGGATCCCAAGAGGTTAAATATTTTTCGATTAAAAAATAAAGAATTTTTGAAAAAACAATTTTTTGAAACAAAAATCCAAAAAAAATTGTTTTCCAAAATGTTTTCCATTGACACAGAAATAATGTTTGCAGAAGTAACCTATATCAAAGAATAATAAACCCTTGTGTAAAATTTGTAGCGTTTTTCGAAGAGCTTCGATCGAAAATAAAGTTTTGGATGGTGGTAAGTAATGACTAAATTTACAACCTTATTGAAATTCGGAAACGTACTTTTGACTTCTCGGTTGAAGAGCAGTATCCAGGATTGATAGTTTTTCGAAGATGAGTAAGTAGTACCTACTAGTACAAGTGATTGATGAGTACATGAACAACGTGAAAGACGTTTCGGCACAAAATTAATGAATTTTTTCCCTTTTTGACTTCCAACAACATGGTACAGGATGATTTAACCCAAAATTCGGGTGAATTTTCATTCCTAATTGGCCAAAATTTATTTATAATAAACAACGCTGCTGATTTTAAATAAGAGTTTAATATTCTTTGATATAGGTTACTTGTATGAAAATTAAATCAAATCAATGAAAAAAATGTTATTCCAAAAAAAATTTATCTCAAAACTTTTTTTGTCAATTTTTTTCTCATTCGGAAAATATTTAATCTTCTGGGATCCTTTAAAAACGCTGCAAATTTTACACATGGATTTATTACTCTTTGATAAAAGTTACTTGTGCAGAAATTTAATTCTGTCAATGAAAAAAATTTAAATTTTTTTTTTTGATTTTTATATTTAAAAATATTTTTTAATTTTTTTTTTTTTTTTTTTTGCTTGAAAAATATTTGAACTCCTTGGATCCATTATAAATAGTTGACTAAGATTGGTGGTGGTGGAAACTTGGAAACCTCCATCTTGTATTCATTCCGGTTCCTGATTCAGCTGTAGGTACCTATTACGACGTTGAGTGCCATTACACCATGAGTATAGTGTTTATTATTATTTGATACGTCCTATCAAGCTCGTCAAGGATATTATTAAGTTGGTCAGCAGCTGCTATAGCGATAATATATTATCGCGTTTTTCGGGAAACCATGTATTTTTAATTGCGTAAACGTTGTAGGTAGGTAAGTCAAACAATGACAGTAGATTATGCGGGAGGTGAAATCCCTTCCTTCATTACTTCGCTTAATTCAACTTTTACTAAATTGACAGACAAACGGTGTTCGTCGGAGTTGTTTGGGTACACCGTGTAGAGCGTACTTACACAACTCAAGTGAATGAGTGTAGGTTGAGTTGAATAGGATTAAAACTTTTGAGGGGCGCAGGTGTGGGCGAGTAAACATCAGCCTTGAGCGAAATAAGCGCCCAAAAGAATAAATTTACCCGCCCGGTAGACGGTTTAATGGGAACACGGAATATTCACGGTCCGGTGTTTTAGAGGTAAAAGGCGCATTATGAACGTGCAACTATTACGAGGGACAGTCCACTAGCTCCGCCCTAACAACTCAGTTTTATTGTTCAAATTGACAAACCACCGACTAGAACTCATTCGTCGTATTCATTGTAGTATCGCCGAGAAGGCCGCAAAATTCACGAGGGAATACAACAGCGCTTAGGTTGAGAACGTAGTGGGAACCGACTGTTTGGGAGACTGTAATTTCCGGCGAATGTATTTCACAGAGTAATATGAAGATGAATGGTGCGTAGAGTACAGGGTTGTATTGATTGGCCCCAGAAGGGAGGGAATAAGGTGAAACCGAGTCTGAGAACATCAGTCCACACGGGGATTGGAAAGTAGCTCGGGTAACTGAGTAGGGTACGTGTGAGAAGGGTCAGGAGCAGGTGGGAGCAGGTTACAATCATTAGAGGGAGATATATATTCACATTTCAGTTCTGTATGGAAACTAAGTAAATGTAAAAGCATTAAAAACAGTAAATTTTTTAATTGTTGAACGGAGGAAGACAGCTTAAGTGGAGGCGAGTGGGTCTCTCTATGTGGGGAATCCTACATGGGTTCAAAGCTCTGCAGACATGCATCGATAAAACGCTCCCGCTATGTACAGTCGCCAGGCGCGAGGCGTCGCCAGACGACGACAAAAGGCCAACACCGAAGGCGGGAAGAACATGAGTTCCACCCTCTGGCGGCTGTTGGGAAAGGCTTGCAAGCTGGATAACGGAGGACACAACTTTAAAAGCGACGCTATCCAACAGGGATGTCGTGAGAAGAGCATAGGTGCCTGTAGCCGCATGGGCCAAACTCTATAGTTAAATTCATCAGACCGCCGCAAGTGGTCCCAATACGAGCCACAGGAAGCGCCGCTGTCGACTGCGAGATTGGGCGGTCCTGCTTCTCCCGCGAACGGCTTTACTGCCGTTTTAGGCTTCAATGGCCGTCATTTCATTATTATGAATACAAGCAAAGCATTTTCGGGTGGTCGAGGACCGGGCATTCTTAACGACACTTCGATTGGGGACACCAGGTCAGCCGGACCAATTATTTCGCGCGGGACCTTTGCCCAGGCCACTATTGATGACAATTGCTCGGAGATTGGACCTTCGTAAGACTGACTCCAATGACGACAATTCGTTCATGGAAGCCAGCCCACTGATTCCAAGTAATACTGACGGCTTAGGGCGAACTGATGTCAATGTTGACACTTCAACTTTGATTACAGAATCCCCTCAGCTCCCTTTCAAGGATCACCGCATACCAGGTCAACACGACAGTTTCGTGCCAACCTGGGAATACGGATTCTCCAATTATGCATCGACCCCTCCTTCCAAATCGAGACACTACGAAGTCTTCGTGTTTTGCATTGGACAGGGATATCCATGTACTCCCCTCCTCTTCCTCCAAAGAAACCGGCGGCATAATCCTAGATACGACTAAAGTAGGGTTGCCATGTCGATTTTTGCGAATAAAGGACATCCAAATCCAATTCAAATGAAAGGACAAAAAAGGAAACCGGATTACCACATGTAAAAAATGAGGACAAAAAAAAGAACGTTTCAATCGTCTGCCTCCGGAGGCCATGCAAACAAAATTACCTACATAGAGTTTACCAAAACACAGTGTTGGACGATTTCTTTGCATCAGGAATTGAGTAAAGTTCTGTACATAACATGATCCAATAGAACGCTTTATTAGATCCGCTGATACTGTTAATAAATAATAATAATTTGCTCATAATAATTGGACAAAGAGAGCTGGTCGTTAGGTAGGGGTAGGTTGAAATCGCTGCGACCGATATGCGCCCCACGACTCACCTATTGGGCCCCGTCCCACACTTGGAAAAACATTTTTTTTAGAATTCTTTATGAACCGAAATGGGTCCTTCACTCAAATAAAAATAATCAAAGAGTGAATGTAATTGCGGCGCGAATTGAGCATCTTCTCTGACGTAAACATCATGCATGGAATAATTCATGCAATTATTGCGAAATGCATCTGCCTTGCGAATGTCTGGCTTTACAGGCATCAAATCTTCCTACAAAAGTTGCTCCATGTTGCGTATCTGAGCTCCGGTAGATCCGAATTTCTAAAGAATTCTTTTACTAAAGTAAGTTATCTAAACACAAGTAGAAGGGGTCTGAAGCCAGTTTGGAGAGCGGGGGAGGGGGGGTGGCCTCCTAGGTGAATAACTGGAATCTGAGGCCCATTTCGGTCTCACCCAAACGCCTTGTCAAATTCGTTAGCCCCATTTTGGTCCTCAGTGGCAAAAAAAAAAAAGAGTCGGGGCCCCATTTCGTCTGCATGCCTCATTCACAGGGCCCATTTCGGAAACTACGGTTAAAATGAGCAGGTGATTTTTTTTTTTTAATTTTTTTTTGAAGGACACGTGGTCAAAAATAGAAAAGGACCCTCTGAAAAAAAGGACGTATGGCAACCCTACGCTAGAGGCATTCCGCCAAACATCCAACACAATTATAGATGAACCTAGAAATAAATTCCCTTCGCAAAATGTCATTTTGTGCATAATATACATTGGTGTGTATATTATACATTGGTAAACCCCCAACATCGGTTATGCAGGGTGCCCTACATTGCTCAACCTGGTGGATGATGGTAAACTTGAAGAAACCATGCATTAGCACATTCTGCGCACATTCACATGTGTCCTCCCATTAAGCTGATAGCTAGATTAGCATGACATGTCATGTTGCTCGTTTCTGATTGGGGAGAGAAGCAATCAAGTACGCAGGGTTCGCCAGAATCAGACCCCAAGGGACTGCACCTGTGGTTGCGGCCAGGTTAGCCTTCCCTGAGCCCACACTCAAATGGTCGAGGGTTGCCTGTTGGTCTGTTGTGCTGCCACTTCGAGTTTAAGCTTGTTCGGCGATCATTGTATTTCACTGGTGAAGTGCAGATACGATACAGTTGCCGCCAAAGCCTCGTTGCTGCCCCCATTTCCTTTCCATGCGAGATAGATTACTATAGGATCTTTAGAAGTTCCTGGGGTCCCCCAGCCCATCCCGTGACTTTCGTCCAAGCGAGCAGACAAAGGATGACCAGGAGTTACTCCTGTAACTCCTTGGCTCCCCCATTTCAGCCAAAATAATTCGATCAGATATAATGAAGATTCCTTCCGTTAGATGTCTCGTAATCATACTACGGCGTTTAAGACGAGGTATGAATGAAACCGACCAATTTGCTGTCTATTGTGACGTGCAGGGAAGGGCGAGATCCTCGCAATCTCGCGGGCAGCTGGCAAAACCGCTCTGTAAGGGGAAACTATCCACAGGATGAAACCCGTTTTGATCGCCTGCACCACTAACGCCATTCTCGTTTCACGCCGATCGATGGAATCTCGATAAATGTCTCACGGTATTTCTCATCTTTATTTCCCCGGTAAAAAAATAAACTACTGATGGCAGATTTTATGATAACTCTCCCAGACGTTCCAACTTGTGGGGAAAAAACCCCGGGGGTCGTAAATAATGGGAATAATAAAACTGGCGTGTCGGCAGTTCATGCGAACGGTCAGTGTGAGCTTCAGATAAGGTAAACGATCAAAGTGGGGAGGGGGTTACTTAAATAGGTGAACGGTCGTGCTAAAGTGGGAGGATAGATCGAAACCGTAGATTCAATTTTATGAATGCGAACCTAGTAATCATAAAATGGAACGATCAGTATCGAATTCACACCCAAATACGTCCTCCAACCGAGCTCACGTTTATCATTCTCTGAACCAAAATACCTATACTAGTGCCCATTTCGGAAGAACGTTTTACCTGAGAGCCCCAAACCCCTTCCCTGCCATTAGGCGGCAACGTCGCGCAACTCGAATTCGGACCCACTTATCCCCTCATTTTCCTCTCATTACCAGGCACTTCATATTCCCCTCTTGCCCTACACTGTTCTTGTTGGACTAAGTCGAAACCTATTGTTTTTGTGAATTTCGAAATGTGCTCGTTTTTCTGAAAAAAAAAACGAGTATAAATGTCATTTAGATCGGTACAGTAATACCTACCTAAGCAAGCAAATTCAGCAAGCTCAACAAATCCGTTGAAAATTGAAGGAAAACTCATGCGTATAATATAATATGATGTGTTGTTGGTTTCATTCGAGAAATAGAACCTATCTGATAGAATAAATGTGCCAATACAAGTTATGCCATGATGGTTGTTGAATTTTTTCTCAAACCGCCAATGTTGTTAGATATGTAATGTACTCGTTAAATTGGGTTCTTCGCCAATGATGGTGACTTCGAGATTATAATGGTCTAAGCCGTTTTTCCATAACTGCTGCAGAAATAGCTCACCACAATTCGTCCCTTTCACTTCAGGATCGTCCCACCCCTCCCTTTACTCGTTTAGGTGGAAATGTATTGTGTGCTGCAGTAATAAAAGGTCATTATTTTTATAATGTAAGGACAACGCTCAGACAGCTCTCAAAATTATTATTCCTCACCAAGTTCATAGTTCAGTTGCGTTATTATCCGTTATACGTATAGCTACAAAAAAATTTATTGTTATAAAATGACTGTGCGGTTGGATTTTACTTCTTTCACTTTTTTTTTTTTTTTTTAACAAATCTGTGTTGTTGATAACTGAAATACTATATTTATTTACTTAAAATAATCGTATACTTGTCGGATTTACCCTCGTTTTGCTCGTTTTTTAATGAACATCATGATTGCAGAGATGAAATGATCGAAATAATTAATGACTTTAAATTTAGATTGCTTAAGAGGAGTACTATTGCACCATAATGAGGGTCCCATCCGCCACGGATTATTACCTAAGAGGAGCTCTCGTTCGGCCGGGGCGCTGCGGTGTTGCCGGGCCCGGGTTTGAGCTCTCAGGTAAAACGTTCTTCCGAAATGGGCACTAGTATAATGTGTGGATTCGTCTAATACCTATTTCATCAATTCGTCTCAAGACGATTTTGACAAAATTTAATGCCACTGGGAGTGAAAGAAGAACTCATCCTTATGACTCATAAGGATGAGTTCTTCTTTCACTTATCAATGATAATCACCTTTCGGAAGGGAATGGCAACCCACCGAAAGTATTCTGCCTATAAAACCTCTCAAATTTGCCGTTCGGAACTGCAATTGCAACACGCTCAACAGCAGTTAGTAACGAGAGGTCGCCTACGCCCATTCACGGGTATGGCGCCCAAAGAAGAAGAAGAAGAAGGGAGTGAAAGTTATAACGAAATGCATGATTGATTTTTTAATCCTACGCCGGACGGAGGCCTTAACGCCATCTCCTTCCTAGCAGCCCAATATGCACCACGTTTCCTTCTCCAAACGGAGTTCTCGTCATCGTGTCGGGGTCGTAAGATTGTTGGGCACTGGTCCAAGTGCCTGGCGTCCACCGGTGCATTGGTATTGCAAAGGGGGGCATGTCGGTGATGGAGCAACGTCGATTCTGTGGAGATGATGAAGGAAATCATGTCCAGTTGTCAACCAGAAGTTGGCAACGAAGTCCCGACGGGGCAGGTTTCCAGGAATGGGTTGAGTGATAAGACATTCCCATTGCTTTCCTAAGGCCACGTTTCGGTGTCGTTCCAGTCGGGTTTGGTTGACCTTTATTTCAGCCTCGTTCGTGCCTGCCTGCCTGTGGGTCATGGATCGTCAGTGGGTGGCATATTACTTCCTCTCTTGGCAAGTTCGTCGGCCTTTTCGTTACCCATCACTCCACAATGCAAGGCTACCCACTGTAGGACCACTCGCCATCCCTTCAAGATCAACGCCCCCAGGACTCTCCTAGCGCTGAGTGTGTGGTGTACCTCAGGGACATCAGGGGAACAGAGCGCGAGGATCGCTGACTGGGAGTCGACAACAAAGACGACGTTAGTCGGGTCACGAGGCAGCAGCAGCCTCAGATACAGCACGGACCTCCGCGTCATAGTTTGTGGACATATGGCACAAGGCGAAACCACCCTCAAACAAACCCGGGGAATAGTAACCTCCACCTTTCTTCCTCTGGGCTCAACCATCGGTGTAGGTCATGGACCCTATATTTGGAGCCAGTGGTCCAACGGGTAGAGCTCAGCGAGTCAGTTCCTCCCGAGAAGTTGTCCTTCCTTGTTGTCAGGCCTATGGAGAGGTCGACCTCCGGCACAGGCATGAAAATGTCATACTAAACTTAAAAAAAAAATCCCCGAGAGTCCTCTCAACGTACGTGAACATGGCCAACACCAACCAGCAGCATACTAACTTACTATTAATTTTTTTAAGACGGAAATCGATTCATCTAAAAAATCGGAACACACACATCAATTAAAAAAATCGGGAAATCGATTCCCATCCCTACCTACTGGCTGCTGGTGTCGCGGACGTCGTCATTCGTCCTCTCAAGGCGGTTGGGAAATCGTTCAGACGGTAGCACTCGTGGCTCCCCATTGCCTCGTCCCCCTGGGTATTTGTATTGGTGACCTTGCTTCTCACGCGGTCACCTCGTCCAATTATTAACCGCACGACGTTGTCGCTGAACGATGGAAACGGTAGTACCCATCACCAGACGGTCAAAATCACCGTGTTGCTTGTAGCTGGACGAATTGGGTTGATATGGGCCAGGTCGGTGTTCCCAGGGTCTACACGAAGTCGAGGTTTCGTCCTTTCCACTGAGCAAGCACTGAATGTGGAGGCGGAGTAAGCGAGCACTGAGTTTCCCCAGGAAAATTTCAGATGGCCTCTGCTGGGGCCTCGGCGTAGCCTCAAATTCCCTCCGACCTTCCCATGAGCAGCAATTTGTTGTAAAGGTCCCTCGAGATGGTTCCTTAGAAGGTCCTGCGGTCCCTGAGTCCACTCACGTGAAATAAGACAAAGTGTTACTAAACCTTCCGCTCCGGTCCAGAGTTTCCTCTTTCCAGGACAAAATTTAATGATTTCACAAATGGATTTAAAACATTGCAGTATTTAAAAGAATGATAAACTCATAGGTAATCTTATTTGTATACTTCTGTGTTTTAAATCCACCCATTAAGAAATGCGGGGAAAATAAAGCCCACGACATCAAGTTTGGATTCGGAAAATCAATCCAACGTGATGAGAAAGGGGGAAGGTCTAGTTTCCGCAATAACTGGCAACCTGTCACTGCTCATTTAACATTGTCTCCCCGTAAATCAAGCACATCTGGCGTTGCGTGGAGAATCTGATAAAGTGCAAGTCGTGAACGGGGGAGAATTGGAAGAGCGGAGGGGATATGGAAAATTGATTACCGGTAGACAGTCGGACAGGTCGGTTCCAATTACCACAGACGGCCAGCCTAACTAAGTGAAGGGACGTTTCACGGAGGGATACCCCCGTTGAGGGTTGTTGGAGGAAAACTGGAATTGTGGGATAACGACGTTTAGTGATGAATTAGACGACCTCATTTTGAGATGAAGGTGGATGAAAATTAGGGGAATTGAAATTAGCAGATTGCAAACGGCGAAATTAGGTATTGAGCGATCGGGTCGAAAATATTGCGATTAATTGGATCACGCGTCGAAAATAACTCGTAAAACGGCACCTCATTCGACTACCGGGCATCCTCAAAAGCCCCATATGAAGCCCCACGAGCGCCCCATAGAACATTACGGTGAAATCAGAACATTCTGGGACCCCAAAAAATGGATTCTTCGTCATAAAATACTTTGGAATCGACCAACTACTCAATATCGTAGGTAGGTAACCACCTACTCGAAAATCTCAAAAATCTGCATCTAGATGTGCCCGCAAGGATTTCAGCCCGATCGCCCAAACCCGTGGGGCGCTATGGGGCTAAAATGGGGCATCGGGAGGGTTTTTTTAAGTATTTTGGTTATGGGATCGAGTTAGGTGTCGTTTTCGACGTATTTTTGGACGTAGAATCCATTTTATGTGGTCCCGGAACGATCCGATTTCACTGTGGCGATCTATAGGGCTTTCATAGGGCTACAAATGGGATTTTTGAAGGACCCCAGGAGGTCAAATATTTTTCAAGTAAAAACAAAACAAAAATTGAAAAAAAAAAAGATTTTTCTAGAATATTTTTAATTGACAGAATTACATTTCTGCACAAGTAATCAATATCAAAGAATAATAAACCCTTGTGTAAAATTTTCTGCGATTTTTTCATCTAGAAAGTGAAAACAACGCCTTGCAAACTCGGAAGCAAAATAATTTAGGTAGGTTCTTTTTTTTTTCATTTTCATTTTTAGGTAACTTTTTTTTCTCTCATTTTCATGTAAAGTTAGTGGGCAGATGTGGGAAAAATTGATTGTGTCCAAAATTACCCCAAACTTTGTGCTCATTACTAGATGGTTAACCGAGTATTTTGTCAAAATTTCAAATTTGTGAAAAATTCCTGCTGACCAGAACGGCTCGAACGGACGTTTCGTTTTTGGAATGTGCACATTTTGAAACGCAAAATGACAAATTTTGAGGCCGATCAGAATTGTCGACCTCTGATACGAGTATATATACTGATACGAGTATATTTATATTTTTGATGGGTTTGATAAACGAGCTCCTATGTCAAGAAATTAAAATAAAATAAAGCACAAATAAATCATAATACGGCACACAAAACGAAAAATAAGGAAGTGAAGGGAAAGGTTAGGTTAGGAAGGAGGGAGAACACGAAATTTGTACGACGTACCGAGAGAGAGACGACACTACAGTGCTTAGTCACGATGTTTTGAAATTGTTCTTCAGAACTATATAAAATTTGTATCAAATGGATAAGAACATTGAAAAACTTTGGTAACTACCTTACGATAAAATTTTCGACATTCAGTCGTCATCAGTATCTGGCTCTCGCGGTGGCTTCCAGAATGTTGTCTTCAGAGTATGTTGTGGAAGACATCACGGGAACTGGTGAGGAGCGGGAAAACTGACTGGTAGGAAGGTAGGTGGTGAAAGAAGGTAGGTAGGAGAAAAGGTTGAATGTTGGTTAAAATAAATTTAAAATAAGAATAAAAAATAGAAAGTGTTTTAAATAAAGAAATAAAGTAAATAAATAATAAAAATAAGTGTTGAAAGTAAAAATTAAAAAAAAAAAAAAAAATATTTTATTTTAATTTCCTGATACGAGTATATATATACTCGTATCAGAGGTCGACAATTCTGATCTATATATAGATGTATTATTTCAAGAATAATGAACCAAAATTAGTTTGGATTCAATCAATCGCTGGGGAAATCTAATTGCATCGAACAAAGACAGATCAGAAGTGCACCAACGGTGTCCTCATTACAGTGTAGACACAGAGACCGGGTTTCGGACTGTGGGATGGATTTCGTTTACCATTGGAGTTGGAAGGGGTGCTGACTAGGCCTTCTATGTGTATCGCTCTCATGATCCCAGGTCGCGGAAATCCAATTAAATTGTTTGCAGGTGTGTGTTCAGAGCACGTCTCTTCTTCATTCGATTACTCCCCCCTTGCAAACTCTTTCAACCTCCCCTATAGGTCCCCCACACCCCTTCGCCTCAATCTAACCCTGTTAGCATTCTTCTAGTTTGTTACCCCGCGTGAAAACAACCTTCGTAACGTTTTCGCTCACCCCCCCCCCCCCCCCCCCCCCGCTGTTTCCAAGCCATTGTTTGGGAAAACTCCCAGGGTTTTCCAAAAGCGTTGTCACTAGAATGAGTCAACTCGATGAGGGATGGGAATTGACTAGTTCCCTCTACACCTTCCCCCAAAAACAAAACTTGTCCAATTCACCCATCGGCCGAAGGACGCCGTTTGCATTCATGAAAAGTGTAATTCCTGTTATGACTAAATTTAGCTTTGGAAGAAAGCAGGCTGAACGCAGCAATAAGTTGTGGATGGAAAAAATAGACCTTAATGGATATTATACGACGCATTAGGTATTGGTAGAAAGGTTTGATAGATAAATGGTACCTAGGTGGCAGGAAGGAGATGCTTTTGCCGATAGACCCCATTACCGGATGGCAAATGGCCCAATACCACGAATCATCCCCACCAAACACTCTGTATCAGCCCAATCGTATCGCATAGGGACATTACTACCATGTAGGCAAACTGAAATTTATTGGAGAAGCAATATGCTTATTTCTTTAAAACGATGATAAACAGCATAAACAGTGATTAACAAAAGCATTCAAAACGAGAGGATTTTTTAGTGCTTTGGAAAATTTCTATTCGATAAAAACTGTGGGACGGTTAACCTATGCCGCACTGTGAAGCAGGGTTCACATCCATGCGGCAATCCGTCAATGCGTGAACGCGTCAGCAGTGGGGAGCAGTGGAGAGGAATCCGGCATTCCGGTCAGGCGTCCACAAGCGTCCGGTGCACACAGCTGTTCCTTCCCGCGTTTATTTGTGTTTTGTTGTCGTTGCTATGGCAACCACAACAACCTGGATGCGCAGTAGTGAACTACGCAGGTTATCGCTGTTATCAATGCGGCATCTGGTAATATTCATATGTCATGACATTGTGTTAGTACAGTACAGCTTCGAAAGTGCTTCTCCGGCAAAACTAACTTCTTCCTGCCCGCTGGCATTGGCCAATCAGCAGACCGAAAGCCAATGCCGGAATGATGCAATACCGCATTGCCGCATGGATGTGAACCCTGCTTTAGGCAGAAAAAAAAACCTGGCCAAAATTTTAAAAACAAAAGTAGGATTTTGCATCGGTAGCTTCTGTTTTGGTCAGCTGACATTCTGAAGAACTCATTTCAAGACTATCAGATCCTGAATTTTGATAGGTAATCAGGAAACATTGTATTGCATTGTTCCCATGTTTAGTGGTGGCGTTTTGAGCCAGATCTACATGAAAACATGACAATGTCAGCGAACGGTAAGAAATCATGGTGGTATTACGATTCCGAGCGATGGTTTCGAAAATACGAAACAATGCGGTTGCAATCATAGCCTCAGGCAATAGTTAATAGTCAAAAGTAACGGGCCAGAATCAGGCGCGACTGGTGATGGCAGAACAAGGGGGTGCAGTCACGGATTCGTGATAATATTTTATGAAAAATTTTATTGCACCCAACACAGATAAAAAGTACCTACTATCAAGATTTGCTATAGTTCATTATTTATTTATTTGTTTAAAAATTCCAATTAACTATTACCAGTTTCCTTTCATTTCCTGGGTACACGCTGCAAACCTGGTAAAGGTGAGGTTGGCCGTCCCATGTCGCGAATGTCACACTTATCACTCACGCCTAAACGGGAAAACTCCCTCAAGATGAAATCAATAGAGTTATCCAACAAACGCTTTATGAAATGAACAATGAAACGATCGAATGAAACGAACGAATAAAAAACTTATAAATGAGACAAACGCAGATCACCGAGTTCAGAAAACACTTCCCAGAAAACATGGAAGCACACTAAACCCCTGATGCCATCCCCTCAGAAGCTGCTTCTGGTAAAAAATACCTTTGTGGGAAAACTGAAAAAATCCGAAACCTTGGTCGATCGAAATTTTATGATTTCATACCTTACAAAGTAATATAGCAACACCAAAAAGTTTTCAAAATATTTCAAAAGTAAGCCCCTATCTTTTCCATGATTTGAGACAGATTAGATCCTGAAAAAGTCCCTCATTACAAACGAAAATTCCCTGCCCATGAACGAAGACTGCCAACACTGATTGTGGAGGTGATTTAACATCTGGTGAACGGTGAGAAGGAAGGGTGTGCGCAGTTCCCAGAACTGCCCCACATTTCGACATTTCTGGCTTCACACTTAGTTCGTTGTTCCATAAGGTCCATGCAAAAAAATCGTCTCAAGAAGGGCAGTGCTCCCGTTATCATTGCACTATCAACACAGGCTTTTCAGACGTTCCGCGAACTATGTAAGGTCTACAATAACTTACGTAGATTTTCGAGCCGAGTTTTGATTAATTTTTAGGTAGGTAACTAATTAGGTAGGTAATACGTAGCCCCCCTCTCGCCCTTCTGCATCGAGGGGGTGCAGTTGCGACGCTGCCTCCCTCACGAGTCGCGCCTGGCCAGAATTCTGACTTCTTGCAAATAATTTCCCCAATTTTGGGACTTTACCGTATGTGGGTATCTCGTAAAGTATTAATACTTTACGACCAATCAGAAACGTCCTACAGAAAACAGGAACGTCCTACAGAAAACAGGAAACGTCCTACAGGAACAGTTTTCCAGAATTTCTTTCGTGATAAGAATCCCTCAAAACCTAAAGGAGATACCACTTTTTTTTTTTTTTTTTTTTTTACATTTCATGTCTTTGCTATGGCACACAACCAAATTTTCGTTATGTCACGTTACGTTACGTAACGAAATATGCTCAATGAAATGTCCCAATGTGTTGCAGACTCGTATGCAAGCATTTATGATTCTTAGAAGTGAGTTAGTTAGGTACCTATATGTTTTTTTTCGAATTTGCCCACTCAACTCCGCTAGGTGCCCACTTTGGAAGAGGATTAACACCAAGGAGGGAAGGAAGACCTCCTTCCCTGTACGGCGGTGTCGTTGTTTTTCTCTGGACCTGAAGAGTTCGAGGCATTGGCTTATTTGAGCGGCTCAATTCTGAATCAGAAATCTTTTTTTATATTTTCTCGAGATCGCTGACTTTGGTACAAGGACGGTCGAGCCCTTACCAATCAACGCTTTAAGAACCTTTTGCAGCTCCCTTCCTTGACCTGCAGGGACAAAACCACAGGAATGGCTTCGCCTACAAAAACTCAGGCGGGGTGAAATATCTGGGCGTCTCCAGTGACACGACCCTCAAGGATTCGTCTGTATCTAAACTCCACTGGGGCTGTAGGGCCAGGAAGCCACTCCGACACTTCGAACAGGAAATCTGCAAATACACACCTTTCCCAGAACTCTGTGTCGTAAATTCCTAAACCAGCCGCACAGTCGCTCGGGGATTTAGTAACACCCCTCACGTAAGTACACTAATTTCAACTGAAATTAGTAAGTTTCTCATGTATACTTTCGCGCAAAAAATCCTTCTCAGTTGTCTGGGTATTATTTTACCGCTTTCAATTTTCTCTTCTTTCCTTGTTCATTCACTTGTCGGGGATGTTTCCTTTTTCTGTTACCAAGCCGTTCCTCCTTTATCCCTAACCTCGGGTAACGAATACCAACCCTTTTCCTTCCGGACGGCACGCATTTGAGATAAACCTACATCCCCTCCCTCACCCTTCACCGTCTGTGTTCTTTTCTGTTCCTATTGCTGGTGGATTTCAAAACTGACTGAGTTACTCATTCTTTCAAGAAAACAGTAAATCTTCAGAGGGGCCATTTAGAGAAAATCGAGGTTTTGCGTTCCCTGCCATTCAAGATTCATCAAAATCTTTGCGTTAAAGATAAAATTCTATGGTGTGGAAAGTGGTGCTAATTGTTGCCACGATATAGCAAATTGTTTTCTGGTGTTGTACCACTCATCGAATTTTGACTGAGGCGACTATAGTTGTGTTGAAATACCTACTGCTCTTTATTGTTGCATCGCAGGCAGTTTACTGTTGGGTGAACCACCCTTTTGTTCTGCTTTTCTCCTTTGGGAAACTATTGTAACTTAATTTTGGTTTATTATTCTTGGAATAATACATCTATGTTTTCGCGACGGAGGTCGACGACTCCGATCGGCCTGAAAATTTGACATTATCCGTTTCAAGTGGTCTAGATGACAAAACCGAAATGTCCGTCCGCCGTCCAGGCCGTTTTGGGCAGTAGGAATTTTTTTTTAAATCTGAAATTTTGACAAAATACTCGGTTTACCATCTAGTTGTGCCCGCAAGGTTTTCAGCCCGATCGACCAAACCCGTGGGGCGCTATGGGGCTAAAATGGGGCTACAGAAGGTGGTTTTTGAAGGCTTTTGGCTATGGGATCGAGTCAGGTGTCGTTTTCGAAGTACTTTTGGACGTAGAATCCATTTTTTGGGGTCCCGCAGCGATCCGATTTCACTGTTGCGATCTATAGGGCTTTCATGGGGCTAAAAATGGGATTTTTGAAGGATCCCAGGAGGTTAAATATTTTTCGAGTAAAGAATAAAGAATTTTTGAAAGAACAATTTTTTTCAAAAAAAAATCAAAAAAAAAAATTTTTTTTGAAAAAAAATCAAAAAAAATTTTTTTTTCAACTTTTTTTTTGACACAGAAATAATTTTTGCGCAACTAACCTATATCAAAGAATAATAAACCCTTGTGTAAAATTTGCAGCGTTTTTTTGTTGCAAGACCGCAAAACGTAGAGCCAACGTGAAAAACTTCACAAAAAGAAAATTTCAAGTCAAACTTCATTAGGTATGTTATAAAAGTTATAACACCCCCACATTTTATGTGGGTGGAAAGTTGTTGAGCCCCCCCCCCCCCTTTCGCTGCAGCTAACTGAAGACATTAACACAGGGTATACCTACAGTACAAATCTTCAGTTTTTAGATCTCCTTATAGACCTCTGCTCCCATGTTCTCCAAAGTTATTTTTCTGATTACTGCGTTCTGTCAATTTGTTCATTTCATTAGGTCCTGATGATAGGAGAATGTACCTCCTGAAACGTCTCGTCTTATTTGACCGACCCTCTACAACTTTCCACCCAGATTCATTGAAACGGTCCACATCATGATCGCCAATTCATTTATAAAACAAAAATGAGAAAGCTGAAAAATAGACAAGAGAGAATAACATCAAGGGCGAATAACTATTTGTTTGACAGGATTGGGAAAAGGGCACAACACAAAAAATCAGTCTGGGCTGGCTCCATCGTAAGATATCGTAATCCTAAGAAAATTCTAAAAAGTCTAAAAGCACCGCAGTGTTTAGTTGGAACATTGTAATACAATCAGGAAAACTGGTTGTGTATTGATTGGTAAGTAACAATGTACCTATTCACTACTGAATGCATAAATTACCAGTTAGGTAAAATATTCCAAGAACACTGATGCATACCTACAATATAATAGTTATATTGTATATTTGGTATATCCACGTGATATGCGAGTGCACTCTAATTTATTTCAAGACCCCCATCCAATACACCTGCATTGCAGCTCACATTGTTTCGATTTGATTATTTATCTCAACCTTGTTTCAGTGCAGTTGAGGGCCAACTCAGTTGCTGTCCCCATTTCCCGCGAACGCGTTTTAAATTAATCCCTTCGTCCCAAGCGTAATATCACTCAAAAACCTGAGAGATGCTATTTAAGGAGGAACTATTTATGAGGGAGTGATGTGTACCTTGTTAGTACAAGTTGTTCCATTTCATGGCAGTTGTTTTCACAACATTATGATGGCGATAAGTATAAAGTTTTCCGACTTGCTGAGACCAATGAAAGTTCTCTCAGAACAGAAGGAATTGTCACATCCATGTGACGCATATCCCGTGAAACTTCTGACAAATGCCGTATATAGTAGAATCCATTTTTGGGGGTCTCGGAACCATCCGAATTACGAATTACGAAATCGTTTATTAGTTAGAGTGATTCACAATAAAATTTTGATACATTCTAATTTCACAGTGGAGATCATTGGGGCTTTCATGGGCCTACAAGTTGTGTTTTTGAAGAATGTCGTGGGGTCAATAGAATGGTATTGTTTTCGAGTAATTTTGGACGCAAAAACCATTTTTTGGGGTCCCAAATCTGTCCATACGTTGTACGGGATTTTTTTTTTTTTTTAAATTTTGGTTTATTATTCTTGGAATAAAGGATACACCTACGTCGTGTCGAAGGTCGAAAATTTTGATCAGCCTCAAAATCTGAGGCCAAAAACGCCGGGAACGGCGGGAGCGGCAGTGTCGCTGATAATCGTGACACTAGTGTAAAAAACCGTACATGTAATCATCACAAAACTGATGAAGCGTTGAGCGAATTGATGTGGTTCCGCCAAGCCTCCTCCATGAATGCACCCATCAATCGGTCAATTTTAATCATGAAAGGGAACGAACTTGCCACAAAACTAGGAGAGACTACGGACCTGAGTGACGGATGGTTGTAAGAACCGCCATGGCGGACAATAAAAACGAATTTTTGAAGAGTTAAAATGAGTTTTGAAGCCTCTTGATGTCCGTCGGCTATACCGGCTATTTGGGTTTTTGGTTTATTATCTATATCACTAATTCTTGGAATAATACACCTATGTTTTCGCGACGCGGGTCGACGACTCCGATCGGCCTCAAAATTTGACATTATCCGTTTCAAGAGGTCTACATTCAAAATCCGAAATGTCCGTCCGCCGTCCGCCGTACGCCGTCCGCCGTCCGGGCCGTTTTGGGCAGTAGGAATTTTTTTAAAAATCTGAAATTTTGACAAAATACTTGGTTTACCATCTAGTTGTGCCCGCAAGGTTTTCAGTCCGATCGCCCAAACCCGTGGGGCGCTCTGGGGCTATAATGGGGCTACGGGAGGGTTTTTTTGAAGGTTTTTAGCTATGGGATCGAGTTAGGTGTCGTTTTCGAAGTATTTTTGGACGTAGAATCCATTTTTTGGGATCCCGGAACGATCCGATTTCACTGGGGCGATCTTTAGGGCTTTCATGGGGCTAAAAATGGGATTTTTGAAGGATCCCAGGATGTTAAATATTTTTTGAGTAAAAAATACAGAATTTTAAAAAAACACATTTTTGAACAAAAAACTCCAAAAAAAATTTTTTTGAAATAAAAATAAAAATTTTTTTTTTTTTTAATTTTTTCATTGACAGAATTTAATTTCTGCACAAGTAACCTATATCAAAGAATAATAAACCCTTGTGTAAAATTTGCAGCGTTTTTTATGTTTTGGCCGGTATATCCGAACGGCTATACCGGAAAAAAAGTTTTGGGAAACGGTTCATTCTACGCTAATTTTGGATATATTCTGGTGTGTGGGAAGACCATTTAGGACGCCCGTTAAATTTAGTGCATTTAGCGACTGTCACTTGGGCGAGCAAAGCGAGCCCCCCTGTCCGAGAAAGTGGTTGACCGAGCGAAGCGAGGCCCCCCTCACCGAAATAGCGGTCTTATGTCTGTGTGCTAGTATTATATAATTATGAGGAATTAGGAAAGATTTACACGGTGTAAGGAAATAGGTTGGAAATTTCGTTCCCCAAACTGTCCCATTTCTCGTTGAAAACTCTGATCCAAAGTAACAATCAAGGGTGCTCTGCCATTAACAGTTAGCGGTATAACCTTTAACAAAGACTCAGCCGACATTGATTAAAGTTGGGCAAGTGGTGAAGTTTTAGAGGGAGCAGTGGTATTGGATTGTTATAGCCGTGTGGGGGGGGGGGGGGGGGATTTATGCCAAAGAGTGGTAAAACGGGGGATATCTGAGAGGGTCAAGACCCAAACTGAATCAAGTTTCAGTATAGTTTGAAGGGAGAACTACCCAGCAGGAGCCGAAGAGGCGATAACCTTCCATTCAGAAGGCTGGTAATTGTGCGTCCGCCTTCCAACAGCCCTACCCTTCAACATCAGTGAAGTGTTATAAGCGGGAGGGATGTTAAAGGCCTGAAGGGGGGGGGGGGGGGATTGAAAAGCGGTTTATACCCTGGGAAAGGAGCTCTCAGGTACGGAATGAAGGTTAACCCTCGATTAACGCGGAGGCTGTAGAGGAAACGGCGTTTAACTGTTACAGACCGGTAAAAGACCCCCTTCCCATCATTTGCAACAGCTTTTCTGTTTAGTTTGGTTGTGGGAGGTGAGAGTTTGAGCGGCGGCGAAGGGAAGAGAGTTCTTGAAGTGGTTGTACACAATGGAGGTGGAGCTAAACTTCGAATTGGATGAAGGGAGGGAATGAAGAATGGCCAGGAAAGTTAGTGCAACAAAAACATAATCCAAGTAATAGGTAGGTACACTGAGAGAAAAAAAGGGCCTATTCTAGGTTATTTTTCGATTTTTTTCTAGGTTAAATGCTGCCAACCTCGATTTTTTTTTCTTTTCATTCTAGGGTGGAACAATTTAGTCTAGGTACTGGTGAAGTTACCGTCCTAAAAATGCACACCACCAAGATTTAAAATGCGCCGCCCCCACACTTTAGTTCTAGGTTAAGTTCACCGTGTGAGCCGCTGCCTCCATCCATTTACAGTCTAGGTTAAAA
This sequence comes from Pilophorus perplexus, assembly GCA_955831195.1. Taxonomy (NCBI): domain Eukaryota; kingdom Metazoa; phylum Arthropoda; class Insecta; order Hemiptera; family Miridae; genus Pilophorus; species Pilophorus perplexus. Next base: position 5,203,351 of record OY037017.1, read on the forward strand.
ACATTAATGTCTTGGTTGTCTCACCCTGGTATTCAATGTTTTTCACTTTCGTAGACGGTTGATTTACCCTAAAACGAAAACGTTCTCCCCCCCCCTCCCCCCAAACAATTTACAGCCATGGCGCGTTAACCTAGAACCCTTTTTTCTCTAGGTTGTGCCCCTTTATTTTCGAGGTTGTTTCCTTTTCTATCTCCAAAAATACTGGCGGTGTAGCCTCGGACGCTGCGCCGAACGCATTCCACCACCAATACAACTTATCTAATAATCGATTAGGAAAAACAACACATGTAGATACACATGCCAGATAGTACCACTACAACTACTAACCGCAGTGTTATTCCAGGGAACAATCCCACCAACCAGGCCTCCCTCAGCGACAGCTCGCTTAGGGAAGCTGAATAATTCATAATAAATTATTGGCGGGAGAGATCCCAACGCCTAGCCCCCCACCCCCCCCCCCCCCCCCCCCCCGGTAAGATTGATTTTATTCTACTCGTCTGAATTGTATAGGTTCAATTGTTCTGTACGCAGGATGTCACAAGTTCACTTCACTTAAAAGGAAGATTGAATCGTCATAATTAAATTAAATTAAAATTTGCAATAGCTCGCATGGAAAGATTAGTCCTAAGAGAAAAGGGAGACTACAGAAAAGACATTTTCTGAAATTATAACGAAATAATTAACTGATTATAATGGCGATGTTTTCAGTAGGGTGTTGAAAGGGTGCGGAAACTGCGATGTTTTCAAAGGCCGCGGGAGTTCGCAGGGAGAACAGAAAAGGCCGAAAAGGACGGGGCGGGAGTAGCCTGCAGTCTTGTTAATTAAGGCGAGGAACATCGAAATTTACAACACTTTGAAACGAGGGAAGTTTTACTTCGTAGTCGGACTGCTTGTAGAACATAACGTAAGGTAGATGCGGCGAAATAGTGGGAATCCATCCTATAAAAAGACGATTTCAGACGAAGTAGTCTATTTCCACGATAAATAAAATAACAACTTGTAGACGCGTTTCGGTTTACTAAACCATCATCAGTACAATACTGGTACAATACGGTATTGTACTGATGATGGTTTAGTAAACCGAAACGCGTCTACAAGTTGTTATTTTATTTATCGTGGAAATAGACTACTTCGTCTGAAATCGTCTTTTTACTGCTTGTAGAAGCTCAACTTCCCTCGAGTTCCAGATTCATCCCTATGTCAGCTCTCAATTCTACAAAAAGGACAAGAAGAGGAAAACATTCATATTGAACCATGCTGGGGAGTTAATAGTAAATCTGAAGGTTCAATTGTGATTGGAACTACCTACCTTGAAAACACGATTGATTGTTGAGGTTAAGACTTCGTAGAATTACGAGACGGGGGATAACAATTGAAGCCCTTTGAAACAGGAATTTCAAATAATAGTAAAACCCTAAAAAATAATAAGTTATTTCTGTTAATTACAATTCCATAATATTATTACTATTTTAAAGCTCTAATTGAAATTCATTTAGGCGTATTGATTACCGATTGATTAAAATGTATGTAATTGTCTATCCCAAAAAGCTTCAATTTTGATCGGGCTCAAAAATTTGTCATTGTACCGGTCATGTCGTGTAGATTTCAAACATCAGATATTCGTCCACCGTGAAGGGCGTTTTGGGCAGTAGGCAATTTTTCGAAAATATGAAATGTTCAAAAAATAATCGGTTTATTCACGCAAGCTTTTCAGCCTTATCGCTCAAACCCACGAGGGGGGGGGGGGGGCTCTGCACGGCTAAAAAGGGGCTAAGTGAAAGCTTGGTGAAGGCTTTGGGGTGTGGGGCCGAGGTAAGTGTCGTTTTCATGATTTTGTGGGTCCCAGACCGATTCGATATTACAATTATCAATGGGGGGATCAATGGAGCTGTCATGGGGGGGGGGGGGCTTTCGAAGGACTTCAAGAGAGCCAATGTAGTTTTGTTTTGGTTTATTATTCATAATATGACGACAATATATTATATTAATACACCTTCGTTCCATGTAGGAGGTGGAAAATTTTGATTGGCCCCAAAATTTGTCCTTACCAGTTTCAAAATATGTTTCAAGATTCCAAAAACGAAATGTAAGCCTGCTGTCCAAACTGATTTTAGCAGCAGGTTTTTGTTTTTTTTTAATCTGAAATTATGACAAAATACTCGATTTACCATCTAGTTGTGCCCGCAAGGTTTTCAGCCCCATCACCCAAAAGCGTGGGGCTCGGTGGGGCTAAAAAAGCTTTTCAATCTAGATTTGTCTGTTTCGGCTATGGGGTTGAGTTACGTGTCATTTTCGCTGTATTTTTGGATGCAGAATACATTTTTGGAGGTCCCAGAGCCATTTCGATTACGGCTTTCGTGGGGCTTCAAATAGAACTTTTGAAAGATGTGATGAGGTGTCGATTTCCGTGTACTTTTGGACGCTTAATTCATTTTTCGGGATCCTAAATCTGTTTCGAAAATCAAATGGGGCATTTTCTTTATTTCTTCTTTTTATATTTTTCATAAAAATAATTTCTTATTGACGTAAAATTCATTTTTGCACAATTTGCTTACTTCAAAGAATAGTAAATCCTTGTGTAAAATTTGTTCCGTTCTTTTGGTTTACTATTCCTAGAACACTACAGCAAAAGTTTGGAACGGCCTCAAAATTTGATTATCTGTTTCATGACAAGGAAATTTCAAAACTTTTGACAAAATAGGTACCGTTACATGGGGTTACTTAACTCATCGTAGGGGAACTTAGCACCAAAAAAAATAAAAAGTTCTACCAAACGTTCTACCAAAGCTACAGTTTCTGTCTCACATGGCTCTCCCTGAGACAAATTGAAAGTAGAGATGTTACTCCAAACGCCTCAAGTCGAAAAAGAAGAAAAGGAAGGTTTCTGCATGGTTACCCAGCTCGTTTCCTGCGCCTATAGTGTGGCCTACAGCAATCCCCACATCACCAATCATGTGAGTTCCAACTCAAACTTGTTACAAAATTCGTTTACAAAACTTGATATAAAACTTGTTATTAAATTTAATTTAATGCGGATTTTTTTATAATTTCAATTATGTTGATTTTTGGGATGAAAATAAACAAAAATGACCATTGAGGTTACTTTGCGCCTAAAAATGGGGAGGCTTTGCTCAACAACAAAGTGGTGCAAAGTCTCCCTCGAAGTCTCCCCATTTTTCCATTTCCATTTAAGTAGTATCATGAACCAAAGATGCTTCAAAATATTTCAATTTTGGTTTATTATTCTTGGAATAATACACCTATGTTTTCGCGACGCGGGTCGACGACTCCGATCGGCCTCAAAATTTGACATTATCCGTTTCAAGAGGTCTACATTCAAAATCCGAAATGTCCGTCCGCCGTCCGCCGTCCGGGCCGTTTTGGGCAGTAGGAATTTTTTTAAAAATCTGAAATTTTGACAAAATACTTGGTTTACCATCTAGTTGTGCCCGCAAGGTTTTCAGTCCGATCGCCCAAACCCGTGGGGCGCTCTGGGGCTATAATGGGGCTACGGGAGGGTTTTTTTGAAGGCTTTTAGCTATGGGATCGAGTTAGGTGTCGTTTTCGAAGTATTTTTGGACGTAGAATCCATTTTTTGGGGTCCCGAAACGATCCGATTTCACTGGGGCGACCTTTAGGGCTTTCATGGTGCTAAAAATGGGATTTTTGAAGGATCCCAGGATGTTAAATATTTTTTGAGTAAAAAATACAGAATTTTTGAAAAAACACATTTTTGAACAAAAACTCCAAAAAAAAAATTTTTTTTTAAATTTTTTCATTGACAGAATTTAATTTCTGCACAAGTAACCTATATCAAAGAATAATAAACCCTTGTGTAAAATTTGCAGCGTTTTTTATTTAACCCGTATTTTTCTTGTTTTAGGTGAACATGGTCAGAAATGGCGAGTTTGGGGAAAGATTTCAAATTTATTCCCATTAATATAAACCTTTATAATGAATTCTGGAAGGCTGAATATTTTTTAGTTGAAAACGTTGAATTCCTGCTTTTAAAAATTCTAGTCAAGCGGAGCAAATTAGGTATGAGTCCGGAGAACTTTGCTCCAATTTTAAATTTAAAAAAAAAGCACATCTGAAAGGTTTCTACGCTATTGCCGCTAAATGTGCTTTAAATAATATTTAATGTATCAATAATTATTGATTACATTAAGCAAATTATGAAACTTGAAACTAAAATACTAAAAAAAATTTTAAAAAGCGGAGCAAAGTAACTCGGTTTACCATCTAGTTGTTGCACTAGGTTTTCAGCCCGATCGGCTCAACCTGTGAGGCGCTATGGGGCTAAAAAGAGGCTACGGAAAGGGTTTTTGGGTATGATATCAAGTGGGGTGTCGTTTTCGAAGTGGGTATTTTTGGACGGACAATAATTGAATGAATTTTTTTTTTTTTAGGGTCTCCGAACCATCGAATTTTACCGTGAAGATCTATGGGGCTTTCGTAGGGCTACAATTGGAGATTTTAAAGAATGTCAGACGGTCTAATGAGGTGTCGATTTCGGAGTAATTCTGGACGCATAATCCATTTTTTGGGGTCCACATCTGCCAAACACTGTACAGAATTTTTTATTTTAATTATTTTATTATTTAATTATTTTATTTTCATTTTTTTGTCCAATAATAATAAACCAAACTTCTGAATCCGCCCCACAGGTCCGACCTTTCGTTGAAAATCTGTTCACCCTATTTTACTCTATTTGGTCAAATAATGTTTCGTTTTCATTTCGAGGGTACACGTGGACGAGGTGCGCTCAAAATAGGCGCTGGTTGGGTGGCAGGCGTTTTCATGGGAGCGGGGACACAAATGGTATACCGGAAAGCGACTGCATGAAAGGAAAATCGACAATCGACATCCCGTTTATGGTCGATTGGCCTTTTATGAACGCGGGGATTCGAGGAAAATCTTATAAACTCCTTCGCCTTGGCTGAACCCTTCAGACGGTAAGATGTTGAAGGAAGAGGCGGAAGACCAGATGTTGGGAGACGGTTGTAGGTGGGGTTTTCCAAAGGAGGCTTTTTTCGGGAAGGGAGGGAGAGAAGCAGCATAGTAGACACCATTTTTCACGAGCCCCCTTCGCTCGGACCTTCCCTTTTCCTTCAAATCCAATATTTCACCGAGACCTCCACTGATGAGCTTCCTCGATATATAAATTGGTAATAAAACGACTGGGAAGGGTGATACAATATAACGGTGCCCGGGGCAGCTCCGTACGGGCCAGGAAGCGTAAATCATGAGGTCCCAGAGACCGCCTGCCGGCCCCACTAACGGCAATATGTAATAAATGTACGGAGTTGGCGGGCCGGACGGGGAGCCGGTGGGAGGGGGTGGACTGGGGGTGGTACGAGTTATTATAACTATAATAGCGGAAAAGCTCTTCACCACTCTTCCCTTAAAGGGAAAGCTCCTTTTTGCCTTTCATCTTGCCTTTCACCGGTTGACCTGATATTCCCAATGGGAACCCATGTTCGTAGTAGATACAACTTTTTTTGGCGTACTGAGGTACCATATTCATAAACATTTTATAAATACGGTACCTACAGCTTACGTTAAATGTTCATAATATGTATATGTTACCGTTAAAGTGTGAAATTCAGTTAGTACATAAAATAACTAGTTAGTATATGAAATAACGAGTGGTTTCAGTTAGAGTGTATAATTAAAAGTTTTGTACATGCTTTCCCTAGGGAATATATGAAATAACTAGGTATTGTGTAAAATAACGGAACACCAGTCGTTAAAGTGTAGAATCATCGAAGTGTAGAACACATGTATGAAGTCAAAACTTGTGAGATCACTTATTTAAAGCATGAGTTGATGGCATGATTGATGGCATTTTGAGTTGCAATGAACTTTATTGCTCAAACACTTGCATCTATTCGAGATGCATTTTGTGGTGCAGTGGCACCGAAAAAATCCTTGCCCGTCCCCAAGGCATGGGCTGTCGCCACCGATCGAACTGATGATTCGTTTGGAGGTATGGATCAAGGCATCCAAGAACCTTTCTTCGCAAACACTGAACTGCCACATCCACGTTACCTGGCTGAACACTTCAGGAACTTGCCATGTTGAGGCCACTGAGGATAAGAGAAGGAACTGTGGATAACAGTTGAGTTACTCAGCATTGAATCATGGCTATATTATGTAAAGGAACAGATAAGAGAAGATGCCTTTTGAACTGAAATGAAACTCAACCTCGAGATCTCCCGGATGAAATCCCATTCATACCTGAACCCAATATTATTATACACTTTCACGGCTGGCCTCTCGTTATTTTATGTAATAACTAGTTAAAGCGTATAACGCAAGAAATTACACACTTTAACTGGTCTCCGTGGTTAATCTATATACTAACTAGTTATTTTATAAACTAACTGATTTCACACTTTAACGGTAACATATATAAAGCTTTATAATATAAAGCTATATAAAGCTTTATAATATTATTATGTATATAAAGGGCAACTAATGACTGGAAGTCCTATGGTAGGGGCACGCAATGTGTACTGTAGATTGTTATTGTTTGGATGTGAGGCGTTAACCACAGAGCACAGAACTTGGAACCCCTGAACTAAATTCCCTAAGTATAATATGCTAACATAAAATGTGTTATTAAATAGCAACCGATTTTTCCGGATCAAGTAAGAAGATGCGTACTCAAAAGATTCAAGCTGGAGTACCGCAAGGTAGCGTACTGGGCCCACTCCTGTACGTCCTTTTCACCAGAGATGTTCCCGAAAGAGAGGAGAATACCATTGCGACGTTTGCAGTCCTTGCTGTCGGCGATACCAACTTGGAATCAATTTCGAAAGGTCAAGCAAGAGACTGCACAGCTGGACTTTAAAGTGGAGGATCCAAATGAATGAGGCAAAATCGGTACATGTCTACTTCACAAACCGTAGGTGTGAGCACATACCCGCTCACCTCAACAACAAAGTCATACCGCACGCAAACGAAGCCAAGTACCTGGGCATGACCCTCGATGCTAAGCTTCGGTGGAAAGCACATGTCAAAAAAAAAGAAGAAGGAACTAACCACCAAATTTCGGAAGATGTATTGGCTAATGGGGCGACCGGTCATCCTTGTCAATCCACAACAAGCTAACACTATACAATCAGGTCCTTAAGTCAGTCTGGGCCTATGGTGCACAATTGTGGGGCTGCACAGCTCCGAGCAATCGCTTGATCATTCAGCGATTTCAAAATAACGTGCTAAGAGCATGCGTAGATGCGTACCGTTACACCAGGAACGAAAGACTACACCGGGAACATCAAATTCCTACTGTCGAAGAAGTCATCAAAAAACAAGCATTAGCCCATCAGCAGAGGCTTCGGGGACACATCAACAGCGAGGTTGTCCAGCTCCTCGACGTTGAAGCACAAAACAACAATACAAGTCGCATAGAAGCAGTGTTTTGTGACATAGCTTCTTGCAAGTCATTTAGTATACATCTATTGTAAATTGCTGATAAGTTTGCTAACTTGGTGCAATAAGTTTCAAAAAAATTAAATAAAAACCAACTTATCAGGACAATTTTTATGTTATTACCAATCATATTTACGTTTTCTATTATTACCAATTTCTATTGTATTAAAGCCGCAGCCCGAGGAGGAGGAGGAGGGTGACACGATTTTGGTCCTCTTTATTCTAGGGCACTTCTGAAATTGGTATTAAAAAATCAAATTTGGCGAGCATAGTGCGAGAAAAGTCTGAAACCACCAAAAAGTAGCTCCATATAGCGTATCTGAGCTTGTAAAGTGGAAAAAACGGGAAATTAAACTTTTTCTAAAAAATTTGAAAAAAATACCAAAAATCCGTTTTGTCGAGTAGATGACGAGAAAAATATGAAATCACCAAAAAGTTGCTCCACGTGGCGCATCTAAGCTCTAAAATTGGAACAAAAATCAAAAAATCTGTATTTTTAAGAAAAAAACTGCACAATATGGGAAATCGAGTTTTTGGGTCTGAGGCCAGGCGGAATACGGTCGGGGTAGGCTAGCGTAGCCAGTAGTAGGTGGCCCCCTAGTTATATTTATAATTTTAATAATAATGATATATATATGATATAAAATCAGGTTTCCGTCTGTGTGTCTGTTGTGCCTTATATGCGCCTTAACGCCTGAACGGATTTCGACGATTTTTTTTTTTTTTTTTTTTTGTAAACGACCTTGGGTTCAATTGGGCACTATATAGGTTACATTAAAATCGCGCTACTGTGCGCAATTGCGCGCAACTTGGTTTTTATACTGATAACCCCAATTTTTATCCCGGATTCGGATTCTACGTACCTGCGAAACGCCCATTGCGCGTTCTCTGCGCAGAGCGCAAACGTGCGCAATTGAGCGAAATTTCTCGATTTTAAAAGGCCGATGTTACGAATAGCCCGATTTCGATGGGATTTGATTTGCAAGTCAGATTTGGTGTGTGAAAGTGCTTTTTGAGGGGTTTGAGTTTTGTACGACCAAAGGGGTTGTGGGTTATGAGGGTGGAGGTAAGAGGAAAATCGCGACTAACGTCACTTCCCATTACGTAACAGATTGTGGTGAAACTTGTAGTGTAGGTTGGGTTTCTGTGCATTAACGCAAACGTGCGCAAATCCGCGCAACTCTTCCTATCTTTGTTGAGTCCAATTGAGTCGGCGTTTCCCCTGTACCCTGGAGATCCAAATTGTAATACTTAATCCGCTGCCCAAGAAAGTGGTCGGCCGAGCAAAGCGAGGCCCCCCAGTCAATCGTTTATATAATAAACTTTTGACTGTTCGACTGACATTACCAGAGTGTGAAAGAGTGGAAGTAATGTCGTTCGGGTGAGGGCATTTGCCATGAGGTCAAAATGGGCCTCGCGGGTGATTGAGCTGAGGATGTATGGCTGAGAGGACCCTTCACCTCTCACCCATCGACCTTGCCATATCAGCGGACTCTCGTAGGTGTCTGAAGGGCAACGGGCCGTGGAGAAGTGGAAGAGGGGATGTTTAATATTTGAACGAAGGCGAAGCTCAGTTTGCGGCTTTGAACCCCTTCCGTTTGTGACGTTTCCCAGGATATTACTGTCCCATCGTGGACTCTACCAGAAGGTACGTGAAGAGGGGTGGTCTGAGGGGATTGACTCTCCTAGACAGACCGTGTAGAGATGGAAGTCTAATTAAACGTTGGAGAACGGGACCTCTTGAAACGGGTTGATCCGGGTGCAGTGATTTCAAAGCAAAGTTGAGAACTTTCCCTCGCCGAGTGCTTTAGTCCGTTTAGGTTAATGTGAAACCCCCAGCAGAATACAGGAATGATTAATCACCATCACCATCACATAATGAAACCAACATTGGGATCTATAGTATTGTTCAAGCTAAGCGAGAACTATCCAACCTCAATGCAAAAAACGTTGGCATTTCAACTTTAAAACTATAATTTTGTGGTTCATGTGGTGCATAATAATGTAAGGTAGCATGTACAGTACCAGCATAACTTTTGGGTTGTGCGTTGTTAGTATCACAGCCCCTCGCTCACTCAGCCTCATCATCACTTGAATTGAACACTCCAGGAGAAACATTCCATTCAACTCAGGCTCTTCGCCTAAATCTCACGCTCTCCTGCGTCAAAAAAAAAAAAAAAAAAAAAAAAAAAAAAGCTGAAAAGACTTCCATTTGGAAGGGCTGTAAAAGAAATTCGCTTTTTAAATCCGTCGCAGGAGGAGAGGATGCAAAATGTAATTCGTCGCTTCGTTAGCGTTAATAACACAAAGTTTTGTAAGAAACAGAAAACCTTTAAACGCCAGAAGTACGTCATTACGCAGGTACATGTGAGTGAACAATCGGGTCGGAGGGTAAGCATTTTCTGAACTTCTTTCAAGAAGACAAAAATGTTTGAGAATGACACAAAATGTTTCAGAAAAATTAATTGACCACTGAAAATGGTCACTTAAGGCCTAAAGGTGGGATTTCCCTGACGCGTCTGCGGCGCGCGGCGGCGGCTCGCGTCTAGACGCTCCCCACTCCTTCAGTGTTGTTCAGATGGAACCGATTTCCCCAGCGCGGCTGCGGCGCGCGGCGCGTCTCAGCGGCTACAAGGGGTTGAACCGAGCTACATGGGAGACGCGCGGCCGGGCGGCCAGACTCCTCCCCCTAGCAGTCAAGCCGCGCGCCTTCGCGGCTGGGGTATGCAAACCTTCACAATGTCCCCAGTGGTTTTCTTTGACTGTGAATCACAGAATTGTCACAGCTTTCTTCTCCCGCCTTGTTTTGACTATTATCTCCAAATTGATCCACTGTTTTCATAAGTTATATCACTGCTACATTACCTATTGCTGTTTCTGGTAAAATCGTTCCTTTTCTTGAATGTATAAGTTCCGGTATACACTGAATTGCTACTTTTATTATGCTGTTGTAAATTGGGCTTGCCCGTTAATAAATAAATAAATTAAATAAATAAATAAATTGAGCCTGCTCATGACGCAGCAAGTAAAGTAAAGAGAGGCGGGGGGGGAAACGAGTGAATTTTATCTTTCCGTTTGCGTTCGTGTGCTTGTGTGCTTGTCTGAAATGAAGTTCACAAACGAAGAGGACGAACTTCTCATCCACATCGTGGCATTCCTGTATGATAGTGAGTCGGAAGACTACAAGGACATTGGGAAGAAGGAAAAAACATGGGTAGCTGTAGCATCTTTCGTCCGGTCTTCTCTCACCAACGTAGGTAGTCAAATTGTTGGAAATTCAACCGAAAGAACGATCTGAACCGTTTTTCGTTCTTTTTCAAGTGGCAGTCGATGAGAATGTTAAAAAAAAATCCCTCTTCTGTTCGTCTTAAAAACATAGGGGCGTGAGGCTCCCTATCCATCAACAATAATCCCTCTTCTTCGTCCTTCTCTGACAATAAAAGGGCCACAACAATAACCTCGCTCGACTGAAGCTGGGGCCAAGGTAGGCGGTCTCTGGCCGCCGCCGCGGCCGCGCCTCTTTGAGAAACCACTCTTCCATAGCGCGGCGCGGCTGGCGGCTGAGTAGAAACATGACAAAATCGCGAGCCGCCGCCGCGGGCCGCAGACGCGTCAGGGAAATCCCACCTTAACGGCACCTTTCTGAGGGTTCTGTAGGAGTATCATATTTAGAGACTAGTAAACATACTATGGGCCCTTCATCTCCACAGCTTCAGACCCTAACTTCGCTGTCTCGAACGAGCTGCCTAACCTACCATGTGTAACGTTCCTTCGACGTTCACGAGTCTCAAACTACCTCCAACAAAGATTAACTCTTTCACGACCAGCAACGAGACATCTCGCGAGAAGAAGTGGATCAGAGACAAGATTCCACGTGAGGAGAAGTGGCCTGCCTGGAACCAGAGACGAGTTATCAAGCAAGTAGCAGCCGCCTCTCTGGGCCAGAGATGAGATATCAAGCAAAAAGAAGTGCCAGTGGGCCAGTTTCTGGCAAGCGTAGGATTTATTGGCGGATCTCCCAGTCACCTCCTCCAACACAAGCGGTGGCAACAGTGCTGCCAAATCTACGGATTTCTCCTATTTCTAGGGATTTTCAGAGACGTCTAAGGATCTACTGATAATTTTTCCACACTTCCAGATTTCTTGGGAATTCCAATGCGTCTGTCCCATTTTCGCATATTTCGGGCGCCAGTCGCTATAGTGTTCAACGTTTTGCAGCCCTTACTATAACAAAAGTAAAACTGGTTTGGGAGTACCTTCTTGGCATGTTTCAGCCGGGTGCGTAGTGGGGCGACAGAAGGTGGTTGAGAATGTTTCAAATTCAAATTCAAATTCAAAAACCTTCATTCCCAAATAGGAGCGAACTCCCGCCTCGGATGGAAATCTTATGCTAAAATCTAAAGTTAATAAAATAAAAATAAAAATTATATACATGTTATGGCATATACATATACACGTTATGGCTAAGGGTGGAAGGGATAGAGTGAAGATGAGGGAGAGAGGATGAAGAGGCGTGAAGAGGGAGATAAATGAGTAGATAAGGAGGGTGAAGAGGAAGAAGAGGGAGGAATCATGTACGAAAGTGGTCCTTGATAGCACTCGTGAAACGGTCGAGGGAAGTGATGGAGCGAACACGGGCGGGGAGGGCGTTCCACATCTTCGCACCACCAATACGAATAGAGTCGCAATAGGATTTCGTCCTCGCGTGAAGCTGCACGAGTTTGTTCAGACGGCTGGAGGGGTCGAGGGCAAAAAGATTTAATAAGTAACAAGGGATTTTGGAGGGATCGTGGATGCTTTTAAAGATGAATCTCAAGAGTCTCAGCTTTATGTAATCAAATAAGCCACAGCCCAAGATTTGGTTTTTGTGTTGTGATACGTGGCCTTTAGGTTTGAGATTGAACACGTAGCGGACACAATTGTTGAAGGCCGTTTCCAGACGTTTAGTTGACGTAGCATCGGTGGAGCAGGCCATAAGAACATCCCCGTATGTAAAAATAGGAAGCAGAAGGGTTTTCACGAGATTCATTCTCAGGTCCTGAGGTGTGCAGTAAGCCAGACGCCTGAGGGAACGTAGAGAGCTATAAACCTTCTGAACGATGGAGGAGGTATGAGCAGACCAGTGAAGATCGTAGGAAAGGGTCACACCCAGATTCTTGACTGATGTGGAGTAAGGCACGACGATATTGTTCAATCTTATCGGGGAGAGCACGTTAGTATCCAGATGTTTCGGTGAGAATATGATGGATTGAGTTTTAGCCAAGTTCAGGTGCAGGTGATTTTGTTCAGCCCACAGATGAATCGATTGAAGGTCCCGATTGATGAGGGCAATTCCCTCTTCGATGTTTCCGCCAATAGGATGCCATCTTCTGTTAACAAGACCTTAGTGTTAGCGACAGTAATGACTAGAATATTCGTTATGTAGTTGTACAGTCTTACTTATTAATTGATTATAGGTGCCGTTTCTGCGCGCCGCACTCCTCCGACGGCCGCCACCGGCTACTCGGTCGTCTGCTACGCATTTGATGTCGTCGGGCAGTCTAGTGGGAATTTAAAATGTGTTAGCAGGGTGGTAAGGTGAATAAAATAAATTTTATGACTATTTCGGAAATGTGGCCATGCGGAGGTTGTTTACCTTTCTGAGGTGCGTTATTTTTCTTTATGAGGGTCGTGCTATTGTGAATGGATGTATGTCTGTGGTCGTGCTGAACGCCTTGATGTGAGGAAAAACGGGAAAGAAACTTAAAATTTGACTAAATTTGCTAAATTTGGTGGGCCAGACGTTAGCGTAAGCTGTGAGGGGGTAGCGTCACTAGTGGTGAGGTTCGTTTCGGGTTATACTTTCTTATTTCCGGCTGTCCGGATTTTTCTTATGTCCGGCTGTCGGCTGTGGCGGACATCCGGTGGAGTGCAGGGCGCAGTGACATGGTAGGTGGGTGTACCTACCTGTTAAGTTATTCACATAAATATAACCAATCTCAATCGATACAACCACCCAGATATTCAATCACCCATTACTTTAAAAAAAACCACTACCGCCGACCCACATAACCTTATAAACAACCACATAGCTAACCAAAAACAACTCCTACAAAACAATTATAAAATAGACAGACACCGAACCACGTAAAATCTTCTCAATACCCTGCAGAACCGACTGGGCTCATAAATTTAAAAACATTTGAAAAAGACTCCTATAGAATATCATGGTCATAATGTGAGTATATTATACTAATGAACTAAAAAACTATCTCCCCCCCCCCCCCCCCCCCCCCTTAAAGACACATAGAAGATGGAGATAATTTTCACTGACTCGAGTAGGTAGTTCATCAACGTTTTCTGGCAGAAGACAAAAAACCACGAAACAATCTAAATTTCTCAATAAATAGGCAATAATACGGGACTCTCCATAGTTATTTGGCCAATAATATCAATACTAATTTGTTTTAAATAATTAAAAATTTTTTGCTTTTAAAAAACTACTGGTTTTTAAAGGAAATGTTAATTGAATAATATAAATAATAAATGTTAACTTAATCTTGGGGCGTTTTGTCCCGATCTAAGGATATTCGTAGTCTGATCTAGAGAAAACAGTCTAAATGGGTCTGGCAAAAACGTGGACGTGCCTTCGACATCCCACTATCCCCAAAATACAACTTTACATCGAAATAAAATTTCAGAAATCCCACGCGTAGGTACACTAAACACACCCGCTACGGTTTCAGTTCCCATATTCACCAACCCATTGCCCAAGGCATATATTTTTCCAATTCAGTTACCAGGAATTCCCACAACTGTACCGACCATCACAACGCTACCTCATTCTATTCGAAACACAAATTGAAGGTTTGTTGTGACGCTATATTTCCAAACCAACTCTTCTAATTATTTACGACAATAACCGCATGGTTTGCGTCCTGAACTGTTTTGTCTTTTTTGGAATGGAGGAGAGACAAAGATGAAAATGAAAAGGCTCGAAAGGGAGCCCGAAGTGAAAGTGAGATAGAAGTAAAACTTCATTTCAAAACGGATGGAATAACAGGGTTGCCGGTTAATGAAGATATTATTTCTCTAAAATAAACACTGGCAGCCGACTCCGTTATTAAACCATTCGTTAAGAGTTTCTTAGTTGACTTGGCCCTCCCGAGGTTGTCAGGTGGAGAAATCCACCCTAGAAGTGGCGTTTTCCACTGTTAACGGGCACCTTTTCACACTTCACGGTTTCATTATAATTAGCACAGAAGTAATGCCGTAGAAGAAATATCACACTTTTATTAGCTCCTAGACCACCTGTGGTATCGACGGGGGGAATAGTTCTTCAAAGATAGCCGAGGGTTCTTCAAAAACCTGTTTGCTTTATTAACCTACGTAACTGCAGTTTTTGGATCAACGAAGCTCAAACGATTTCAAATCCCAAAAAACGGATGAGTACACCTAACCCCCCAATCAAAACCGTTCCCCACAAAACTGCGGCATCGCGAAATAAAACGAGGAATTATTGCTGCGAGTCAAATCCCGATCCATGAAGCGTCCCAATCGTGACACACATAAATCTCCCCCACCGGGGTTTCGCGCCCTTTTCTCCCCACCCTTCTCTCAACGCTACTCGGGTCAAACCACGGACGTACAAACAGTGGATCGGATCTAGTCTGATCTGTCAGAAGTTTATAAGTCAAGATTTGGCAATTTTACAGCAGACCTATGGAAGCACATTAGAAATCCAAATAAGTGCTTCCTTGTACGACAACTATTCTTCTCTTGACAGTATTTATTTCGATGCTATAATTTTTCAAGTTTTTTTTTTCTTCTTCAAACAAGACAAGATCGCATAATACGACATACGTAGTAATATTCTGTATAGATGTCATATTATGCGATTTTTTTTTTTTTTTTTTTTTTTTTTGTCTTATTAAGTGGGTAACTTGAAAATTTATACAATTAGAGCATCGAAATGAATACTGTCAAGAGAATAATTATTCTTGTCTTAAAGTTCTCGAACTAGGAATAAGCACTTCATGATAATATCATGATAATATTATTATCATGGTGGTGGAGTTGAACGAACAAGCCATTGAACATAACGTTTTGGTCAGCCAAACCAAGATAACATCTATAACCAAGATAATACTATTATCTTGGTTTGGCTGGCCAAAACGTTACGACTGGAAATGTGGCAATACTGAATAAGTTCTTATCAACTTATGCCAGACCACACTATTCTATTTGGAGACACCTCGCAATGCCATTAAATTAATTAAATTGAAACAATTTTTTTATTTTTAGTATTTCCCGCTGTTTGTGCCTTACCGTATTTTGCCAGACCAAACAGCTTGCTACGAACGACTTTTACAGCAAAAAAAAAAAAAAAAAAAAAAAAAAAAAATTGAAAAAAATTGAAAAAGTCAAGGAAGGATCATCTCAAAGTGTCGGTGGTCCAGCGAAAATATTATGTAAAAGAAAAACGCTGCAAATTTTACTCATGGGTTAATTGTGCAAAAATTAAAAAATTGCAGGGCTGTTCAGGAAGAATAAAGCCGGGCGTTTCTCAGCAGTTTAATCACAAGCTTTCGAGGAATGCTCTGTCCTCTTCTTCAGGTTTCTACAACAATGTGACAGTATAAGACCTAACTTCTGTTACACTCAGTAGTAAGTACGGTGTATGTTTCCGTACTGTAGTACACTAGTTCTTACCTTAAATAAATCAGATTGGTACAATCATCTTGCATAAGGTTTCCCCTACCGTCTAAAACTTTTCTTTCCGATAGTAACGTTAACTATTACCATCAAGATTTAATTATGAATGCGACACCTAATTTACCTGCTCTACATAAACCGTCATTGTAAGTCTAACTAACATGGAATAACTTTAGCTAAAACTACCTGTAATTAACACTTGGCATTATCCCCTAGGAAATACAAGGATGTAACCCTACTCTGACACTACCTAATCTGACACAAAGACGATGATTGTACCAATCTGATTTATTTAAGGTAAGAACTAGTGTACTACAGTACGGAAACATACACCGTACTTACTACTGAGTGTAACAGAAGTTAGGTCTTATACTGTCACATTGTTGTAGAAACCTGAAGAAGAGGACAGAGCATTCCTCGAAAGCTTGTGATTAAACTGCTGAGAAACGCCCGGCTTTATTCTTCCTGAACAGCCCTGCATACATGCCAGCCGGTTACTCCGACACAATTAAAAAATTGTCATTGAGGAAATATTTTTGATAAAAATTTAAAAAAGAAATATGCTGTACATCGTTTGGGCAGATGTGGGACCTCGAAAAATGGAATTACTCGGAAAACGACTCCTTATTTGACCGAGTATTTTGCCAAAATTTTAGATCATACTAGATGTATTATTCCCAGAATAATAAACCAAAATGAACAAGTACTCTATGAAATAAAATAATCGGAAAAATCCCAGAAAGGGAATTGGTAGGAATCGCAATATCACATTCTTTTGGAAAATTACTTTACATGCAATAACAGACCAGCAGGAAGTACCTAACCTTCGATTTTCATTTCAGATGAAGTAAGCTTCAGAATCTTTCATTTTTTCCGGACCAAACGCGATATGGAGCCTGCATTTCTTGGTCGATCAGGAAACATCTGAATAATATGAAATAATTCATAATATGAATAATATGATTTATTCATTATATGCAAATTCAGATATTTCCTGTTCGACCCAAAAAGATCATGTTATGAACCTGGCATGAATACTTGTTTTTCTCAAGAGAAGTTGCTACTTGTTGATATTGAAGTTGATGATATTTTTCCTCGTGCTAAATTCCTCCCTCCTCTCAATTAGAAATGTGCTATAATATAGCATATTATGCAACGAACAATGTTCTCATCACACAACAATTCCCATCGGGGAATAGAGTGGAAATTCGTATTAAGGGAGGAGCAAGAGATGGCAAGCGTGTGAAAGATATGGATAATTTCACTATTTCCTAAACATCTCGGTAATCACATTTGTCATAATATGACAAATGTGATATCTTCAAATTTACGACGACTAGTAGGTACCAACCCTGGCGGAATAAGAACGAGAGAATGTATATTCGTTCAGGTGTATACAGCTTTGATTCAATTTTAACGAACTCCGACATGCCACACACGAATAAAAGGATATCGTGAACATGTAAAGTGAAATCGTTCTCCAAAATTACAATTTTGGTTTATTATTCTTGGAATAATACACCTATGTTTTCGCGACGCGGGTCGACGACTCCGATCGGCCTCAAAATTTGACATTATCCGTTTCAAGAGGTCTACATTCAAAATCCGAAATGTCCGTCCGCCGTACGCCGTCCGCCGTACGCCGTCCGCCGTCCGCCGTCCGCCGTCCGGGCCGTTTTGGGCAGTAGGAATTTTTTTAAAAATCTGAAATTTTGGCAAAATACTTGGTTTACCATCTAGTTGTGCCCGCAAGGTTTTCAGTCCGATCGCCCAAACCCGTGGGGCGCTATGGGGCTAAAATGGGGCTACAGGAGGGGTGTTTTGAAGGCTTTTAGCTATGGGATCGAGTTAGGTGTCGTTTTCGAAGTATTTTTGGACGTAGAATCCATTTTTGGGGGTCCCGGAACGATCCGATTTCACTGTGGCGTTCTATAGGGCTTTCATGGGGCTAAAAATGGGATTTTTGAAGGATCCCAAGAAGTTGAATATTTAAATAGTTAAAAATTAAAGAATTTTTGAAAAAACACATTTTTGAAAAAAAATCCCCCCAAAAAATTTTTTTTTAAATATAAAAATCCAAACAAAAAATTTTTTAATTTTTTTTTATTGACAGAATTAAATGTCTGTACAAGTAACCTATATCACAGAATAATAAACCCTTGTGTAAAATTTGCAGCGTTTTTCAGGATAGAGAAACCCCTGTTCTTGTCCCATTTGGTGCCTTCGTTTAGCAGGAACTCGACACATCACTTACCGTTGGTGAACTACAGCTTATTATACGAGTTCGCAGTTCACAAATTCACTTAACAGCCATAAATAACTGCTACGCTGTCGATATTTTTATGTACGACCCCAAGCCTGATGCTACCTGCAATATCCGACTATCTCTTTTAGGTACATTATGTTTACAGTTACTGTACTGAGCCGAGTTGGATTGGGTGCAAGAGCAGTCAATGATGGCAACTTGCGCCAACTTCAATATCTTGATAGGTCCCAGGCCTGACGCTAGTAACTTCACACAACTTAATCTGGCTGGTATCAAACTGATTTCGATTTATTTGGTACCAAAACTAGTAACACAAGTCTCTGAGGGGGTGTCATCGGATTTTTATGCTATAACAGAAAGCGAAATAATGTATTATGGACTTGCGCCCACTTGCGCTCCTTTGCGCTCAACTTCCATTTCGTCGTTTAACGTCGTGGATGAACTTTATTCTTCACTAAGTCTCAAGCGTAGCATATTAACGAACGTTTTGAATTGTATTCAGTGTAGAATTGAAGTTGTTTTTAACTTATAAGTTCTCGATTTATGTAGAGGGTTAATGGAGCTCTAGAGGGACAGAAAATATCCAAGGACTTGCAGGAAATATTCAATTTTCATCGGCTTTGCAATGAACTGCTGAGTTTGAACGGATACAAAGTGAGTATTTTCTCTTCAAAACTGGCCCACGAGGTAAAACATAAGGAAAGTCCTGGTCTAGATAAATGTCTGAAAAGTTGTTTTATTTCTATAGCTAGATGAAGGAAAATCCTAGATACAGATAGATGTAGAAAAGCCTAGTATTCGATAACTTTAAAAGTATTGTGGCATTTTTAAATCAGCTCATAAACGGAGAGTAAATCATCCATGGCATCCACGTGTTCAATGTCGGTGGCCGCCAAGGGCAAAACCCCCTGCAGATTACTTGGCATGGCCTACCATCCCTTCCGGATGAATCTATTTGCTCATCTCTGCCCCCTCCCTACCGAGTTCACACACCCCCGTCAAAAACCGTCCCCGGCATCAGCGTTTCGTTTCATTTACTCAACATTTAACGGCACAGTGTTTACCCAACCCTAAAAACGCGCCCTAACAAATGACAGGGACCTCTCGGGAGCGATTATTTCTCATTTAGACAGGCAACCATTCAAACCCCGCCCCTGACGGTTCGATAGAAATGGAACATCAAAGGTTTTTCCGTCAAAAGACCAATTGTCTCCCCTTTTCCTGTAATAGGCCGCACGTTCCCCGCATTCGCTCTTCTTCCTCTTAATTATAATACAGAGACCATACTGTGAAGCTAACTCGTGGGTTCCTTAACCCGTTGCGATCCGGAAAATAAATCACCATAAAAAAAATCCGGGAACAAATTGCGTAATGATCGAAGTTAGATTATGGAAATCTGAAGAAAGTTTTTTTTTTTACTTAATTCAAACGCAACATGGAGGGAGTCTAAAACGATTATGAAGTGCTAAAAACAGTCGTACCTACTACGCCTACGAACCGCAGGAAGTTACTTCGACGTCTCAAAAATGCGACCTGGGAAATCAACCCTGGAACACTATCATCTCGTCCAACACTTGCGGCAGCAGGAACATGTCCAACACCTGCGACTTCCCACCAAACAAACTTTAATTCAATCATCTTCCTTATATCGGCTGCCTACAAATAAATTCCAGCTCTGCTCTCCAAAAATAGGCCGCTTCCCCCTCAACGCCCTCTAAACGAATACGTGCAACTCTCACCTTCAGAACCTCCCCGAGGAAACGGCGTGGAAATTGAATTTTTAATGGGTTTTGAGGCGGCGGATATTTTGAAAGGAGTTGCTAGTTTACTTACCTTTTTATCGGGAGCGCCACGTGCGCTCTGACAGGATTAGATGTTTATATTCCGGAGTTTACCACTGCCAAGTTCTCCGCCTCGAGAAAGGTAAATGGAAGGTGACTCTTTGCATCTTAAGTGGGATAATTTGACAACATCCGCACTTTGGTAAGCACTTGCTCCAATATACTCACTCCTCGGAGCAATATAGTTCATTATAATTATCACGATTGTTACCTAAGTACATTTTTATTTTAATCTGTATTATTAGTGTTTAATCTGTAATTAGATGGGGGCCACTTCACAAATCGATGTGTGGAGTGGCCCACTCCTAATATTAAAAACACCTATAATAGGTTAATTAACCTGCGATAGTTGAACAATATCGCAGGTTGAATATAAAGATAAAAATATTTAATACAAAAATGTTTCTATTCGACTAATAAATTTTATGGGTAGACGAGGAAACTATTTTTAGTTAAGCTGCATTACTTTTAAAAATAGTAAAAGATCTGTAAATGTAGTTCAATTTATTTTCCATTATGCCCTCATTTAGCGGTTCAAACAGTTGAAATTCTAGGAATTTATTATTGTCTCGAGTAATTCTCGTACCCTCGCAAAAATGGCCTGGTTGAGAAGGCTGAGGGTGTGGGGTGTCTCTCCTACGAAAGGCTACTCACACCAAGACCGATTTGGAGCTCTTTTTGCTCAACTACAGAAATAGTAACTAATGTTCATTGGTGAAAGTTCCTTTCGCTGAATGGTCCCCGGTGAAGTTGCTGCAGTCCGAGATTATGGTAAATCTCTCCTGATAGGAACCGAAAGTTGTGGTTGATCCTGCTGTAAGGGCCAAGTCTGGTCAAATGGAGAAATACAACAGTTGAGAGTTTTAAGTAGCATGTTTTTGGTGGGAGAGATCTGGTTTTTGTGCAGGGTGCGGTGTCTGGTTTCTGAGAGCCTGGAGTGATTGCAGAGATTTTGCCCAACCGCTCTTACCCAGCGGCCACAGCCATCTCTGACAGACAACCTGTGAAACTCTTCTCAGCGCTCAATGTCAATTCCTCCATATCACAGCAACAAAGGCCTAGACTAGCGCCTGTTGATTGTCCACCACTCCACGTACACAATCCTCTAGGGTAGGTACTGTTCCCCAAACTTGTGCTATGTTGTGAACTGATTGCAAGGGCCCAGTCCACGTTGCGAGAAGGCTCACGGATTATTTCAGGAAGAGGGGTGGGTCCAGCCTACACACCAGATTACACTGGTAGGTCTACACGGAGAGAGAGCTAGAGCGACACTGATTGCGTAGAGCAGTGTCAGCAGTGTCTACACCATGCGCCCTGAGAGAGCTAGAGTAAGTTTCTGAGACCGCTCTCGCTGATGGGATTGCGAGAGCAGTGTCGAGTCTGTCTACCCGATCTACCTTCTTGCAGTTGCGCGAGACAATCTCGGAGATTCATTCAGTCTCAGCCCGACCTTTCAAGACGAAACCACGCTCAGGCGGCACTCGCGATTGCCCTAATCATCAAGAGAAGACGTAAAAGAAGAAATAGACGGCGTATTTGGGTAAAAGAGTGGATTCTACAGCGTAAACAATTCGTTGTGTACGCAACTCTTCTTCCTGAGCTGACGACGAGCGATCCGAAGATGCATTCGAACTTCCTACGATTGTCGGCCATTAATTTTCAGGAGCTATTGAGCAAGATCTGTCCACTCATAAAAAAAGAAGATACCAAATTGCTAGTAGTCTGATCTTCTATTCTGCTCGACGGGACCATGAATTTCATCGCGTCAAAGAATTGCCATCCACTTTTATAGACGTCGTCAGTCCCACTGCCACTCTTCCTCTTCTTCATTTTTCTCAGCTCGCTGTTTAGCTGCGTCCTCAAGTTGTATGGTTTCCTAGTAATTTCCTTGGTATAAGTAGAAAATTCTTGTGCAAGAGCCGCCGAGGAAATTGTTTTCCTGCTCCTGTCTTTGTATTTGTCGGATGAAACATCCCACAGTTCAGGATATGCTGCTGATGAAGTCTCTTCTTTCGTCCACTGTCGGCCAGAAGTCGTCATGGCGCTCTAGCAATAACTTCATCTAGGTGAAGCTCACTGAGACTGATGCCTAGATCGGTTGCGCAACTGCCCAGACGTCGAGAGGTAGGGGGAAACGCGAGAGCCCGAGAGCACGTCGAGAGTGCTCTCGCAACTACTCTAGGGGGTGTCCACACGACTCTCAGCTCTCGCTCTAATGCAATAAGATTCCCCGTGTAGACCTACCGTCGAGGCCCACTCTACACCCGCCCCTATACCGTGGGGTGAATAGGCTCAGTGGGGTGAATAGGCTCACTTTTTGCGAAAAACGTGTAATTTGAAAAATACGGCGAACTAATAACGATAAAATAACAAATAAAACGGGAAACGATAGGGGAAGATTCAATGTATCGATTTATAACTCAATCGTTATTTATTTCGACGTCCATTGGCGTTTGTAGTGTTGGTAACTATGGCTACCCGGAACAGCTTTTTTGGTTAGGGGTCCTAACTTTGCCCGCACAGCAACAATGGTTGCTGATATGAAGTTGATAACCGGCTTATCTGATTTGTAAACATTCTGTGATGATACTGTCAAAATTTCGATTCCGTGCGACAGTGCTGTTGGAAGCTGCGGCCGATTTTGTAATTGAACTCACGCTCGATTTGTAAAGTGGGGTGAATCGGCTCACCATGCCGAGGGACTATAAACCGAACCCTGGCGTCAAAATCGCCGGAAGAAATCAAGCGGGCGGTTGTTGGCGTAAAACGTATCGGGAGGCTGCGCAAAAGTATTGTTAGTCTAGGCAATAAATGATTCTAGGTGGAAAATTTCCCCCTAGAATGAAGAAATCGCTTCTGAACATGAAAATTTAATGTTGAGAGCAGAAGCGATTTTTTTCACCGATGTGTTTAGACCCATGGGAGGATAAAATACGACCCTACAAGCGGGGGTGGGGGAGGCCGAAGAAGGTCGGTTATTTCGTATTTTCGCTCCTAACTCGAAAACGTCCTACAGTAGGACGGTCCTACAGAAATATTATCTATATGAAAAATGAACATCACAACATTTGCTACACAAGTGTCTCTATTCGTTTTTCGCGTACCTATAATAGTTTTGGAGATATTCAAGCTTAAAAGTGAGTAATATTAAATATTACTGAAATTTTCAAAAACCCACTTGTTCTCACAAAAAAAAAAAAAAAACGGTGTCGCCCAACTGTCTTTGTCCTCAAACCACTGAGCCCATTGGTCCACTGGTTGGTAGAATCGAGAAAAATATTTTTTTCCATGTAAAAACATTGAGTGAGCATATTGACCCCACCTGGTGGACCAATCGGCTCAGTGCATAAAAAACGTGTTTACGTTTTTCCCTTAGAGGGATGACTCTTGAACAGGCGAGGAATCGAAAATTGACGCCAAGACACATGAAATGCCGTTGGAACGGTTTCTCTATAATAGAGAGTTCCTAAAGCCACTTTTTGCCTGACGGTGATAAGTTACGGTCGACGTAACTCGAGATTTCGCGCATGCGCAGAAATAACGGCGATAACTTACGTCCTTATGCCTAACGTCGAACGTTATTGCCGTAAAGATACGGCGATAAGCTTACGGTCTTAAGGATAACACCGTTAATTTCGAACAATATAAGGTAAATAGCGGCACTTTAAATTTAGCGTGACTTTTGATGAGACCGTATCTCTGTTACGGTGTTATGTGAAGTTAGCTTTTCTTTAGAGAAGTTAGTGAAGTTAGATTTGTCTAGGGAGAAACAATTGTTTCTCCCTAGACAAATCCCTTACGGCGATAAAAATTAACGGTCGACGTATCTCGGATGTTTCTTTAGGAACTCTCTATTGATTGGTTCAGCTTTTACCTCCACTCTTGTTCACCTTTTTGGATCCTACAATGGGTGCCCACTCTCATTTGGCATGGTGTGGACGCACCATACTCTTCGTCACAACCTGAGCAACACTCGCGGCATTTGGCCAGGCTTGATGACCACGAGCTATTCGCCGGCTGTGATCACCCCTGCTCCCTTGCCTGGCCAGAGTCAGGCAAGGAGCTCTGCTGGTTTGCTCACATCCTGGGGAGCCTGCTGATTCATGAGAGTAACATCCCAGGAACTTAATCCGAAGGAGGCGTAGCCCCAGACTAACCCTAGGTAGGAATTAAAGGAGTGAGCAATCCTCGCTAAAAGATGCGCATTAGGGAACACTCTGCGGGGAAAAAAAAAAAACAATTTTACCAGAGGCCGGCATCACTGCTCTCAGTTCTTGTTTATCCCAAACCCTTCGCGTATGAATTCAACCTTTTGAAATCGGCAACTTTCAGAAGTCCTCCCATTAAGCTGATAGCTAATGTACACCGACCCCGATGGGCGAAGCGAATGAGGTCTAACTAATAAGCGGTTACGAAAGAAAAAGCCCTGAAAATCGGGAAATCGCCCGAGGCGGGTTTCAAGTCAGGGCAGGGATCGATTGGGTGGGCCCGTAATCACACTACACTTATTATAATGGGCTCCAATAAAGAAGTGAGCCGAATTCGGGCCAACGAGGGAAAACCAACGGAGTAACTTTTTCCGAGATGTTATTAGCTTTTTAAACCTCCCCCGAGCAAATAAAAACCCTCTCGAAGGAAATTGGTCCGCTTCGTTTGTTTTTTCTTTTCTTTTTTTTTTTCGTTCAAGCGCGTTCATATATCTTACCTTCGGTGGTCGTAAAAACTGCCATTTGATCAGAGCCCGAGGGAAACTACCTCGTCCATCAACGGAGACTTCATTTATAAACACGGAGAAACCTTTCCATTTCCTAACCAACAGCCTAAATCAGGTAGAGGTTTACCGCAGCTGTAAACGAGAAGAAAGGTGAGAAACGGCTATAAGGCTAAGGAGGGCAATCCAGTCGAAAAATACCCCTTGAAAAGTTCCACAAAGACTATGATGTGGCTGTACAGTGTACAAAAGGTGCACAAAAGGCGAGCACAACAGAACCGACCGGAAGACTGAAGATAAAGGCGTAAGGTTGGTAGAAAGACCTCGAAAAAAGGGTATAGCAAGCCTATTACAGATTTTTCTAACGAAAAAAAACCCACGAGGGGAATGTGCCTTTAGGAATCGGGCCCAGGGGCTATCCTAATGGGATCTGAAGGGGGGTGCAATCCAGGAAAAGCGACGGGTTCCCGAAAAGAGAGAAAAGGAGGGCAAAGTGATAACATCCCAGGGATATATTCCTGTATCCCCCCAACCCCACCGCCGCGGCTATGGTCTCTCCCATTTCCGGACTTCGCTCTTTTTGCATATACCGGCGTTATCTTTGGTTCTTTTTTATTTACTTGGGAAGCCCTTCCCGGCTACTTTCCATTTATTTCGGCGGCGACTTTCCCCACTGAGACAGTCCTTGGAACGAGTGGTCTTCATCGTTTGGCCTTTTCGCGGATTTTCAAGACCCTAACAAAAGTGCGAGGGCGTAAAGGAGGCAAGGGAATTGATTTTGAACGAGTTAACCGAGTCATGGTTTATAGGGTAAGAGCACCAGTTATTGGCCACCCCCCAGTTATTGGCCACCCATTTTTTAAACTCAGTTTTCTAAAACCCGGATGCCTCTGAGAATGTATGATTATTTTTCCCGCGTCAAGTAACTAATCGAGATGGCTGTGATGTGGCAAAATCAATTTTATAACCAGTTGTAACCTCCTGAGTCGAAAAAATACCAGCCTCAGTACATCCTTCGACGCAGAAAGGGCTGTTTCTTACAAAAACGGTAAGCAAACATCACCTCATTCGTAAGGTTTTTTAGAGGGTTCAATCCAGTCAAAATCACTTTTTTTGATATGAGAGCAATCTGCAGTAATTTCTTTATCGATTCGTGTAGGTTTTTTTGGTTTTGGATGAATTTTAACAATATTATTGACGTGGCCAATAACTGATACAAAAAGTATGAGATGTTTCAGTTATTGGCCACCCTGGCCAATAACTGAAACAGACGTATTTTTCAGTGAACCATTTATTGGCCACCACCTGAGCTGGTGGCCAACGGCTGGAAACCAGCCGTTTTTAATGCTTAATGTTCCAATCATTGGCATATGGTTGATTGGCGAACTCCCACAAGCAATGGAAGACTGAGGGCCGGTTTTTGAAACCATAGTTAACTCTGACGGCCGTAAAAGACGACTCTGACGGCTGTAAAACGGAAAAAGCGTTTTTTGAACCTTAGTTTCCGTTTTACGGGCCGCTATTTTTACGAAACGGTAACCACAGCAGGACCCTGGGGTCAAATTTTTACGGAGCCGTGACCACCGCTTTCATTGGTTGACGAGGAACAACTGACTGACGAGACGGCCCGCCGCGGACTCCGCGGCGCGGAGGGTGCGGAGTGGTAGAAAGAGATGGAGATAATTGTTTACTTTTTTCGCTCAAATAACGCTCAAAATAATGACATGTTGAAGGCAGAAGAAGCGGGAAATGTGAACTCCTTCCTCACAAATGAGTTGTCAAAACCCGCAATGACGAAAAAATTTCACCTAGGGAAAATATTCAAGGCGCCAAAATTTTAGCGGCGTGGTCAGCTGTCGGAACGCTGACTATGGTTCTAAAAACGCCGACAAAATAGCGGCTGTAAAATCGCGTTTGACGGTGGTCACCAAACCACTCGTTTGCTGTGATTTGACTATGGTTTCAAAAACCGGCCCTGAATGAGACTATTCTGTTTAAAAAATTTTCATTTCACATGTCATGTTGTGTAATGTGATTTGATAATTTTGAGCTGTGTTTTAATAAGGGTGTAACAAAAATCCCATTTGTAATCCCATGAAAGCCCTATAGATCCCCACAGTGAAATCGGATCGTTCCGGGACCCCCAAAAATGGATTCTACGTCCAAAAATATTTCAAAAACGACACCAAACTCGATCCCATAGACAAAAGCCTTAAAAAAAAAAACCTCCCGTAGCCCCATAGCGCCCCACGGGTTTGGGCGATCGGGCTGCAAACCTTGCGTGCACAACTAGATGATAAACCCAAGTATTTTATCAATACCCATTTCAGATTTTTTTTAAAATTCCTACGGCCCGGACGGCGGACGGACATTTCGGATTTAGAATGTAGACCTCTTGAAACGGATAATGTCAAATTTTGAGACCGATCGGAGTCGTCGACCTCCGTCACGATCATATAGGTGTATAATTCCAAGAGTAATAAACCAAAAGTGCTAGTTTTTATGAGTGAATGATCCCTCTTCCCAAACACAGAAAAATCGGATAGTGCCATGACATGTAGGCGGGTAACCAAAGCGGATGGGTAAGAAATCTCTTGCATAGGAGGAATCTGTGCATCCTGGGGATCATTATGAGTGCACCAGAGTTTTGAAAAAGAACTAATAAGAAGGACGGATTGAATGAATGGAAGGAAAGAAGGAAAATGCTAGGTGGCCAATAACTGAAGCACAGGTGGCCAATGTTAGAAACATGTGGCCAATAACTGGTGCAATTGACTTTTCGCACAAATAGTTAAAAAACAGGTATTTTAACAAAAAAGTCGGCCCAAATTGACATTGGATCGCATTCGTTAGATGTTTTCCATTACAAAAACCAGTGAAAAATGTGAATATAACTTTTAATTGGTTTTGTACGATGGGGAATACCCTTAAGTGGCCAATAACTGGTGCTCTTACCCTATGACGACGACTGTTTTCAAGCGGTCCTCATTGGAGGACTGTGCTGCAATCGATGCTTTAGGAACCTGCCCGACGCGCGGGTGCGGGTGAGAACATTACTAAATGTTTATTGGGGGAAAGATGATTTTTCCAGGCTTGTCCATGCTTCCCCTGGGGCCACGACGCACAAAGGGGTCGAACGACCATATTGAGGGGGGGGGGGGGGGGGGGGACCTCTTAAAATCTTCATACTCACAGGAAATTTGACGCTAATCACGAATATACCCCATGTCCCTACACCTTATCCTTATTTCTTCCAAAATCCACGTTTTTCAGTATATTTTTCAGCCTGGAATCCAAGCAAGGATTCTCTCGAAGTTTGAACTCGAAGAAAAGTTGTACAGCAATACATTTTGCAAGGATTGGACACCCTAAAATTTAAACAATAAGAGCGTAGTAGATGATTTCGATCAAACATCCTTATGATTGAATACCGTAAAATTGATGAATTCAATTGAACACCCTACAAATTGAAAAATCCTTTCAAAAATAAGGGAGTCCCAGCAGTACATTTGTGTCGAATAAAATTTCTGAGCAGCAACCTATCGCCCAATCAGAATTCGATTCCTGTCGAACAAAACCACTCGTTGAGTGAAAGAAGTTCAATCGTGCCTTATGACCGCCGGGGCAGCTATAGCTGTAGGGGTAGATGATTCTGGTTTTATTCGTCGGCTTAACATATCTGGAGCGAGAAGAAACCATTCCCAGCTCGGAGCAAACCGGAGCTTTTTTTTTTTTTTTTTTTTTTTTTTTTTTTGTAGCTTTGTCGATTGCTCTGGGCACGAAAAACTCAAGACTTATCCCCCAGAAACGGGCTAAAAAAAAAAAATCCCCAAGCTTGGCGGCTTTGTTGCATAGATGGGCATCCTAGAACATGAAGAAAATTGCGTGTCTCAGTTAGTACATAACCCTCATAGACGAAAAGTAGAATTCACACCAAAAAATAATTTTTTTTTTTTTTTTTTACGATTAGCCCCAATTGACGTCCTAAAACTTGATTTTCGGGAAAATTCCCTGCCGAAACTGGATTCTTGGGCTAATATACTGTGAGAATGATGAGCCAGATAATCGAAATCAGCATGTTGGTTTTGCCGCTTTTGCCCCGCTGTGCGCGTCAGGCACTGAAAGATGAGGTGGATTGGGTGAGCAGCAGTTTTATTGAAATATCGAATTTCAGCTAGTCAATCTAGTCAACATCAGCTGGTCAAATATCTATCAGTCAAATCCTTCGAAAACGACACCCCACTCAGTGACCAAAACCCCTCCCGTAGCCCCTTTGTAGCCCCACATCTTTTCTCGACCCAATGGGCATATCCATAAACGAAAGTCGTATCATGAACCACATTCGCGTTTCCACATACCACATTAAATGTTATGTGTTACGCTAAATTTTAGCTAAATTGAAACTAACATCTTAATGTGGAAGATAATAACAATCAAGTAGTCATTTCCCATGCGGCTCTTCTCCCGTGATAACATTTGTTTCAATATTTCTCCGTCACTCCTTATAACTGATCCTGGTCAGAGCCAGCTGAGAAAGGCAGGTTTGCATATTGAAACTGAAATCTTGATAGAAAACGCCTAGTAGGATGACATGGTCCCTGGCATTTGCCACATATGCCGCACAGTGCCTCCACCTGAGAAGGGAGTGACAATCGATTTTAATAGTAGGTACGCTCCCTCTCTTTAATCTTCCCCGAACGTCTGCCTGAGTTGCCTTTGAAATGACAGGAAACCGATGATAGAAGCCGAGGTGGGGGAGGAGTGATACTGTCGGGGTAAAGGGATTTGGGAAGATACAGTGGGATATTTGTGGGGTTGATGGGGAGCTTATCGCATGCACATGACAACTTAATTTGTTCTTCGTAGACTTAAACACAGCTTCTATCCAAACCAGTTTCGAGAGACGGGATTTCCATTAATAAACAAGCTGAAATTGAGGTTGTGCGAGGCGGAATGAGATTTTGAAGTAAACATGAAGGGACATTTAGATAGATGCGGGGCATAGATGAAGAAGTAAATGGATGCCGAGGATTGTACCAGTTGGGAAACACCCACACTCGGGTTCTTTGACAACCGGCAACAGCGAACGGAAAATGGAAGTGCTTACGCACTGAAGCGTTAGATCGCGAGCGGCCGCATGCGCAGGAAAACGGGAGGACGCCCCTTCCTGGCACGTCGCGATCGACGCCCTGGTTGGTTGAAGCGTCCCCCTCGTGGTCAGTTATTATACGACTTAGTCTTGAGCTCAGCAATTTTACAATGTCGCATTACGATTTATATTGGAAGGGGAAAGCCCTGGACTGGAGCAGAGATCCTGTTGATCCCTTGTCTCATCTCTTGGAAGTCTGAGCAGGTCCTGAGAAACTGGTTCTTGAGTTCTGGGAATCATTGGCGGCGGTTAAGCATTCTGACGCCGACACGATAACGGCGATAGCAAGGAGTAGAGAGTTCATCCCATGTTTATGTCTTGACAGATGTTATTAAAATACAATTATTAGGTCACAGAATCATACTTTAATAGTGTAGTGTGGATATTATTGTAGTGACTGCGAACCGACAGCTTCCCGTAAAGATGCTTCAGGCATACAGTGCTTTCTAACAACCGTGAACAATCAAAAAACTTATTAACTTGTTTCACTAATGACACCAGATTTAAAACATGTCGTTCAAGTTATAGCTCACATCATACCGTGAAAGAGCAGTAAAACAGAGAAAAGATCGCACCAGGTAAAACCGAGTTTTCCTCAGCGGGGAACTGCCGAGGAATCCGTTAAAGGAGCATTAAAGCGTCCTGGTGCGTTCGCTAGATAAGAGCAGGAGAGTCTGGGGGGGTGGAAGAGTCGTGGTAGATAAGGAATAATAAGGCCGTAGCTAGGAAATAGGGAACACAGTGCTCTTGAAGGGAGGGAAAGGCAATACTCGGAGTTACGGGAGTCCTTGGGGCCGCCCACATTTCAATGGTTTAAGACTCCCTCAGATTGTCTGGGAGTTCGCACCACCACTCGCCCCTTTCCGTTTAACGTTCCTCCTTATAACAGACCCTTCTCCATAACCAGCCGTGGCCCTAAACTTCGCCCCCAGCCGTGTTCCTCATCAATCACAATTCATTTTATGGTTCCGAGGGAAAAATTCCCACCTTCCAGGCCCGCCTTCTGTATAATATCATCGTCCGGGGTGAAGGAAATAGTGATGTAGGGACCAGGTTAACGGGTTCTTCCCGTTTTCCCTCTTAGCCTCGTTGGTTCTAACACTCTGGAACAAGCTTTGAAAGAGACTTGCTTCAAGCGCCCTCCGATTCGAACACTCCTGTCTCAGCATTATCGGACGATAAATCCACTGTCAAATGGGGTCGATTGGACGGTAGGAAGCGCGGAGAATCTGTACACATCACCGAACGGAAGACAGAAGTGCTTCTCGCTCACGCAATCGCGAATGACTGCTTCCACGTGAAGGAAACACGGCGCTACTCCTTCCCCACACGGCCCATTGGTCAGTCTAGCGTCCTCCCTCTTGTTAGAATTTCACGACTCATTCCATGATTGGCATATTCAGCATGTACGATCACTCTTTAGTGGCTGGAAAAGGGAAAACCCTAGCAATTGCACTCCCAGGCCAAGAGAAAAGGACCGTTGCACTCCCGATACCACAACACCCTCTGATTCACGCCTGCAGTGGATACTTCTCGTCTCTACTCGTCCCAAGCTACCTCAGGATTTTCAAGGCATGCCAGTATGGTTCCAAGCTGGATTGGGTTTCCAAGGTTTACCAAGATGGTCCCAAGCTTTTCAGATCTGTCCAAGGATCGCAAAGTTGGTGCCACGCTGGGGATGAATTGAGAACATCGCCGGAAGTGCAGTGACTATCAACCGGCGAGCGAAAAGTGAAAGTCCGACCAGCCGGGAGTGCTATGGACCAGATGACCCCTTGTCTGATCTTGCGAGAGTGGATTTGGTCCTGAGGCTGACTTCTCTAGACACCTCTTCTTCTAGACGCTGTGGCAGAAGGTGTGTCATACCAGGACATCTCCAATGAAGCACACTGCTTCCACATTCAGTGCTATGGACCAAGGTGAACCCACGACATCTCAAGCTCAAGAACCCTGGCCCTTCACAACCCAGTCCCCCCAACCACAAGCGGCAGCGTGATCTTGGGCGTAGCTCCTTCATAACTCCGCCCATCCCACAACAAATTGTTACTAATACACCCACCCAATGGCTCACTCAAAACTCACACCTTGGGGTCATTTCTCATAGAAGGATTTTATCATAACAAAACGTTCCGTGAAAATCCGTTTATTTGAATAAAAACAGCAAATGAAACAAATAAAAGTACAAAATGCTAAATCAAACTGAGAAAGATCTGCGGTGATTTTGAGGTTTGATTTGCTTTTTCACAATGTAGAACTGATCTTTCTTCCCACAAACACCCCATATGACGGCTATGTTTTCCACAATGACGTTGATGGGGATGATAGCCACGGCGCCGACAATGCACAGAAGGTACTTGAGGAGGCCCAGACGATGTAGGGAGAAGGATTTGATGACGCCGAAGACGTACATGTAGATGCTGAATGACGCCATAAATGCCACCAGGATGTCTATGACGATGGGGCAAGGTATGGGGAAGAGTGGTGCCAACACGAGGTTGGAGGTCGACAGTGGTGCGGTCAGCCAGGCGTAGCAGGATATGGCCAGGAAGATTTTGGCCCTCCAAGGGAGCCTCTTGGAGTGCACCACAGGGAGCAGTCCTTGCAACCAACGTTTCCTCTGTTGAATCAAATCTGTCAGAGTGAACGGCGACTGTTCGAACATTTCACCTTCTATAAATGTGAATGTATAACCTTCTTTCATTGCTTTCATGGCGAAGTAGCTATCTTCAGCTATCGATCCTTCCGGGCCGTTGTCGTACGAGACACACCGCTCTGCGCTGAATCGGGTGACCACGTATGACCCTTTCCAGCTGAGCAACGGCTTCTCAAACAAGTAAAACTGCGCTCTGAGCTTCCCCATGTCTTCAGCAACGCGGAAACTGTCAGCAAGAGTCGTCACCCAGTTGACGACTTTGGGTTTGACGTAAGTGATGAGTCCTTGTCCAAAATGATGCCGTCCATCCATAACAAAATTCATAATCCCTTTGGCAGCATTTTCACTCAACAGAGTTTCTTCGTCTAAATGCACAACGTAATCATCAGGAGAGAGCGTATTCACGTAGTCTTCCAAGCAATATTGCAGTGCTCGAGACTTGAACAAAGCGCCAGATTTAGTACGATACCAGGTGGGAACCACTGTTTGGCAAACACGTTTGTCATTGGGTAAGTCCAACGGTACCTCAGTCACCACCTCGATCATGAAATGTTGCCATCCGGCTCGCAAACATTTATGCAGATTCCAATGTACGTTATTTTCCACCAGCTGAGGGTAGTCGCCCCGGGTCACGATCCTGACGCAAATGAAAGGCGCCCGTTTCAGAGTTCGTTTAATTCGAACTTTGCCCGGAAAAGCTTCGTAGAAAACCAACCCGGTGAAATTGAGCAGAATGTGAGGCAACGCGAGGAATGAAGAGAATCGGAAGATGTACAAAATGACGGAACCAAAAAGGCCGTAAGTTTCCCAGGCGCTATCAACGGGGAATTTACTTCTGGGTGATCTGATGGCTCCCATAGCTACTCCGTACGTCACGATGAATGTCAGCATAAGAAAACAATGCAGCAAGTGTTTCGAAGTGTATCTCGTGGACATCTTGAAGACGACGAACAGTCACTTAGTAAGTAGGATAGGAACACTTTTCAAAGCACAATAATAATAATTCGTATTTCTAATCACCAAAGATAAGAGTGGATCCAGTGTAGCCTTCATTTGTTATAGCCTGTTTTGAACAGAAATTTTTAGGAATGTGCCACATTATTCTTAACTGCTATTTTGCGAATGTTACTTCTTGGGTTTGACGGAATTCAGCGGCCTACGGGAAAAGGCCATAATTTTAAGCCTGGCAACTTTTAACGTTGTTCAACCAACGCCCAGCCGTTGTTGACCTAAGGCGCAATATAAATTGGTGAAATACGTGGAGGCGTGACACAAAATAACTGTCTCACCCTGTCCCTATTTCATCTTGAGAATCACACTGCAGCTACTCAACACTCAGCTGTTCGAACACAGCTGTTCGACCGCTGGCCATGAAATTAGGAGAGGAACTAAAAAACTACGTACTAGTACGTAACGATGTTACTATGTTTACTATGGCATAATACGTCAGCATTTGTTTTTTTTTTTAATTTTATAAAATATTTAATATAGAAGTTTTAATAAATTTTAATAAGTTTTTTTTTTTAAATTTTATAAAATATTAAATATAGAAGTTTTAATAAATTTTATAAAAATAAAAAACTAGACTGTTTGAGGCTCAAACTTTGAGCATGATAAAGTATACTGCGTGCATTATACATGCCGCGTGCATTATTATAGGCTCCCTATGACTGAGGGGCACCTTCAAACACCCTCGTAATTTGAGTCCAGTTCTAAACCTCTATCTAACTGCCAGAGTATGTCACGAGTCGGCGTTTCCTCTGTACCTATCCTACCCCATCACTTGATCTATTAATCAAATGGGCGAGCGTAGCGAGACCCCCGTTCAGACTGGTAGTCTATACCACTATCACTATCACACTATAAATATCACTGTGTCTGTGACAGAGTATGTCAGAAACCTTCTCCTCTGAAACGGTAAGCCCGTGGAAGAAGGAAAAGGAAGTTTCACTTCATAGGGGATGGTGGGCAACCTCTTCGGGGCACACGTGTTTTCTTTACTTTCCGAATGTTTAACTAGGCCAATTTTTAACTAGGCCTACGCCATTCATTCACTTCCTACTCCATTCATTCAGGATGAATTTTGGTTTATTATTCATGGAATAATACACCTATGTAATCGTGACGGAGTTCGCCGACTCCGATCGGCCACAAAATTTGACATTATCCGTTTCAAGAGGTCTACATTACAAAACCGAAATGTCCGTCCGCCGTACGCCGTCCGAGCCGTTTTGGGCAGTAAGTAGGATTTTTTTTTTTTTTTTAACCTGAAATTTTTACAAAATACTCGGTTTACCATCGAGTTGTGCCCGCAAGGTTTTCAGCCCGACCGCCCAAACCCGTGGGGCGCTATGGGGCTACGGGAGGGTTTTTTGAAGGCTTTTGGCTATAGGATCGAGTAAGGTGTCGTTTACGAAGTATTTTTGGACGTAGAATCCATTATTGGGGAGTTGGGGAGTCCCAGAACGATCCGATTTCACTGGGGGGGGGGGGGGGGATCTATAGGGCTTTCATGGGGCTACAAATCAATTTTTGAAGGATTGAAGGTCATAATTTGAATTGCAAAAACGCTGCAAATTTTACACAAGGGTTTATTATTCTTCGATATAGGTAGGTTACTTGTGCAAAAATTTAATTTTGTCAATAAAAAAAAGTTGGAAAACAAATTTTTGTTTGAAAACTTTTTTTCAAAATTTTTTTGTTTTTTACTTGAAAAATATGTTTTCAAGTAAAAAACAAAACAACAATTTTTTTTTCCCCCAAAATTTTTTTATTGATACAGAATTAAATTTTTGCACAAGTAACCTATATCGAAGAATAATAATCCCTTGGCCCATTCGGCCCGAGAACCAAACGTCGACTAATACTTTTTTCTGAAAGAACTTCATAATTTGAAGGCATAGCAGTGAGTTTTGGGCTCCTACGGTGTAATACAAATTTCCAGGGCACTGGAAAATTTCAACTTTGAATCTCGAGGGAAAAGTGGCGCTACTCTCTCATTGGCTGCTACACGGCCGCCATTTCCGCCGTCACCTCCGGCAGATTCCCGTCGTTCCCTTCTTATGCTAGTGCACTCTGGCGGATTAGTAAAAGTGCCACCGCGGGAAAATTCAAAACGCCAAATATTCACTAGTGATTTCCTCTGCTCAGACACCTAATTTCTCAGTGCTAACTGTACTGAGTACTTTGTTCATTACTAGTTCAACTATGTTCGGCCGAATTTTCCCATTTCTCTGACCTAGTTCCTTGGCCCAATGGGCAGCGTTTTCGCAATTCGTGTTACGATTACCATACTTATCTGAGCTCCACAATGTAAAACTAATTGCATTAATTTTCAAAATTAAACATCAGTGCAGTTATGAAGTTTTCTATGTGACCAAGGGACAGTGACCAAAATGACGAATTTCAACTTCGGAGTTAAATTGCTAATTATGAGAATGGATATTAACCCCAAAAAAGAAATGGGCAATGTGGATAGCATTAGACACAGCATAACAAAAAAAAAAAAATCATGAGAAATTCTGTTCAAAATTGACTGTTTTGAGGTCTGGGGACATCAAAGTGTGAAACAGGGGCGTAAGTGCGTGAAAAGGCATGGCGGTGATATATATAAACATATAAGGTAGAGCCGAGTCCTGAACCTGCCT
Source organism: Pilophorus perplexus (assembly GCA_955831195.1). Taxonomy (NCBI): domain Eukaryota; kingdom Metazoa; phylum Arthropoda; class Insecta; order Hemiptera; family Miridae; genus Pilophorus; species Pilophorus perplexus. Next base: position 5,239,749 of record OY037017.1, read on the forward strand.
GAGTTGGGCATCTTGAAGGGCCCCGCTATCAATTTGAGGGATGAAAGACAAATTGCGTATCCAAAAGCACGCACCATGCTAAAAGTTGGCAAGACAATACTAAGTTGTGGAGAGCGGCAGCGGTTCTGAGATCACGCAGATGGTTTATTGCTTGCCGAACTTGCAAACGTCTTTCGTCGATAGCAATTTAAAAAAAGTATTCCCCCCCCCCCCCCCCACGCCATCGCCATCGCCAATTACATATCAGGTTCAGAGCACCGTTGAAAAGGGACGTTTATCGGCGAAGAAGGTCCAGCAGGAAGTCCTAAACAGGACTCTGAAAAACCCAAGTGCACCCTGGAGCATTTTACCCCCAACTTTTGTTTGCCACCCCGAGAAGCTACGCTGAGTTCATTTGCCGTATCCGTTTACCGGCGTTCTCTAACAGAAAAGTCCTCATCCACTTTCGTTATGGAGGGAAGTGGAGGGAGTTTCCACGCGTTCGCTCTCTTCCTGTCTCGAGGGGGCCAGCCAACTAAGTAACTCCAAGTAACTGCAAGTGTTAACAGCTTTGGAAAGTAACTGTTACGACCTGTACAACACACCATCAACTACGCGGAGAACAACGCACTAACAAGGTGGTGTGTTTGTGGGAATGAAAGAAATTCACTGACTGAGGGAACCTTCCGAAAACGACAACATTGTTTTTTCTTATTTCTCTACCAGTAACTCAAAGTTAGAATGAAACAACCTGCTGGCTGATAAATTGCACAAAATATTTCTCGAGATGTTTTATTACACTATTATGTCATCAATTTTACAAGAAAAGTGGCTCGTTTTCGGTTGCCCTATTGACATCATAGCCCCTTCACCCCCAAAGGACACATAATACATGTTTATAGCTTGTAAAGCAGAGTTTCCTCGGGAAAATAAATGGTTCCGCAACATGAATAAAAAGGAAGTAAGTTGAAAAAAGGAAGTGGCCTCGGGGTAAAGAGCTGTTAGCGTACCGAATCGATCACATCTACCGCGTATCTCGAACTCGCATCTTTGGAGGGAAACTTGAAAGATGGGACGAAACTTGGGAAGGAATTTCCGTTCAGGAAAAAGGCTATTGGCGGAGTGATGGAAGACACGTTGTACAACTTGGAAAAAGAGATCTGATTCTCTACTCGAAAAGACTCTCTCGTCCTAGAGGGAGTACGATCGAATTATAGAACGATGATTTTTCTCAATAACGTTCCCCACGGATGCAATACTCTATCTAAAAAGCTCTGAGGTGGAAACAAACCGTTTCAACAAAAAATTTGTTCTTCGGGAACTCCACGAAGCAGATGTCTATCGAATTCAGTTCATGCTGACATTCTATAGAATTCGTCGTCGGGCTAAATAAATCCATTTAAAACTTCTCTTGCTTCAACAAGAATTATTCTTTCAAGTTTTGCTTCATTGCCATGTTTATTGTGTCTGTGTGTGTGTTCCAAGATTTTTGAATATTAACCCATTGAGGACAAAGTGGTTGTTTGCCGATGTTGCAAACAAAGCAGCAGAGGAGTCATTCTCTCTCCCTAACCACCCCATTGAGGACTGTAATAATTACAATTATCAATTATTGATCCCCTCAATCTCAGGTAAGCTGTTATTGTTTGTGCTCAGACATGGTGAGTCTGAGCATAGTATTGTGGAGAAAATAGGGGGAAAAACTTCCCATCTCCCAACACATTGCTGTAGGGAAGTACACAACTTTTGTGCCACAGGGCGGTTTGACCTGCTGGATTTTTTAAACGAGGATTTCTAGGAATTGTAACACTGAAAGGAGCCAAATTTTCCGTTAATAGCACAAAATACATCAAATCAACAATTAATTCCACCACCAGGCCACTTCAAATGCCAGGTTAAGATTCCTGAGCGACCCAGAACCAAAAATTCGTCTAACGGGATCCCGTGATGATCCTTTTTCAGACGATTTCCGATTTTGTGTGACAAAGGGCGGCTACGAATTCCACCACGGACCCTCTTTTTGAGGTGAGACCATAGATATGGAATAACTGGATGTCTGACTGCCTATTACAATCCATTGACGATTCCGTGACAGGTAAAACGGGATTCCCCGGCGCCCCGGAATGACTTCGGCTAAAGTCGTGTGGCTCCGTGGCCGCCTCGGCCCGCCTTCCCGAGTCCCGAGACCACTGGTGGGCAAGAAGCGTCAATCAAAGCCAACTTGGTATCTGCTGCAACAGTGATTTGCTTTTATTTAAATAATAATTGTTGCTCTCGTGCACCATATTAATTATGGTGGCATCGTGTGATTCGTACGGGTGGCAAAACCGTCAAAAGAAAGGAAATGGGAGTTCGTGGCATCGGTAAGTACCTATTTTTGGTACCTCTCTCCTGGAAAGAAGTCATATTGTATTCGTAAATTTTCAAATTCGCAATTTTGATTAAACTGATTACAGATTTATCTGCCAAAATTATATGCTACCACCAGGCTAAGCAAAGGACCATTGAGGCTAATGCACGTAAAAACCTTGGTGTTCGACAAAAATTTAAGAAACTCATATTATTTAATAATGTTAATAGTGCTTAGTACCTACCTACCTATTATTCTGATATTCAATGTACCTAGACATTACATTGTATCATTTGTTGTCACTCGACTGATTGATCATATTTGGTACCTACTATAATATATTGTTATAATAAACAGTAATTATGAACGTGAAATGAGTAGTTTCCTTTCTATTTTCACCTGAACTTAACTACCCCATTTCTACCGATCATTCATTGTTTTAAACGAATACAAACACACGAGTATAAATATTCACAATATTTTTTAGAATCGTTTTACTTAGCCCTTATTGCTGAAAAGAACACTAAAAGAATTTGAAAAGGCAGATGCCCACGTTTCCAAGCGCTGGCCCTACTTGCTTTTGCCCACCAGTGAAACTGAGGAAGGACGGTGGGCAGGTGGTGGTGGTGGGGAGGTGCTCTGGGTTTTCCCAAAACCTCTGGCACGGTTCCGCCTTACGGAGTCAGACATCCAGTTATTTCATATCTATGGGTGAGACCGGCTTAGGAATATCTTGGGATTCCGCAACATCCATTGACATCGTCATCACGACACCAGGTTGAAACAGGACTCCAACAGAAGGACACAAGCCAAAGCAGTAGACCAACAGATGGAGGCGTTGAGACGACCCCCAACTGAGCCAAACTGACGAACAGACGGAGACATGTCTGCCAATCTGCAGATTGGCCGACTGGGTTTCGACAAACATGAGCAATTGCCCGTATAAACTAAGACTCCCTACAGGTACAGGATAAAGCGTTTTCAGCAACTGGGGTTCAACAATGCAACTTACGCCCCACAATAATTAATAAGCAATTACAATCAGTGTTAAATTATTACTATTATTAACCACGATCATCACTCGAAAAAGGCATTCCGGAGGGCTGAATTTCTCTTCCTTTGTAATTACATAAATTGGGATTAGTTGTCTAATGATTGCAGTTTTAAAGAAGAGGGAGGTTTGTTATCAAATAAGACGATTCAACGCCGTAATGAGATTTCAAAGGGTTAACTGGGAGGGAGGAAAAAAAACGTCGGAAGCTGGATAGCGCGGGTGCCAAGTCTTCTTAGGGAAATTACAGCTTCTTCGATCAGATAAACCCAGAATCATTATCCCGTTAACGTCTTTTATAATAATTTCTCGGGGCGGAAGGAACTGAAAAAGGAGTGGCTGGTGGGTGATTTGAGGCCTTGGGGAGTTGGTTAGTCTGTAACTACTTCATTCAGCGTTTAACTCACGTTTAAACTAATCTACAGATAAAATGTAAAATTTATATTTGCAATAGGTATTTATTTAAACCTCAGTCAGGTCTTTATTGAATTTCTATGAGCGTCAACATTGGGTGAGTTCGAATTTTTGCAAACAGCTGGATATTTCGTCAAAAACTTCATTAATAACTTCCAACAAACCACCCTAAAATGGAAATTTCCATTAATTTATGCGCCCTCATGCTCTGGGTTGCTCCCGCACCAGCGAATTCTCTCGGTAGATAAACACACTTTTTTTTAGACGGACAATATATTTGTGTTTATGGGAGGATCCTTATACCTTTTCCCTAACCAACAAGCTCCCCACTCGTTTTTCTTGAAACTTCCTGCCGCTAAAACCTATCTCCTCCCAGAAAATTATGAATGTAGAAGAGGAAAGGGACCTCTTAAAAATGCGCTTTCGCTTAATGGCAGGAGGGAGAGAGGGAAAAGGTTTATCAAATATTCCTTCAGCCCCTTCCCAACGGCACAGAGCTAGGAGAGTTGGACGCGACGGAAGCGACTATATCAAATACTACGAGCTGTAATACTTGTAACGTCCATCTCTACAACATCTACACCGAACGGAACCAACCTCCCCTACCTTGTAATATACCAACAAACCCAGTAGGTACAGGCACAAAAGGATGAGAAGGTTGAATTTTTAAAACGCTACCATATTATTTGGGTGGGGGAGGGGTTAGTCCTATGAGGCGTTTTCCTGCGGGACAAAGAAAAATGGAACGACGTACCGAAGCAGAGGCCTACTGCAGTAATCTGGAGAAATGAGAAGGTATTCTCAAGTATGAACCCGTATGAATGCCCTTAAAAAATAGCGAGGGTTACTGTTAAATTGATGAAAATTTAATGAAGAAACTTGAGGGCGAACGTAGGGCTGCCATCCAGTTAAATGAAGACTTTGAAGGTGATGTCGAAGAAGGTTACGTTCAATGCATCCAAAGTATCGATACCTTTACTCATTTAAGCGCGAGAATATCTTGCTTGGGCTGGGACATCGAAGCTGCAGCCAACTCTCAGCGGTTTTCCCCTCGCTAGCCCCCCCCCCCCCCGTCACCAAGGTTTCCCCCTCCACCATGCAGCAGTGCTGGAGGAGCATCCAGCCCCTGACGTCGTCAATGTGGGCCCGCTGACCATGTGTCGCCTTTTCAAATTAAGCGTTTTGGGGTCTGAGATTTAATTAAAACTAATAGTATGGGTCCCTTGGCCGTGTTCTTGTTGAGAAGTGAGGCAGGAATAATGATTATTCTTAATATTGGGCAACTGGGGGAGACATAATGGGGATTCCCGTACCCTGAAGTAATACCGAAAGGTGGTCGAAGGGTGGCTCTCTTGGCGGAGGACTTGGAGTTTAGGATTTTAGTCGGTGAGAGTCTGACACTACCAGGGCGAAGCGGCCCCACTTGGTGTGCATTATGCATTTCCCCCTCCAAAGCGGAAAAAAGGGCATGCCCGTGGACTTTGACGGAATCGCCGCCTATTTCATCTGGCATGGCAACAGGCCGGAATTTTGTCATTTTGGTTTATTATTCTCGGAGCAATACATCTTCTTATGTATTTGCGTCGAAGGTCGAAAACGAAAACTTCAAACATTTTGGCGGAATTTTTTTTTAAATATGAAATTTTGAAAAAACTATTTTTGCGGAATTTTTTTCAAGTATGAAATTTTGAAAAAACTACTTGGTTTACCATCTAGTTTTTCCCGCAAGCCCGATCGCCCAACCCCGTGGGGCTGTGTGAGGCTAAATAGGGTCTGTGGGAGAGGTTATGAAGCGTTGAGGTAGGTGTCATTTTTAAAGTATTTTTGGACGTAGAATCCATTCTATTTGAATCGCAGACCCAAAAATGCCTGAAGCTGAGTTCACTTGGAGTAAAAAACATGTCTGTAGTGTGCATTCGGTATCTGAATCCCGCACCATCCCACCCTTCCCCCAGGCCAATCAGATCGCCAAATGCACTCTACAGACGTTTTTTTATTTCATTTTTTTACGCCATGTGAACCCAGCTGAATTTGAAAATTTTAAGTTGGTTTGGGTTGGCCTCCATTTTCGTAAATTAACTGGAGTTAATTTGAAAAGGCATGGTAAGCGGACCCACACTATTTGTTTCATGTTTCGCCGGCGGGGTGCACACTGGAGAAACCGATTTCATGAAACGGGTTTCATGAAACGTGAAACCCAAGTTGCTTGCAACGGACAGATAAGATTACGCAGTGTCGTGCAGACTGCGTTTCATGAAACCGGGTTTCATGAAACTTGAAAAAACGGTTTCATGAAACTTCAGTTTCACGTTTCATTCAAACACGATAATATCGTGAATATTATTCACTTACCTCCGCCATCCGGGCCGCTTTGGGCAGTAGGAATGTTTTTATAAATCTGAAATTTTGACAGAATACTAGGTTTTCCATCTAGTTGTGCCCACAAGGTTTTCAGCGCGATCGCCCAAACCCGTGGGGCTAAAATGGGGCTAAAATGGGGCTACGGGAGGGTTTTTTTGAAGGCTTTTGGCTATGGGATCGAGTCAGGTGTCGTTTTCGAAGTAATTATGAAGTTGTATGGATCTTCCAGCACCATCTTGGGCGGACAACGTATACGGTGCCAAGCTGGAGTTCGGCAGGGAGACCCGCTCTCTGGCACTCTTTTCAACGCAGTCATGGATCATGCCCTGATGTCGCTACCTAGCAGAATTGGCTTCACTTGCCGTGGGAAACGATGGCGATCGATTGCGTTCGCAGACGACGCGTGTTTGTTGGCGGCATCGGCCGCTGGGATACGGGTGCTCATCAGAAGTTTCCGCGAAGCTCTACAACACTGCGGGTTGTCGATCAACGCCGGCAAGTCTCTCTATGTGCCATTGGTTCCTAGGAAGGGTAAGTTGGCTGTGACTGCCAGTCTGGGTGACCTAGATGATATACCTGTAGCTCGCTCGAATGCCGTATGGAACTACCTCGGCGTAACATTTAATCCCTATGGCCCAGTCAGACCGGATCCCAACAAAGCTATCACGGACTTAGGCAAGATAATTCGGTCGACTCTTGGACCCCTGACGAAGTTAGAGGCAATCAGAACCCACTGGCAACCGTCGCTTGTGCATGGACTTGTTTTAACTGCACACACGAAGAAACAGCTCCAATGGCTTGACATACGAGTGCGAGGAATTCTACGATCATTCCTAAGGCTGCCCAGAGATGTTCCCAATGCGTTCTTCTACGCCCCCGTGGCGGATGGAGGGCTGGGTTTGATGTGCTTTTTAGCGCTTATCCCCTTGCTACGGAAGAAGCGTGTCAGCGAGGCCCGTAATACTTTATTTCGTGAAGACAACAGTGGCATTGAATCATCGACACTTGACAGGCGCCGCGAGCGGGCAGCTGCATGGCATAACACTGTCGACGGAGCAGACATGAAAATTGCTCGGGATGTTCCCCAGTCAACAGCCTGGATGCGTAACACCAACGAACGGGTGCCCGTGTGGCGGACCCTGGCGGCGATCAAGACATACGCAGCTGCTATACCGCTGCGGGCACGGATGACTAGAGGCCGGGCAGGTTCGGCAGCATGTCGTGAAGGATGCCCCCAACGCGAGACGCCGAACCATGTGCTGCAAGTTTGTCCATCTATGCGTGAAGCACGTTGCAAACGACATAACGCTGTCTGTGCCCTGTTTGGTGAATATGCTCGGCGGAAGGGTTGGAATGTGTGGACGGAGACCCTGATTAGGACCGACGAACAAGCCATTCGACCCGACGTCATAATCAAGAAAGATGACACTGCTTATGTCGTCGAGGTGGCCATCTCGACAAACTCTCCGACCTTTCCCTTGCGCACCCTCCTGAATAGGAAGAAATCTAAGTACGGGACTCCGGTAGCGATGCAGGCCGTCAGGGAGCTCACGGATTCGACGGTGGTGGAGGTACTTCCGGCTATTCTCCAATGGCGTGGACTCTGGGACGCACACGCGGCGAGGGGGCTCCGAAGGATCTTTCCGCCGTTCATATTGGAGTGGGCTGCCAGGAGAACGTTGGACGGTAGTGGCTTTATATGGGCTGCCTTTAGACGCAGACACCTAGCGGGGGCTCATTGAGCCCCCCCAAGGTCAGTATTCCCGTCCCTTATATTTTCTCCCGGTATTGATGCACCTTCTGATGCGCTACCTGTATTTGTTTCCGATGGACACGGCGAGGGACACAACGCCTCCCTGGGGAGACACCACGTCCCCCTATCCCCCCGGTGCAGCTACCTGGACCCCAAGGACCACGGCGACAAGAAGAGTTTATTACATGAATCATTTAAAATTGTATTGAAGTAGTATAAACCAATAAATATTTGTTAATGGACGTAGAATCCATTTTTGGGGTCCCGCAACTATCCGATTTCACTATTGCGATCTATAGAGCTTTAATGGGGCTACGAATGAGATTTTTTATGGATCCCAGGAGGTCAAATATTTTTCAAGTTAAAAAAAAAAAAAACTTTTTTTTAAACCCAAAACTTTTTTTAATATAAAAATCCAAAAAATTGGTTTTTTAATGTTTTTTCATTGACACAGAATTAAATTTCTGCACAAGTAACCTATATCAAAGAATAATAAACCCTAGTGTAAAATTTGCAGCGTTTTTTCTCCTTTTTTTTTGCAGCCACCACGACAAAACAATAACGTCGTCATCGGAATCCAACACGAAACTGATGGAAAGCCGTTGCTTCTATGTGCATGTTCTCATGAAATCGGTTTCATGAAACACGTTTCTAGAAACATGTTTCATGAAATCTGTTTCTCCAGTGTGCATCCCGCCTTACATCGCAGCTCCTGAGCAACACATGGCCAGCGGGCCCATATTGACGACGTCCCAGGAGCTGCATGCTCCTCAAGCATGACGGGTGTTAACCCACCGTCTCCCCGGCCGCCTCCGCCATTTAGAGCACCCTCTTATTGTTGTTTGCAAACGTTTCATTAGATAGGGGTTCGATTCTCCATGAGCGGGGGATGAGGGGAGTTCTCTTCGCTGCCCTCCCCTTTTAGAAGCGCCCCGTCGGACACCCCCCTTGACCCCCTGAAAGAACCCTGTCCCGCCCCTCGCCCCGTACCCTCGTAACCCCGTCGAACACCCGCCCTCCTTGGCTCCAGAATAAAAATTATTCTCGTTCTCCTCCTACGTCATCCTCCTCCTCTGGACTGCAGCTCCAATAAAGTAAGACTAGGCGGCCACTCACCCGCCGGCTACACCAGCCAACCCCCGACCGTATCCCACCTGGCCTCAGACCACTTCTACGGGCTTTTGATATCGCTATTCAAGTTTATGTACAAAAGCGTAAAAATTGAAAATGCATAATGAGAAAACCGTTCCGCTGATGGTGAACACCCCTAAATTTTTCTTCAAGTAATTTTCTTCATGGAAAATTCCCCACATGAACACATTTTTCTTGGTTGAACGAAAGCATAACATTATCCTGATTTTTTTGAAGAATCGATCGGTCGACACTCAGCGAAAGTTGAGACATAAAGTAAAGCTGAATCCGATAAAAATACATACCTCGTCTCCCGAGAAGCGAACGTGTGAGCAGGGAAAACCGATAAAAAAAAATCGTACGGGGGCGAGGCGAGTTTACTTAGAGAGGAATGGATGTCGTCAGGGGACGGTTATTCTTTGAAAAAAAAGGAAGAATACACGAGATAAAAAAAAAAAAGGTTCCGAAATACCCGATGGCAGTTATCGAGCTGGGAAATCATTCCCATGAACAAGCTGTGGGACATGGCGCTTAGCCGCACCTGGCGGTTGGTCGGGTACCGCTGATGAATACGAAATCGGCAGGCCTGAAAAACTTGGGCAAACGGACTGCCGGATTCGATGTTCGAACGAAGCACGGGGATCAGAAAGGGGAGTATTCTGTGACGCGATGGCCGGAAATGACTTCGTAATGGTTCTGGCTTACAGACAAAAAACAACCGAATGAAAACCCTATAAGAGAATCCGCTCACAAAAAATTGGACTGCCGTGTTGATTGAAATAGCAAAAAAACACATTTCATGAACATGCTAAAAGGAGAGGGATTTTTTTTCGTTGTTTTTGTTAGGCCCAACAACAATAAATTATTTATTATCCATGTGTGACGGTGGCAAGAATGAAACTTAGCGGTAAAACAAGGAAGAATACATCTCTAATCAGCGAGACTCATTTGTAAGGCAGAGTAGATATTCGTACGGAACACAATTGCTACATCTCGGTCTTCCCCCGAAAACCGCCAGATGTTTCTCTGAACCCCTCCAGCCCACGAGAATTTGAATTTACAAATTACCGGAGAATTTTTATACAATTTTATGTGTGCGGATGGGGCCTGATTTGCAATTCAAACGTAGGCCTGTAGGAAAGGCTGAAGCGTTTAGTTAAAGGGTGGATGGGTTGCATACGCCTTCCGGATGATTTGGTGTATGTGACGGCAAACTAACTGGTGAACCGAGCGATAATGGTGGAGGGATTTCTTACTCTGCGTGGAGTAAAGTGGTTCTGCTCTCTGTTACTCTGTGGCATGGAGTGAACCCGGTTTTGTCTCGCTCGTAAGCTGATCACTGGCATTATCTGGTATACATGAGAATAGTGAAGATTGACACAATGGAGTTTAATATGACGGAATTTTAATGGGATTAGGGTAAAGAACGGGAAAATTCTACTTCATCTGGCCAAGTGTCGAGAGAGCTCGAGCCGACAAAAGTGAGTGAGAGGAGAGAACCCCTACCTGACGCCCAGGTCAAACGCTCGAGGGAGCACTGGTGAAAAGGTCAAAGTTGCTGGGTGGCTAGTTGGTGAAAGAAGCTCAGTCAGCGAACCTTGAGTCTTCTCGTTTCAAGTCAATTGGGTTTTAAAACACCAAGTAACCAATTTTTACCAGATCTGCAGGCCACGGGTCTGCAATTCTATCAGGTGCAAGGGTCTGAGGTGCCGGTGCAGGGGACAGAGGACTTGACACAAGAGTCTGATGACCCAGTGGAGGTTTGGACTCACTGTACGGATCTGAGGACCTGGTGCAGGCCTCTGACGACTCGGTGCAGGATTCCAAGGAATGTTTGTCTTTACCTTCGCCTTTAGGAAAATCCTCCTCAAAAACATGAAAATCGTTGGAACCCGCAGGCAGATCTAAAGTCAAGCTCGTAAAGTAAGTATTCGACCAAGATGTCTCTGATGTACATACTCAGCTCGTACGAACCCTCAACCTCCAGCAGAGAAGCCCAGAACGTAATTTCGACATCTGATGCCCACTGCGTGGAAAACCTACACTCCCAGTCATTCCATCCAATAAAAACGCCTGTAAGAACGACGACGGCGCCTTCTTACAGCCATTCATACAACACAATTTCACATTCGAATAAAATCGTGGAAAGACCTCCCCATGATCTACACATTACTCGTACACCAGCTGACTTTCAATCCCAACTATAGAATTCGTCGAATGTCCTCTAACGAACCATGAAACTCCCCAATTAGGTTTATATTCACATAACGCACTTCCACGCAGGGAAATCTCCCGTGGAATTGATGCGGTTCTCAATTACTGAAGCTTTTCTTCCTTCGCATGCAATAGGGCTTTTGTTAGCTTTGGTGTCATAAGTATCCAGGAAGCATTTGGCCGGCAAGAGAGAAGGGGGAGAGTCAAAGGGAAGTTTTTGGTATGCCGGGAGCTTTATATAAGGGAGGAAAAGAAATAGGTCCTATTGGAGGAGGATTGACCCGGTCTCATGAATCAAACCCTCAAAAGCCTTTGTCTTTGCCACCTTCATTACGAGGGCCTTTCATTTCTATGCTGAACCAACAGTATCCTTTTTTGCGGTAAGCCTGCGGATACGTTTTGACACCAACATGAAAGATTCCAACAAGTTAGGTAGTTTCGTTCAGTATAAATACGACGTACATAGTTGCATCGTGGATGTTTTTGTTCACTGCCACTAACCGCTAAGCAACACACACACACAGTGGTGTTTATTAATATCACGTTACTAACCGCCAAATGATTTCCGAGAAATGTCAGCTCGTTAAAATGGCGGTTCCCTGAATTTCAGCCTGACCCAAACACATATCCATGTGGAGAAAAAAACAAAAAAAAACAGACAGTTAGTAATTACTCCCCTTTGCATATCCGCCAGAGTATTATGTACAATATTATATTACAGTTTTGTGGTGTTATTATAATACTGTTGTGTGAAGATCTTATTTTTCCTCGCTAGCTGTTTACGACGTTTCAACGATTTCACTATGTGCAGGCTACTGGAAAGTACGAATAGTATTTCAACAAATCGATTAGGTCCCAATTCATAACCGAAAACTACTCGTCATTATGCTTACTGTGGATTCAGATAAGGAATTTTTGTGTGAAAATCAAGCCATGGTATATATTACAATCGTCTAGTTAAAGATGCACAATGATACAAAATAATAAACTCAATACTAACAATGATGCAATAATAAACAACTCAATACAAGTTATAAAAAATTACTGTTGATGAATTCGAACTAGGGACGGCAAGATACCGCAGATACATCGGCGTATCGACAGTTTTTGGAACCGGTACTGTAGGTTCGCCCAGTGAATCGGGTGTTGTGCGTGTACCTACATGATTATAATGTATTCCTAATGCTTCTCTGAATTAACATTATAATTTGTTTTGTGTGTTTGAGGGAACGCCGCTAGCGTCATATCTAGAATGAGCTGGTTCAAACTCCATCATACGAAAGGCAGTTCTGCCAGCTCCTAACAGCGAAGTATTGTCACCTGGGCAGCTGTACCGCGCATAAATATTGGGTCCGCTGATGCGGCTTCTCTTACCGAATTGTCGGCTTGGGAGGCCTGGACAGCGGGCACAACCAAAACGTCACTGCGTGTGTTAGACTAGTCTTAAACGATCAGTGGAGGAAACCAGGCGGTGAGATAAGGGACGGTCCGGGTCGTGGGAGGTGGAGCCTCACCCGCGAGAAGCTGGGGCCACCCAATCTCACCTCCAGGCATGGCGTTTCCCGTGGAGAGCTGGCGAATTTAGTACAATAGAGTTCAGCCCATAAGCTTACGGGCGCCACATGGACCATTATTAAAATTTAATATTGGTACAAGCTCAAATTTTATGGTACATAATAATATTATAATATCCTATAATATTATTATGTTATATTGGTCGCGCCATATATAACATATTATGTTATATTGGTTACGATACGTTTTTCCAATATCACGGCAATTTATTATTCCACTCAGGAGTTGATGAACGTGTCAATTAAATTTTATAGTAAAAACAGATTTAATTTTAATTCGGTTTTCAGTTAAAAAAAAAAATAAATAAAAAATTAGAGATATTCCCCAATTTCAAATAAATATGCAGAAATACGCACAAAATTGCCATTGATGCAAAATCGACCAAAACATGCAATTTCAACTTCAATTTAGCACACGCCTAACGCTTCAGAAAAAAACGCAAAACTAGAAAGATATACACGATATAAAGACATAGTATGCAAATTCCAGTCTCTACCTATGATCATAATATTATTATGACCTTATGAAAGGTATATTCCAAAAGCTCCGCAATAAACCACACACGTCTGGCGTCACAATCCACAGGCTGCAGCCAAGTTCCATTCTGTAACCTATGAGTAACCGACTGAAATATGCGAATGGTGGCAAACAAAGCGTCGGTTGAAAGATATTCTACACGAATCTAAATGACAATCTCCCTGAAATCGCTCAATAATTTTGATAAATTCACATTGACGCCTCACGAACACGCCTTATGATTTTAGCTCCGTTTCAACCTTCTGTGGGTTAGAGAGAGGTTATGATGACTGCCATGACTTCATATTGTTAGGAGAGCCCTGATTTTCTGGCATCAAGTCACCTGTGCCAATAAAAAAAAAGAAGTAAAATAACAATAAATAAAGCAAGATTACCAAATAAATAAACCGTAATTAACGATGAAAGTATTAAGTAATATCAAGTCTTGACAAATTCCATTTGCAGTTTGAAAAGAGTCATTACTTTCAAAATAAAACGAATATATGAATATTATTCTATCCCATTAACGTTTATCTACAGTTGTATTCAAATATTGGTATTGGTAGGTAGAAATGTGGGGTATATCGATACATTTTGCTAATAAAGTATTAATACTTTTTAAACACGGAGTATCGAGTCATTCCTAATTGGCCCTTTTGTCTCTCTCCCATTATCACAATTCACCCAACTGCGTATTTGAGCCTGCTACTCAAATTTCAGTAACCTCTAGACTACAACTGATGATTACTGCTATCACGACTGAACCATTGTGCGTCATTCTAATTTGCCGTCCGTTGAGTTGTGCTCTGTCAGCAACTGAACAATCCCAATGACGTGAAGATCATAATAATATTCAGATCGAACGGAACGTGACCTGGTTGTTAGTTCGTGCCAAAGGTCAGACGCACACATACACAACGTCTGAGGTCAAAATAAAGGTTACCGAGTAGGTTTACACCCCGACGAGATTATAATAATCGATGACCTTTTGCACTGTCGAATGAGCGTCATTACGGCGAGAGCTCAAATGCGAGAGAGACAATGTCCAACTCGACACGTATGGACTGGGCTAATGGAGAAAGGCGTAACGAAACAATTCAGGAAAATAATTCACATCGGAATATATTTACAATATTTCTAGTAATTGATTACTTTACTGCTTCCTCCAATTGTTAAAAATTAAAAAAAAAAAAAGTTATGTGTGGAGGTTAACAACCTCAAATCTGAATCTTTAAGATAAAAGAAGAAATTATGCTTGTGACTACCTATGTCAATAGGTAAATAATATTATGTACAAGGAAAGTTACCAACACTTAGTTCTCCCATGAGTGGTATCTTACCTAAACTTAAAATTTGAAGACAAATCACTGCAGCGTCAGAGTGTACGGTGGAAAAAGTGAACACTTAATCGTCCCAACCGACAGAATCCTTGATATTGTCCCTGTTGTCTCGGCGTTGCCGCGTGACGGCGCTGGCCTCGCCTTTCACCAGAATCCTCTTGGTGTTCCTCATTTCTCTCTTCTGAAGGGCTTTTTTGACGCGGTCTCGAACAACCTGAAACGTTGTGGTAATTGATCAGCCTGTGGTTGGTTTATTAAATCAGAAACTTTGACAAAATACTCGATTTACCATCTAGTTGTGCCCGCAAGGTTTTCAGCCCGATCGCTCAAACCCGCGGGGCTCTGAGGGGCTAAAATTGGGCTACGGGAGGGGTTTTTGAAGGATTTCGACAATGGGGTCGAGTTAGGTGTCGTTTTCGAAATATTTTTGGACGTAGAATCCATTTTTGGGGGTTTCAGAACGATCGGATTTCATCGTTGGGATCTATAGGGCATAGGGCTGCAAAGGGATTTTGGAAGGAAGCCAGGAAATCGCGGGTCCTTACGTTAGACACCCGGGGCCGAAAAAGTGTTACGTTGGACACCCGCCTGAAGCTAAAACTGAGTTTGACGTTGGACACCCAAGTTACGTTTGCCACCCGACGCAGTGAAAAATTTTCTCGTGTGTTGGACACCCAAGTTACGATGGACACCCGGTGCCACGAATTTGCCTTCCCACTTTTGCAGAACTTGGGACTGATCCCACTGTAAGTGAAGGTGTGGTTAAAAATGTGTGGTTGATTACGCATTACGATTGGAGTGCGTTTTATTATTCGGAATCGCTAAATACCAGATTTTGAGTTTTATATTTTCACTGGTGCTGTTTCTGTATGCGTTCTACCAGCCGGGTGTTCTACCGGCCTCCACGCGTTCTTCCCTTCCCCGAACTGCGTTCTACGTCGGATCTGGATTTGTTATTGTGTATCGTTTGTGTTGACACTTGAAACTTGATTCAAACGCAGAAGTAGTGAAACAAAGAAATCACGGTGTAACAGTAGATGGCCCCGGGGTTTTTGGCTTGAAAAACGGCAACGACTGTCGGTATTTTTATGTTCCACGACGAGACTCAGCAACCCTTCTGCCCATCATCGAACGTGCACTAGGGTCTGAAATTCATTCCGACGAGTAGGATGCTTATCGATGCTTTCAAAGGTTTCGTCCTTCCGCTGAGAGGATTGTAGGTCAAGTGTCACTCGGTCCAGAACAAACATGGGAATGACAAGATGAGGATGCCCATACTTTTAAAGACCAAGAAGCACGTACATTCGAAAATGTCGGTGTCTACGCCTGCAAATTTACTATGCATGGCTGAAATGTGGAGACCAAGACGCTGTGCATAAGATTGCGCTATTAAATTGGCCTCACTGCCTATCTAAAATGGCCCTAGCCTGGTACCAGTTATCTGATTCGCTTCGGGGAACGAGGGTTAATGCCATGCACTTTGAAAACCTACAGCTAAGGGACAGAACGCCATTAAAAAAACTTCTTTTTTTTCAAGAGTGGCTAACGAATTTATTCTATTTAAGGCGTGTGAGAGCTTTGTTACAAGCTTACTTGTAAGCTTACTTGTAAGCCGAAGTTATTTTTGGAAGAAAAATACCCCAAAAGGTAAATTAAGTGATTTGGGCGGCATTTCCCGCACTGAATGGCGTGCACCCCATTGCATGATGATTGGGTGATGCCATGCAATGAATTATGTTCCCAACTCGCCCATCATATGAAGGTTAATGCATTTCCAACAATAAAAAACAAGAACACTGTCAATAAACTTAATTAGTAACGATCAATGGCAAGAAAACTAAATTAGTAAGGTTTCTTGGCATCTAAAAACAAAACGCTGCAAATTTTACACAAGGGTTTATTATTCTTTGATATAGGTTACTTGAGCAGAAATTTAATTCTGTCAATGAAAAAAATTTAAAAAAAAAGTTTGGATTTTATTTTTCAAACTTTTTTCAACTTTTTTTTTTTTTTTTTTTTTGTTTTTTTACTTGAAAAATATTTGACCTCCTGGGATCCATAAAAAATCCCATTTGTAGCCCCATGAAAGCCCTATAGATCGCAACAGTGAAATCGGATCGTTCCGTGACCCCCAAAAATGGACTCTACGTCCAAAAATACCTCGAAAACGACACCTAACTCGATCCCATAGCCAAAGGCCTTCAAAAAACCCCTCCCGAAGCCCTATTTTAGCCCCTTAGCGCCCCACGGGTTTGGGCGATCGGGCTGAAAACCTTGCGGGCACATCTAGATGGTAAACCGAGTTTTTTGTCAAAATTTCAATTTTTAAAAACATCCTACTGCCAAAACGGCCCGGACGGCGGACGGCCATTTCGGATTTTGAATGTAGACCTCTTGAAACGGATAATGTCAAATTTTGAAGCCGATCGGAGACGTCGACCTCCGTCGCGAAAACATAATCGTATTATTCCAAGAATAAACCAAAATGAGCAGTTGAGAAAGTTTTCTGGAACACGAAGTGAAGAAAAACTCATAAATATCACATTTCAAAATCGTGCGGAATTCCCCCAAAATAAAGGCCGGCATTACCCCAATGTTTACATTTTCCGTAATTCATTTACGCTGACTTTAATTACAACGTAAACTAAAATTTGATAACTGCTTCAGAAAGGCGATGAGATTCTGCATCGATCCGTATAAACTAATCAAACAACGAGTTGAAAAGAAGACCAACCTTGCTTATTTCTTCCCCTCGAAAAAACCATCATTACATGCCCAAAAACACTCATTGCGGTTCCGTCAAGTAGGATAACCTCACAGGTTGGCTATGGCCAGAACATAGTTGGTCATTCATTTCTCTAGGATTCCTGTGCATTCCCGCCTTTCTTGAATTGATTCTAACATTCAAAACTGCCATGGGCGTAGTTATGGAAAGAGGGTGAGGAGGTTGATTGATGAAAGTTTCAGGCATGCAAAGGTGTGTGCAGACACGAGCCGGTGGGCATGCTAGGTACTGTATGTTTGGTGGGCAAACAAGGGTCACACAACTTGTTACAATCAACGAAGGTTTTCCTTACACACAACAAAAACCAACTCCAAGTTGTTTGTCATGTTAATAATCAATGAAGGTTGTTATATCAAGTTTTTACAACTCAATTCAACTTACTTCTGGCGCAATTGTGGAAGACACTGTACTAAAACTCCTGCAAGACGAAGCTTGGGTGTAGGGAAGGGTTGCAGCACGTTCCGACCCCCCAGTGAGTTCACCTTCTTCTCCGTCGCCTGTGCTCTTCAAGGAGAAATCCCGCAATAGCTTTTGCGCCGCTGTTATCTCCTCAGAGCCAACGTCATTTGTCACATTTAATTCAGGCGTATCGAAGTGTTCATCAACTGATTTATTTACCAAGTTCCGCATAGTTTCGATCTGTAATTTAACATTTATTGATAACCCAGTTACAAGAATAGGTCATCGTTTTAGTGACGTAGACAAGAAAGACAGCAAATTAAAGCAAACCTCATTTTCGTCTGCAGGGGGGTCAATATCGTCAACGCTTTCGTCAGCGCTGTCGTCCTCCTCGTCAATGCCCATCCCAACGAGTAGATCTTTAGCCATCTGCTTGGTGAAACCGCTAGCTGATATTTCCACGTCGAGAATGTCATCACGCCTGTAGAAGAATTTTGGATGATGAAACAAAATCGCGAGAGCGCTAGGACTAGATCAAGTACAGGTAAGCACTTCACTCGCCTTCGATTGAGTGGGACTTACTTCAAATCGTCAAAAGTGGGGTGAAGAGAACTTTCGTAGTCGAATCTTCTTCTGAAGAAGTCCCGAATGCAATTTACATCTCTGTCGAAGAACCTGAGAATTTTTAACCAATGGAAATGTATCAAACGTGACAATTTTGGTTTATTATTCTTGGAATAATACACCTAAGTTTTCGCGACAGAGGTCGACGACTCCGATCGGCCTCAAAATTTGACATTATCCGTTTCAAGAGGTCTAGATTCCAAAACCGAAATGTGCGTCCGCCGACCGGGCCGTTTTGGGCAGTGGGAATTTTTTTTTTTTAAATCTGAAATTTTGACAAAAAACTCGGTTTACCATATAGTTGTGCCCGCAAGGTTTTCAGCCCGATCACCCAAACCCGAGGGGCGCTATGGGGCTAAAATGGGGCTACGGGAGGCGTTTTTGAAGGGCTTTGGCTATGGGATCGAGTTAGGTGTCGTTTTCGAAGTATTTTTGACGTAGAATCCATTTTTGGGGGTCCCGGAACGATCCGATTTCACTGTGGCGATCTATAGGGCTTTCATGGGGCTAAAAATGGGATTTTTGAAGGATCCCAGGAGGTTAAATGGTTAAATATTTTTCGAGTAAAAAATAAAGAATTTTTGAGAAAACATTTTTGAAAAAAAAAAAGTTTTTCCAAAATTTTTCTTATTGACACAGAATTAAATTTTTCCACAAGTAACCTATATCAAAGAATAATAAACCCTTGTGTAAAATTTGCAGCGTTTTACATAATATGTATATTATACATGTAGTGTAAGACCAGAGTTGGGCAGTAGCTAGCTACAATTACCGCTACTCGATTAAAAGTAACTTAGCTACAGCACACTACTTGTGGCAGTAATTTGTAATTTTTGATCGAAAAAGTGATTGGCAATAAGAAGCTACTTGAGAGTTGCTGCAGACACCTGCTACTACCAGTAGCTTCTCATTGAACCTACATTTTGAAACGCTGCTTTAGTAGCTTCTTTAGCTGTAGCTGCAGCGGCAACAGAATTCCCGCTACAGTAGCTGTAGCTGTAGTGGAAGCTACTTTTTACCCAATTCTGCTTAACAATCAGTTTTG
Source organism: Pilophorus perplexus (assembly GCA_955831195.1). Classification (NCBI taxonomy): domain Eukaryota; kingdom Metazoa; phylum Arthropoda; class Insecta; order Hemiptera; family Miridae; genus Pilophorus; species Pilophorus perplexus. The sequence continues at coordinate 5,259,286 of OY037017.1, forward strand.
ACGTATTTTGCAGCTCTGAAAAGGAGCAACTGACATTAAACGTTTTCAGCAAGAGTGCGACTTACATCTTAGCGTTGACGTGGTTGGTAGAGACCATTTGAGGGAAATCTATGACGATTGGTTTCCCTTCGTTGGATATCATAATGTTGAACTCGTTGAAATCACCGTGAATGACGCCCATGTTTCCCATCCGAACGATCAAGTCCATCAATTCGTCGTACAGACTTTCAACATCACCTCCGGGCACTTCGTACAGCCTTGAACTGAGTAAATACGTGTAACACATTAAAATAATATCGTCGTACTATCAGATAAGAATGTGTAGGATACCATCTGACAAAGGAGGCGTCATCTCTTTTTGGTTTCAAAACTACCTTCAAGGTGGATGGATTCACATGGGGCGGAAAGCGGAAGGATGGAACGCAATCTGATCAGCTGTTTGAACCACAGTGGAGAACGGTAGTCACCATGTTGTTGGAGCGGGCAGTCAGCGGTCGGTGGAAGAAATTTCTATTCCATTTCCGTCGTTCGCGCATGCGTGATTCTGTTTATAACTGCTAGAAGAGGTTGCAATATTTTTGCTTCGATTGCATTTTGCGTCCAGCCCAAGTTTGATGAATTTCAACGAAGTCTTTGAGCATACAATGAATTTCAACAAAAATTTGAAGATCAGATCAGGAAGAAGGTTATTCCATCAACCGCGTGAACGCTCCTCCGACTCCGCCACCCCATCCTCTGATGTTCCCGTTGTTCCATCTTTCCGCTTTCCGCCCTCGGTCCGCCCCATGTGAATCCAGCTTCAGTCACTAAATCGATAACAATATCTATCATTTGTCTGAAATGTAAAATACTCAGGTATAATTGATCTGTTTGACACGGAGTAACCGAAATGAGCCCCAAAACTCGCGAGCTCGGCCGAAATGAGCCCCGAGTTTTAAAGAAGGAATTTCGGGAGCGACCGAAATGAGCCCCGAGTTTTAAAGAATGAATTTCGGGAGCGACCGAAATGAGCCCACACTTTTAGAAGCGAGGTTTGGCGGTGGCCGAAATGAGCCCCGACTGTTTATTTTCAAAGAGCCGTCAATACGATCGAAGAGGTCTAAGGGCAGAGGTCCGTGAGATAATGACGTTTAAGTTGCAAGCTGCAGTGGACCTCAGTTTCAGTGTTTTCTTACTTGCGATATGGAGTTCACGGTTAGCCAGCGTGGAAAACCCTTGATAGTAAAGGACGGCTTTACATTCCGGTTCGCCAAAAATACAGCACTTTTTCGTACCATTAAACATGAAATGGATGTGTATCCCTCAGAAGTATATGCTGATTTTGAACAAGCAATACAAAAAAAAAAAAAAAAAAAGCAATACGAGCAATACAAAAATCAGGCCAAAGAGCGGCCTGATTCGAAGAGGAGCGGATGATGATTCCATTTAGGACGGTCTTGGTATCGTAAAATTCAATCCCTCGGTTTGGTTTCGCACTACAAGAAGGGAAATGAAATCGGAAGTTTCCTTCGCCTATTTTTTGGACTGTCTCTTATGGACCCTGAAGACGTGTTTCCTTGCTTGGTCGAAGATTTCATGCCCATCAAGCCCGAACAACGAAAAGTGGATGCCTTTTGCAACTACATCCACGATGTTTACGTATCAGATGACGGCCGTTTTCCCCCGTCTCATTGGGCTGAGTCCACTCCCTCAGTCCAACGCACCACAAACTGCTGTGAATCATTCCACAGCAAACTAAATGGAGAATTTTACACGTCCCACCCCAATATATTTTTGTTAGTCAACACTTTGTTGGAGTATCAGTCAGAGACTTACCTACGCCAAATTGTTGAGCACGGCTACACCACGCGTAAAGAAAAAGAAAGATGATCAATTGAAAGAACAGGCTCTTCATCAACTCATGTTGGCTCATTTCGGTCCCTCGCTTCTTATCCATTTTTCAGAACGGGGCTCATTTCGGCCGCAAGTGGGTCTCAATTCGTCCCACTCAAACATTTTCGGGGCTCATTTCGGTTACAGCGGTTTGACATCCTCCTTGGCTGTGCTGGCCTAAGTGCGTTGGGGTGTTCTTAGGAGGTGCTTCGGGTGAATAAACGCTATGTACAGATGTTACATGTCATTATTATTACTACTATTGTTTAATTACCTAACGGGTGATATTCTGCTTGATGTACGCCTCGCCCCACCATCGGCCTGCTGACCACCTTTAGTAACCGTCACAGCCATCAGAATGACATATCAAAAAACAGCACAATAACCTTCCCGTACAGCCACCCTCCCAAAGCCGAATCTCACGCTAACGTCCCCCCTTCAAATTTGCACTCACTAATTTTCGAAATTCTGTATAAATTAATTTTATTTTTCCACTAAAACTACCCCGTCCAACCGCCGCACCGCATCCGATAACCCAACAGCAATGTAACTTCACCCCATCATTCAATATACCACACCAGCACAAAGGTAAACAAGACCACATGCCCATTGCCAAATTTATTAACGATAATATACCATAAACCCCATTACCACTTCATACTACCTTCCAGATCTATTAAATATTGCAAATTTTGCAATCAACAACCTATGCCCGACACCACAACCCAGGCGGCGCCCGATGACTGGGGCGAGGAGCTCGTAACGTCATCGTGTATTATAAACTAAGGTCTGTAACAATTAGCATCATGTCAACCGAATTACCTATATTTCTAGAAATAGCCGGAACCTCACAATATTGTTGTTTTGCAGTACATAACCCTATGAAGATGACTGAATACAGTCGAAAGCTTGGGACATATACGGAAGGGTAGTTTTTATTCACCCGAAGCACCTCGTAAGAAAACCCCAACGCACTTAGGCCAATACTCAGGTATTGAGTTTTGTTGGAGAATAACCGATTTCAGATCGGATATTTTAACCTCAATAAAATAGGATCAGAAAAAAAGTAAAACGTTCTTAGGGCTCAATAGCCAGCCTGTACCCAAGTGTATTGCGTTTCTATCATTTTCGAGTTCATGATCTTCCTACAACTAGAGAAAATCTCATGAAAGGGGATTTACACGTGAATCTGATTTCCCCACAAGTGCAGCTCATAAACGTGAAATCACTCGCACGGCGTCAACGCCCTTGAACAGTGGACTAGAAAACTATCTTCTCGAATGTGATAAAGTTCTGGAAAAATAAATCACCTTATTGTCCAAAATGGCAATTATTGCTGTGGGACACCCCCTACGTCGGGTGTTGGGAGTGTACCTACATGCACAAAATACTAGGTTCATCATTGATTTTGTTGGTGGGCGTGGTGGAATGCCTCTAGCGTCATAATATGATATTATCTAGATTACGCCGCCATTGTCTTTGGAGGAAGAGGAGGGAAATGCATGAATATCTCTGTACTGGGCATGACGCGAAGTGTCGCGATCTGCTGACCTGGAATGTGATATCGATGCATAATTGGAGGATTCGCAAGTCTGTTGCACGATCTGTTGTGTTGGTCTGGGGTGTGTAGATCCTCGGAAGGGTGCTGAGGGTAATCTGATAACAAACCTGAAGTGTCAGGATTGATATCAGTTCGCCCTGAGCCCGCAGTTTTACTTGAAATCAGCTGGCTGGCGTCCACAAACAAACCGTCGCCAATGGAGGCCAGGCCAGCGGACCCAGTTTTACGAAGGTCTGATCTCCCAGCTACTACAGACAATGTGTCGCCAATAGTGGCCTGAGCAACAATCCCGCGCGTGATAATTGGTCCCGCTGACTTGGCTTCCTCAAGCGAAGTGTCGCCAAAGGATTCCAAGTCTTTGGGTCCAACCAAAGACGCACTGCGATTAATCATAATGTGAAATTAAACTGTGAGTGAATGATAATCAGCGGCGAGATTGGGGACGGTCCGGGTCCTGAGCGGTGAGGCCGTTCGGAGAAGCGGAACCGTCCAATCTCGCTGTCGACTGCAGCGCTTCCCAAGGTCCCTCTTGTGGCGGGATGGCGAATTCACTATACAGTGGGGCCCTGACCTCCCACAATTGCGAACGCTTAATTCATTCCCTATCACTAAAATCAATCACTAACCCTTTTTATCCCAAAAATCCATTTATTATGAGAGGAAAAAGTGAAAAAGACGATAAATTCAAGATAAAATTTTTTTAAACTTGATAAGTTGGGTATTTATGGGTATTCGAGGTATTTACCCCCTACACATCCCTGTCCATAATAAAAGAATCTTTGGGAGGTGGACATTTTACGTTTTCGACTATCTGGGATTCAGCACTCTTCAAAAACGGCTCACAACAAATTTTGGCTCAAAATTCCCTTTCACATCGTTGAAAAAATATTGAGAACAATAGATCTACTACATCTTCCTAGACCTCTGTCAATCCACCATCAAGTCCGTGGCACTAGGCTCAGTGCAGAACCTGATTTGGAGTTTTGTCATTAGCAATGGTTCTTTACACTCGGTGATTTCAAACAGCTGAATCTTTCACAAACTGTCCAAATTTCCACTCGAAAACAACTATACATTCCATAATTATTCCCGAATTTATCTCAGCAGCAGAATGCCAAAGAGATTTGTAAAGAGAATTCAATTATCATGAAACGACGACCGCCTGCGTTTCGAATACTTACAGCGGATGTCCATCAACAAGCGACATAACAACGCAATGCCTGTTCGAGTCAATCGGTTCGGGAACTGGTATTCCTCGATCTTTCAAAGCTTTCATGTACGCAAACTCCTTCATAGCTGATATTCGGCTGAGGTAGAGCCAAGACGCCTGGTGTCGCTTTCCGTGATAGTCGCGCTTCTCTTTTATGTTCCTAAAGCAAATCCTTCCCAACCTAGAAAATAACAGGCTCGTTAGGGCAAGTTATCTGAGAGGTTTATTTATTTATTAACGGGCAAGCCCAATTTACAAACAGCATAATAAAAGTAGCAATTCAGTGTATACATTCAAGAAAAGAAACGATTTTACCAGAAACAGCAATAGGTAATGTAGCAGTGATATAACTTATGAAAACAGTGGATCAATTTGGAGATAATAGTCAAAACAAGGCGGGGGAAGAAAGCACTAGAGATTTCAGAGATGACAGGGGACTATTAAAAAAGTCAAAATGTGGGTGCAAATTTAAGAGGAGGTTTGCAGAACGGGGGATGCGATGCAGTGGTCGATTTCGAAGGTAGTTCGTCGCAGAAAAAGGGACGTGGAAAATTTCAGGCCGACGACTTGAGATGCGAGGTGAAGAAAACACAAGAATGAGTTCCATACATGATTTTTGGTGTACCTATTATACTTGGAACAATACTCGTATTGTAATCGCGACAGAGGTCACAAATTCTGATCAGCCTCAAAAATTGGCATTACACGTTACAAGAGGTTTATAATCCAAAAACGAAATGTCCATCCGCCGTCCGAACCGTTTTGAGTTTTGAATTTGAAATGTTTACAAAATACTCGGTTTACCATCTAGTCGTGCCCGCAAGATTTTCAGCCCGATCTCCCAAACCCGTGGGGCGTTATGGGGCTAAAATGGGGTTACAGGAGTAGTGTTTGAAGGCTTCCGGCAATGGGATCGAGTTGGGTGTCATTTTCGAAGTATTTTTGGACGTAGAATCTTTGGGGGGGGGGGGGGGTCCCAGAACGATCCGATTTCGCCGTGGGGATCTATGGGGCTTTCATAGGGTACAAATGGTATTTTTGGAGGTCAATAAGCTGTCGTTTTCCGAGTAAATTTGAACGCATAATCTATTTTTCGAGGTGAAAAATCCCCTTGTGTAAAATTTGCAGCGGTTTTTATAAGTCCGATAGATGCAAGACAGCCATCTGAGTCAAGCCGTTTTTGGCGACATCAGAAGTAAAATCACTTGTAAACAACTGCCAAAGTCTTAAGAACGATCTCAAATTGTCGTCAGTCAACACACACGTTCGCGATCAGCAATATTCATGGAAATGCCATGGGCTGTCATACAAAATTTGTACTTGAAACAGTAGGGATGAGTATCGATATTTCCGAAACATCGATAATCCTAGAAAAACGCTGCAAATTTTACACAAGGGTTTATTATTCTTCTTTTTGGGGATTTTTTTTTTTTTTTTTTCAAAAAAATTGTTTTCAAAAATTCTTTATTTTTTACTCGAAAAATATTTAACTTCCTGGGATCCTTCAAAAATCCCATTTTTGGCCCCATGAAAGCCCTATAGATCGCAACAGTGAAATCGGATCGTTTCGGGATCCCAAAAAATGGATTCTACGTCCAAAAATACCTCGAAAACGACACCTAACTCGATCCCATAGCCAAAAGCCTTCAAAAAAAACCTCCCCTAGCCCCATTTTAGCCCCTTAGCGCCCCACGGGTTTGGGCGATCAGAATGAAAACCTTGCGGGCACAAATAGATGGTAAACCAAGTATTTTGTCAAAATTTCAGGTTTTTGGATTTTCAGGACGGCGGACGGACATTTCGGATTTTGAATGTAGACCTTTTGAAACGGATAATGTCAAACTTTGAGGCCGATCGGAGTCGTCGACCTCCGTCGCGAAAACAGGTGTATTATTCCAAGAATAATAAACTTAAAATACCGGTATTTCCACATCAATCCTCCGGTACCTTCACACACTGTGCACGTCCATCATACCTGTGGAGTTTGAGGCAGAGCGATTCGCCATCATCGTTACCAACAACGTAAATGTTAGACTCCTTTCCAACGCCGATTTGGTTGCCGAAGCTGGACACGACGCCTTTGGAGCAAAGCGTTTTCAAAGCGAGATAGTCATAGCCAGCATTAGTCAGCCTGTAGCCATCATCTGAAAATGAACAAAATTGAATATAATATGTATTTGAAAACCGTCAAGGTGTTTCAATGAACTCAGTCAAATTGGAACCGAAGACGTATTTCCTCAATTTCAAATGGAATAACACAGTCAGAGCTGGGCAAAAAGTAGTTCTGAAACTAAAACTAAAAACTTAAACTAAATTAGTTCCGAAGAGGAACTAAAAACTGAAACTATTAGTTTCAGTTCGACTTTCGAAACTAACTTTTGGAACTACATTAGTTTCATTTTCAACTGTTGAAACTGAAACTAATTTAGGTTAGTTGCAAAAGTTAGTTTCGAAGTTGCGAATAAAAACTAAAGTAGTTTCATCTTTTATTTGTAGTTTCGGAACTAAAAATGAAACTAATTTTTTTTCCTCGCGTTTTTTACTGATTTGAAGGGGATGTGTGTTCGAGTGTGTGTTTCAATGAAATGTGGGTGATGGGTGCGAACAAGTTCTTTTTTTCAGGGTCGTAGAAGAATAGATTAAAGTTTCCTCCCCTCCCCACCACTTTTGAGTGGAACATCAAACGTTTTCAGAAACGTATCGAAGAATTTAGGGTGATGAGTCATTTATTATGTCTGGAGGAAAAAAAATTGCGAGGAAAAAAAATGTCTGCGAGGAAAAAAAATTTAGTTTCATTTTTAGTTCCGAAACTATGAATAAAAGATGAAACTACTTTAATTTTTATTCGCAACTTCGAAACTAACTTGTGGAACTAAATTAGTTTTAGTTTCAACAGTTGAAACTAAAACTAATTTAGTTCCAAAATTAGTTTCGAAAGTCAAACTAAAAACTAAATTAGTTTTTAGTTTCACTTTCGAAACTAAAAACTAATTAGTTTTTAGTTTCAACTTTAGTTCAACTAAATTTTTATTCGAATAATCCCAACTCTGAACACAGTAAAATCTAATACTGACATCGTTTTCCTCTCTCGTAAGAGAGTAGCCTGTTTTTGCAGAGATCCCGAAGAAGCTTGTGGACACCTCCGTGACGCAGATTGGCGATGGATGCGGCTAAGGATCCAGGCACCAGCTCGTGGTTCTTCATGCCCATCTCAATCTAGAATAAGATTCATTTTGTTAGAGACCAACGTCAGGCAAGGAGTGGGAAAGGAATGCTGGGGACTGTCAGCGGTCTCTGATGCCTTCAACCATCTCATCAACTCTCACTTGTTGTGGCTGCTGCCTAATCTCCAACCACACCAAGAAATGAAAGATTGGAGAAGAAAGGCTGGTAACACGGTAGGTTTACTGGATAGTAGATAGATACAACCTAATTAAAGGTAAACCTACCGTGGCTGGTACCATCAGAGAGAGCTGATTACAACACAAGATGCTGAGAAAAAAAAAACTGGTAGGTGATCATAAATTGAACAAAATTTAATTGGCAGTAAAAAATTATTCAGAAAAACACCGCCAATTTGACAAAAGGGTTTATTATTCTCTGATACAGGTTACTTGTGCGAAAATGAATTCTGTGACATTAAGAAAATATAGTTGAAAAAATTTAAAAAATTTTTTTTGCTTCTGTGCAATGTTTGACAAATGTGGGATCTCGAAAAAATGGATTTTGCGTCCAAAAATACTTCGAAAACGACACCCAACTCGACCCCATAGCCGAAAGCCTTCGAAAACCCCTCCCGTAGCCCGATTTTAGCCCCATAGCGCCCCACGGGATTGGGCGATCGGGCTGAAAACCTTACGGGCACAACTAGATGGTAAACCAAGTATTTTGTCAAAATTTCAGATTAAAAAAAAAAAAAAAAAAAAAAAAAAAAAACTACTTACTGCCCTAAACGGCTCGGACGGCGGACGGACATTTTTTTTTTTTGGAATCTAGACATCTTGAAATGTATAATGTCAAATGTTGAGGCCGATGAGAATTTTCGACCTCCGTCACGATTATATTCCAAGAATAATAAACCAAAATGTAGGCTGGCTATTCCTGTACAGTGTTTGGACAGCTGTAGAACCTCAAGAAATGGTTTTTTCTTCCAAAATAAATCGGATAACGACACCTCATTGAATGACGAATTTTGTCCTCTCGCATTCATCAAAATATTATGTCCCCTCTGTAGTCCCGTGACCCATATAGACCCCACAGTGGAATCGGATGGTCATGAAACTCCCATAACGGGTGTAAATGGTTTCTACGTCCAATAATTCCAGGAAAACGACACCCCACTAGATATCATAGCCGAAACCCTTCAAAAACCCCTTCCGTAGCTCCTTTTTAGTCCCACAGAGCCCCACGGACGGATATTTTCATGTTTTGAATCAACACGTCATGAAACGTAGGTATAGGCCCAATGACAAATTATGAGTCCAACTTTATGATCCCCGTCGCAAAAACATAGGTAATTATTCTGGGAATAATATACTAAAATGATTAATCAGCTTTGAATCCGATGTCATGCAAAGTTAGGGGATTTATTCGAGGGGTATCACAACTCATCAGTAGGATACATCTACAAAACGCCACTCGCCAGATGAGGTAGTTATTCGATAGCAGTTAGTCGATCAATATTCTCATGACAAAACTCCCCTAAAGAGGCGCGTAAAGTGCAAATTTGTCATCAGTTCAAATTATTGTTAGCCCAGACGTGACCTTACCGCTGTCAGAACCCTGAAGTCCTCTTTGGTGAGATACCGCAGAACAGTCACGTTCAGCTTTCCCATTTCAACAGACTCACACCGAAAACTTAACTGGAAACTACGAAGCTACACAAAATGACATCTACGACACAAACGCTCGAAAGAGAAGAAAATTTGGATTCGGGATTGCAACGAAATCCAAATACACGTGCAGCTATCATTCTTATCACAAAACAACTGACGTCTTGTTCGTCTTTGGCGGCGAGTTGCTAAATTCAGTTTTTACCCGCCTTACAATATTTGGCAGGCAGACCAGCGTCTCACAACCGTATTGAGGATAATCATACCTTTATGTTGAAGGGATTTTCAACTAAGGGTTTCTTAAAATGAGTCGATTTCAACCACTTTTATAATTTTTCATAAGCGAACCGATTTCTTTTCACCTGGATGGGTCAATTTGAATCACGAAATAATAAAATAATTTTAATTTTAATCATTAAACTGGGCTTTCGAATAATAATTATTCGAAATTATTCAATTATTGAAATTGGCAGCGTTTGGGTGGTTCTCAGAGAAGAAAAAAAATGTTTTCGTTAACATTGAATGGGGGCTTCTTCTAAGCAGTTACTCTAAAAATTTTACAATGCTCATGGCTATTTAATAGCCATGAGCATTGTTTTAATATTATAACAATAATTCATTTTAGGATAAAATTACGATATTATAGCATAATAATATTATGTTAAATACCTAGTATTACATATTCATATTATGATTAATCACGTGACATCAATGTTAATTATCTCTCTCGTTTGTGAGAGGAAAAGTCCCACACTCGGGCAACTGTCCCCCTGCGTCACCAAACATTTCACGATTTTCACTTTTTTTGATTGAGTTGAGTAAAAAATCATAGCTTGAGACAGACCCTATCGTTAAATGATCATGTGAATTTTGTATTAAATAAGGAGTGAGAGAATGAAAACCAGGACTAAAATCATCAGTAAACTGATGACGAGTATCAAGACCCCAGAACTAAGACATAATATGTCATATTATCCATGTCAAAAGTTCGTGTTTGTATGAAAAGTTTGGTATGTACCTACGATACAAGTCCAGCTAGGGTTAGGTTAACAGATATACTCTTTTTATAGAATTTGTACTCTTTTTTGCCTCATAATTCGGTATAGGTACTATTCTTTTTGTTTTTTTTTTTCCGCCAAATGTACTTTTTTTTTCTCTTTCCATACCTGTTTAATAAGAAAAGGAAACGGCTTGTGTGTTACCATATACTGCGATAGTGGTCCAAGTGATAACACACAAGCCGTTTACGTGCGATTTGCATCAGTGTTCAATAGGCAGAGAATGGAATAATTGATATTGCGAACTGGTCCTATTTTTATAGCTCCCTTGCTGCCTATAAACGGATATCCCCTGTGATAATAATTTCGGACGACAACCATAATTTTTATAATTAATTCCACGTTTCCGTTTCATTTGCTACCCAATAATTTAAAATTTTGTAAACAATTTACCTGCATGGTTTAAAGATTTTTATTCTCAAACATTTTCAGCTAACTTCTAAGATGGCATAGTCTACTGCTTAAGCAAGCTTTGGTTCTAATTAGAACCAAAGATTGTGATCATTCAATTGTGAAGTCAATTTAGTGACTCCATACTTGATATTACGTCGTTATTTAGCGTTGTAGTTGAAAAGATGGTTGTTATAGAATAAGGAAAGTTGATAATATTAGATATTTTCTAATACTAGATGCTCCGGCTCGCTTTGCTCGCCTACGCACCCAGCTGGGGGGCTCCGCCCCCCAGACCCCCCGTGGGCCTCGCTACGCGAGGCCGATCGCTTAAGCAGAATTGTGGGTGAATTGCCGCTTGTGGGAGTATTGCCACCTGTGGGTGTATTGCCGCCTGTGAGGGTATATTGCCGCCTGTGGGTGAATTGCCGCCCCCCAGACCCTCCCTAGTGGGTGTATTGCCGCTTGTGGATGTATTGCCCACTGTGGTTGTATATTGCCGCCTGTGATTTGGGTGAATCATGGTATGAAAATGATTAGCCGAGTGAAGTAAGGCCCCCTTGTCAAAGTGCTAGTCTATTAGCTGAGCGAAGTAAGTCAAAGTGCTAGTGAAATCAATTTTCAAAAGTCTACTCTCTACCGCCCGAGCGAGGAACCGCCCCCCCCCCCCCTCCTAGCCATAGTGCTAGTGAAATCAAATCAAATTTGAAAACTCATAGGGAAAAAACCCATGGGGCGATATGGGGCTAAAAAGGCCGAGAAGATGATCAGCTGAGCGAAATAAGACGCCCCTCCTGTCAAAGTGCTAGTGAACTCAATTTTGAAAACTCCACCATCATAATAATAGAATAGAACTACCTATGTGGGTGGCTGAGCAAAGCGAGCACCCTCTGGCCGATAACATGATCGGCAGAGCGAAGTAAGCCCCCCTCCCTCCACTGTCAAAGTGCTAGTGAAATCAAATAAAAACCCGGTGGGGCGCTATGGGACTAAAATGCCGAGGGGGTAGAGTTAAGTGTCGTTTTCCAAGTATTTTTGGGGACGACCTATGGAGCTTTCATGGGGCTATACGAAATTAGACCCCCTGTCAACGTGCTAGTGAAATCAAATTTCCACCATCAATAATAATAGAACTACCTATGTGGGTGGCCGAGCAAAGCGAGTCCCCTGGCCGTTAAAATGATCGGCTGAGTGAAGTATGCCCCCCCCCCCTCCCAACCTATCATAGTGCTAGTGAAATCAAATCAAAGTTGAAAACTCACAGGAAAAATATGGGGCTAAAATGGCGAGGGGGTAGAGTTAAGTGTCGTTGGAAGGGAGGGGGTTGAAGGAGGGGAAAACGGAAAAAATCCTTGAGGGCGCTCAACCTATCTCAGAACGTAGAGCATTTTTGAATTTCTAGAGATTTTCAAGAATATTATATATATTAGTGATATAGATTATTTATAAGGGTCTTGCGTGATCGCTCGTACATAAGTAAGGACCCCCTGTCAAAGTGCTAGTGAAATCAAATTTGAAAACTCCACCATCAATAATAGGAGAACTACCTATGTCGGTGGCCGAGCAAAGCAAGACCCCTCTGGCTAATAAAAGACCCCCCCTGTCATTTGAAAAGTTTGAAAAAAGCCTCCCCTGGCTGGTAAATTGATCGGCCGAGCGAGAAACACCCCCTGGCAACGTGTCAAATTTGACAACTCACAGGAAAAAAAACCCTGGGGTGCCATCAATAGTTAGTTGCTCGCCTACGCACCCAGCTGAGTAACCCTAGTGGGGTGCATAGCATCGATGGACACGTTCATAACCCTGCATCAAGGTCAACTGCTCCTTCAACATCAACCCCCCTGGCTGATAAAATGATCGGCCGAGTGAAGTATGCCCCCCCTCCCACCCTGTCATAGTGCTAGTGAAATCAAATCATAGTTGAAAACTCACAGGAATGGCGAGGGGGTAGAGTTAAGTGTCGTTTTCCAAGTATTTTTGGGGAAAGTAAGGCCCCCTGTCATAGTGCTAGTGAAATCAAATTTGCAAAGCCTTCCCTTGATAATAATAGAACTACCTATGTCGGTGGCCGAGCATTGCGAGTCCCCTGGCCGTTAAAATGATCGGCCGAGTGAAGTATGCCCCACCTCCCACCCTGTCATAGTGCTAGTGAAATCAAATCATAGTTGAAAACTCACAGGATTTTGTAAACAATTTACCTGCATGGTTTAAAGATTTTTATTCTCAAACATTTTCAGCTAACTTCTAAGATGGCATAGTCTACTGCTTAAGCAAGCTTTGGTTCTAATTAGAACCAAAGATTGTGATCATTCAATTGTGAAGTCAATTTAGTGACTCCATACTTGATATTACGTCGTTATTTAGCGTTGTAGTTGAAAAGATGGTTGTTATAGAATAAGGAAAGTTGATAATATTAGATATTTTCTAATATTACTCATGTCAAGAAGATCAATGAGAAAGAATGTGTTCATAAATAATATTAATAAATGTACCTGTAATATAATATATTACAGGTACATTTATTAATATTATTATAATGTATAGTTTTAAAAATTGAACAAATCGGTTTTTTTCCCCCCAAGTGATACTCTTTTTTGGAGGGGCCATCTGGTAACCCCACCGGGTTGGACCCGTGCAGTGCACATATTCTGGACAGGGAGTTTTATTTTTATTTTTATTTGGAATTGGATTATTTTTATTAGGAAATTACCTAGTTTTATTTTTATTTGGAAATTACCTCTTAGCAAACCTTTTAGCCGAAATGGCCCACTCCTGTGACCTGACGCATGGCAACACTGTCATGGTTGGCAGCTCTGCCGCTCATGATGAGCAGTCATTCATTCCCTTTCTCAACCAGTGTTGCCAAATCGGAAGTTTTCCCCAGATTTAGGGGCTTATTTTTGTAAAGGGAGAAATTTCGGGGGAGTTATTTCTTGGAGGATTTCATTTCACGGGGGTAATTTTGGGGGGAAATCAAATAATAACGGAATGGGAAAAAAACAAATAAAAATCGTGATTAATGCCTTAAAGAATAAAATAACGTCATATTATGGCTCATTTAGAAGATGTTGACGTGTACCTATCAGTCACCAGAGGGTTCAAAAGCTCTCTCGCTACTGTCACTTCAGTCTTCGAACGCTGTTGTCGAGAGAGCCTTCTCAATTCATAACAATCAAAACTAAATTGAGAAATCGTACCTCCATCGAATTAATTCAAAGCATTCTGACAGTAAGGTCACAACGTAGTCATTGAATGGAAATTTTCCTGCATCCACTTTTCTTCTCCTGAAAACGTGCTGTCCCATGGAGGAATAGAATATAAGAGAAGAATAGAAAGTCTATTCCTCCATGGTGCTGTCCCATACTTACGATCATGTTAACAAGAAACAGGAGGAGAAGGAGAAGGAATTGATAGATGATATTCTGGCAGGTTTGGGTTGCAAAATTTCATTAAGCAACCAGTTAATTATTTTTGGTTTATTATTCCTGGAATAATACACCTACGTGATCGTGACAGAGGTCGAAAATACTGATCGGCCTCAAAATTTGACATTATAATAATATTATATTATAATTATATAATATAATAATTATATTATAATGTCAATATTATTAGTAGTCCGAAATACTCTGTTTCCATCTAGTTGTGCCCGCAAGGTTTTCAACCCGATCGCCCAAACCTGTGGCGCTATGCCTACGGGAGAGGTTTTTGGCAATGAGATCGAGTTAGGTGTCGTTTTCGAAGTATTTTTGGCCGTGAAATCCATGTTTTATTATATTTATCCTTTTCACTCAGACATTTTCAGGGTTTTTTTGGGGCGAATTTTGTAGGGGGTTATTTTAGGGTTTTTCCAGTGAAGCAGGGGGTTTTGGTTGAAGTCATTTGGCATCACTGCCGTCAACAAAGAAACGTTTGTTGTAGGGATGGGAAATCGGTAAGAAGTATCGATTTTTTGAATCGATTCAGAATCGGATGCTCCAAATCGATTTCCCAAAAAAATCGCCATAAAAGTATCGATTTATTGGAAAATCGATTCAAAAATCAGTCTTACAAAAAAAGTTTTTTAATGGGTGATAACAGTAGATATATTTAATGTAGGTAGGATTCAAGAAAAAATCGTTAAAAAAATTTATTGAAAATTAAAATTGCATTAGTTTTCAAAAAAATTGATAATAAACATTTAATCAGACGAGTAATCAGTTTCGCTCTCTGAAAAAGCCATGGCGGACGTGGCTGGTAACTAGTGAGTTTTGTTGTAATTAGCTATTTTCATAATTTTTAATCGACCTAAGACTCGAAATTTGCTTGAATCACTTGAAATAATTAACTAATTTTTATAAATGACGAAAATCGATTCAAGATTTTTTTAAAAATCAGTAGTAAAAATCGATTCACGATTTTTACAAAAATCGGAAGTAAAAAATCGATTAACCTAAAAAATCGGAACCTGAAGATCGATTAAAAAATTCGAAAAATCGGAACAAAAAATCGATTTTTCCAAAAAATCGGAAATCGATTCCCATCCCTAGTTTGTTGCCCGTCTGTTTAAAACAGACTGTTTTGCCTGTTCTCTGTGGTTTCGCCTTGCTCGTCGTACTGTAAGTTTTTTTGGGGGTGAATTCTAGATTAAGTTCGGCCCGATTTTCCTGCATTTTCCTTCAGATCGGAGTGGTCGAAAACTCCCGGTTATATACAATTTATTCGGTCCGTTGCTGTTAGAAAATCAGGAGGTAGTCGATCTAGCCGAGGCCTTCCTTTGTTCCCTGTGGGCCGAGGCGACCACTTGTTGATCACCTACGCCCTTCTTTCAGGTTTGTTATGGATACTTTTTAATGATTCATGAGTATTTGGAGCTTTAATTTGGTCCGCAAAATCGGTCGGTAGTCGTTATAACTGCCAGTTATTAACTGGGCGTTTTCTGATGGCGCCTGTATTTTTATTTCTCCAAGAATTTTCCGCTTTTGTTGTGAGGGGACAAGATGGACGCCGTAGTTTCGTATGAACTAGCATTTTGGTAATTTTCATGATGATACCTATCTGTATTCGTTGTAGTCTATTATTCTTGGAATAATACGTGTTAAAATAAGCGACGGGGGTCGAAAATGTGACTATACCTATTCGGTTCATGACGCGTAAATTGTCCTCGCAAAATCACTCTTGATTCCACACTTTCATTACTGCTGTGAAATATTTTCTACAAACTTTACCTCTGAGCAACTTCATCGTCTCCAGGTGTGCTGGAATTCGGTAGCGCGACCATATCACTCCATACTGTCAGCCTGACAAGGGCCTGACAGTGTCAGGCCCTTGTCGGCTGTCCTATGGTCGACCACTTCAACATTCGAGTGTGCCTGTTCATCTTTCGACTTGGTACCGATTGTACGGTGGGAGCCCTTGTCCCGAATACCTGGAGGGTATGTTTACCTTTGGGCGCTCGGGGAGGCTTCATGCCCTAAATGTGGTGCCCCATCGTACCATCTCCATGGCCCGCTCATTGCGTATTGTTGGAGCTCGTACGTGGAATCCGCTTCCCCTTTCTTGTCGGACTGTTTCGACGATATCCCAGTTACGTAGCCTTATTGAGCAACACTTTTGGACCCTTCTGGTCCCGGGCCCCAACGCCTAATCTTGTATTGTTGTCGGCCCAAGCCTATCGCCATAGATAGGGTGGTGAGGGTCATGGGCGGCACAGCCCTAAGTTTGGTGCCTCTCTTACCGGCTTCCTTGACCATTGTTAAGTAATTTTTTTTTTTATTGTAATTTTATTCCTCCAAAATTTTATTTTTATTTTTTCTTTCTTTCTGTTGTATTTTCAATAAAATGTAGTTGTTAAATTAAAGTAATTAAACTAGGCTGTAAGTTAAGATAAATTACTCATGTTATTATATTAATTTTTACAACCTAAGAGCCCCTGAGGCCTATGTAAATGGGTACCAATAAAGGTTTTATTAGGTACTATAAATTTCTAGAATCGAATGTACGTCGCCATCTGGACCGATTTGGGATGTACTTTTTGTTGCTGGTTTTTTTTTTAAATATCTGAAGTAGGTAAGTACCTACTTAATTTCAGATTTTTTTGGCAAAATACGTTGTGACTGCAAGGTTTTCAGACCAAGCCCCCCTCTGTGTGCTACGGGAAGGGTTTTGTATGATATACCTACTACAAAATAATATTATGTATACATAATATTATGTATAGTATAATTATAATAAGGATTTTGAACATTTTCGGCTATTGGGTCGAGTTAGGTGGACACGACATCGTTTTTGAAGTTTTTTTGAACGTAGAATCCATTTTCGAGGGCATCAAAACAATCCGATTTCCGCGTGGGGAACTGTGGGGCTTGAAATGGGACTTTTGAAGGATCCCAATAGGGCATGTAAAGTGCCGTTTTCCGAGTAACTTTGGACGCATAATCTATTTGTCGTGGTCCTCCATCTCCTAACATTTCACATAATTAAAAAAAAAAAAATTAAAGACAATCAACTTTTGCACAATTAATCGATATCAATAAGGCAAGTCTTATTACTTAGGAATAAATCCTTTAGTAAAATTTGGAATGTTTTTCTAGTTTATTACTTTAGGATTAATTCACCTGTAGGTGAACATAATATGTACTATACATATATATTATATGTATTTATATATTATATGTATTCGAAAATTTTGATCATCACAATCGCCCAAACCCTTCAGGCCAAAGGGGCGGGTGGGGGGGACTAAAGGAGAGGTTTTTGAGGGGTTTAGTCTTTGGGGTCGAGTTAGATGTCGTTTTTGAAGGATTTTTCAACTTAGTATCCACTTTTGGGGTTCCACAAACATCCGATTTCCCCATGGGGATCTGTGGGGCTCGATGGAAGACGAATGAGGTGTCGTTTTCCAAATAATTTTGGATTTAATCTATTTTTTGGGGTTCCACTATGCATTCACTATGCCTTTTGGGATCTTAGTTTGAATTGTTTGAATAAATTTGGCGTTGGTCTTTTTGGTGCAGCCCCACAAGGGGCAGTCATAGATCGATTGGTTTGATCACTTGTTCATAGAGAGCCATTTTGTTGTTGATAGGCAGCCAGGAGCTTGCATCAGACACCGCCTTGACATAGCGAGTTTTATGACGTCTTCTTTTTTCTTCTTGACTTGACATGTCATTGTTCTTGTTGTTGAACATTGAACATTGTTCTTTCCGCCTGAGCTTGGCGTTTCGGGTCCAGTACTTGGCTGTAATTGAGTAGAGTATGAGCTGAGAGTTTAGTTCTTTTGGGATAGGATCCACTCTGTGGTAAGTGAAGTTCATATGTGTTGACTTGACGTTGAGCATTAATCTTTTTTCTTTTTTTCCCCCCATTTATGGATGGAGTTAACTGACCCCTACAGTTATTCGCGGGCTTCCTCCACAGTGTTTACACACAGGTGTTTACAGGTGGATGGTTCATGGACAATGGCCTCTTTGGGCTGCTATCGGTCCCATGGGTCTTGGGGACCTCTCTCTGGCCCCTGCTGAGCCTTCTTCCTTGCTGGACGGTGTGCCTGCAGCACCAAGACGAGCACATGCAAACCTTTTGTGAGCCTGCAGCACAAAGACGAGCACATGCGGACCTTTCAAATCTTTGGTTCCCTTACCTGCGACTGCTTTTCAAACCGTTTTAAGCCTTCTATAAATTGCTGTAGATTGTCATGTTTCTCATGCTGTGTTCCGGAGCCAGGTGTTGGCTTCTCCAACCGGCACAATATTTGATGTTGTGGGCATAATGTTGGTGTCTCTGACTTCTACATTGTGCATACTGAATATCTCTTACTGTGTCGTCCATCCGTGAAGTTTGGTGGACCGTGCTCAGTTCGGGGAATATGACGACCAGGCCTGGTTGTTGTTTCCACTGTTTTTGTCTTTTCTTCTTGTATTTGGTAGTTAGTGAAACAAATTGCTGTAGATTGTCATGTTTCTCACGCTGAGTTCCGGAGCCAGGTGTTGGCTTCTCCAACCGGCACAATATTTGATCTTGTGGGCATAATGTTGTTGTCTCTGACTTCTACATTGTGCATACTGAATATCTCTTACTGTGTCGTCCATCCGTGAAGTTTGGTGGACCGTGCTCAGTTCGGGAATATGACGACCAGGCATGGTTCTTCTTGTGGTTTTTGTTGCTTTTTCCCTAGCCGAAACCGTTGAAATCTTTCTAAACCTTTGTCTTTGGCTGGTTGAGAAGCTGCACATTAGGCGTCACTCTGTTGTGGTTTCATGCTGTGTAGCGTCGTTCTATCTGTCCACTTCACAATATTCCATCTACTCAGGTCTTGGTTGACTCAAACCGCTTCTGAAGCTAAAAGCAGGAATCTGGCCCAGTTATCATCTTAGGAGCAGGCATCAATTAGGTCTACCGCGGCAGTTGCAGAACTTATCAGTAGGAAGTGCGGGTGTAGGGATGGCTGGTATCGTACAGAGGGTGTTCAAGGTAAGTGCCCTACGATCATGTGATACGCAGCCACAGCAGGGGTGATGAAGGCTAGCATCCAGTGTCATGTAAATGTGCCTCCCTGTTTGCCTGTCACATGGATCTAGTTTGTAAGTGGCCCTTTAGGTCTAGGTTCTGGGGGGAGGGGGGGAGGTGGATGACCATTCAGGGGGAAGTGGTTTTTTTACTGGAGATCCATTCCACCTCGTGGTGATTCGCCTAGCGCATGCTTTCGACCGTGTGAGTTCCCACCAGTGTTGTAGGTAACCGATTCCACTGTCAATCCTTGACAGGATCAGCGCCGGATTAACCTCTCGTGGGCCCCGGGGCTGAGACTTACAAGGGGCCCCCTTTATATATGTACATATGCATATATTATATATGAAAGTGGATCCTCTGGCCAGGAGTATCACGTAAAAACCACTAGAAAATAGCGTCTGCGCTTCACAACCTAAAACTGGGTCAAAACAGTAAAAAAAACACTCCGAATGCAGGGCAATATATTTTTACAATTAAGAAAAAAGACTTTTTTCTTAAGAAGAAGAAACTTAGTTTCTTTTTACAATAAATAAAAATGCTGCAAATTTAACACTAGGGTTTATTATTCTTTTATATAGGTTACATGTGGAGAAATTTATTTCTGTCATTGAGAAAAATTAAAAAAAAAAAAATTTGTTTGGGGGGGATTTTTATTTTTCAAAAAAACCTTTTTTTCGAAAATATTTTGTTTTACTTGAAAAATATTTGACCTCCTGGGAACCTTAAAAAATCCCGTTTGTAGCCCCATGAAAGCCTAGAGATCGCAACAGTGAAATTGGATCGTTCTGGAACCCCCAAAAATGGATTCTACGTCCAAAAATACTTCGAAAACGACACCTGACTCGATCCCATAGCCAAAGCCTTAAAAAAAAAAACTCCTCGCACAGCCCCATTTTAGCCCCATAGCGCCCCACGGGTTTGGGCGATCGGGCTGAAAACCTTGCGGGCACAACTAGATGGTAAACCGAGTATTTTGTCAAAATTTCAGATTTAAAAAAAAATTCTTTCTGCCCAAAACGGGCCTGGACGGCAGATGGCGGACGTCATTGTATGCGTGTTCAATTTCAGTGTGTGTCATTGTATGTGTGTTCAGATTTTATTTTTATTTAGGCTGGTCGTGTTAGTATTAGGGAGGGGAGGAAATTTTGTAGAAGTGCTCGCCCTCCATCAGTCAAGTAAACGTGGAGAGAGCAACCACCCATGATCCGAAAACTGCAAGTTACGAGAAGAGGAAGAAGAGTAGGTGGGTCCGCTGCGATGACTCCTGTCCCAAAGAATTTCGAGCCAACGACCTCCTTTAAAACCCGACGCCTCAACATTGGTCCAACCCAGGCACACCAGAATGGTGTGGCTATCGCTGGAGGGGACGGGAGGGCCCACTGTACTCCCCTTAGGGGAGATCTGAAGAACAAGGTAGAAGAAAGAAGATTTAAGCAACGATAAGTGCACTTCCTCTGGGGGAAGAAAGAGAGGAGAAGGTATGAGAAAGGTTGTGATGAGCCAGAAATGGCCTTAGACACAACCTAAGAAGCTCTGTACAGCGGATGGCGGACGGACATTTTCGTTTTGGAATGTAGACCTCTTGAAACAGATAATGTCAAATTTTGAGGCCAATCGGAGTCATCGACCTCCGTCGCGAAAACATAGGTGTATTATTCCAAAAATAATAAACCAAAAATTTAACAAATATTTTTGTTTTTATGAACCAAATGCGGTACAGAGTTCAACCCGCTTAGCAAACTCTGAACCACCGCATCAGTGTGGAAAATCCGTGAGGTTTATAACTCGCGTTGGGAGTATAGACGACTCCATCAGGTGTTCCGGTTTTCGAGTACCTAGTATAGTAAGTGGAAGTTAGGTAACTTTAAACTTTCCGTTCACCTCCCTCTTTTTCAGGAAAACAATTTTTTGGAGATCAGCATAGGAATAAGGAAAACGGTTGGTTAATTTTCAAAAAAAAAAAAAAAAAAAATCAACGGTGGCGAAGTGGCCCCCTCGGGGTGTGCGCCCCGGGGCTATAGCCCCCCTAGCCCCCCCGTTAATCCGGGCCTGGACAGGATTTTCATTGGCCTTGGCCCTGCAATGCCAGCTTCTTTCATTGCGGACTAACCACGGCAAGAAGCTCCAGCCATCTTGGTTCGTTGGTTGGTCGGGGGAAAAGGGTTGCGTTAGGTAGGGCCTTCCAGCGTACCCGAGACTGGAGTGACTTCCTGCCGAGTGAAATCCCGGTAGCATCGTAACTCTGTGCACTTGCAATTGTAAGTCTTGTGTATACAGGGGGTCGAGTTACTTAGTTAAGCCTGATGCTAGTCTGATAGCGCGGTGAACGTATCACGGAAAAGGTACAGCACTTTCTGTAACGATACCATCCAGAAGAAAGAAGACATCGTTGACTTCCAGACTTCGATGTCTGCTCCTGAAATTCGCGTCGGTGGGATGAGAGGGGGGGGGGGGGGAGTGAGATCGTTCTTCAAGACCGTCAGTTCCTGAACGCTTCCAAAGACATCGTCGATTGGTGAGCATACCCTATCCATTGTACTATTTCAATTCTTTGGTTTCAATTACTAATCAACATTTTCTCATTTTCTTTCAGGTTTGCTTTTTCCATTAGTACCTGCTCAGGTAACAAGAGGTTTTATGTACTGCTTGCTCATTCAAACCACACAAGATGGCATTCCAAAATGAATAGTGCTGTTCGAGTTAATTAATCGATTCAGTATCACTTCAAAAAAACGCTGCAAATTTTACACAAGGGTTTATTATTCTGTGATATAGGTTACTTGTACAGACATTTAATTCTGTCAATAAAAAAAATTTAAAAAATTTTTTTTTGGATTTTTATATTTCAAAAAAAATTTTTGGGGGGATTTTTTTTTTTTTTTTCAAAAATGTGCTTTTTCAAAAATTCTTTAATTTTTACTCGAAAAATATTGAACTTCTTGGGATCCTTCAAAAATCCCATTTTTAGCCCCATGAAAGCCCTATAGAACGCCACAGTGAAATCGGATCGTTCCGGGACCCCCAAAAATGGATTCTACGTCCAAAAATACTTCGAAAACGACACCTAACTCGATCCCATAGCTAAAAGCCTTCAAAACACCCCTCCTGTAGCCCCATTTTAGCCCCATAGCGCCCCACGGGTTTGGGCGATCGGACTGAAAACCTTGCAGGCACAACTAGATGGTAAACCAAGTATTTTGCCAAAATTTCAGATTTTTAAAAAAATTCCTACTGCCCAAAACGGCCCGGACGGCGGACGGACATTTCGGATTTTGAATGTAGACCTCTTGAAACGGATAATGTCAAATTTTGAGGCCGATCGGAGTCGTCGACCCGCGTCGCGAAAACATAGGTGTATTATTCCAAGAATAATAAACCAAAAAATGTCTTCCCACTCGACCTGCTGGCTAAAACCCTTTGAAAAACGCTGCAAATTTTACACAAGGGTTTATTATTCTATGATATAGGTTACTTGTACAGACATCTACAATAAAAAAAATTTAAAAAAATTTTTTTTGCATTTTTATATTTCAAAAAAAAAATTTTGGGGGGGATTTTTTTTCAAAAATGTGTTTTTTCTAAAATTCTTTAATTTTTACTCGAAAAATATTTAACTTCTTGGGATCCTTCAAAAATCCCATTTTTAGCCCCATGAAAGTCCTACAGATCGCCACAGTGAAATCGGATCGTTCTGGGACCCCCAAAAATGGATTCTACGTCCAAAAATACTTCGAAAACGACACCTAACTCGATCCCATAGCTAAAAGCCTTCAAAACACCCCTCATGTAGCCCCATTTTAGCCCCATAGCGCCCCACGGGTTTGGGCGATCGGACTGAAAACCTTGCGGGCACAACTAGATGGTAAACCAAGTATTTTGCCAAAATTTCAGATTTTAAAAAAAATGCCTACTGCCCAAAACGGCCCGGACGGCGGACGGCGTACGGCGGACGGACATTTCGGATTTTGAATGTAGACCTCTTGAAACGGATAATGTCAAGTTTTGAGGCCGATCCGAGTCGTCGACCTCCGTCGCGAAAACATAGGTGTATTATTCCAAGAATAATAAACCAAAACCAATTGTAGCTTCTTAGAACCTCCACGGTGTAGTTAGACGGGTCAGAGAACCAAAAATCGTTTCTGCAGACCAAAAATCCTTGAAAAAACAATACCTCACTCCAAGCTCTCGATTCAAACTCGTGGATTTTTATTTCTAGTCATTTTCTGGAGCATTTCAACTTGCCGATTATTTTGGGGGGAAAATTCGATTAAATCGATTGAAAATCGAAAA
Organism: Pilophorus perplexus; assembly: GCA_955831195.1. Taxonomy (NCBI): domain Eukaryota; kingdom Metazoa; phylum Arthropoda; class Insecta; order Hemiptera; family Miridae; genus Pilophorus; species Pilophorus perplexus. Next base: position 5,282,989 of record OY037017.1, read on the forward strand.
AGACTTGGAAGCAATACATATTAATAATATGTACAAGACATACAAGCATTAATAATAATATGTACATATTATTAATACAACATTAATAATATACACAACATAATAATAATAATAATATCTACAACATTAATAATATGTACAAGACCAAAGTGGACAAGCTCGGTTTTTTCCAATTATAAACATTTTCCAAACCAACCTAGAATGTACTTACAGAGAACAATGAACTGAAAAAATAATTTGATTAACTGAATGGGCCAAGGAACTAGGTCAGAGAAAAGGGAAAATTCGGCCGAACATAGTTGAACTAGTATGTAATGAACAAAGTAGGTACTCAGTACAGTTAGCACTGAGAAATTAGGTAGGTACCTATTAAATTTATAATATTTGGATCTCAGTTTTTCAATGTTATAAAACAGATGAAGTTTAGTAGTCACACAATATTTTTTTATCCTAACAATGTTTTTTCCGTCTAATTTTTTTAATCAAATTAAAAAAAGATTCTGCAATTTTTTTTTTAAGAAACTGAGAATTTGAAAATAATCAATTTATTTATATTGCTCGTCGATAAAGTCGGAAAAAATTGTACCTAAAGGAGAAGAAGTGATTTCTGAATACTAAAATTCATCTGTTATGTATCATCGAAAAAATGGGATAAAAAAAATACATATTTTAATCCAAGACTGAAATCCTCCTTTACTGAATTTGATTAAATTTTGTATCTTTGGTTTATTATTCTTGGACTCCGATCGGCCTCAAAATTTGACATTATCCGTTTCAAGAGGTCTACATTCAAAATCCGAAATGTCCGTCCGCCGTCCGCCGTCCGGGCCGTTTTGGGCAGTAGGGATTTTTTAAAAAATCTGAAATTTTGGCAAAATACTTGGTTTACCATCTAGTTGTGCCCGCAAGGTTTTCAGTCCGATCGCCCAAACCCGTGGGGCGCTATGGGGCTAAAATGGGGCTACAGGAGGGGTGTTTTGAAGGCTTTTAGCTATGGGATCGAGTTAGGTGTCGTTTTCGAAGTATTTTTGGACGTAGAATCCATTTTTGGGGGTCCCGGAACGATCCGATTTCACTGTGGCGTTCTATAGGGCTTTCATGGGGCTAAAAATGGGATTTTTGAGGGATCCCAAGAAGTTCAATATTTTTCGAGTAAAAATTAAAGAATTTTTGAAAAAACACATTTTTGAAAAAAAATCCCCCTCAAAAAATTTTTTTTGAAATATAAAAATCCAAAAAAAAATGTTTTTAATTTTTTTTATTGACAGCATTAAATGTCTGTACAAGTAACCTATATCACAGAATAATAAACCCTTGTGTAAAATTTGCAGCGTTTTTAATCCCACTTAGGTATTATTATTTCAGTTCATTGATCTCTATCAATTTCACGTTTTAGTTTGGTTTGGAATAGATTTGGATTTCGGCAATTTTGGTTTGGAATAGATTCGGATCTCGTTTTTTTATTTTATTTTATTTTATTTTTTTGCAGCACTAGTTAGTTCTCATACGATAATCCTCTGAAAATGACACCCCACCCAACTTTCTCGTCCCAAAAAGTATTTCTGTAGCCCATTTTTTAAACCATTCACGAAGAAAAACGTTTCCCGACCCGAATGCCGTATTGTGGAGCCACTGTTTGCATTTTTCGTCTTTCGAATTTTGAATGCGTTCATCGATCGTAGGCCATCCGCTCGTATCGGAAATTTTTTCTTTAGCTCCCACTGAGAACTCGCGTAGATCTGTCTCATCGTGTTCGAAATTTGACAACTGTTGTAAATTGTAAAGGCCGGTGGACTCCTCGATGGATGCATTCGTTTCATGTCTTCGAGAACTTCTGGGACCGTCAGCTGCAGAACACAACAAAACACTCTGCTGAAAAATATCTCTGACTATAATAGTCAAGACTCCATTAAAGTTTAGATTTTTTTAAATAACTGAAATGCATTTTTAACGCCAACAAAAGCTAGCTACCCAAGTATCGTAGCTACCCAAGTAGCTACCCAAGTATTGTCCAACCAGTAATTTTTAATTATTTCACTTCTGCACCCCCACCCCTCATTCCCCTCCCATAAGTTTGCTCATTTTCACTTGTTTTTGATAATTGGTTCATAGAGGATATTGAAATTTACTTAGTATGATATTAGGCACACAATACACACACACACACCCTCAGCCCCCCCCCCCCCCATCATCCCTCCCTTAAGTTTGCTCATTTTCACTTGTTTTTGATAATTGGTTCGTAGAGGATATTGAAATTTACTTAGTTTGATGTTAGGCACACAATACACACCCGCACAAAAAGAAGATGACGCCCAGTAACAAGAAGAAGACCATCAACGACGACACCAAGGGACCAAAGATGGCATCCACTTGTACACCTCGCTGTGGTATGATGATTCGGTGTTGTTTAGTCCTTTTGATGTTGCTGCGGCGTTGAAGCCTAAGATCTCAATTTCCCTTAGTGCCTTGAATTATTCAATGACGGAATTATGCCTGAAGAGTTTTTTAAATTGTGCCGCATATTAAATTCTTTCGGAGAAATAAATTAAATAAGTAATAAATGAATGAATAAGTACAATTGTTGTATGCTTTTTATTGTGTTGATGCAAAATTGGGGAAATTGATGATCTCTTGAGGTGTTCAGCGGGTGTTGGGTTGCTGAAATGTTTTCACTAAATTGCATGCCAGTGGCTCAAAGGTTTGTTGAGTTCTTTTTCCTGTATTTGGAAACAACACGTTAAAGAATGAAATGTTCCACCGGCATGATATGTGCCGCCGTCATCTCTGGCATATAATTTTGATATTGGTCGCTTTTACATTATGTATGACAAGTGTTCGTATTTTCTCGTCCAGGGGTTGGTTGAAACGTGCATTGCCCGTGGAACATGCCGCTCTGGAGTGTTTGTTTCACATTTGGCAAGCGCATGAAAGCATTTTTTAGGCAAAGTTAAAAATAAAGGAACAGATATTTACATTGTTTCTTCTTTAGTGTAATGCTGTAATGATCCGGGGACTTCGACGAAGGCTCGCGACCAGCGTGCACATTGAGAAACGATATTGACGCCAGCTGAGGACGTCCGGCAGACACGTGTGGAAAACGACCCGAGACTGCAGAGACCAGCAGACCATCGAAAGATGAGAAAAATTTGCGAAAGAGGAAGACAGGGAGAATTGGCATCACAGTCTGGGTTAGTGATGTATGGAGCCCCTTCGCGTTAGTCAACTGTGTTTCTTTATTTCAGGGTGTTGGATCGGCGTTGGAGCGGTATTGTGTTCTTCGGGAGCCAGTCACCGCAGAAGTACGTCGTTGCAGCGGTCGTCACCTGCTCTGGACATACAACCGACCCATGCAGAAAATGACCAACATAGACTGGTGACATCGTGGCTTCAATCTTCGAAGAGAACCAGCACGCTGCTAATGATCGCCCTAATTTCTACTGAAGAGAGCCTTTTGGACAAGGAAGTGAGTATCAAGAAGAGCTCCGTTTGATTTTTTTTCAATTGTGCTACTTTATTTCAGAGTGTTGAGACGATAGTGCGCCAGAGGTGTGGCTGGAGCGATCTTGAGGGTGCCTGCCAACAACAGCCGACTCCTGCAGGATTTTACCACTCAGCAAAGACTGGTGAATCATCGTGGCTTCGATCATGACGCAAACTAACGTGCTGCTTGTCATCGCTCTAATTTCTTCACAAGGCGTTTCGGCGAGGAAGTGAGTTAACCCATTTTGGTTTATTATTCTTGGAATAATACACCTATGTTTTCGCGACAGGGGTCGACGACTCCGATCGGTCTCAAAATTTGACATCCATTTCAAGAGGTCTACATTCCAAAACCGAAATATCCGTCCGCCGTCCGCCAACCGAGCCGTATTGGGCAGTAAGAAATTTTTTTTTTTTTTTAATCTGAAATTTTGACAAAATACTCGGTTTACCATCTAGTTGTGCCCGCAAGGTTTTCAGCCCGATCGCACAAACCCGTGGGGCGCTATGGGGCTACGGGAGGGTTTTTTGAAGTCTTTTGGCTATTGGATCGAGTCAGTTGTCGTTTTTTGATGTTTTTTTGGACGTAGAATCCATTTTTTGGGGTCCCGCAGCGATCCGATTTCACTGTTGCGATCTATAGGGCTTTTATGGGGCTACAAATTAGATTTTTGATGGATCCCAAGAGGTCAAATATTTTTCAAGTAGGTAAAAAAAACAAGAAAAAATGTAAAAAAAAATAAAATAAAAAAATTTTTTTTAATGGGTAAAAATCTAAAAAAAAATTTTAAATTTTTTTTTTTTCATTGACAGAATTAATTTGCTGCACAAGTAACCTGTATCAAAGAATAATAAACCTTTGTGTACAATTTTCAGCGTTTTGTTTTTCAATAAAAGTAGTGAAACGTGAGTTTTACGTCCAGGCCTGACTTGGCGCGAATTTTTCAATTGGTATTCACCGAGTTGCACTTTCATTCCACAAAGTCCAAGTGGGTGAGGTCTGTGAGTGTCTCCCAACTCGGGTGAGACGTTTTCCAACGATCGGCTTTTTGGTATCGTATAAGTAGTATAAGTGGTCGGCCGAGTGAAGCTGAGAGTCAGAGTGCTGGTTATCCCCTTAATTCGTACTGAAGAGCGCCTTTTCGCCAAAAGAGTGCCAAATAAATGGACCTGTATTCCTGTTTTTCATCCGTGTTTATATATTCCAGAGTGTTGGATCAGCTGAGGGGTTGCAGCGGCTATCCACATTGGTTCTTAATTAATGATGGTGCGAGTGAAGTTCAGCAGAATCAATATGGCCTCAGCGATGTTCCTGCCTGCTAAGAACGTGTCATTTGTGGACCAGTGGATCAATTTTCACACAGAACCAGTACGCTGCTTTTCGTCACCTGAATTTGTGCAAAGAATACTAGTGGAGCCAAATTCGTTTATTTTAACTGTGTTCCATTATTTCAGAGTGTTGCGGAAGCATTGCAACAGCAATATCTACATTGGGCTTGCCATATGATGGTGCTGCAGAGGTCAGTAGAGATCAACTGGGCTGCAGCGATTTTCCCGCTAAGGACTCCGCAAAAGACCAGACGTCATCAAAGACCAGGTGATCATCTTGGCTTCAATCTTTACTCAGGACCAGCTTGCTTTTTGTCATCAAGTGAGTACTAAGTAGAGAGATCCCTTCATAAGAATTTCTGGTTTTCGATTAATTCGATTCAACAATGAAGTTTGGATCCGTGAAAGGGGGTTTTAGGAGGATGTGAGGCAATATTTCAAACTTGAGGGGGACGACTGGTTACGCTGACATTACGGGCTTAGGTTAACATACCCCTTAGATCTCTCGCGTGTCCAAGCAACCAATCAGAATGGAGAATATACCCCTTCCCCCTCGCCACAATAATCAGTCCAGTGTTCTGAATTGCATAGTAAATGATTCTCGGAAAAATCGACTCTTTTGAATGCCGCAAATCGATTCAGACAATGGGCTAGGGAACCTCATGTCGACTAATATTTTCCAGGGCTCTTTCGAAAATTCCAACTTTAAATCTGGGGGAAGATTGGGTGCTCCAGGACGGGCTCTCTCAATGGCTGATCATCAGCCATTTAACTGAAAGCCAGACGAACAGCCAATGAGAGAGCCCGTCCTGGGGCACCCCATCTTACCTCCAGATTCAAAGTTGACATTTTCAAAAGTACCCTGGAAATTGCTATTACACCGTACGAGCCCTAAACTCACTGCTATTGCTTCAAATTATGAAGTTCTTAAAAAAAAAAAAAATAGTCGACATGATTTCCTAGCCCGTTCTTTTGAATCGACTTTATTAAAACTAACCAACCGGGCTACTCATCTAACAGCGAAATCAATCAGTGGTTGAAAGCAGCTTGACGCAAATGCTTGATTACACAGTTGATAATGGAACTATCTTACCGCATGTTTCGCTTCCTCTTATCTGAGAACTGACGAGCTGACGGTTTTCAGTGTACTACTCCGTTAAAGTGGAAAATGAAACTTCTGAAATATGAAATATACTGCTGGATACAAATGATCAAAACCCCTGAAGAATTCAGCATCAATACATCAGAGATAGCTGGATCGTTGTTCTAATCTAATTTGAAAGTATCTCGCATAAATGTTATACAATTTAAACCTACTTTTGTTTTCAAATCGATATTGCAATACAATCATATTAATAATGCAATATAATAAATATACCCCCGCCCCATTTTAACACCTCAGTAAGCCGAGAGATATGTTGGATATGTTGGAACCCTCTTCATTCAACTTAAAATTTAAGTGGAATAATAAATAAAGAAATGAGTTAAAAGGCCAATGATCTGTTTAACAGATTCGCCTTTTAACTTATTCCGTCTGTAATGTGCCCAACAGTTGGTGCAATAGTGATGTATAATGTAAAAACATTTCACGATTTTCCGTTTATTTATGTCAGGCTTGTTTCGAAACAACTCTTTCGATCGACTTTTATAGGATCTTTCTAGACATAGCGTTACTAAGAAGAGCACCAATTGGCTAGTTACTGTAAGCCATCTACACCATTGTCAACACTCAATAGTCTCTTATGGTTTTTAAGCATCCTGTTTTAAACATTAAGGATTAAAAAGTACTATTACAAAAATAAGGTTAGGGCCCACTTTGGAACCACTCCAATACTGAGTCCATAATCGAAAAGTGTGGCGCTGTTGAGTAACACTGAGCTTCCCACTCCTCTACCTTCTCTCTAGATGGTGTTATGTAGAATGGTTGTTCCAGTCCTGTTTCCACGTAGAATATTCCTCGGACCCTAGGAAGAAAGTCAATAAGGTTGGACGTCGTCAACAATATCAAAATCATCTAACTCAATGGGCAAAAATTGGCTGTATTTTATTCCTTTTTGGTTTATTATTCTTGGAACATTACAACTACGTATTCGTGTCGGAGGTCGAAATTTTTGATCCGCCTACATTATACGTTTCAAGATGTGTAATTCCAAAAACGAAATGTCCGCCCGCCGTTGTTTTTTTCGGAAGTTTTGACAAAATACTCGGTTTACCATCTAGTTGTGCTCGCAAGGTTTTAGTCCGATCCGGATGATCCAACCCGTGGGGTAAAGAGAGTCTACGGGAAGGGTTTTTGAAGGGTTTCGCTTATGAGGTCGAGTTAAGTAGCTTTTCGAAGTATTTTTGGACGTAGAATTCATTTTTTGGGGTCCCAGAAGGATCCGATTTCACCGTCGAAATCTGAGGGGCTTCAGTAGAATGCCAGAAACTCGAGTAAGTTGTCGTTTTCCGAGTAATTTTGGACGCATAATCTATTTTCCGGGGTCACACATCTGACCACAAACTTCACATGATAATTTGAACAATTTTTAAAAATTTTGACATTTTATGTCTTTACTTTGGAACACGAACGAAAAAAGCGTTAAGCGTTGAAAAAAAGGCGTTACGGTTGGTTCCCTAGCAACGACTAAACTAAAGACATCCGCCCGATATAAAATGTTATAATGTGTTGCAGACTCGTATGCAAGCGTTATTATATGTTTTTGCCTTATTTCTAGAGTTCAGCATGTAATTTTAAAATGTTTTCGTGCTATTTGAGTTTTTATTAGTCTTTTAAGTGACATAAATTTTGCAATGTCATGCACTTTGTATTGAGATGCATGTAAAATTTTTAAATTGACTTAGAATTTATTTCTCGCTTCTATTGAGCGGTACAGAGGGAATCTGATCATGCAAATTGCACGTCGATTCAGGCGGTAGGAAGTCAAAACATGTGTGGGTTATTCCCTCCAGGCAGCCGTCAGCAGCAAAACAGAGTGAGGGAATTATCTGAGAAAAATGTTAGCTCCAACCTTATCAAGAAATTGTCCGGCGAGGGGGGATTTGTTTTTTCTTAATTTCCGCCACCTTTTAACGTCATCGGCCTCACTGTGCGGCTCTCACCTCCAGTCAGCACCAGCACTTTTTTCATTCCGCCCCTTTTTTTTGTCTCATTGTTTTCGGTTCCTTCGGTACTGTTCCGCTCGTTAGGAAATGATGAAGGAAAATACCAAATGTAAAAAAAGTGGCTTGAAAAAAGTCATAGTGTAGTGACGAGTATAATTAACGGCTGTCTTCCTCTAGAGCCGTCATTTTGAAGAAGCTCTTTAAGGTAGGTTTTTAAATACAATTATTGTAATATCTGAATACTCATCACAATTATTGCATGGAATTTAAATTTGAAACATCCAGGCCTTCATAATAATTTTTTCAAATCAGGTTCTCCTTCTCACATTTCCTGGTTTTCGTGTTAACACATTCACCGTTGATCATCTGTATGATACCTAACGCGTCCTCATGTTGTTCCTAAAAAAATTCTCACTTTAGGTGGCACATGATTTTGAAAAGTATGTTTAGGGCACGCTGCTGAACGGATGTGGAGGGTGTACCTACGCGAATATAATAATATTATATTCGCTTAGGTACACCCATATTATGTTCCTCATTGCTTCTCTGGATTAATAATAAAATTTGTGTTGTGTGTTTGGGAGAATGCATCTCGTAGGATTACGCTCCCGTTGTTTTTGGAGGAATAGGAGTGAAGTGTTTGAACACCGCACGAATTGCCGTCGTGGTCTACGTATTTAATAGGTGATGGCCATACAGAATCGTAGGAAGCACAAGCTACAGGATGGCTGGAAGTATCTAGTTGTTCTCGTAGTGATAAGTCTTGTATTAGGGATTGGACCTCGACCACCAGAAGGCAAATAGAGTCATCGGTGAACAATGTGCCGTCCGGGCGTAAGTTCAAGGTGAGACTCCGTTGATTACCTGATAGGTAAACATCGTAGTCTCTCCTCTGGTTGGTAGCCGTTCCCACACACACAAAAAAATCTAGTTGTTCTGTAGTGTGTCTTTCCTCAGAAGAGGGCTGTGGCGAATCCAATATCAAACACGAAGGTACGTGATTGGTATTAGTTCTCCCACAGCTCGCAGACTGCCCTTCCACAAGCAAATTGTCGCTAATGGGAGGCCTGGCCGTTCAATTCAATCTTAAGAAAGTCACTTCTCCAGGTGCCTACAAGCGCATTGTCGCTAATAGGTACCTGGGCAGCTAACCCGCGCGCAAAAATTGGTTCCACCGCCGCGTCACCAACCGAATTGTCGGCAAGACAGCGGATCCAGCCAAAAAGTCACTGCGTTTATTAATATGTATTATTAAATGATCAGTGAAGGATGCCTGGAAGCCGAGATAAAGGCGAAGCCTCCCCGTGAGAAGCTGGGCCGCCCGATCTCACCGTTACAGCGCTTCCCGTGGCCCCGTTCAGTACCCACCTGGCAGGCTGGCGAATTGACGGGAATAGAGTGGGGCCCATGGGTATGAATTTCTCAACTGTCGAAATTCAGCGTAGGAAGCTTCCTGAAGATTCAATGACTTATGAGTCATAAGTTATGACCTTTGATGACACTGTCCTTATAGCCTGCTATAGAGCCGTTAGGCTATCAGCAGGCCCCCGAAGGAGCTCCACAGGAGGAGTTTCCACAGCACTAACCTGTCCTTATAGCCGACTCTCAAAGCAGGAGTAAATGGGACATGCTGGTTCGGAGCGAGTACAGAAATTCAAGTATCTCGGAGCACTGGTGTGGTTATCAGTGGTTCAGTGGTTAGAGCGTCGGACTGCTGAGTCGAAGGTTGCTGGTTCGATCCCAGTAGCCGCTAGACATGTTCCTTATACTGATAACCTCTAGGAAGGCACTGGCGAACCACCAAGAGTATTTCGCCCAGGAAAACCTCTCACATTTGCCGTTCGGAGCCGGCGTTAAACAGTAGGTCCCTACTACTTCTGTAATAACTGTTCAACACCCTCACCAGAAGTTAGTAGCGAGAGGTAGCCAACGCCTGGTTACAGGCACGGCACCCAGAGAAGAAGGAGAGCACTGGTCAATGGTAAATTTACCATTTATGGAACATGGGACTTCAAGATTCAATCCTGGATAGTACAAGCCAGCATTCGCCTGAATGAAAGCTCTGATATGCGACAAGTACTTGGAATTTGAGATCCACTGTCAAGTGCTATTTTTGGTCGGTACGCTTAAGGCTGCTTCAATCAACCGCCTTGAAGCGTTCGTGATGTGCTTGCGTAGGGTTGTGACATCCTGTGGGTACAGCGCGTTTGAAACTCGAAGGTTTTGCTGGACAGGATCTCAGGTAACTCTTCACGAGCGTGCAGAAGAAAAAAGTAGGCTACTACTTGGGCCACATCTTAAAAGGGTTGCCACTCATTCCAGCGTTTGGTCCTGGAAGGCAAAATAGAAGGAAGGTGGGGAATTTCCTGTGAACAGCTGTCCTGGCTTGGCAGTATAAGAAGATGGACCGGAATACAGGACTTTACTGCTCTCAAGTGTGAGGCTGTTGCCGTGTGATATTGTGAAGGATTGGTCGCTTACGGTTCAACATCTACGGCAGAAGTGTTAATTTTCCTTACGAGGTGTTCACAGGGAAACCCATGACAGCTCCGTTGTCGAAGCAGGTGACTGAATCCAAATCTGGTATCGCGGCACAAGAATAAGCTTTGAATCTCCCTTCGTTAGAAATGGATTCTATGAAGTAATCTGTTGATCTGTCATGACCACATCTGCCTGAAATAATACGTATACCCTAAGTTTAAAATATGGTAAATTGTAGACATTAGGAGGCGCCTCGGGCACCTGCTTTACTTTATGAAAAATGTAGTGGATGGGCTCACCGACGTTTACCCACTCACAACAGCCGGGTTGGATTCTACCGCCGTTGACATAATAGTCTGCGTGGCAAATTGGCGCGCTGATGCCCACAAATCCATGAGCGGTGTGGATGCAGTCGACGAAATTGGCATCGGTGCTGTCCAGCCTCGTTGCGTCGTTTCCTCTCGCAAAAAGTGGCCCGGCAGGATCAAGTCCTTGACAAATGCAATCAATATGAAATAAACATCTGAAAAATTTGGAGATGTTCTCCCAGAAACGGCTGTACTGAAGCACAATTCGTTGAAGAGGGGGAGATTGATCTATTTTTTAGTCATCCTAGGGAACTTCCAGGAGCCAAGAAAAGTTTGGAATATTACAGGAAAATTCAGCTTGGCGAGTAAAATATGAGAACTATCTGAAACCTCTGTTTGAACTATCTGAAACAGAATACAAAAATTGCAGAAGAGGTAGTTATTGTTGAAGTGTTTGAAACGGATGCAAATAAGGCCCATGGGGATCCGCTTGTATTGAAATAAAACTTTAGCGATTTGAGTTGATAAGGATTCGCGATCCTTACGTTTTTTGGAGTAGAAATATTGCTTAGTCCTGCAAGGAGAATAGGAGTGAATGACAAGGCACTTGGTTAGGAATAACGTAAGTGAGCCGAGAGGAGCGACTTGAAGAGTCCACTCCAAGAAAGATGAGGGTCACTTTTTTTTCGAAAATGAGTTTAGGTTGGCAATACCTTTTTCAGACCAAGTAGTTTCTGTTGGTAGGTATGTAACCTCAAATTCACAAAAAATATGATGGTTTCAGCCGAAATCGAACGTGGAAGTTTCGGACTACAATGCAAAAAAGATGCGATTCCTCGACAATGCAAGATGAATGTCATATTCAATACAATACAATGTTTCAGTAAACTTACGTAGGTACTTGTACTTTTTGCTTCAATAAAATATTCTTCTTCTTTTTTCACTTCAGTTTCTGGTTCTCAATCAAAACTAACTCAAAACCCTATTTTACCAATTTTTGGTTGTAATTAGATTGATATTCTTAGATTGACATTCATCTTTTTTGCATACTTCTGAGGGGGTTTTTATTCATCTATCGTAAGAAATCGCCCGAAAATTTGATTTTTGTCAAAATAACAAAGCTGTACAGCATCTTTGGGGGCTAGCGAAAATTTAATAATACTATTTAAAAAATAATTTTCTAAACAATAAAGTGCGAGTCTTGAAACTTTCAAAAACGATTTTCTCATTTTCGAAAAAAAAGTGACCCTCATCTTTCTTGGAGTGGACTCTTCACTTGCTAAGTCAAGAATTGAAGATGTACCTACTGAGTGAGTTGGCCTGGATCCCACCTTGACATAGTCAGTTCACCCCTCTGCAGGGCTCACCCCTCTCCAGGTTCTTCCGTAGAGAGGGTTGATTCTCGTCGGCCGGGGTTCTTGGGAAAATCCCCTTCGATTGCCAGCCGTTTCAAAAGGGAGAGCATTGTACCTATTTCTCGGCTCCTTTCTGCTTGCTTATCTCCTTTGTTCATGCTGTAGTTACTTTTTTTTGTACAAAGTGGGGGCACCACAACCTCAAAAAACAAATGAGGTGATACACCCCTAGAAAACCTCGTCTCTCTTCGTCCACTAACCTGTTATCCTGCCGACGACTCCTCGCCTCATATTATAGCTAGCCATCCCTGCCAAATGAGCTCCCAAGCTGTGGCCGATCATGTGAATCCTTTTCAGGTTTGCACCTGCCTCAACCAGTAGATCAATCATTCTGCTCAAATACCCGGCAATTTTGATGGTATTTTCGACGACTAGCGGATAGTACAAGTGGTCACTCCAAGGCGACCACAAAACGTGCACTACATTCATGTCTGCCAATCTCAGGAGCGCTGGAAAATACTTGATGAAATATTTAATTCCCTCTTAAAATGCGCACCTCGTCTCGTTATTCATCCTCCGCATTTTATACTCACCGTTTTTCATCCTATCCATCCAGAATTCTCTGTCCCAGACACTCGGGGAAAAGCCGTGCACGAGAATGATAGTCGGTTTCCTGGGATTGAAACCTGATTTTTTCCATTGCACCACGTCATTAATATCAAGCTCCGTTCCGACCGTATTTGCTCTGCAGCGTAGCGGTATTTGAACAAAATTAAAACGAAAAAGTACAAAACAAGACGAAAGGGAATCCTACTGTATACTACAAAGTTCCCAAGCCAGTTGGTGGTCTGGGTGCCTCTCAGACACCTGCAGATAAGAGTTCTGGACCAATTTCACGATAAATACGAAATAACAAGGGCTTGTCGAGGTGCATTATTTAGTCAGTATAAAGTCAAAGATATTGGCTACATGATTTAGTTTCTAAATAAAGATTCCCTGGCTAATTTTACGTCTTATAAGCCTATTGAGTGCAATTTTTGGCGCGCACAAAAAGATTTAATCCGTCCGTATCTTCGTTGTTTACATTCCGATTGAGTTGGTGTTTCCACTGTTTTCTACCTAGCGATCCGAATTTTAATACTACATCCCGAAAGAACAAATTCCGACATTCGGCAAATTTTGACGTCGAGATTAATTTGAACGATTTTTAGAGATCGCGCGTGGGTCTGCTGAGTGTCTGTAGACCTTATAGGGGCCGGCCCTTCCATAGGGGGCACCCGAAAGCCATGGCGCTGGGGAAAGGCTCAAGGTAATTGCATGAGCTGAGACCCAGTATGGCAAAAAATCCAAGGGAAAATTTACGCTCCCACTCATTGTGGTGTCGATCAGCCATATTTGGCAGAAGATCCCTTAAATAGGGAAGGGGCATCCGAATGCAGCATTCGATTATTTGATCGTGAAATTTCTACTACTTATTCTAATAATTTTCCATTCGTTGAAAGAGAAACTGGCGGTGTCCTCACGAAGCTCTCTCATCCGAGATCTAATCTAACTTACTAGCAGCTGTTTCAACCGGCTGCCAACCCGGAACTCCCAATGGTTACGTTCGAACGGAAATAACTGTTCCAAAAGTAAGTACTAGGTTCGTTTCATGCAAACTCCAAAGCTGATACCTACCCTATTGGTTGATTTACGTTATCTTAAAAATTTCAGTTGTTTTCTCTCGCATTAGAATGATTCATTATGATGATTAATCGATTACTTACAGGAATTATTCGAATACTAAGCATTCGATATTCTAAATCAGGTCTTCCCAAACCTTTTGGATTGCGGACCCTCTTTCTCAGAACAATACTGCGGACTCCTCTTACTCAAGTATTTAGATTTAGATTCATGACACTAAAGTTTGTGGTAGATAAAAATTTAGTAATATAGTAAATTATGCCTAGTTGTTAGTGGCGGAAGTGGCCTTTTTTCAGCGCGCTCTAGCGGCCTTACTATTGTTCCGATCTTCAACTGTAGTAAGGGGTTGAGTTTCTTGACCAGTAGCGTATAACGTCTTTTTTGGGTTCTCGAGGGTTGGTCAATGAGTAGACTTAATTTTCAGGCCGACGTTTCGAAATATTTGTATTTCTTCTTCAGGGCTATAATGGAGAGGGGAACAGACAGCTTGTACTTATACAATATTTACCACGTGCTGACTACAGCTAGGCATGATGCTATTATATATATATATAGTTACCTTGGAAAATCATGGTGAATGTGCTTGGTGAATGTGCTCCACAAGAGAGGCGAGATGAGTTACGAGGTCAAGTGACTAACATAATGACCAATTTTGTCATCATATTTATAATTTTTGACTAACATAATGATAATTGGGAAACAAAAGGACACTAAATGATCTGGTTTTTTCAAAATTAAAATCTCCTATCCCCAAAGAAGAGAAGAGTAACGTTGTTTACTCTGTCCCATGCTCTGATTGCCCCCGCCAATATGTAGGTCAAACGAAACAATATTTGAAAAACCGATTTTCGAAACATAGATCCGATGTTAACACTCTGAAAGAACATTGTGCATTGGCCCAACACTCCATCTCGGAGGGTCATATGTTCAATTTTCAAGAGGCAAAATTCATAGATTCAGAACCCAATTATTCTAAACGTAAACTTAAAGAGATGATTTACATATCGAAGACCCCGCACACGTGCAATTTCAGGAGGGATACGGAGAATCTGAGGAGATTATACACCAACCTTATTCAGATGGCATAATATTCCTATTTCTGGGTACCCATCCAGAGAGGGAGGAGTAAGGTTTCTTGGCCTACAGTCTTCCGGTTAAAACTAGTACAAACCTATGGGCATTCCATAATAGTTGATCAGTTGATTGAGCCAATATGATTTTAAGTTGATTAAATTTTATGTGATAATTTTCTGTTATATTATAGGTATCAGTCGTTATTCGATTATTTTTATGTGATCATTTTCTATTATATCAGTCTTATTATATCTAGATCAGTGATAGTGTGTCAGCCATACCCGACCATAAAAGTTAGCTATTATCAGTCTCCTACCACCTGCTTATCAGTCACTGTTCACTTCATTACACACTGTCTCTTTTACTTCATCCCAGTTTTCCTCATAGTCTCTTTTTCGTTTAAATGTCCCATCTACTGCGCTATGGCACCATGTCAACCTCAATTTACTAAAACATCATGATTTTCCAAGGTAACTATATATATATAATAGCATCATGCCTAGCTGTAGTCAGCACGTGGTAAATATTGTATAAGTACAAGCTGTCTGTTCCCCTCTCCATTATAGCCCTGAAGAAGAAATACAAATATTTCGAAACGTCGGCCTGAAAATTAAGTCTACTCATTGACCAACCCTCGAGAACCCAAAAAAGAATTCAACTGTAGGATATGCGTTTTGTAGGAAATTTTTTTTTTTTTTTCTTTAAATTTGCTGATAGTGTGTTTCTACGAGAAACGCTTAGTTTTCGAAATATAAGGAAAATACTTACCTACTGAAAAAACCCACAGGGTTTTAGAGCTTAGAGCCTTTGGCTAAAATTCAAGAAACATGGAACATGCTTTGCCTAGTAACGTTGCCAAGCAGAAAGAAATCAACAATTGGCAATTGTTTGATTAAAAAAATAGCTCCTTTGTTCTCCTAACCTCCTAATACTCGTGTGACACTTCTACGTCAGCCATTTCGCGTCACGTTTTCGGGCAGTTAGCTCAAGGCTAAAGCATGTTCCATGCTAAAAGTCGACAATTTTGAGGTTATTTTGACTTTCGACCGTGCGCATCGTGCCTTAAACTGCTCCTGTCTCGTTTACACTCGCAGAGCTTGGAGGTGATTGCTCCTTCCAGATGGCCCACAGTTTGGGATTCTAAATCATTCTTTACGGCCCATCACTACCCTTGGTATCTGGTATCCTTTAGGCAAAGCTATGGCTCTGTACGTGGAGACGCGTGGTCAGGGTTGGTGACCCCCGTAGTATGCCAACGTTTTGTGGTATTATATTATACCACAACGCTTCTGAAAACACTTGGGAATCAAAGTTCGTTCCCTCGTCCGTTTGGGGTCCAAAGCGAGACAGCACAATGGCGGCCAGCCTTTCTGCAACTCCGGTGACTCCTTTCTTGCCCTTAGATCAGGCCAATTAGTTAAACGGTCGATGACAACTCGTTGAATGATTTTTGCATTGTTCAATTATAATCGACCAAGAATCTGGGGTATAACGTAAGTGCTCAAAGAAAATAATTAACCTGGGAATGGTCCTTTATTTTGGAACATTAAATTTTTTCAAATTTAGCACGGGGTCTGCGCAACTACGTGAATAAAGAATGGACGTGCGTCTGAATATTGGGTTAAATCATCCTGGGGTCTTAGATGTCAAAAAGTGGGGGAAAATCATTTTCGAGACACAAGTCTTTCTTGATGCGGAAATTTATCAAAAGATGTTCTGCAAGATTTGAATTGCTGGTCTTGACGTCATGAAGCACCGACGGGGAGGTGCTATGTTGACCAATAGGGAGGACGTGTCTGGTGTGACAACCCAAACGACTGATTCTTCATCTTGCCGCCAATTCAAACTTCGACTTTTCCATAAATAATATAAATTAATATAAACTTGGGATCAAAGTTACGCATTGTTATTTGGAAGCCTTTTACCGACTAAAACCAATCTAAAAGCACGTCCATTTAGATGTTCAGGTCAATGAGGATTAGTGATATAGATAACGACGATTGCACAATCCTGAAACTGCTTACCGAGTGAACAATCCGAATCGGACACATCTCTCCACTTCCTCGTCCTCTACAATCTTGAAGGTCATTTGATGGCAGACGATCCTTTTATTATGTTTAGCTGACTCGTTATCAAAAAATTCCTCCCACTGCAAGCTAACGTTGCTATTAGTCGAAAACGTCACCTGGGCTTCGTCTATGCGTTTTGCATCCCCTGTAAGCCAATGTACACGAAGTAAAATTGGTAAATTTCCTAAAATTATCGTCTACCTATTCAAACTTACCCACATGGACAATATCTACAAACAAACACGCCAAAATCACAAACGCGAGTGACATTTTGTAAAACTATCTTTAGTGTACTCTCCACCGAAGTGGTAGTTTGGTGGAAACACCAGAGTTGCATACCGTTCCAATGTATTGTTCGCCGTTTAACGACCCATTGAGATGAACATTTGTCTCCTTTTGATTGGGAATTTATGAACCACGTCAACATGCATCTGCCACCGCATGCTTTTATCGTCTTACCTTTCAGGTTTCTCGGGAATCGGTTTTGAATATTGATACAAGTGGTGAACAATTTTCGGTGATACGGTCAAAGTGCGTCAACGCTTGTAAGTATATTTTGAATCGTTTTCGTGCTGTTGAAATTTGTCGGCCCACTCGGATATCCCTGCGAGCGGCGTTTCACTTCCGTTCGTCAACTGTGTCCAATCAAGTGCCATCCCTTAAAACGCTCTGTTGGCCGCCCAATGAACCTGATCGAATGGCGAAAAAAAAAGAGAGGAGGAAATGGGAATGAGAGCGATAAAGGCGAGAGGAGCGATGACGAATATGATTTCGGAATTCAATAGAACGCAGAGATGCGTCCGACAGGCAGATGTGGGCAGGTAGGAGCTTCTCAATGGCCTCCCCCCCGCAGAGAAGTGTGGAGAGATGGACTGAAACATAGCGAAACAGAAAACTTTTTTTTCTCTTTTTTCTAACCGTTGAAAGAGTTTTCGACATGGTCGGTAGGGGCATATACCTCGTCGCTCCCGCAGATTGGAAATTCAGCGGCGTAAGTGAAAGTTGTTTTGAACAAGTCCTACTCGCTCCCAGCTGCAAATTTTACACAAGGGTTTATTATTCATTGATATTGATATAGGTTACTTATGCAGAAATTTAATTCCGTATCAATGAAAAAAAAATTAAAAGAAATTTTTTTTGGTTTTTATATTTCAATTTTTTGTTGTTTTTTACTTGAAAAATATTTGACCTCCTGAGATCCTTAAAAATCTCATTTGTAGCCTATAGGTAGATCGCAACAGTGAAATCGAATCGTTGCGGGACCCCCAAAAAATGGATTCTACCCCCAAAAATACATCGAAAACGACACCTGACTCGATCCCATAGCCAAAAACCTTTAAAAAACCCTCCCGTAGCGCCCCACGGGTTTGGGCGATCGAACTGAAAACCTTGCGGGCACAACTAGGTGGTAATCCAAGTATTTTGTCAAAATTACAGATTTAAAAAAAAAAAATTCCTACTGCCCAAAACGGCCCGGACGGCGGACGGACATTTCGGTTTTGGTATCTAGACCTCTTGAAACGGATAATGTCAAATTTTGAGGCCGGTCGGAGTCGTCAACCTCCGTCGCGAAATCATAGGTGTATCATTCCGAGAGTAATAAACCAAAATGAAGGAGTAACATTTTCTGTAAGATGTTTAGCTTTCGCGTTGTATGCGAAAGACTGCAAAAAGAGCGAAAATGTCGAGTTTTTTAGGCATCTGAAGCACAGCCTAGAAACCGAAAAAGGGACCCCCAAAAGGGGTTAAAATGATTTCCAGCTGTGCACTATTTTTTCTCACCTACAGCTCTAATTTTCCTGGGCTACGAATGGGGCTTTTGGAAGATGCCTGGAGGTGAAATGAGGTGTCGTTTTCCGAAAACTTTGGTACGTAGAACCATTTTTCGTGGTCCCGCATCAGTCGAAACGCCGTTCAAAAACTTTTTTTTAAATTTGTCGTTGAAAAAAAAAAAATTGTCAGAATTGAGTAGTTTTTGCATTATTTATAACAAACAACACTAAACCCTTGTGTAAAATTTGCACCTTTTTTAACAACCATTTCAAAAGCAGCGTCCATTACTTGCAATGGAACATTCGCGTTCATCTTTCTGATGTCTATAGCGTCCCAGCAACCTCTGGAAGCCTCTTTTCCCTTGTATAGGTTTCAATTGTCGTCGTCTGGAGTTGGTCCGGAACTGGGGACACCGAGTCGACCCGATAGACGGCGGCAAGAGAAGAAAACCCAATTGTGGTGTGAAGGGAGGGCTGGTGGGGGTCTACGTGTCACTTCGATATCTGAAGGGAGACAATACGAGCCCACACTGAGGTTTGTTTCGTTGGATCAGCATTTCCGAAAACGCAGAAGAACGTTGTGGTTCAGTTTCCTCGCATGTACGTCGGACGTTTTACCGTTCCAGGTGAACATGAACTCACATTTCAAATGTCGTCTTCCCTCTTGACTTTCTCTCGACCGTCCAGCTGATATTTTACGCCGTACCGTAGCAATAACCGATACTTACTACCTTGCCCAGAGCCAACCCAGACCTGTATTTACTACACCCCCAGCTAACCCAGACCCAGTTCACAATCGTCGAGTTCGAACGGGACTCCGCAAAAGGTAAACCCAGAGTTATTTCCAGCGGGAGGCTGCTCCCCCTTCTGCTCTTACCCAAACGAATTTCACTCTGCACTGCTAGCCTCTAACCAGCCTCATTACGCTTGTTCAAAGTTTGATCAAGTGTAATGAGGCCGGTTAGAGGCTAGCAGTGCAGAGATTCTTCAAACTTTAAAAAATGTTTTTACGCGTTCGTGATTTGACAAATTAATTAGGCAGCCACAGTTTGAACTTCAAACTGTGGCTGCCTAATTAATTAGTCAAATCACGAATACGTAGAAACATTTGTTAAAGTTTGAAGAATCTCAAATTCCAATAAAGTCGAAAATGTAGAAAACTGTAAACTCAAAATCCAGAATAAAATCCAACTAATAGAAACTCAATTTTTAGATCCACCCATGTATATCCTTTTTGTTACAAAATTACTTCGATTAGTTGTTATTAATTAAATTATGTGGGGAAAACTCTGCCCACATCTATGTCTATCAATTTCCGGCCCGCCAAAACAGGTTCGAATGGCTCACACCCGCGCGCTGCGGCGCTGGGCGTGCTGACGCGCCACTAATCACTTGGTCGACGCCTAAATCGAGGAGGTCCGTGTAATAAGGGCTTATAGTCAAAAACGACGTTCTGAGAAAATCACCTTCGAAGTTTTTCAACATGCACCCTGTAATGTGTGTAGGTACGTTATTTTCTGTCCAAACCCTCAAATGTCTTATTCTTCAAATTGAAATGTCACTAAGCTAATTTACCATAAAATTAACCGCATCGGAGATATTTTCTTTTTTTTGCGAAGAGCCCTTATTGTGGGGAGAGAAAAATCCCCTTTCAGCCTGTAACAGGAACAGTTCCCTACAAGAGGGGCTTATGAACTTGTAAAATATTGGTTTTGAAGGAAAAACAAGGAAAATATACTTTTTATGAACAGCATTTTTTAGAATGATTGAATATAAAATGTAAATAATAAACCAAAAGCATATAAAAACAAACGCAATACAAAAACGCTGCAAATTTTACACAAGGGTTTATTATTCTTTGATATACGTTACTTGTGCAGGAATTTAATTCTGTCAATGAAAAAATTTAAAAAAAATAAATTTTTTTTTGGATTTTTATCTAAAAAAAAAAATTTTTTTTGGATTTTTTTGTTCAAAAATGTGTTTTTTCAAAAATTCTGTATTTTTTACTCGAAAAATATTTAACACCCTGGGATCCTTCAAAAATCCCATTTTTAGCCCCACGAATGCCCTAAAGATCTCCCCAGTGAAATCGGATCGTTCCGCGACCCCAAAAAATGGATTCTACGTCCAAAAATACTTCGAAAACGACACCTAACTCGATCCCATAGCTAAAAGCCTTCAAAAAACCCCTCCCGTAGCCCCATTATAGCCCCATTATAGCCCCATAGCGCCCCACGGGTTTGGGCGATCGGACTGAAAACCTTGCGGGCACAACTAGATGGTAAACCAAGTATTTTGTCGAAATTTCAGATTTTTAAAAAAATTCCTACTGCCCAAAACGGCCTGGACGGCGGACGGCGGACGGACATTTCGGATTTCGAATGTAGACCTCTTGAAACGGATAATGTCAAATTTTGAGCCCGATCGGAGTCGTCGACCCCCGTCGCGAAAACATAGGTGTATTATTCCAAGAATAATAAACCAAAACGCTGCAAATTTTACACAAGGGTTTATTATTCTTTGATATACATTACTACGAGGAGCCCAAAGAGTGGATATTACAAATGCAGGGGTCCGTTGCCCAGGATTTCATCCTTGACACTCTTCAGTTTGGAAGTCACGAAAGCGCCTCTGTATGGCCAGGGGATCAGGAGTCCTTCGGCAATGCTTCGCCCAAGGAAGCCGGAAAACCGCTCCTTGGCACAGCTGCAGCTGTAAATGGAAACCTCACCCAACAAATTTTGTGCCAGGTGAGGAAATACTTCACTGACCCCTCCGGACATACCTATCAGAGTCCCAACACCTCGACCATTCGAGCCCAGGTCCTCCACTGCAGCTGGAGAACTTCCAGGGTTTGCACATCACGTACCATCAGGATATGCCCCTGGCAAGTATCTACCTACACTCCCTCCTCTAGCCTCCACAACACCAGGTGACGTCAACACAGACGTGCTGAATGCATTTTGCCAAACACACCATAAAACTAATGAATTATTAGTAAATCAGAAACAATGAGGAACACTACTGGTGACCCCGACGATCATGGGGCGTGTCCCACAAATTACATTACCCAATGAAAATTATGACATTATTAATAATACGTTATTTTTTGAATTTTTATTACATTATTAAATTCTAACTACCTACCGTACATGTATTATTAAATAGTTATCAATTATAAGTAATTGTAATTGATGAAGAATAACATGGAGAGCATATTTTGAAAGACGTGAAAATGTCAACTTAATGTGGCGCATGGTCAGCGGACCCGACCTTAGTGTTACTTGATTTGTGGCTCCTTATTAGCCCCCCCCCCCACCCGAAAGGGTCAGCAGGCCCGCACTACCTTATTCAATTGCACGTGTTCAGTGGACCTGAAAAGTGAGTATGGCAAATAAGAGTTTTTTCACTGGGAGATGGGGAGCCGTAAAAATGTTAATTGGTATCCAGTAACGCGATTCACAGGCAGGTTCAGTCTGTTCATGTTAACAATATTAAGCCATAAATGGAGGTGTAAAGTCCGTTTGATAGGCAACTCGGTGTTCGACTAGTTCATCACCAATTCCTACTAGTAGATACCAAAAGTTTATTGGTGTCGCGTTTCAGTTTCTGGAGCAACAGTTTGTATCTTTGCAGTTAATGGTCCTCTCCAGACGGCCTTCATCCTCCCTCATGAAAATAATTTTAACTCCGAGTTTTGAACGAACGATTGGTGGGAAGGTTTCACGACGAGTGGGGACGTGGAGGGTCGTATATCCTTAGTTAAGGCCGTGCCTCTGCGGTGGAGGAGATCTGGGTTCAACCCAGACTCGAGCCGAGAAAGTCTCATGATGTCCATGAAATGTGTCCCATTCTGGAGCAACTCATTTCTTGGGAGACGATTTTATTTCAACTCAAAGCTTGGGAGACGATTTTATTCCTCACTTATTTCGGAAACATTAGGGATTTTTGATATTCTCGCCACCATTTTGCTCAGATTGGGAACAAGAGCCCTGTCCGCGGCCGACCGAAAAGAGGCCCCTTGTCCGCGCCCCAGAGAATCAACCCCAACGCGAATACATGGTTTTATTTGGGTGTTGCTATGGTTATACTTATGATTTATAACCTGCCGTTCTGATGGCCAAATATTAATGGCTGTAGGAACAGAATTTCGACAAAATACTCGATTCTCCATCTAGTTGTGCCGGCAAGGTTTTTAGCCCGACCGCCCCAACCCCGTAGGGCTCTGTGGGGCTACGCGAGGGTTGTTTGAAGGGCTTTTGGCTAAGGGATCGAGTTAGGTGTCGTTTTCGAAGTATTTTGGGACGTAGAATCCATTTTAGGGGGAATGAATGAATTTTTAGATACCAAATAATAATTAACCCTTGTGTGAATGTTGCCCCTGTGCAAAAAAAAAAAAAAAAAAAGGCTAAGGGTGGGGTTTTTGAACGGTTTCGGCTATGGCGGCGAGTTGAGTGTCGTTTTTCCAAGTATTTTCGGGGCTTCCACGGGGAAACAAGTGGGGCTTATGGAGGATGCCAGGAGGTAAAATGAGTTGTCGATTTCCGAGTAATTTTGGACGAATAACCCAATTTTCGGGGTCCTTCAACTGTCCCAACTGAGTATAGAAAGGGATTTTTCATTAGGGGTTTCCACGTTGAGCAAGCAGGACATTCTTGAGGAGGGGTGGAGGGGTGATGGCGAGGAGGGCTGGAAACACCCAAAGCCTCTAGGCTCACTACTCCAGCCCTTGCGAGCCTTCTTCTTTTGGTTTATTATTCTTGGAATGATACACCTATGTAATCGCGACGGGGGTCGACGACTCCGATCGGCCTCAAAATTTGACATTATCCTTTTCAAGAGGTCTACATTCTAAATCCGAAATGTCCGTCCGCCGTCCGGCCATTTTGGGCAGTATGAATTTTTTTTTTAAATCTGAAATTTTGAAGAAATACTTGGTTTACCATCTAGTTGTGCCCGCAAGGTTTTTAGTCCTATCGCCCAAACCCGTGGGGCGCTATGAGGCTAAAATGGGGCTATGGGAGGCGGTTTTTGAAGGCTTTTGGCTATGGGATCGAGTTAGATGTCGTTTTCGAAGTATTTTTGGACGTAGAATTAATTTTCGTGGGTCCCGGAACGATCCGATTTCACTGTTGCGATCTACAGGGCTTTCATGGGGCTAAAAATGGGATTTTTGAAGGATCCCAGGAGGTTAAATATTTTTCGAGTAAAAAATAAAGAATTTTTGAAAAAAAAATTCAAAAAAGTTTTTGAAAAAAAAAATCCAAAAAAACTTTTCCAAATTTTTTTTATTGACAAAGAAATAATTTTTGCACAAGTAACCTATATCAAAGAATAAAATGTGTCCCTTGTGTAAAATTTGCAGCGTTTTATCGTTGATAAGCTGTGATAATATAACTAAATTATCACAGCAAAATGCATCCTAGCTTGCAGCGCTATTTTGTATGTACAGGCGGTACCAATAATTCACACACCAAGCGCCACTTTTATTTTTGGTTTATTATTCTTGGAATAATTATTATACACCTGTGATTGATCAAAAAATCTGACCGGCCTCAAAATTTGAAAATATACGTTTCAAGATGTTTAGATTCCAAAAAGGTAACGTCCGTCCAAGCCGTTTTGGGCTGTAAGAATTATTTTTAAACCTGAAATTTTGAAGAAAACAAACTGTTTACCATCTAGTTGTGTCCGCAAGGTTTTCAGCCCGATCGCCCAAACCTGTGGGGATAAAAAGAGGCTACGGGAGGGATTTTTTTTTTTTCTTCTTCAATTTTTTGGCTATAGGGTCGTTCTCGAAGTATTTTTGGGCGTAGAATCCAATTTTGGGGGTCCCAGAACGATTCGATTTCACCGTTGGGATCTATGAGTCAAGTTGAATCGCCCGGTCTGGTCAAAACCGCCTCTCCTTCCCTGGGTTCCATTCAATTATGCATACAAAAACCTTGGAAAACGACGCCGAACAAATTTTTCGGTCTGCGCTCTCCAGTTTATAAGTCTTTACTCCCACCCCCGCATTCCCTCCGACGCCGCAACGCCCTGGAACCGTTGCGGAGCCGGGACGGGCGGTACGTCGACCGGGAAGAGGGAAGATTTTACAGAGAACCCCACTCCATTCCCGTGCCAGCCCTGCGTGGAGGGGATGCCAACTCGGGAGGTTCAATCGGAATCAGTAGACGCTCCGGTCGTGCCGCGGCTCCGCACCTTCTCCGCGTGATTTTCGAACTCTCAGAATCGGCGTTTTTTTTCCCCCTATTTTTTTTGTCCCTCCCGGCACAACCGCTCAGTGAAATTTTTTTCCAGCTGGGCAGATTTGAATTAACCGTAAGACGCCGCTTTCTTCATCGCAGTAATTTTCCCCCCTTCGGCCGAAATTATTTTCAAACCCGTCGCGAACATAATACAGTGTAGTGATATCAACCAATGTTACCCTGTGGAAACAGCAACATAACTCCGGAGTCATACTCGGTGAGTACCTACCTAATTTGACCAAAAAAAAAAAAAAAAAAAAAAATATTACAAATAAGAAAATAAAATAAAACGACTCAATTTTTATTTAATACTTTTTCAAATGCCTCTTTAAGGATTTACCAGTTGGTACCAATTTAATGTTTTCACAATTAAATAGGTACCTAATCGTTTCAAGAAATTCGACTATCACAATGTTGCAATTCGGTGGGTTCATCACAAAAGACCTGCTTAAGCGGCTTCGTCAGAGCTGCTTGACTTGTTACTCATTGTCTCAGGTGTCCTCCTATTGTTGGCGTGATTCGATTGAATCTACCGCGTTGGAGGAGCTCTGGTTTCGATAGGCGACAGATCTTTGACCGTCCTCGACCTTTTTAGCGGTTCCTTTGTGAGAACGAGATCATCGCAACGGCAATTCCAAGAGTACAGCCTGTCAGGCCCTACGAAAAATTGCATTGAATGCCGACTAAGTCCGTCCTTGTAGATGTCATACAATTTATGACGTCAATCAATGTCAACGAACTTGACAGCTGACGAGACGCGTTTATGGGCTGATCAGCAGAACAGCGTTTTCCGCTGTATTTCCACTGTCGGCATCAAGTTTGTTTTTCGGTCGAGCCGGGACGGCGATGTGGGCTCAGGTAACCTGCTGGGACGGTAGGTTCTTGAAAGGTTATTGCTCTGAAGCCACCTGTGAAACGGATACGAGGAATCGGGATGTTATACTCGAAAACCTTCCCAACTCGACCACATTGAGTCATTACTTTGACTTGGGAGGTTCTTTGATGGTCATTGTTTTCCTTAAAAATACCCTCTTGAGTACATTGGAGGCTGGTTTGGAACAGCAGTCAAAAGAGATACCTCTTCGTAGGGACTTTTTCCCCATTATATTTCAACGATCTGTGATGGTTTTTGTTAATTTGAAATTCGAATTTGTTTCGTGACGATTGTGTACAAACATAAATTACCGCCTCAAAAAAAAAAAAAAAAGCTAAACATTTTACACAAAGGTTTATTTTTTTATATGGAGAAATTGCGTAAAAATTAATTCTGTCAATGAAAAATTATTTCCAACAATAAATTGATAAATAAAAAAATTCCTGTACAATCTTCGGACAAATGTGATACCCCCAAAAATGGATTACGCGTCCAAAAATAGTCGAAAACGACACCTCATTCGACCCTCTTGACAACCTTCAAAAGCTGAGCCGCACGAAAGCCTCATAGATCCCCACAGTGAAATCGGATCGTTCTGGCACCCCCAAAAATGGATTCTACGTTCAAAAATACTTTAAACATGACACCTAACTCGACCCCATAGCCCCTTTTTAGCCCCATATCGCCCCACCTTGTGGCACAACTAGAATGGTAAACCGAGTATTATGTCAACGTTTCAAATTGCTATAAAATTTCCTACTGCCCAAAACGGCCCAGACGGAGGACGTACATCTTGAAACGTAAAATTGTAAATTTTGAGGCCAATCAAAATTGTCTACCAACGTCGCGATGACATAGGTGTCGACAATGGGGTTTCTTTGGCAATTTTGTGGGGCTTACGAGTGGGTAATTGTTTCCGCGTAAAATTCACTCATGTAGTTTTAGCTGTTTGACGTCACAGTAGGTGTTACACTGCAGTAGTCAACCGCAATGCTCCAAATTCAGGTTCTGCACCGGCTTAGATGTGCTCCCAAGGACCTAGTCGTGGTGTAAATAGGTCTATGCCAGGGGTTCCCAACCTTTTTTTACCTCGCCCCCCCTAGGTCGGTGTGAACACCATTGCGCCCCCCTTTGTTCTATGTAATTATACTCGGCCCCTCCTCAAAAATGCTAAGTATAAGTATAATCATGGTATAATTTTAATGAGTAAATTCAAATTCAAACGGAACTTTTTATTTGTTGTTGTATTCATGTTGACAAAAACTCACGCTCCAGCCTACCTAAATAATTAGGAATGGAAGCGTTTCTGGATTTTTTTCCCCTATATATATATATATATTTTAATTGATAGAAGACGTCCAAATAATACTACAAATGGGGTTAAAACACAAACTGCAAGCTCGTATGAATTTATAAAATTTATGGAAAAATTTCTATTTGAATTTTGCCGGAAACCCGAGGTCAGCTCCTATTGGTCGAAGAGTTGGCCACCATTACAAAACTAAAAACTAGATTAAGATTAAGTTAATTTATATCACAAATAATAACTGAGTCAATAAGCATGATCACATTCACACCAAAGCGAACACAGCCATTTTCGCGTAACTCCAGTGTCATCAGAGTCAAATGCCAAGAAAAAATCGAAAATAGAAGAAAAAATCGACCTGCACTCTGGTGTTTTTTGATTGGAAACCGGAACCACTATAGGTGACGTCACGTTAAATGATTATAAACTACTTACGTGAAAGACTTTTTGTCAGTTTTTGGGCCTTGATCGCGCCTCCCCTGGAGACCCTTCACGCCCCCCCAAGGGGGGCGTGCCCCCCAGGTTAGGAATCCCTGGTCTATGCAGATTCAGTTGCCACCTTCTTTCAAATCCCCAAATACCCAAATCAAAAAAAAAAAAAAAAAAAAATGTACATTGTTCGGACAGATGTGGGACCTCAAAAATGGATTATCGTCCAAAATTACTCGGAAAAATGAAATATCAAATGTTGACCTCCTGTGATCCTTCTAAAATCCCGTTTGTAGCCCCTTGAAAGCCCTTTAGATCCCCACAGCGGAATCGGATCGTTCTGGGACCCCCAAAAACGGATTCTACGTCCAAAAATACTTTAAAAACGTCACCTAACTCGACGCCATTGCCGAAAACCTTCGTAAACCCCTCCCGTAGCCCCATTTTTGCCCCACGGGTTTGGGCGAACGGGCTGAAAACCTTGCGGGCTCAACTAGACAGTAAACCGAGTATTTTGTCAAAATTTCAGATTTACAATAAAATGTCTTCTGCCCAAAACGGCCTGGACGGATGGACATTTCGTTTTTGGAATCTAGACCCCTTGAAACGAATAGTGTAAAATTTTCAGGCCGATCAGAACTTTCAACCCCTGTCGCTATTACAATGGTGTATCATCCCAAGAATAATAAACCAAAATGCAGGAAACCAAATCTATCTTTGATTGGTGCTAGTTTGGTGTGCGTTCTATGTGTGGTTTGGTGTGCGTTGTAACCCCCACGAATTCAATGTTAATGTCAAAAAATCATCACAAGTGATTTTATCTTAGCTTCTGATGTCTTCTAACAGGAGTTCGATGAGGTCAGAACTGTCTGCATGATTCCAGCTTTCGAGATCTAGGTGTGACTGTAAAATTTACAAGAGGTCATTAGAGGTCATTTAATGGTAGTGAGGTTTCTCTAATGAGTTTCCCTAATTTCTTTGATATTTCAACTTTGGCGTCTAACCACGACCGATGCTTTGGGTGAGAGCCCCTGTTGCTGGACGTTTCCTGGTGGTTAACTGTCTTGTGCACAAACCCGCGACTGCTTAGCCACCTATATAGCACATTATGCTGGCCACTCGTCTGAATGTATTTCCGACCCTGCTTCACATTCGCTCGTTGGAATGAGTGTGGCCTTGTCGCGCCGGGCAACATAGAAATAACGGTAGTCGCGTCCATTTTTTAACACAAATACCCACGTGCTATCTACTCGTGCACGATTGTTAACAACGTCCAGACTTCCGATGAAGGAGCAACGTTCCCTGCTGAAAGACAACCCATGTTATATTTTCTCAACTCTTGACTTTTGCACCGGACACTTAGATCGCAGCGGTTCATAGAACGCACACCGAACCCGTTAAGGCCATTGAGTTGTAATATGCCTATAAAATCTTGACTGCTCTTCCGTTTTTCCCTCGTATCTTGACTTTTTTCCCGCTCACCGAATCCAAATAATGCAAAAACTTTACTTTACTCGTCCCCCATTGCCCACAAACTGAAAAAAAAAAAACACCATTCCAGACTCAGGTATGACGAACGTGACCTGTTATGTGCACCTTTCGGTATGCTATCACCCAACTGGGGTGGCTTAAAAGGAAAAATTTCCCTGTTGATCGTGGGAAAGACCCTTCCAGCCCTCGAGCCTCTTCTAGATAACCCCATCTCCCCAAACAAGCCTTTTCCATCTCCAGCGGAGGAAGCCGGTTACCTGGCTGGCCCTGGTAATGGTTTTCCTGTTGTATCGAGAGCCGCTTAGGTCGTCACTGAGATGGGCAGTAGGCGGAAACCTCGTTAGGAAACTGAATTAGCACCTTTAAAAAATCCTTCTCCTAAGTTTCTTTGTTCTGTTCTTGTCTTTTTCTTTGTCCAGTTGAGTTTTGGTCTCGTTGAATGATAACGGTGGTTTTTTTTTTTTATTTGGGCCGAGCCTCGCTAGGGATTTTTTCAATGGCGTACTTTAGCATTTTTGGTGTGGAAGAAAAAGGTTCCCTCTGCTTACACGAATTGCTCAGTCGACTCAGTGTTTGTTATCGTGACCGTCATGCATGAGTGAGAAACCCGGATGTGCAGGTACAATTTACACCTTTTTTTCTCCATTGTGGGGCAGGTCCTCGAAGAGGTTAAGCACTCAAGGACTCGGAGTCATGTCCAGCGGGCAGGAGGAGGACAAGTTGTTCATTCTCGGAGTAAGTGAGGGGGGGGGGGGGCTTCGGCCTTCCCAGGAGAGGACTCCCAAACATCAGAGCAACCGTCGGGGCGCTGGCGGCCTTCCCTGGGCGGACACCGGGAGTGGAGTCAAGGACTTCCGAGCCCAAAAAAGAATGACCATCCCAGCGGACCCCCCCTCCTAATGGTGCCCCTCTTGTTCAGGGCATCTCGCTTGGAGGATTCTCGTCCAAGGAACTTGTATAAACGAACGCAACATACGAGAGGGTCAAGTGATTCACTACACCATCCAAATTATAGCTGATTAGAGCGCTCTGGCGGCGAAGTCGGCGTTACCAGCAGTGGCCGCCTAGTGAATAACATTTCACCTCAAGAATCACGTTGTCAGAGCCTCTTGAGGGCAAAGTCATTGGCACCTGTGCGCATCGACTGTGTTGTTGGCGCATCAAAGGGGCCAAAGTCGACATATTGTCAGATAATCTGGCCGCTATGAAGGGCCTTCCCTCCTTGTCCTCATTTTTAATCACACGAGCAATCTCTTTGCTCGCTCATTTGAATAATAGGTCGTAAAAACCTCCCAAATCTCGGAATTAGTTCTTTCGGGATTTAATATTAAAATTTGTATCTCCAGGTAGGATACAATGGGAACGCCGACTCAATCGAACTGTAAACAACGAAGATAGGAAGAGTGGCGCAGATTTGCGCGCGTCAAAAATTGCGCTCAATGGTATTATTGGACATGAAATTGGCTGGTCGAATCCGACGTAAAAATTAGGGGTATTTGAAACTAGAAAGTTGGGCGCAAATGCGCCGGTTTGCACGGATTTCATAGGGAAAAGCGTTACCGCGACGGTAGAAAAAAAATTGGCGTATTTTTATCACTTACCGTTTCAGAGGTTTGTGACATACTCTGCCAGCCAATCAGCCACGATCACGTTGTGAGTTAGTGGTATGAACCAACTCAAATCTCTCGAACAGTCACCCTTGCACGGTGCTTCGGTCATTGGGGGTTACGAAGCTGCTGTCCTTGCAAGAAGGGCTTAGCACGACTTACAATAGGTCCTGAGCCCTATCTGAGGACGACCATGTGTTCTCTAGTAAGTGAAATCTCCGTGTGGGAGGCAAAGGAACGAGCGCTGCACAAGCTGGCAAACGCTCCTTGATCCGAAACGGGCGAGTCTATTCATCAGAATCTCCTCTGATAGAGATGCTCCACCAGGTCGCTGCATGCTCCGGTATGGCGTCCCACATATTGGATTATCGGACACCAAGCAGTACTGTTTCTGCAACGTCAATTCGGCAGTTGGCAGTGCATGTATTATGCTCATGCAATGTGCTCCATTGTATGTCCTTAGGGCATCTTAGAAGAAGGCTTGAGTTCAATAATACTTGAATGAGTTATTTTAGGAAGGGCATGTCCAAAATGGCGATTTTTGTTATTGCGAAATATGAAACTAGAAGTTCAAAGGTTGACGTGTGAAACGACAGCTTGTCGATCTTCCTTCCCATTGAAATAAAAGCTTGAGTGATGGTGTTCTACAGTGACTATTTTAGAAACGGCAGTTGTTCATTTAATATGTTTGGGAACCAACGTCAAAAAATACGAAATTACTAAAATAACGAATTCAATTGTCAGTCAATAATTAGCTACATGGTGCGGATGAAAATCCATCCAGTTATTCACTGCGTGTCCATTATAACATTAAAAATGGTGAGCGTATGAAGACATTGCACACTTCAATGAAATGACGTCATACTGCATTAACTAGCGAACAAATCAACTGATAGTCGGCGCTACTTTGTATTAGTGCATTTCGGGATTTATACCGTTTCCTGTCGCTTTTCTGTGGGGAGCTGTTCCTTTTGGTTTATTATTCTTGGAATAATACACCTATGTTTTCGCGACGGAGGTCGACGACTCCGATCGGCCTCAAAATTTGACATTATCCGTTTCAAGAGGTCTTCATTCTAAATCCAAAATGTCCGTCCGCCGTCCGGGCCGTTTTGGGCAGTAGGATTTTTTTTTTTTTTTTAATCTGAAATTTTGACAAAATACTCGGTTTACCATCTAGTTGTGCCCGCAAGGTTTTCAGCCCGATCGCCCGAACCGGTGGGTCGCTATGGGGCTACGGGAGGCGTTTTTTGTTTAGGCTTTTGACTATGGGATCGAGTCAGGTATCGTTTTCGAAGTATTTTAGGACGTAGAATCCATTTTTTGGGGTACCGCAACGATCCGGTTTCACTGTGGGGATCTACAGGGCTTTCATGGGGCTACAAATGGGATTTTTGAAGGATCCCAGGAGGTCAAATATTTTTCAAGTAAAAACGAAAATTTTTTTAATCAAAAAAAAGTCTTTTCTAAATGTTTTTTTTCATTGACAACAATTGAATTTCTGCACAAGTAACCTGTATTAAAGAATAATAAACCCTAGTGTAAAATTTGCAGCGTTTTGCATTCTTTAGCATCTTTGATGGAAGCTTCCTCCAAATATCAACTTTGGCATTGTAAGTTTTGCGAGTGTTTGCTTGGATTTCACCTACTCATGAAAAGTTGTTAATGCCCAAGTGAAGTCCAAGATTTAACAGCATAGGAAAGTCTCTTTCCATCTCTCGATTTCATTCATTTTACGGCTTGTCTGAAACGGCCACATGATTAAGTTGGTTTGTGCTCGTACTTCTTGTGATTTGCTGCACGGATCCACTCTTCCTTCGCTATTGTTCTCAGGATTTCGTTGGAAATATAAAATACATAGTGTTGGTAATTCGCGACAATAAATTGCGACTGAAATAATAATAACGATGAAAATAGGTAGGTACTAAACCGAAAATAAATACAAAATTAGTAAACAATTTGTACACTGAGAGAAAAAAAGGGCCTATTCTAGGTTATTTTTCGATTTTTTTCTAGGTTAAATGCTGCCAACCTAGATTTTTTTTTTGGTTTTCATTCTAGGGTGGAACAATTTAGTCTAGGTTGAATATCATTTAACCTAGATTGAAAATACTGGTGAAGTTACCGTCCTAAAAATGCAAACAACCAAGATTTAAAATGCGCCACCCCCACACTTTAGTTCTAGGTTAAGTTCACGGTGTGTGCCGCCGCCTCCATCCATTTACAGTCTAGGTTAAAAACATTAATGTCTTGGTTGTCTCACCCTGGTATTCAATGTTTTTCACTTTCATAGACGGTTGATTTACCCTAAAACGAAAACGTTCTCACCCCACCTCAAACAATTTACAGCCATGGCGCGTTAACCTAGAACCCATTTTTCTCTAGGTTGTGACCCTTTATTTACGAGGTTGTTTCAATTACTATCCCTGTTGTACCAGTTAAATTTCTAGGTAGCTTCCTATTCTTTTCAGGTTGGCCCTAATAAATTACTAGGTGGTCCCCTTTTCTTTCTAGGTTGGCTCCACTTCCATTGCAGGTTGGTTCTATCAACTTCAACTATCTTTCTGGGTTGTCTGTGTTTCCAACTCAGTACAAAAATTTGAATGTGACGTCATAAT
The DNA here is from genome assembly GCA_955831195.1 of Pilophorus perplexus. NCBI lineage: Eukaryota > Metazoa > Arthropoda > Insecta > Hemiptera > Miridae > Pilophorus > Pilophorus perplexus. The sequence goes on from OY037017.1 coordinate 5,316,224, forward strand.
ATGACTGCACATAGTGACAGAAATTAGATGATTAGAATTTGACAGAGATTTGGCCTCAACCCCACCGGGTAAATAGCAGGGGTGCCAAGACTACGAGAATTAACGCCCACTGCCTACAGTGGCGCTCTCAGCGGCCGCTTAGCGTACTGTAGAAACAACCTGGAATTTATTGAATGAATTACAATCACTGTTGTTTGAACCTAAAACTATTTGTAGTACTACCGTAGTTTTAACCGAGACTGAAAGTCTAACTTTTTCTTCTGGGTTGTTACCTAAGTAACAATCTCGCCTTTTAAATCTCTCGGTTGTTTTCAGTTGTACAACCGAGACTTTAATGGAGGGGAATTATATGGAAGGTCAAATCATTCGATTCTAGGTCTTCACAATGTCAACCTAGACCAAATGTGAAGTTCACATTTGATCTAGGTTGACACTTTTTTATTCCAGGTTGTGGTCAGAGGGCAGGTTACAACGGATTAGGTTGTTTCTATATGGGTCTAGGTTGTTTTAATATTTTTCTATGTTACTTTAACCTGGACCTATTTTTTTTCTAGGTTGAATCAATTGATTCTAGGTGGTTTCAATTTCTTTTCGAGGTTATTTCGGATTTAACCTAGCCACTAAAAAAATCTTTTCTCTCAGTGTACTTGTACTATTTAGTTCGAAAAATGGATGACCTATGCGTCCAAAATTACACGAAAAACGATACCTCGTTCGTGGCATCCTTCTAAAGTCCCATTTGTAGTCCCATGAAAGCCCCGTAGATCCCGTTCTGCGACCCCGAAAAATGGATTCCACGTCCACACATACATAAGTGTATTATTCCAAGAATAATAAACCAAGAACAAGCTAGTTAAGTCTGTAGTATCGCGTCTGGCTCGCGTTAGACGTCTACACGATGAAATTACTAGATTGAATCTAACAAACAAGTTTTTGTTCATACGAAGGGCCAACGTATCCAACTGAGCCCTTCTGTCCCCCCTATCGTTATCTTAATCGTTTTCCGGTGGTCATTGACAACACTCAGGGCAGTTACTCAACAGCTTTCTTCGTACCCACGAGCGGCGTTCGGCGCTCAATTCCCCGTAATTTTCTGTTTTCTCCGATCCCGATGACCATTAAGGCGCCGATTGTGTCTCCTGAGGGGCCTAACGAGCAGTTAGCGACAGAAAAATACGTCGTCACGTATGATTACTTGAATGAAGCTATCGAGATGGAAAGTGAAAAGAAATCGTTATAACGAGTAAACGGAACATCAAGTCGTTGTTTTTCGTAAGCAATAAGCCCTTCGTAGTGCCCTTCACACTTTATAATTGTTGTATTATTTCGCCCTTGAGGGTTTTTTCGTCGGCGAATTCTCCTACACCAGAAGTAGCTGGTCGAAATAATGCTATTTATATTCATGTTTTCGCTGCATATTTCATGACTCCGGTGACGCAGATGGGTTTTTTCTCACCTCAACTTAATCAGGTCAGACTTATGTCGTCCAATTTTCTCTGAAAGCCTCGTCACAAATGTATAAAGCCGGACAGCCGGTGGGTTTTCTTTCCTGTGACGAACACCAGCGGTGTCTTGACTTTCTTATTCGGTGCTAATCCTAGTCTTTTTATGGCGCCTTATTGCCCATTCGGGGGAGAAAAAACATGCAAATAAACCGAATGTTTCACTACTAATTTAATGTGACGAGCGGATTGGTTGATTATGGTCAGCTTCAATCGTCTATGAATAGACAGTGTCTATTAATAGACAATTCAGACTCGTTTCTAACGTTACTCTTTCCCTGTTGCTGTGTCCACCAGTTGTACGTCCATGACAACGCGACTTGTAAAGAGCCTCCTTTCTTTCGCAAGATGACTAGTTCCCTCCGTGTCTGAAGAAAGTGTCTTCCCCAACTCGGATCATATCTTTGGGTTGAAATGCGTGCCCCACATCTTACCAACAAGCTGCGTCCTTGGCGAAGATGATATCCCACGAGAAGCGGCCATCAAAATAAACTTTCCACTTCCCATGGAAACACTTATAACAGATAAGGCAGAACAAACTGAGGCGGTCACAATGAAATATGTGCGGACCGGAACAAACTCGAAAATGTTGTCGGGTTAACTAGTGTCGGCGTTGGCTAAAGAATCTTGCCACAAAGTGGACACCATCGAAAAGTTATTAGGTCTTCTTCTTAAAAAAAAAAAAAAAAAAAAAAAAATCTAACCCACTCTTAATATAGAAAACAAAATGAGGGAAGTCTGGTTTGGGAACCCACTAGCTTATTTTCAGGAAGAAGTTGGTAAGGTAAGATGGGGGAAGTGCGTGGTATGGTTTGTTAAGTTCAACTTCAACAAACATCAGCTTCATCTATTTTTATTCTTGCTGGATACCTCTGAATCTCCTATTTTTCGATGTACAATTGCTTTTTCGTAGCCTTATCAGCATTATGAGCAAAATAGCTGTCCAAGTTCGACGTACGCCCTTACTCCGTTTTCGGAACGCTTATTCTGGTTTCACTAAGGCAAGTGCAAAACAGGAATCCATTTGCGTTGACATTACCTGGCAGATGGTGATATCAGGCTTATAGTTTCAAAAGTAGCCACTAGATGTACATCCCATTTACGCACTTGCCCCGTTTTTGCACTTCGCACCCCTTTGCCATAGATTTGTGGGAACGGCTACCAACCAGAGGAGAGACTACGATGTTTACCTATCAGGTAATCAACGGAGTCTCATCTTGAACTTACGCCCGGACGACACATTGTTCACTGATATGGTACCGATGACTCTATTTGCCTTCTGGTGGTCGAGGTCCAATCCCTAATACAAGACTTATCACTACGACTGTAGGTCCATCAACAAGCCGGGTCGGCGGCTCCCAGCTCTCCCCCCTCAGTCGTAGATTGCTGTGGCTAGTTTAACGTTCTCAGCAAACGAAGACAATGTTTTTTTTACCGGTCCACCAGATTTTGATCCCGGTTCGAGGTCCCAAGAGAGGTTCGTTCATGCGATCCCTCGATCTTGTGTGTTGAAGACGGATGTCTCGGCCGCCTTCGTCACGGGAGCCTCTGCTAGGATTCACATAAACGTTCCAACGTTCAGAGGTGAATTGTCAACCGACAAGACAGGTATTACAACACATAATTGACTTTTGGTCAAACATTGGTGTTCTTCCCCGGATTCGAACCAGGCTGATCAGCGCTCCGACTGATTGTAAACAGACGTCTCGCTGACGCCTTAGTCCACGGGGCTACCCTGTCCCCCACCCCTTTGCCATACCAAGGATGTCAATTTCGGAAGTACAAATCCTTGCTATTTGAGGCAACCTCGCACCTCCTGTACCTTGCAGGGACCCCTAATAGCCTGAGGAATTCTGCCCAAAACTCTGTAATTTTCACAGTAAAGACGGATTTGTCCATATTTTCTCGACGTCGTCGTTCTCTTTTGTGGACGCTTGTCACGACTATTTGCTGATTCAACGCGGGGACCTCATGGATAGAAGAACACTTTTTCCTTGTACTTCTACGCACTCTTACAGAAGAGTGAGAGAGGACCCACAAGAAAATCACAAAAGCTAAAAAATATCGACGCTGGCTAGTTCAATGTGAACTACGTCGTTATTATTGTGGGTCAAGAAGGACGTGGTCCACATTGGTGGGTCATGTAATATGTAACGGTTACCGCGCATCGATATAAATTTTATAAACTAAAAGCAAAGCAAAAAACGCTGCAAATTTTACACAAGGGTTTATTATTCTGTGATATAGGTTACTTGTACAGACATTTAATTCTGTCAATAAAAAAAATTAAAAAAATTTTTTTTTGGATTTTTATACTTCAAAAAAAATTTTTGGGGGGGATTTTTTTTTCAAAAATGTGTTTTTTCAAAAATTCTTTAATTTTTACTCGAAAAATATTGAACTTCTTGGGATCCTTCAAAAATCCCATTTTTAGCCCCATGAAAGCCCTATAGAACGCCACAGTGAAATCGGATCGTTCCGGGACCCCCAAAAATGGATTCTACGTCCAAAAATACTTCGAAAACGACACCTAACTCGATCCCATAGCTAAAAGCCTTCAAAACACCCCTCCTGTAGCCCCATTTTAGCCCCATAGCGCCCCACGGGTTTGGGCGATCGGACTGAAAACCTTGCGGGCACAACTAGATGGTAAACCAAGTATTTTGCCAAAATTTCAGATTTTTTAAAAAATTCCTACTGCCCAAAACGGCCCGGACGGCGGACGGCGTACGGCGGACGGACATTTCGGATTTTGAATGTAGACCTCTTGAAACGGATAATGTCAAATTTTGAGGCCGATCGGAGTCGTCGACCCGCGTCGCGAAAACATAGGTGTATTATTCCAAGAATAATAAACCAAAAGGGAACATTTTTTAAATTTTCTTGTAAAGTTAGTGGACGGATGTGGGGAGAACCCTGAAAAATGGATTATGCGTTCAAAATTACTCGGAAAACTACACCACATTCGACTTCTTGGCATTCTTGAAAAGCCCCCTGACAGCCCCTTAGATCCTCACGCTGAAATCCGATGGTTCTGGGACCCCCCAAAAATGGATTCCACGTCCTAAAAAACTTCGAAAAAGACACCCCGATCAACCCCACAGCCAGAAATATTCAAAGACCCCTCCCATAGCCCCTTTTTTAGCCCCATAGTACCCCACAAGTTTGAACGATCGGGCTAAAAACCTTGCGGGCACAACTAGATGGTAAACCGGGTATTTTGTCGAAATTAGATTTTTAAACATACGCTGCAAATTTTACACAAGGGTTTATTATTCTTTTCCGGTTACTTGTGCAGAAATTTAATTCTGTCAATGAAAAAAAATTTTTTTATTTTTATTTTTATATTCTTTTTTTTCTCAAAAGTTTTTTGTGTTTTAAGATTTGAAAATATTTGACTTCCTGGGATCCATCTAAAATCTCATTTGTAGCCCCATGAAAGCCCTATAGATCGCAACAGTGAAATCGGATCGCTGCGGGACCCCCAAAAATGGATTCTACGTCCAAAAATACTTCGAAAACGACACCCAACTCGAACCCATAGCTAAAAGCCTTAAAATTAAACCCTCCCATAGCCTCATTTTAGCCCCATAGCACCCCACGGGTTTGGGCGATCGGGCTGATAACCTTGCGGGCACAACTACATGGTAAACCGAGTATTTTGTCAACATTTCAGATTTTTAAACCTACTGCCCAAAACGGCTCGGACGGACATTTCATTTTTGGAATCTAGACCTCTTGAAACCTGAAAGATGTCAAATTTTGAGGCCGATCCTTCGCGATTACATAGATGTATTATTTCAAGAATAATGAACCAAAAGGTGAGGGGAAATCGGAAAAGGATCAGCAATTGGCACTGTCAACCACTGATCAGGGTGTTATCAGTTTGTTGACAAATTATTGACATTTGGACACACGTTATCTCTAACGATTTCCAAGAACTTGTAGCAGAAATGAATGCATTCTTCGCAAAAAAACGGATTAAGGAAAATCATTGGAACAATCTAATTTGCGAATTTTTCGGGCATGGTGAAGCAAAATGAAACTCCTTGGAATTGACGTCAGAAGACATTACAACACGAGGTGTCGATTGATTACAACCTCCAGATTGCACAGAAACTCGCCTCTAACCTTTGCCCTTTAGGTGCGTTTCAGAATGCAAAAGGATGCCTTATTACTAGCAGTAATTACATTTTTAGTGGAAACGTCAATCTCTGACCAAACACTGGCCCACCCCGCATCTTTCCTGTCGATCTACAATTTTCAGCAGCAATAAAGATCAAAGATGTTGGGGCTCCATCTACAGTTTTGTAGCTTTTAAATGTTGGATGTTTTTTGGGGACTGTTCCATTACTTTCAATTGATTACATTACATTTCGTCATCCATTAATTTTAACGGCATGAAATCAGATTACCTTCTCTGATTGTAACTGCAACCTAATTCAATTACTTCCATCTCATCACTAACTATGACAGTTGAAGGACGTTGGATACAAAGGGTATGAGTGCCTTTAGAAATTTATTTATTTAATTAATAATTAACCTAACGTGAATTAATTAAATCGACAAATAAAAAATAATTAAATAAATTATTGATTTGATAATTTATTAAATTATTACGTTAGGAAACTAATTCTTAATTTAGTTGAAAAATGAAGGTATACATTCTAAATAATTAGTTCGGTCATTAATAACACAGGTTTACAAAAAAAAAAAGGTCAATCTCAGGCGCCGCAGAAAAAACCATCAAACTCTTATGTTTTTTGGGGTGCTGAATCCGAATCCGACCCCCGTTTTTTCCGGTCACGTCCAAATTTTCGAGATATTGGCGATTTTTCGTTTTTTCGACTTTTTTCCGTTTTGAAAATCACAGCTGAATGTGCAGTTGCCCAAAATTTCCACAAAAACTCTCTTCTTACTGGAAATTTATCGCTGATTCCGAAAATATATATGAGTTGATGTCTAAAACCACGATAAATGTGTGATTTTGCCAAAAATTGTTGAAAAAACGTGAGTTTTTCACAACCAAAGTCAGGATTTTTGATACTTTTTACCTTTTAGCGTGAAAACTAAGGCCGTTAATAAAATTTTTCCAACGAGGTCTTGTAGGTAGATTGTTTCTGCGTCGAATGGGACCAACCCTCATTCTTTACCTTCCATAATAAGGGAGCTATGATTTTTCAAAGTTTCTACCCATTTTGGCCATGTCGTAGAAGATGAACTCCTGGAGTCGGCAATGCAACTTGATCACAACAAAACTTTGTTCCGAGGAATATATTGAACTCGGAGGCATCCATTCAGCCCGACTCAAAGATGGTTTTACTCATCAAGAACTCACGGAATTACACTTGAAGCCCTGAAAAACAAGCGCCCAGAAACTTTGAAAAATCATAGCTCCCTTATTATGGAAGGTAAAGAATGAGGGTTGGTCCCATTCGACGCAGAAACAATCTACCTACAAGGCCTCGTTGGAAAAATTTTATTAACAGCCTTAGTTTTCACGCTAGAAGGTAAAAAGTATCAAAAAACATGACTTTGGTTTTGAAAAAGCCACGTTTTTTCAACATTTTTTGGCAAAATCACACATTTCTCGTGGTTTTAGACACCAACTCATATATATTTTCGGAATCAGCGATAAATTTCCAGTAAGAAGAGAGTTTTTGTGGAATTTTTGGGCATCCGCACGTTTAGCTGGGATTTTCAAAACGGAAAAAGGTCGAAAAAACGAAAAATCGCCAATATCTCGAAAATTTGGACGTGACCGGAAAAAACGGGGGTCGGATTCGGATTCAGCACCCCAAAAAACATAGAGTTTGATGGTTTTTTCTGCGGCGCCTGAGATTGACCTTTTTTTTGTAAACCTGTGTAATTAATGGCCGAAATTAATTATTAATAGATTAATTATTAATAGAAAGATATTCAGCCTTTGTACTCTTCTGTGCTGTTACTATGACAATTTTATCTACTGTATAGTTTTTAACTTAGAATTAACTTAGAATAGGCCTCAACTTAAAGTATAAACTTGACTATGTTTATAAGATAAAGTTAAGTTAAGTTATCCTATTAAGTCTTAATAGGATATAATTAACTTAGAATAGAAAAGACGATTGCTACAAATCTCTTTCCACGATAAATTTTATAAAATAAACTTGTAAAAGGTTTCGGTTGGTTAGTTGGAACGGTCGTACTGGTGATGGTCTAACCGAACCGGAACCAGTCTACCAGTTTGTTTTATAACATGTTTCGTGGCATTGGACTTTTGTAAGATGGACTCCCACAATCACTCCGCATCCATCTTACGTTAACCTAAAATTTAACGCATTTAAATAGAATACAGCAGACCTTGAGAAGGTCGGAATTCATAATTTCTACCAACATATTTGGATTCAGCACCCTTTAAAATCCCCCTAAGTTAAAAATCCGTATAGTTACGTGCAGAACTGTTTTAGAAATGTTGGATTTAGAAATACGAATAATTAATTTAATTGTATTAGGTAGGTACTTTTTTTTTAATAACCTAAAATAACACGAAATAGCGTTTCAAATGAAAGAGTAGCCCGTTGACAGTTACAACATAGGAAGTAATGGTTGGGGAAAAACGATTCGGTTTTTCTATTTCGGCTGCTTTGATTTGTTAGAAGAAGCGGCATTGATTACCTATTGCGAATTTGTAATAAAAAAAGAAACGAAATGCAACGTTGCGAAAAAGTAGCCGTAATTCCCACTTTTATTGTAGGTGAACAGAATCCCTCGGGTAGCGCTATTAAACAACGACGCTCAGCTAATAATAATTATTATTTCTGTATTTGGTCCTGCAAGGTGTGGTCGGTGTGAGATCGCCTCAAATAGCCGGAACTTGAACTTTTGGGGTGAGTTTACTTCCTTGGTGCCAACTTTTGTTTCCTCTTTTGCTTTTCTTGGAATAATATACCTTTGTAATCGCGACGCAGGTCGAAAATTCTGATCGGCCTCCAAATTTGTCATTTCAAGATACGGAGATTACAAAAACGAAATGTCCCTCCGCCGTTCGCGCCGTTTTGGGCGGGAGGAATTTTTTTATCTGCAATTTTGACAAAATACTCGGTTTACTATCTAGTTGTGCCCGCAGGGTTTTTAAACGGGGCTACGGGCGGGACTTTTTTGAATGGTTTCGGCTATGGGGTCGAGTGGGGTGTCGTTTTCGAAGTATTTTTCGACGTAGAATCCATTTTGTGGGGTCGCAGAACGATCCGATTTCACTGTGGGGATCTATAGGGTTTTCATGGAGCTACTAATGGGATTTTTAAAATATCCCAGGAGGTCAAATAAGGTGTGATTTTACGAGTAATTTTTGCCGCATAATCCATTTTTCGAGGTCCCACATCTTTCCAAACTATGAACAGATTTTCTTTTTTTTTTTCAAAGCCAATCAATTTTTCTGTCCCCCAAATTCAATTCAAGTTTGTCCTATAATTCAATTGATCGAACGATTATAATAAAATTATTTAACCTTAGAATTGAAGCCTTTCTTAGCTCTTTGAAGAAACCAGTTCCCGTCGCCATCGTGGGCGCGGTCATTTTTTCAAGGGTACCGCGTAAGTCCATGCAATGAGCGGATGTCTATGAGGTCTATGATGACAAGTCGCGGGGGTCCCGAGAGAAAGTTCAGGATCACAGAAGTTGACCCTGCCCTCGCGGGGCCTGAATGAATCCGCAAGTCCTCGGCACCAGTGCACTACTTGGCGAGGTTGGACAGTAGCCGGAAGGCAAAGCCTGTTCTCAGGGTCAAACCGGCTGACCCACCCTTGCATTCTCAAGGTTAGAAAGTAGAGGTTAATTTTATTCACGGTGCGCGGGAGGGCTACGCATTTTGAAGGGGACCGCGTTTTCATGCGGTTTTTTTGGCAAGACCTGCAAGTAATGGCTCTTAGCGGGATGACGTCATACTCGGAAAGATCAAGTTTGGGAAATTTAGATTCTTGGGGGTCATCCTGCCGACCAGTTGGGGCCCCAATTTCATCAAAATCGGTTGAATATTGAAGAATAAATTCAGGAAAACGGCAGAATTTTTCACTCAGTGGATTGAACAGTAGTGCGAACCTGTAACCACCTAATATCTGACATCTTTAGCAGACACGTATTTTACCTCTTGAACAAAAAATAGTACCGATACAATCTATCTGATAATGATAATAATAATGATGGTGTTAGGTATGCGGAAAAAAACTTTCCCATTTCAGACTCAATAGGAAAATACTTTCCCAACCAAAACGTCACCACGGAAAAAAAAACTCCCAAATTAAAGTGTACGAAATATTCAACTCTTCGGAAATTCGTGCAAACAGTTAACCTGTAAAAATGGTGCAATGTGACTAGTAGGCAAGTAGGTTGTTCGTAAAAATATTCGACTAAATCTATTGGTATCTGGTGTCATTGGTGTCTTTGTCACCATTTAGGCCTACATTATACAGGATGGCGCAGCTTAAATAGTCGCCAAATCGTCAATTTTGAAGATATCAGTTTGAAATAAATTTTAAAATGTTGAGTGACAATGGAAATTAGTCGAAGAAAACTAATTTAGTTAATTATGAAAATGTCATAATACTATTTAACATTATGTCCATTAAATGTCTAAATATTTCATATTATGTCCAATAAATGTCTTCCTTCTTGGGCGATGCATTCATCGAGTCGGTCCTTCACTTCTCGCATAGCTTGCTCAAGCTTATTGGTCAGAATCGATCGAATTTCCGTCTCAATTGAAGCCTTTAACTCTTGAAGGGTGTGGGGTTTATTGGTGTAACTCGGGATTTTAAATGATCCCAACTGTATGCACGAGTTTTCCTAAATAGTTGATTATTTCATACACTTTACTTGGGAAAGTTTTTTCCGTGGTGAATTGTCACACACATTGTGTTTCTATGATGACTCATATCTTAGCTCATGAACCAAAAATAATATTGATAGATTCTATAAAATAATAAAATTATTTCATGTTATGCAGGTGCGCACTTCTCTTCAAGTTCTAACCAACAATGAGTGAACAATTCTGCCTAATATAAATATTCAAGACATTAGGCAGGTTGCTACGCAACATGATACCTAATTATCTTGAGCGGAACTTTCTTTCTTCCAAGATAAATGCTTAATAAATTTCATTTTTTAGAAACAAGACAATTTCTTCTCTCTTGTGGTTTTTGTCCCTCAATTTTTTTTCCCCAAGTCTATATCATCGTCTACACTAAACCATTTGGTTTCACAATTCGATGTTACCCACTCAGACGGAATTGTCTCGACAGGTTTGAGAGAGTACTTATCTTCAAACTAATTTTCGTTTCACTATCGTGTAACTTTAATGGCAGTATTTTTTGTTATGATTAACTTCTTTCTTATCGATATTTCAATAGTTTGAAATGATGTCATTCAAGGTTTGATTGACACTTATGTAGTTGAAAACACATTGAAGATTTTAAAAACCAAAAAACAAAGAAACGATAACAGCCAAGGACGTCAATCAAATTACATGTATAGTAGTGGTTTCATATTTATGGAGCTTGCTTGGGCTGGGAGTGAATTATAAATGTGTGAATTGGAATATTGTGAAGCTGGTTGGTAGTCGGCTGCCTTGTAATTTTACAATCTGGTAATGACCTTCACCAGGAGAGAAAAAAAGTCTTGTTAACGGACTGGGAACAGAGGTTTGAGGTCAGTGGTGACCAAGGACGACGTATAGACGGACTGAAGTTGGTTGCAGAGGCGAATGAGCGGTGTAAAATAACGACTGTGTGGAATTTTCGTATTTCGTAACTCTAATAGAGGCAGGAGATGGTATCAACCGTGAAGAAGCTACGAGGTCCTAACCTCCCTCATGCAGAGTTAACTACCAACTTTGAACGTGCAACTCGAAACCAAACAGCGCGACAACAATCAGGCCACAATGTTCGATGTCTGCGAGGAAGAAGAGGGCAACAATTCTGCTTCAACTCTCAAAGCAGCTTTGATGAACTGAAATTTGAACTGAGATGGGAGACAAGCCTAAACTCTTCCTTTCAATGTAGCGAGGAGAACTGACAACGGCTCATACCATGCGGTTTATTACTGATGCAGTGGATATTGTGGGACGGCCTGCAGTGGCTGGAAATGCCTTCAGAAAGGTCGGCTGATATGCCGGTATTTCTGAAAAAGTCGACTATAAGGCAGCTTGACAAGGTGCTAGAGGCTGAATGCAGGGAGACAATTTTCAATTGAAATCAAGCTTGTGAGCGCATCCTAGTTTCGTTTCTAACCTCGTCCTCCTGTACAGTGTGGCTGACCGCTGACCTATCGCCTTTTCAAATTAGGCCTTTTTGGGCCTGTTGACCCAGGGGCTGCGATTTAATTAAAACACATAGTGTGGGTCCGCTGACTATGTGTCGCCTTTTCAAACAAGGCGTTTTTGGGTCTGCTGACCCTGGAGCGGTGATTTTAATGGCCGTTTCCTGATCTTGGCCCGCCGCACAGGTCCAGAACCCCCGAAAACGTGATCGAAACTCCTAGCGACTTTAATTTTTGGTTTATTATTCTTGGAATAATACACCTATGTTTTCGCGACGGGGGTCGAAGACTCCGATCGGGCTCAAAATTTGACATTATCCGTTTCAAGAGGTCTACATTGTAAATCCGAAATGTCCGTCCGCCGTCCAGGCCGTTTTGGGCAGTAGGAATTTTTTTAAAAATCTGAAATTTTGACAAAATACTTGGTTTACCATCTAGTTGTGCCCGCAAGGTTTTCAGTCCGATCGCCCAAACCCGTGGGGCGCTATGGGGCTATAATGGGGCTACGGGAGGGGTTTATTGAAGGCTTTTAGCTATGGGATCGAGTTAGGTGTCGTTTTCGAAGTATTTTTGGACGTAGAATCCATTTTTTGGGGTCCCGGAACGATCCGATTTCACTGGGGCGATGTTCAGGGCATTCGTGGGGCTAAAAATGGGATTTTTGAAGGATCCCAGGATGTTAAATATGTTTCGAGTAAAAAATACAGTTTTTGAAAAAAACACATTTTTGAACAAAAAAATCCAAAAAAAAATTTTTTTTGAGATAAAAATCCAAAAAAAAATTTTTTTAAATTTTTTCATTGACAGAATTAAATTTCTGCACAAGTAACGTATATCAAAGAATAATAAACCCTTGTGTAAAATTTGCAGCGTTTTTCACTTTTGCTTTCAAAATGAGTAGGTCTTATGTTTTTGAGTGCTCAGATTCCAAAAATCATGTTTTTATTCACTTTTGAGACCCAAAAATTGTCAAAAAAATGAAATTTTTCGGCTTTTTGGGTGTTTCAAGAACTGTAGAATAAAGGATAAAATTTTAAAATCTGTAGAAAAATATGAAAAAATTGAGTTTCGATCACGTTTTCGGGGGTTCTGGACCACTGTGCGCCGTCGCAGTAGTCTTAAATACCGTTGTCTTTCAATTTTGGAACCGCCCATTCGTGGCCCGTGCCCGTTCTTTTTGACGCTCTATTTTGCGCAACCCAGGGTGCTCGAGACGGCTCTCGATCGGTTCATCATTGAATATGAAAACTGAGATAGGTAATTCGGGGGTCTGGGTGTGTCTCACAGACATAAGACCCCCGTCGTTTCCGTCGGTGGGGCGGTTGTAGCGGCCTGGCGGGCCGCGTGTTCCGCCCTGAGGGGGCAGTCGTTGCGGCCTGGCGGGCCGCTTTTCTCGAGTGTGTGAGAGCTGCGACTTCTCTACAATTCGTTTTCCCGTGTTCATTAACTTTTGAGCCTCCTCAAAATGCAGGGACGACGGAGTTGAATTCCTGAATTATATGAGAAGATAAGAAACTTAATATTTTTCAGCTCCAATGTAATAGGATTGTTTTTTGAATAATTTTAGGGGGGTGTCGCGCTGTGAAGAAAAAAAGGCGTTTTTGAATTATTTTATTTTTCCGCATAGCCTTCAGACACCCTCAACGTCCCAGCAATCTCAACATCTAGTCAAGTGCTCCAAACCCTGATTTTCGCCCCACTTTTGGAGCTTAGTTGCTCCACTTTTTGGTGGTCTCAGACTTTTCTCGCACTCTGCTCGCCAAACTGGATTTTTCCGACCACTAGAAGTGCCCTAGAATAATGATGACCAAAATCGTGTCACCCTCCTCCTCCTCCTCCTCTACTTGCGGCTTTAATATAGTAGAATACCATGACATGTTACATTGAACCTTGATCTTCCCTTCCCTAATCACAAGTGGCTCTACCTACACTCATTAAAACTGTTTAAATGGGACCACAAATGTAAAACTATCAGAATGATTGAGGGTTAGGCGACGGTGGTCCATCGATCAACAGCTTTGGTTTCTCTTACTCGCTCAGAATCAGCTTGAACACGATGGAACTCATGACGGCAGAATACTTCAACACTGACCCCAGAAACTGGCCGCAATTGAGTCATCCAACACAGGGACAACGTGCAACTCGATAGTGCACGTTATTATTAACAGTTCCTCTTCCCTGAACAAGTTATGGCCGCAACCGTGCAATCGTAATTTCCCCCCATCGTGGATGCGCTCGTAAGCGTGATTGCGTTCCTCGGGCCAGATGCTCCGAGTATCTTCATTCAACTGAATTTACCTCCTATCAAACTAATTGCGATATATCTGGCACGTAAACCTCCAATTCTCAGTTTCTGTGGGGAGATCGTGAGATTTTCACGCAGTAAGCAGTTTCAGTTCAGTTGGCGACATTGCAGTTTTCTCCTATAGACGCCTTTCCCTGACCCCTTGTGAGTCAAGAACGTCCTTTTCAATGGTGTAGCGGAGAGTTCTTGCATTCCAAGACATTTGACCCCTTTGTAAAGGAGGAACTCTTTTTCTTCACTCATGCACTTGATTCACAAAGTGGCCGCTGCATGCTCTTAGAACAACTGGTTACCTCCATGGACGCGTACCCATCAGAAACCCGCAATTTTCGCCGTACGATTCCCCCCGAAAATGGAGTTGGGAGGGTTCAAAACTACATTGTCGTTAACCAGCACTGACTCCCTCACACTAAGTTCCCCTGCTTCCATCTTCTTCACGTCCCTGTTGCGTCTGTCACAAGGCGTAGCGTGCGTTAATTCTCAGCCAAACTTCCTTTCCCGGTCAATTAGCTTCGCACACACTTGCCACTGTCTGGCGGGTGTTGCCAGCGCACTCTTTTAGATTCCCGAGATTGAGAAGCCCGCAGTGGGCCGTAACCTCCAAGGTGAAGAGAAATCTTGCAATCCTTCGCATGAATCATCTTGGAAGTTTGTGATTATCTTTCTGGGACGAACTGACATTTTCACACAACCTCCTCCATTCAAGTTGAGCAGTTGCAACGGGGCTTTCACTGTCTGAAATGAAACGATTGAGGTCGTCAAGCTGGAAACATAACGTTCAATGTAGCCGTTCAAAGATTTTTTTCCTGGCTGCCCTCCAAGTGTACTTAGAGCCGTTTTCCTTTCTTCAGAAGACATCGTCAGGGTTTATCGGGGAAGGGTCACAGTGCATTTGTTCAGTAGGCCGATAGCCTCAAGGAGCTTCCCGCATGATAAACTCGGCGATACGACGGAAAGCCAAGCGTTGAGAGGGATTGTAAATCATTTGGGATTTATCCAGCCTCCCAGTCAACGCTTCACATAAGGAATATCCAATAATCTATACTAATTCAGACCGTCTCTGTGGCCGGCTGGGTATGTGTGTCACAGGCTTTTTAACGCTACCAGCGATATTATTAAGCGTTTTTTCCCCTAACGACTCCCGACCCCAGCTGCTTCCTACGGGTGCTCGTCCCCTGGAAGCGTATTCGAGAAGCGGAGACTTTGCGTAGCACAATAAGCGACAGAACTAGCTGCAAAGAGCGGCAGGGGTCGTCCACTGCAAGCGCCTTCGTGCGTCGGTCTTCAAGTTTGTTTTCAATTGAAAAAAAAAAAAATCCAGGAGTTTCTATATCAGCAGAGGAGTCATCATTCTTCCTCATCTCCACATCTGTTGTCAGCCGTGCTACCTGTGCTTAACCAGGGGTGGAAACTTACAAGAACATCTGCGTTAAGGTGTCATCTACCAAAACAAAAACATAAATTTTTTTTTTTGAAATACTTTATTTTGTAAAAAAAAAGCTGCAAATTTTACACAAGGGTTTATTATTCTTTGATATAGATTACTTGTGCAGAAATATAATTCTGTCAATTTAAAAAAACTGAAAGAAAATTTTTTTTGGATTTTTTTTTTTTTTCATATACCAAATATTATTATTATTCTTGGAATAATACACCTATGTTTTCGCGACAGGGGTCGACGACTCGGATCGGCCTCAAAATTTGACATTATCCGTTTCAAGAGGTCTAGATTCCAAATCCGAAATGTCCGTCCGCCGTCCAGGCCGTTTTGGGCAGTAGGAATTTTTTTAAAAATCTGAAATTTTGACAAAATACTTGGTTTACCATCTAGTTGTGCCCGCAAGGTTTTCAGTCCGATCGCCCAAACCCGTGGGGCGCTCTGGGGCTATAATGGGGCAACGGGAGGGGTTTTTTGAAGGCTTTTAGCTATGGGATCGAGTTAGGTGTCGTTTTCGAAGTATTTTTGGACGTAGAATCCATTTTTTGGGGTCCCGGAACGATCCGATTTCACTGGGGCGATCTTTAGGGATTTCATGGGGCTAAAAATGGGATTTTTGAAGGCTCCTAGGATGTTAAATATTTTTCGAGTAAAAAATAAAGAATTATTGAAAATAAACATTTTTGAAAAAAAAAATCCAAAAAAAAATTTTTTTTTGAGATAAAATCAAAACAAAAATTTTTTTAATTTTTTCATTGACAGAATTAAATTTCTGCACAAGTAACGTATATCAAAGAATAATAAACCCTTGTGTAAAATTTGCAGCGTTTCTTGAAGGCTTTTGGCTATGGGATCGAGTTAGGTGTCGTTTTCGAGGTATTTTCGGACGTAGAATCCATTTTTTGGGGTCCCGGAACGATCCGATTTCACTGTTATGATCTATAGCCTATCTATAGTGCAAAAATTATTTTTGTCAAAAGAAAAAATTTTGGAAAAAAAAATTTTTTTGAGGATTTTTTTCTTCAAAATTTCTTTATTTTTTACTCGAAAAATGTTTAACCTCCTGGGATTCTTCAAAATCCTATAGTCTATAGGGCTTTCATGGTGCTAAAAATGGGATTTTTGAAGAATCCCAGGAGGTTAAACATTTTTCGAGTAAAAAATAAAGAATTTTTGAAGAAAAAAATCCTCAAAAAAATTGTTTTTTCCAAAATTTTTTCTTTTGACAAAAATAATTTTTGCACAAGTAACCTATATCAAAGAATAATAAACCCTTGTGTAAAATTTGCAGCTTTTTTTGTTTTTTACTTGAAAAATATTTGACCTCCTGGGATTTTTCAAAAATCCCATATTTTGCCCCATGAAAGCCCTATAGATCGCAACAGTGAAATCGGAACGTTCCGAGACCCCAAAAAATGGATTCTACGTCCAAAAATACTTCGAAAACGACACCTGACTCGATCCCATAACCAAAAGCCTTCAAAAAACCCTTCCGTAGCCCCATAGCGCCCCACGGGGTTGGGCGATCGGGCTGAAAACCTTGCGGGCACAACTAGATGGTAAACCAAGTATTTTTCAAAATTTCAGATTAAAAAAAAAAAATCCTACTGCTCAAAACGGCCCGGACCGCGGACGGACATTTCGGATTTGGAATGTAGACCTCTTGAAACGGATAATGTCAAATTTTTAGGCCGATCGGAGTCGGACCTCCGTCGCGAAAACATTCCAAGAATAATAAACCAAAATGACATCTCGTTTTTCTTGGCAGCATTCAGATTGTCGCTTGAACGGTGCGGATCGATGGAGAGTAGACGCAATACGTTCCTGATCTAATACGGTGGCCTCAACGGATAATATTCCGGCTGAAATGGACAGTTATAGCGCTGCACGTATTTATAGCACTCGAATGTTTCATGGGCGAAGGGCGTTTCTGTTGTTAATGATGAGCTTAGGAATACGGACGAACGATCAAGGTTGATAAATTACACCACTGGTAGTCAATTTGTTTGCGGTTTCATTAAAGGCCAATATCCAGGCTTCGTGGGGTCATCAGAAAGTGACTGGACTCACACTTTCCGGGGAGACGGCCTACAATTTACACTCTAATGCCCGAGGCCATTGTTCATCAAGTAATTACCCGTGAGAGCATTCTTTTGGGGGGAAGGGGGTGACACATGAGCCCGAAACCGTCAGAATCCACTGGCCGGTAGAAAATAAAGTACCTCTGGCCGAAAATCAGGGACCGTTGGGTTGGGAAGGGATAAGCCGTCGTGGGAAGCAGGAAGCGACGTTTTGTTGACATCATTTATGTAGGTATCCTCTGCGGTGCCCGACGACACCCTACATCACTTTCCGCCTGGAGTTGGCATGTGGAGCGAAAGGGTAAGCGAAGGGCTGGGGCAAGTGGAGCAAGAGTGGGAGACAGTGGTGCAAGTGGAGTAAAAGAGGGGCCAAGTGGAGCGAGAAGGGGCAAAGGTCGTAAATCTTTTAACTGGTGCTCTCTTCGTCCGATCTCTTCCTTTTTTTTTAGGTTAAAAAAACCAACTGCGAGGCGCGGTTGTAACAGTTGACCCTGGTCGTGGGAAAGTGGTACCAATCTCTCTAAAGAGAGTCAAACCGAGAATTCCATGTGAGACAGCTAACCAAGCCAAACGTTAAATCACGACATCCAACTCCGCCCAATAGAATTTAATGTAGCGAATCAGCGCTACGTTAATGCGTAAAACCTTTCTGAGTAGATCATTATTCTCTCTGCAGCGTACTGACGAACGCTGGAACTCTATCTGATGTCCTTACCTGCGGAAGTTGCGCGCCAAAAACCACCAAATCCCCGCCCTTTGCTTGTGCACACAAGTCTCAAAGAGAGGAAGCTGTTACTGATGAAGGTTGCCACGGACGGTTAACCTCAACTTGCGGCAGGTCCGAGTAAGAACTGTAATCTTATCATAAGATCTCGTGTGTGCAAATACACTCATAGAGATGAACAGGTGGAACGGAGTGAATATTTCTCTGACGAATTGGCCGTTCAATTTTTCTGAGAATCAGTAGAGTCAACATCACCCTTTGAAGCAGCACGGTAGAAGTTGCATGTTAACTGGGCATCTTCTTCTTGGAGTTTGAGATACTGCGTGCATTTACGCCCAACTTTTTTTTTCTTCCGAATACTAACCCGTACATTTGAGGTTGGTATCGGAAGCCACGCGGGCCATAAATTGGAGCAACTATTTATATATTGGTTTTTTACGGTTCTATCCAGATCCTCTCGATCAAAACCTTAATTTGTACTAAATTTTAAAGGAACGAATTCCGACGATCGGGAGTTTTTTACGACTTGCATGAAATTTGAATAAATCTTAAGACGGATCTCCTAAGTTCTCCCGGCGGTACGGTCGAGCTGAGAAAAGTTTTGCTTCCCTTGCCCTACGATTGGAGCAAATAATTTCTAACACGAGAGAGGATCTCATCCTCACCTCAAAAAATTTGTTTTGATGTTTTTGGAAAAAAATCGATTAATAGATTACGATATCGATTTTTTTGCAACACTACTACGGGCTGTTACTGCTCACTTCCAGACCACTGCTCTGCACAGTGCTGATTCCATATTTTTGCGTCGGCTTTTACAGTCTCTTAATATTTCCGCGATTATTTACTCCATTTTTATCGCAGTTATTTTTTCTATACCTATCGATTCGGGATGCTCCGTCTGCATTGCTCGTGCAGGGGTCTGTTGCCCAGGAGTCCATCTTCGACTCTTCGAGTTTGGAAGCGTGCCAGGAAAGCGAGCGTCTGTAAGGCCAGGAGTGGGGATCAGGTGCCCGTAGGCGACACTTCGTCCAAGGAAGCCGGAAAACCACTACTTGGCACAACTGCGGCTGTAGACGAATCTGACCCTTCCGAGGACCTGCCAGAGTCGAAACACCTCGACCGTTCAAGTGAGCCTGACGAACCCAGGTCCTCCATTTCTATAGCTGGAAAACTTGCAGGGTCTGCAGATCACGTACCATCGTGTTATGCCCCAGGCAAGTATCCACCTTCACTTGCTGCCACCACAGACGACGTGCTGAACGCATTCCGCTAAACACACCACAGTAGTAGGAACATGCCCAACACTCGATCATGGGGTTGTCCCACATACATCCTTTTCCTCTGTGACTACATCCATTTAGACAATTTATGAAAGATTCTGCTGTTGGAATAACCCAATGTGACGTCCTGAGCAGCGGCCAATCACTTCAATCCAACTCTCGACCTTCACAGCGCGACCACGGACCTTACAGTAGACTGACAAAAGACGTCCCGTCTACCCAGATCCTGTAGACGCCTTTCAAATTATCATTTCTCCCAACAGTTCCTGATCTGCGTCACTCAAGACGAGATGGTACTCTGCCTGTTGGTGCAGAGGTGCTTATCCAAAAAATGGTTTGGCGATTGTGTGACTCTTCTGCCTCTTCTTCCTGAATCCTGGACGAGTTCCAATCGAAAAGGAATTTTGAAGCACAATATGGGTTAAGTAGAACGGTTTTGATTGTTCATCCGATTTCGTGATAGACTATGCAAAGTTCCGTTCTCCCGAAGGTTTGAACCGATGTTTTGAACGTGCCCAGCGAACTTCATTAGCGAGCCATACGACGCTGCATCTCATTAGAGTCATTCTCGCTCTACATTAATGGGACCCTATCAAATGTTGTTTTCGCTTGTTTACCACTTCGTTATGGGAAATTGATACACAGGGGGTAGTTAGTTACAATAAATTTTCGTTGATCCCGTGTTAGAATTTTCGTATTGGGTGAATACAGCCTGACTCAACTGGCTAAATTTTAGTTCCGGTCACTTGAGGCAAACTCGAGGAGAACCTCCAAGTTGCCCTGTTAGACGTTTAGTTTACCTGATGAAACGCAAACATGAACTCATGAGAAACAGTTGATTGCTGTCCTCAGACGTGTGCCTTGATTGTTTCAAGAGCTTTGCTCGTAATTGCAAACATTGTGTGCTCAACGGTGAATAGTAACAGGCTCAATGTGGGAGATAATGTACCTTTACTAGGCATTATCAAGGGCAACCGTTGACTCTGGCTACATCATTTCCAGCATCTTGTATTTCAACTTGACTTGCAACTTCCACCGGACGAAGGAACCAATCCGTTATTTTAAGCTGTACATTGGCAATTGCCCAATTGGGATGGATCGGCCCGTTCGGAAACACCATCGTGAATTATTCATGAGGCGCGAATTGTGTGAGTAATTCGAGGCCTCCCCTTGATCAAAAAATTCTCATCAGTATGAAAAGCGTCAAACTCGATAACAACATTTTGATCAATTCCGCGAAGAGCGAATATAGAAATTGTTCTTTGTGAAAGAGGTCCTCCAAAATATTTCAAATCCCTTGAAAAATAGGAATATTTTGCATAACAAAACCAATTTTTTTGTCGTCCTTTTGTCTAGAATTAAATTTGGGGGTCTCGGAAAATCCCACCGTTTGATCTTCCCTGAGAATCTTGGTTGAAGGGGGGGATGTTGCTGTAACTCTTTTGCGACACGGCCCAGTGGACGCGGACACATTGAGCGCGTCGGAAAAATTGGACGCTCAAAGGCTGTGCTGCAGCAGCGCCGGTTTTTGATACGGACCCAGTCAATTTTTTCCTCAGGAGTCATGAATAAGGCTCTTGGTAACAGGTGCCAATTACCTGTTTCGCCTCCCTTTGTTGAAGGACAGAGGAAGCTCATTTCAATTCAACTTGGCACAAAGGAAGCCGCGGCTTACAAAACAAGCTCCCTCCCAGTCTGATGAAGAAAAAAAAGTACTAAAAACAACTTGGAATCTACTTTCTTTGATGGAAAACTCAAGTTTGCTGGAGCGTAGAAAGACGATTTTGAAGGATTGAACTGGGTGAAAGATTTTTCAGGAACAAGAGGGCGAGCTGTCTGTTTCAGTTCCATAATATTGTGAAGTTGTTGAGTGATGAAGCGAGCGAACTGTACTCTTAGAATCATTTTGTCCATTACGAGTAGTTGCTCACTTTTTAACTTTCAGTCCACAAGATCATCACTGTGTCCATCTACCGTCTAATAATAATTATTACACAATTAACAATTATTGTCTCCTTATACTTATCCGAAAACCTTACTATGATCCTTGATCATGATACCATGATCTTCACGAATCACAAGCGGCAATACACCCACTAGACAGTAGTGAGAGAGAAAAGAGATAATATCTAATTGATCTAAGAGACAATATCTTTGTTCAAGTATGAAATATATTATATTTCATACTTGAACAAATCAATTAGTCCAGTCAACGAGTATCAGGATGTGGAAAAAAGTATTTTATTAAAATATTTTTCATTATAATATAATGTATAATACTGTATATGTATCAGAACTAGGTATATATAAATATGTATGTAGTTCGATTTATTAGTTTTATGCATGTTTTTTGAGGTGCTGCGTTTTTTGTAACATTTCGACACTTTCTTTCGATTTTTTTGCGTATATCTCCGAAACTATGCGTCCTGCGGCAAGAGTCACTATTATGAAAGTGAAAGAGCATTTCATTGTAGAGCGCGTTGAAACCCAATCACATTTTTCCACTTGTGTAAAATCCATTCCAGCCGACTATTTTCCTCTGCTTTGTATTTTTACTGCAATATTATGCAAATCGAACACTTTTTGAAGGTGTCCCTATCATTTGCAGAAAACTGCTGCATTGAAATTGCCAAAATTTTACCGAAAACGCACTATGTGATGTCATTGTCTTCTAGAATGACTACTTCTTTATTGTGAGAGCCTATCATATAGGAAATTTAACGCTCTACATCTTTCATTATGTAACATTTCTCGATAGGACCGACCGTTTTGAAGGTAGAGGTGTTTGAAGTGCGAAAAAAGTGATTTTTCTAAAAACGTGTAAAAAAATCGCCCCTTTTCAAATCGCTCGAGCTCTTGAACTTTTGGGTCTACATTCCATTAAATTTTATGCTGTATAACTTTGACAAGGGTGATTTTTGCCGCAGGACGCATAGTTTTGGAGTTACAAGCAAACAATTAAAAAACGCTGCATATTTTACACTAAGGTTTATTATTCTTTGATTTAGTTTACTTGTGCAGAAATTTAATTCTGTCAATGAAAAAAATTTAAAAAAAATTTTTTTTTTTAGATTTTTATATTTCAAAACAAAGTTTATATTTTTCAATTTTTTTTTAGATTTTTATATTTCAAAACAAAGTTTATATTTTTCAATTTTTTTTTTTGTTGTTTTTTGAAAATTATTTGACCTCCTGGGATCCATCAAAAATCTCATTTGTAGCCCCATGAAAGCCCTATAGATCGCCACAGTGAAATCGGATCGTTGCGGGACCCAAAAAAATGGATTCTACGTACAAAAATACTTCGAAAACGACACCTGACTCGATCCCATAGCCTAAAGCCTTCAAAAAACCCCTCCCGTAGCCCCATAGCGCCCCATGGGTTTGGGCGATCGGGCTGAAAACCTTGCGGGCACAACTAGATGGTAAACCGAGTATTTTGTCAAAATTTCAGATTTTTAAAAAAATTCCTTCTGCCCAAAACGGCCCGAACTTGAAACTCTTGAAACGGAAAATGTCAAATTTTGAGGCCGATCGGAGTCGTCGACCTCTGTCGCGACAACATAGACCTACACCTGTGTATTATTCCAAGAATAATAAACCAAAAATGCAAAGTTTTTTGCTAATACCTCAAAACGCATAACAGTTATCTGTTGACTCTCTTCAGATTCGGATTCAATTCCTAACAATACAAAGAAAAAGACCAAAAATTCCAACCGTACATTTTTCTCCTCGTCGCTGTCATTTTCGCTACGCCAGGGCTACGCAGGCGGCACCTTTTTTTGTCAACATTTTTCTGATCACACTTCTGAGACCAGTGTCTTTGTGTAATGAATAACTGCGACGCATTTTGAGAATCACTCTTAACTTAATAATAGCAACGCATTTATTACTCATTCAGTCCACACGATTACTATCTCTGAGTGCACCTCCACCGCCCAACTGTATAATGTGATATCATCCGTTCATGTAATGAGTTAACCGTATCAGTTCATTTTCGCTACTCGGAATAATTTGGCATTACGCAACCCCGTCGAGTGTGCTCCTCACAATGAAACCACATGAAGTGCGAAAATTAGGGCAACGTTTTGAAAAGCGGATGGATATAAACCACAAAATAAAGTACCACTTGGAAAATCGTCGACTTTATTTTTCACAAATTTACCACTTCGTTGAACCAAGTTGAGTTGGCCCTTGAGCTATAAGTATTTAACGGGAAATCCTGGATAATGAAAATTTCTCCTCCTTCCGGTTGTCTTCCATCTGAATTTGGACCTGTTCCAAACCGCTACAATTACAGTTATCGTTATCATCTGAATTGGTTAATTTTCCCAACTTTCGATTTGGTCGACCGCGAAGTCACGTTTTGCCAACTAGACAGGGTTGTAGCATGAACATGCTGGTGGCGCTTAATCTCCAGGTTGATGTGTTATTCTTGGTTATGATAGTCGACACGCTCTTATGCGCTCATTTATAAGACAAAAATCAATTAGTGTTGTAGGAGTACGTTTAAATGATGATCTCGTTTTACAGCTTGTCAACACGTCACTTTTTAACACCACTTCATCACATAGAGGCGGAAAGAGACCAAAAAGAAAGGTTTCCATGCACCAGTCAAAGATGGAGTTTGGCCAAATTGAATTTAACTCCTAATAGGAAATATTATGTTTCAATAATGGATTTAAAAATAAAAGCTATTATTTCTTTCATGAAAAAATGAAAAGAAAAAAAAAATTATATTATTGACGAACGTTTAGAGCTCGTTCAATAAACTCGTTTATATTCATTCAATTTATTTTATTTCTATTAGTTGTGCAATTCAATTATTACAAAACTGTGTAATTGCCATTATTGGTTTATGATAACGAAAATGACTTCTTTTGCTTTCAAGTTTTCACCGTCAATTTTTTTTTCTACGTGACGAGTTAAGACCGAATCAATGCTAATCCCCTTGACGACAGAGCTGGATCCGATCTGTGGTGAAGAGGGGCGTTACCTTGAAAACTTGACTTTTTTTGAACATACAATGTTCCCCAATCAATTCGCGCTCTAGTACTATATAACTTGAAGGAAATGGGAAAATAATTTGTAGTATAATATATCAATGTGAATTCCCAAAATTATCACTCGAGTTCGTCTGGTTTTCCTATGCCATTGTTTTGTGAGTGGTCGGGTATGATATACTGACGTACGAGTATACTGGTAAAAAACTGGTAAAAAAATGATGGATCGATTGGATTTTTTTAAACGGATAATTTATTGTTGATTTTCATTTTTATCGGGATTCGATGAATTTGAAAATGCTTTTTCAAACTCCTGTAGGTATCTCAAAATCTATTGTAGTGACTTGATACCTAATAGAAAGTGACGACCCCCCTCTGCCACCGCCGTGGGTTCGGTGGAGGAGTTAAAGGTGGAAAATTTCGTTTTTGGCCTATATGTCGAAAACTATCGGGTTTAACGCAAAGGTTGCACCGTAAAATAATAATTCACATTAAATTTTGAACAAAATAGGTAGTTCCACATAATTGTTTTTGTAAACTGAACGGTTACTGAGATATGGAGGGGATAAAACATACAATTTTTCAATATTCTTCTTTCCTGAGAAAACAAAAACAAGTAAACCATACACTTCATGTTCGTAATGTATGTGACGATTTATTTATCTCATATAAATTATGTGTAATAATTGTAAGTATGCAATTTTATCGATTGAAAATGGAAGGGGTAGAAAGATAGAAAATAGGTGTCCTCAAAGGTCTGTCAAAACAGTCTACCTCAAAAGTCTGACACTTAGTGTTCTTCCTCATTGGGTATGTAATAATGGGTCAATTTTGAGCTAGTTTTCTGCGGATTACTAAGGTATTTTCATAACGCCGAAACACGGTACAACTTTTGGCGTCTGTTTTTAACGGAAATACGTCGGTTAATGCGAGCTTTTCACGATGATTTCAACGATTTCGGTGCGTTAACCCGTTCGGAAGTTATTCGAAGATCGTCGGTAGGTGGGAACGTAGGTACAAGTTTCTTTTGCGAGCCATCGTTTTGAGATTGTTTAATTCTTCCCAACATGAAACAGGTCAACAAGCGGTAAAAAAAAATATATCACGAGCTGACGGGTTGCTACGGGTGTTCCAAGTGAAGCAAGGGTTGTATTATTGATTTGGTACGGGTACCGCTTCTTGAGGATCAATTGAAGTGAACCTACATGGACCGGTAATTTTATCCTCTCTTATTGTACGGGCCTTCGATTCGAGTTTGATACATCACAACAAGAAATGGGTCAACGAGATTGAACGGGTTGGACGTGCTTGCGTTCTTAGTGAAGGATGAATGCCTTATTGAATGGGAACTTGATAATTCGTGCGAAGCACGGGTGTCAAATAATAATAAACCCTTGTGTAAAATTTGCAGCGTTTTTCTAAGTGCTCCCACATTTCTATTTAAAAAGAACTGTGGTTCTTTGTAAGTAGGTACCCAGCATTCCCTTCCGATACTTGAGCAATTCCAAATCGTTCTTTCGATAAGTACCAGTACCGGGTTATTATTATGTTTGTGGAAAAGTACTAATTTACGACTTCTTCCTCTCATATCCCTGAAAGTTGGCCGAATTTGTATCAAATTCCTTTGAAAGAGCGAAATAGACGTAGCCAGACGGGCTTCATCGCTCACCTCAAGCTATCTCACAGGTCAGAAGTCAGAATCTGATGGAGATTCTTTATCAAGTTTCTTGCCAGTCAAGTATGGTGTACCTCAGGGTTCAGCTTTGGTTCCCATACTGTTTCTTATTTTCACCAAGGATTTGGCCTCAGGTCTAAATCCACTTTAAGACCCTTCTGTTTGCGGACGACACTTCTGACCCGACGAAAAACACATATGGGTGATTCCACGAAAACTGGAAATTTTTGATGTCCAAATATGGGTGAAAAATTCTTTCTTTGTTTATAGATTTTTTTGATTAGGCTTACTTTGAAGGTGGTTCAGATGAAGTTTAGCAACGAATTGAATCATACAAGTGCTCCGTTTAGCAAGAATAGAAAATTTTGTAAATTCGTAAGATGAGGGAATGAGGTAGGTATGAGAATGAGGAAAACAAATAAAATGAGACGCCAGATTGATTTTGAATGTATAATAAATTGACTCTAGCGTACATTGCGTTGGTCTACTCAATTAATGAAAAATAGGAAATATATTTAGGTAATATAATAAAATCGTAAGAATGTAGGATCATCCTCATTCTCTCATTCCGAACCTCATTCTCTCATTTACCTATGATTAACGTGAGAGAATGAGAATGAGAGAATGAGGTTTTAGGCTTCAAAATAGGATGCTATTGCACACATTGTTATTACTGCAATTTTCAAAAATCACATGGCACAAGCACTTGACAACGCTCACTATGTGACTGATAATCAAAATTCTGAAACTTACCGCAACTAGTTTTATGAAAGATGAGAGAATGAGAATTCAAGTGCCGAAAGATAAAATTCTCCCACAAAACAGGACACCGATTGAAGAGGGAGGATATTTCGACAATGACGATTTCTCGACGTGCAGACGCGATGTGTGGAAGTGTTGCTGACCCATTTTTCCGGTCCTACTAGGGGCATGGCGGACACACGACTTTCTCAAAATAATGTGAGATAATGAGGTGACTACCTCCGTGACAGCCACATGATGTTGTCCTTACTCAACACGGTTCACTGTTAAAATCCGTATTCTCTAAAAAGTTGAAGGTGAAGAGCAGGTGAAAATAACGATACATTGGATTTTGGCGAAAATCTACTTTGTTCATCGTCAGTAGTTGTTGAAGTTGGAAACTCCGAGAAAGGGACACGTGAGAGAATGAGGATATCGAACTTCAAATTTGAAATTTCATACCTAAGTTTTCAAGGAAAGGGATGAAACTTGATTCGAAATAAAGCTATCGTCTTCTCCCTTAAGCCCAAAAAAATCTTTTTTTGAAAAATCAAATAGGAGAGCCATCGTGTTTGAAAGACCTAAAATTTCCAGTTTTCGTGGAATCACCCATATCTTGCGTGACTGACTTTGACAAACGAAGGGTTTGCGGAGATATCGGGGTGGTTCGCTAGAAATGTACTCTCTGTTGATGAGACAAAAACTGAGACTCTGCTTTGGGTTTTGCGAGACTTGTCATTCTTGGTCGAAAACCCCACAAGCGTTATATTTTTGGAGTATTGGTGATTAAATTCAATTGGTTTCCTCCTGCGTAGATTACAGGAGAAGCTACATAAAAATGCAGGCATAGCAGCATTTCATGCTACAGGAAATGGACATTTTGACCTTGTCTTTGCACTCTTCTTTGCAACAAAAATTCTTGGATTGGTTGAGAAAGTACACAAGGAAGCGAAATGCAGTTGGTTTCTTTCGATTCAACGTGAAAACACTTCAAGTAAATCGTACCTGAAAAATCCCAAAACGATGGCACTAGGGAAATAAACGAATTCAGCAATAACTTCGGAAATTTACTATTTTGTTAAAAGATTGAGCTCTAAAAACAATCCCGATGATACGGCGAATATCTTCGAGTTCAGCACACGTGAAAACTCGGAACACTAAATTCTTGTAAAGTAATGAAAATATTACAACTGACTTTTTTTTAAACGGTTTTAAAGTCGTTCTCAACCTTAACAGATTGTTAATTTTTTATGATTCTATTGTCCAGTTTGAGCCAAAATTTCATCGTTACTGTAGATCATAAATTTCGGAGATGGGGTTAGCGGGATTGGGTGATACGTGTGATCGATTTCGAAGGACCTCCGCCACGAAATGTTGAAGGCATTGGGGTTTATTTGAACGATGCGTTTGTAGGGGAAGCCGACCCAGTTTGTAACGAGTTCGTCCCAGTTGGAAAGCTGGTGTCGACTGCGATGTTTCGTTTCAACCGAATGTTTAACTCTGAATTTTGTTGATTGGGCTCGGAGAACCAGTTGACACCCGCTTCATCAGGCTGCCATCCCAAGTTGTAATGCGAAAACTGTTGTAGACAAATCTTGTAAATGAGGTTAGTTATGGGAAATTTTCAATCGAAATAATATCATCTCAGTTCACGACAACGATCGCAGAGGGTACTTGAACTTGGACAAACCCGTACGATTGAATCACCAAAACTAAGCCACAACGATTTTTATCGAGCTCCTACATCCGAAATCGATGGCAATAACAGGTTATGATGCCGCATAAAGGGACAGGAAAAGCTAGAGAAGCGGAAACATCAAGAAAATGAAATATCAGACCATCCGTGGAAGCCTCAGCAGTTTTGAACCCCGCAACCTATAACAGTTCGAACTGGCTCCATAACTCGGGCAGTTAACCGAAAATTTCGAGGGTCGAGGATTGGGTTACGTATCAAAAACTAGGTAGAGTTCGCCTGGCCGCGGGAAACTTTAAACCGACGTAAATCACAACCGGGGAAAAGCCTGCCAATACGAGAAACGGAAAGCTGGGCAGCGCAATTTCCTGTGCGGTTATTACTTGCGCTGATTGGACTCCCCACTCCCCCCACGTCCTTTTCGCTGTTGTAAACTCAGTTTTATTCGGGCTCTAAACCAAACGTTGAATTCGTTGATCAACGCATTCAGCGTTTTATCGTTTCGGGTATACACTTTTTGAAATGGATTTTGGTTTATTATTCGTAAAATAATCATCTCATGCTTTCGTGACGCGGACAAACATTTTGACGTTATTTTAAAAAAAAGTAAAGTGGTTTTTTTGTGTTAACCATTTTCTGTCTTCACAATTGGGGCAGGAGACGACCCCGCACTGTATTTAGAAAAGCTTTAGAAATTCTTGCTCCTGAGAAAGGATTCACATAAACTTACGTTCTGAGGTTAATTGTCTGCCAACAAGACAGGTATTAGGTACAACACGTGAGATTGACTTTTGTTCAAATATTGGTGTTCAGCCCCAGATTTGAACCAGGCTGATCAGCGCTCCGACTGATTTGTAAACGGACGAATTTGTCGCCTCTGTCGCCTTAGTCCACGGGGCCACCCTGTCCCCTCTTTTTAATGTTATTATGAAGATTGCCTTGAAAAAAGGTGGTTTTTCATCTGTGGGAGACGACGAAAAGTAAAAGCCCTCGTCGTGGGACTTGTATATTCTGATCGGAGCCTACAAGTTTTTTTTTTTACTGTAAACATGGTCGCCACCCGCCGCCGCGTGTTATCACAATCGAAGAAAAAACGTCGAAAACGACAGGAGAGCCGGGCATTACTAGCTACCATTTGCAAAATATGAATCCGCGGAGGCGAAATTATTGACTGGAACGCTTTTACTCCCATCGCGCTTTCCGAAAAAGCTCAGGAGAGCCGGAACAAATATGTTTGGAATTTTCGAATTTTCCACGGCAGGGAAATGTTCGACAGACGCGACAAACGATAATGCTTTTCACGCATTCCTCGTTTATTTGGATCCGCTCCTTAAGAATTTGAGACAAAGCTTTATAACTCATTTTTGGATTTTATTTTATTTATTTTTAACCGAATCCTTTTATTTATAACCGATCCATATTTCCTTACAAAAGAAAATGTTGCGCGCAAATAACACTGAAATTACTTGGAGGAAACTTGTTAAAAACATTTTTTGATAATTTTTTTTTTTCAAAATACCTACCTACCTGTTTTTACTCGGAAAATATTTGACCGGATCGTTGTGAGACCCCGAAAAATGGATTCTACGTCCAAAAATACTTCGAAAACGACACCTAACTCGATCCCAAAGCCAAAAGCCTTCAAATAACCCCTCCCTTAGCCCCATTTTAGCCCCATAGCGCCCCACGGGTTTGGGCGATCGGGCTGAAAACCTTGCGTGCACAACTAGATGGTAAACCGAGTATTTTGTCAAAATTTCATATTTAAAAAAAAAAATACTACTGCCCAAAACGGCCCGGACGGCGTACGGCGGACGGACATTTCGGTTTTAGAATTTAGACCTCTTGAGACGGATAATGTCAAATTTTGTGGCCGATCGGAGTCGTCGACCTCCGTCGCGATTACATAGCTGTATTATTCCAAGAATAATAAACCAAAAGTAGGCCGTTTTAGACTGTAGGAATTTTCTAAAATGTAAAATTTCCACTAAGGACTCGATTCTCTATCTATCTCTATATAATATATCTATATTATAGATATATAGGTTTCGGCCACTATTGAACTCGGCCAATAGTAAACCAATGCTCGCAAGTGGTGTTTCAATTCGGCCAATGTGCTTCAATTGTACAGTGTTGAATTCGGCCAAAGTGCTTACGTTGGACAGTCTTGAATTCGGCCAATATCTCCAAAAACATAGGTAGGGGTGTCGGAGATCGTTGGCCGAGTTCAATAGGACACAATCCGAGATAGTTGGCCGAGTTCAATGGTTCATTTTGAGCGTAATAGAAAGTTTCTTTACGGAGATACGAACTTTGGCCGAATTCAACAACGCCCATAGGTTTCTATCTCCAGGTTGTCTCTATCTATATATCGGTTATCCATGTATCTCGGCTATCAATTTATCTATCTTCCTATCTCCATCTATCTAGATTCTAGCTAGGCGGCCGGAATAGCCGTGAGGCGCTTTGGTCGCCAGTCACTTAGCACTACATTTTGATGAGGCTATGGGTTCGAATCCCGTCGATGACCACGTAACTCTTGTGCATAATACATGCAGCTTTACCTACTAATGAGCGTGCAGTCATGTTAGGCCGCTTAGGTCCAAAATCTTGACGTAAAACTCATCTCGCTATCTATCGGCTCTCTATCTCTCATCTCTAATCTAAGGACTCGGTTCTCTATCTTGTTGAACGGCTTGCAACCCGAGGGGCTCTGTGCGACTAAAAAGGGGTTAGGCTATAGGGTCGAGTTAGGTGTCGTTTTCGATTTTTTTTCGGCATAGAGTCCATTTTTTGGGGTCTCTTACTTGTCCCAACACTATAAATATGCACGTGAATTTACATTAATTCAAAATATTTTTAAAATTATTTTTATTGACAAATTTAGACCCAAATCTTTAAGCTGGAGGAAATTAATCCTTGACTAAAATTTACAACCAAAAAAATACGTTCCTTTCGGTATTGAAAATGTTCGATGTGGTCATTAAAACTTGGGAAACTATACCAGTGGGTGACAAATAAGGACCTCAGCTGAGGGGACTCGCCTGGAAATGCAGCCCATCCATCTTGAGGGGTCGAGCGTCGTCACTTTATTACATCACTCTTTTATTCCTCCCACTCACATTCATATTCGTCTTGGAGGGGGAAAACCGAGGTTGGCCGCAGACCGCGAAATGTCTCCTCGAGAAGAGATGAATGGCTAAGATCGATGACGGGGGTTCCGTAAGATATGATGACCTTCCGGAGGTGGAAGCTGTGGAGTCATCTTCGGCTAAAAGAGAAGATGAAGTACCGCCCGGGGGACGATCTCATAACATGGGATGCCCTTTATGTAAACCGCACTCTTCCGCAGCCCTTTTGACGAGGGAAGCTTTAATAACGTTTTGGACAAAACTCGCCAAGATAATTTATACCGAGGCTGTTTCGAAAAAGGAAATTTTCCGTTTTAATTCCAGGACGACTATGTTGACCCTTGACTGGATCTTGTGCTCTGCCTTGAAACTTCCAGCGTCTCACTCTCATTTTGAAAGCACCTCTTCAATCATCTCCGTTCCACCACCTGTCTCATCCTTTTATACGGGCTGGCTACCGCCACGGCGGTCACGAATCTGTCGTACCTTGAATAGTTGAATAGAAGTTACAAAAGTTACCTCTGCAGACCTTAAGAACAGCCATTACATAACATCCACGGTTGCCTCATTAATGCACGTAGTCGCCAAGTGCTCGTGCTAACTTAACTCCTTACTATTGAACTGTCAAGAGTTGTTTTAATTTTAATTTTCCCCAAGTTGGCGAATATGCAAGGTCCAACTTGTATTGAATGCAGTTTGTGTGTTTAACAGCTTCTAGCTAAACGTGACTTGACTATCGTGGCAAGTTCTGTAAATGACCTCGTGCCAACTTCATATTACGAGTTTGAACGGTTCAGAACCAAAGATTCTGTTCAGAACTTACGTGACCAACAGTTTGGGAACGAGGATTTTCTGCAAAGGTGTCACACCTTGTCGGGTATTTCCTTGTATTTTGAGCCGTACAATCCGAATTCGGATCCAAATTGACGTTGAGCTCGTTCCCCGATTTTCAGCGATTTTGCTGATCTTGCACTATGGAAGCAGGCTAGATCAATACAACGGTCACGTCTGAAATTCCTGACTCCTCGGACACTGTTGTCACTCCTCATAGCGATGCAGGAAACCAAAGACACCTATACATAAACCGAAACGTCGGCGAAGAAGATCCCTGAAGGTTATTCGGGATCATAATTAAATATTTTTCAATTTGAGCAGTTGAGCCACACCTTGGTTCTTAATAATTATTACTTTATAATTAAGATGACCAATTAATTATTAATGCTTCAACATCAGATAACAATAGAAATGCGATATCCTTGATGATAATATCATCAATATTATGGGCGATATGGCTTGGGGTGGCGCGACCATTGAACCAGTCATGAGAGAAAGTACCGACGGTCATAGTGCTCTAGTGGCCGACATACTTATAAACGGTGTCTGGGAAGGTGGGAGGCCGGCGTTTTTTGAAAATCGCATTGTAAATGCTGACGCTGCCTCTCATCTTTCCCGGGAGTGGCCGCAAGTCGCCCAGAGTGCTGCCAATGAAAAGTATGATCGAGCGGCTGAAGAGCTCAGAGGGTCATTCACACCTCTGGTTTGTTCATGCGATGGTGCCCTCCACTGCGAATTAGACGCCTTCCTCAGGAGTCCCAAGTGGTTGGGTGGGCTCGAGTTCGAGTCCAGGTCGCCATCATAAGGGCTGTTTCCCTTCGGCTGAGAGGAGCTCGGCGGAAGTTGAGAAACTTGGGACTGGAGGATGGGGCTGGACTTTCTGATGTCCAGGACTGAAGCATGAATTGTTCGCGTTGTTGTTCATTTTCACTTATTTCAATAATAAATAATTGATATTTGAATAGAAATTAAAAGTGTCATCGTTAATAATTAAATTATTTTGCTTTATTATTCACGGAATAACACATCTACGTAATCGCGACGGAGGTCAAAAATACTGATCGGCCTCAAAATGTGACATAATACGTTTCAAGAGGTCAAGATTCCAATACCGAAATTTCCGTCCGCCGGGCATTTTGGGACAGCAGGAATTTTGAAAAAAAAAATCTGAAATACTCGATTTACCATCTAGTCGTGTTCGCAACGTTTTGAACCCAATCCCGTGGGGCGCTATGGGGCTAAACTGGGGGCTACGAGAGGGGGTTTCGGCTATGGGGGCGAGTTTGGTGTCGTTTTCGAAGCATTTTTGTACACAGAAACCATTTTTTCGAGATCCCACATATGTCCGAAAATTGTGCAGATTTTTTTTTTAAATTTCCTTAATGACAGTTGTTGCACAATGGGGAAGTTGCATGAATTTTTTCAATTTTTTTTTTTTTTTTTTTTTTTTCGAAAGTACATCCTACGAGAATATAAAAAACGACACTCAGTCGTCTCGAATCGCTTCCAGAAAATTATTATGATTTACAGAAAGTGGTGACTTTGAAAATACGCGGGAGTAGAATCGATCAGCTGAGTCAGTGACGTCGTTTGGTCTAATGTCACCGATTGTGTTACCAGTGTTGCCCTCTGACAGCCCATCACAACGAACGCTATCGAATCACCGTCAATCTGATGTAATAAGACGTTAAACTATAAGTACAATATATTCTGAATTATGTATTCACTATATCAAATGATAAACCTTCGTAAATTCCTTCTACAAGCTGTAGACACTAGCGCCCCAAGTGAGAGCTTTGCCTTGTTTGTGATTGGTCAAGTCAGCCTCGCGGACAGACCAGCGAAAATTCGAACTGCACTAGTCGTTTTTTGCTCTTCTCTCCTCCAACAATTTAAATAAAAACTGATTTCAGTGTTTCTATAACATAATAATATTATGTTATATATTATATTATGCTTCGGTCCTACAATAAAACGGTAGGGTTAAATTTAAAATCTTAAGTTTATGCAATTTCCCCATTAACTTATATCAAAGAATAATAAACCCTTGTGATCAGTTTGCAGGGTTTCTTTATTAGATAAAAAATTTACAAATTTATAAATTTTATAAAAGTTGAATTCTTAGGTCGCAGCTCGCATTCAATGCAGGAGGAGGATCCTGGAAAAGTAAATTTAATTAATAGCCGACATTTCGCAACATCTATAGATATATCGATATTTCATCTCCGATATATTGGTGACAAGGATGACATCCTTGTCACCAATATAACACATTGTGTTACTGACGATAATACCGATAGACGAGCGAAACAAAACCGGCTGATCGCTTCATGCAGAGTACGAAATTCGCAATAAACACTAGAGTTATCTTCATGATTGGAACGTTTAACAGTGAAACCGAAAATGCCATTCAGGCCAACACGATCTAATCCGTCTATTTACTGGTGGGGGGGGGGGGGGGGAGCTCAAAGTTATTCCACCTTTTCGAGAACAATAGGAACTTTAATGGGAATGTGTTCATAGCGAACCCGGTCAACCGGCATTTCCTAAAACTCTTGCATACTATTTGGTGTTCGACAACGCCCGCCGTATTTTCATTAAAAGCCGATGAATTACTATCCCCGCTTCGACAGTCGCGAGCAGGTCATTTACCCTCCAATCTACGCGGGTGGCATTATTCACCTTAAATATGACCGGAGGGTGAGGTTATTTATGCAGGAATAATCCCGGGACCCTGATTTTCGTTCTAACGCGCTTTTAGGGCTGAACGCATTTGTGGACTTGGAGTTGGCTGGAGGGCATCGATTCTTCGTTCTTGATGCTTCTAAAAAGACACACCGCTCGATTTCACCTGATCTAACTCCTTCAAAACTGTTAAAGTAAGGTGGGGGAAGTGCTTGGTGTGGTTTGTAAAGATCAACTTCTACAAAACCTCAAAAATCAGCTAGTGACGTTCCGTCAATTTTTATTTTTGCCCTGGTCACCTCTGAATCTGTAGTTTTTCGTTGTACGGTTGCTTGTTCATAGCCTTGTCAATTGGAAGCATTATGCCGAATTAGCCGTCCAAGTCCAACTCGGTTGCTTTTATGCACTTGCCCCATCGCAGTGGGGTAAATGCATAACCGGCCTGTTCAATCTTTGGAACGCTTATTCTGGTTTCACCGGAGCAAGTCCAAAAAAAAAGAAAATTTTTCAATCAAAAAGTTCTCGACTTTTACAGATCTTCAGGGGGTGTTTACTGACACACAAAGGCAACCACTTTGGTTGAAAACCAACAGGTGGGGGGGGGGGAGCATGCATACCATGGTATCACACACTTTCCCGAATTATCTCCACTCACGTGCCTATTCTTGAAAAACCAATTGGGTAAGTGTATGGTAGAGCTCAACCCATTTTTTATTTTATTTTTAATTTTTATATGAAATATAAATTTTGAAATTTTCAAACAAAAACTTTTTTTGGATTTTTTTCAAAAATATTTTTCAAAATTTGGTTTTGAAAATATTTTTTTTTAAAATGTTTGACCTCCTGGGATCCATCAAAAATCTCATTTGTAGCCCCATGAAAGCCCTTTAGATCCCCACAGTGGAGTCGGATCGTCCTGGGACCCCCAAAAATGGATTCTTCGTCCAAAAATACTTCGAAAACGACACCTGACTCGATCCCATAGCCAAAAGCTTTCAAATAACCCCTCCCGTAGCCCCATTTCAGCCCCATAGCGCCCACGGGTTTGGTCGATCGGGCTGAAAACCTTGTGGGCACAACTAGATGGTAAGCCGAGTATTTTCTCAACATTTTAGATTTAAAAAAAAAATACTACTGCCCAAAACGGCCCGGACGGCGGACGGACATTTTGGTTTTCGAATCAAAACCTCTTGAAACGGATAATGTCACATTTTGAGGCCGATCGGAGTCGTCGACCTCCGTCGCGAAAACATAGGTGTATTCCAAGAATAATAAACCAAAAGATAACACTGAATTTGAATTATAGGAGTGAAGAACTACTACTGAACTTATAAACAACCTTCGAAACAACTAAAAATATTCACCGACTTTAAGGACTTAACATGATAAAAACGGAGCACTACTTGTCAGCCAAGTGACCGCACAATGTGACAACAACCTACCAGCCAGGTTACCGTTTGTTTGACACCATCTGGCGAATAAGTGATGTTTCGCGTATAGTTTCAATCTTAGCCGCTAGATGACATCCAGTGGAAGTTGATCTGTGGCATTTTCACATCCCACTTACGTACTTGTCCCGTTTTTGCACTTCTCCCCCCTATCTGTATTAGCATAATAATAAATTCCCAACGCTTTAGACTAAAGCTTTCGCTTGCACTAGTGCGTTCTAGACGAAAACTTGGAGAGCACAAGGGTGCGTCCTGAGAATTTTGTCAACAATCCCGCAATCAATATGTCGCAATGTCGATAAGTATTATGAAGAAGGTAGTTATGAATGACGTCCACCCACTGATCCAAAGCCTTTACGGTGAACTGCACGTTGTGTATAGTATGTGACGCCTGAGATATTTCTTCTCGAGGGAGTAAGGCTGTATTGAGTTTCCTTCAGGAGGGTGACAGTGTACCCGAAGACCTCAGGGGAACGTATTGTTCGCGGATTTAACACTCGAAGAAACTTGACTGTTGTAGTGAGGACACGGCAAGTTTCATCTCAAACCGTATTCCGCTTGTCGCCCAAGTTTTTCTCGCGTGGGGAGTGAATCTCGTGGGATGTTATTTCAAATCTAAGTTGAAAGTTCCACACCGAGTAAATTCCGAGATAATTTATTTTGGCGTATTCATTGAGCTGATGTTTTTAGTTTTTCTCACGAACCCCAAGAACACCATCGTGGTGGGAATTGCTACAACCACTCCCCAAATTTCCCAATCCGCAAACAACTCCTTTTACATCAGTCTATCTATAGAGGCTCTAAATGTCAATAATGTTTCATAAATGTCACCTGCGTTTCAACTATGCGGCGAAAGCATCCTCCGGATCAATACTCCACAAGATTATGGAACGGTTAAAAAAAGACGCCCATGCCGCAAGACCATATCAGAATACGCTGCAAAACGGGTTCCCTCCCGTGAACTACGTGAGAAGAATGCAAATAGAAACCTAGTTATGTATTGAGATATTACTTGTTTGAATATTTTACTCCTGCCGAGTTACGTTTCCCATCTAGGCTCCTCCTCATTCAGGATTATCGCCCGAAGAGCGGAAATAAAAATCCCTACGAGATCTCCCGACATCAGAACATTATAGATGGGAGAGAGACTCGCGTGCATTTTTATTTTTTTGCGGGGACGAGATGAAAAAGGAGAGTAAAATTCTTATTAGGTCGTGACAACTTCGGTCCGTTTTTACATTTGGGAAATGCGAGAGAATAAATCCGAGTCCCCTCGGCACAGTTGAAAGAACAGGGAAAATATGAGAATGAAAAAAAAAAAGAAGAAGGGGGAGATCTTCAGCTGGGAAAAATCTTCGTGGGAGGAAGGGAGCAGGTTAGGTGGTAGGTTACAATCGGAAATGGGATTCACAGCGCTATAGATCCTTTCTTGCTTTCCACCGCTGTCGTGAATCATCGCGACTCAGCAAGATTTTTCCATTTTTTTTTTTTTTGATAATTTTATTATGGTGACTGCTTTCGCTTGATTTTCACAAGGGACTTTCAACTTTTATGTAATTTACTGTGCTGCTATTTTTAATTCTTCCTGAGAGCTTTTTTCTTTCAATTCATCTTCATTCAATCATAAAAATGCATTGGGACACGCCATTACAACGTTACGTGATGAGCGTGTGCTACCTACCCCTTTTGGGGTTTGCAGCTTTCCTTTGTGAAGGCTATAAAAACAAAAAAAAAACGCCTCACCCTAAACTAGATCTCTAGTGGAGAAGGGGGGGTTTCCCCACACAGGAAAAAGCAACAACACAGATTCTTCTTGATGACGCTATATTCCAATAGCTTACACACAATGAAAAGCTTACTCCAGCTATTCGACAATCCACGCAAAACAAAAAAACAAAAAGACCTGCGTTGTAGTTTAGTCCACAAAGACAAATTTCACCACAAAAAAAAAAAACCTGTGGCGTGGTTTAAAAATAATCCCTAGAGACACCTAGTGCCGCTAAAAAAAGTTTCCTACACAAATCTTGTGAAAAACTTCGAACTCCTAAGCCTCACAGCTACCACCCAATAATCCAGCTGTGGTGAACAATTTTACAGGCTAATCTGACTTTCGGGTAGACCGCCACCAGAACCGAACGACGTTGAATTTGACTTCGATGGCTGGGAGCACCCTGGTAGTAGAAGAGCGCGCCGCCTCAAACAGAGCACGATGTACCAAAACCCGCCGTCCTAAACGAAAAAATATAATACATCAATCATCTCCATTTCCCTCGCTGTTCTTCCAAATCAGGGTTTCCGACTCCCCCTTACCTCGCAATGCCGATTTTCTTTGGCTTGCTGTTCTGTCCAGCCGCTGGTGTGCTTCCGCTCTCCGAAAATTCTTGACGGGTTTGTCACTGTGTGACTTCCTGGAAATAATTTTCCCAGTTAGGAAAAATTTACTTGTCGACCATTTGACGCTTCCATACTCAAAACTGAGTAGTCGTACTGTTGTATTTCGTGCAAATTTACCTTATTTCTTGTCGATCCAACCAATCGTCAACGTGGTGCCTTAACCTCCTGGGTCCTTTCCGACCAAGGGCTGGCTTCCTGGCGCTGACCCCAAATCCGGCCAATTTCCGCGCCGCCACACTCTTGAAACCGCCGAAACGTTCACCCAGAACCGCAGTTAAAATTACCGGCTAGGCTTCCTCCACTTTTACGACTTGTTCGAATTTTTCAACAATTTTTTTTTTTTTACGAGCAGTAAAACCGATTCCTTATCAGCGGCTTTTGCCCACTGCCTCCATGCACCAGTTATGACACCCTTGATCCTTTCAACCCACTGAATGCAATTTTATCCTTCGTTCCTTCTCAACGCATTGTGGGAATTTCTGGGCGAATTTATTATGAATCGTCTTTTTCCTTCTGATGGGATTTTATTATCTGTGGGTATCATTAACACCTCCCGTCATCAGAGTGGCCAGCTTACTCTTCCAAGCGCCGGGGACCTTTTTTTTTCTCGTGATACGGTGCCCACCGTAACACGTGTACTTGTAAATGTGTTCCTACACTTGAATTCATTAAATTTTGTTTAGTGTGTTTGGCGGAAGGTCTGTAGCGTAAATCTACGATATCGCCGCCGGTGTTTTGGGGGGAACAGGAAGGGAGTATGGGGGCATTGCCTTCCAGGGCATAACATGAATTATTGTCATGATCTGCTGACCAGGAGGAAGAGGCAGCCAAAGTATGGGAAGACCCGCAGTACTGTGAAGGTGCAGTCTCCTGTAGGGAACCGAGGCCGTCGTGGCCGGTATCAGCTCGCCCTGGGCTCGCAGTTGTTGTTGTTGCAGCTACCTCAAGTGAATTGTCACCTAAGGTGGCCTGCTCAGCGGGCCCAGTCTTATACGAGGCCGATTTCCCGGATTCCACAAATAAAATGTCGTTAATGGAGTCCTGGGCAACGGACTCGTCGGGATCGTTCCCACAGCTTCAGCTTCCTCGACCGAATGGTCGGCAAAGGAGGCCTGGCTGTCGGATCTGATCTCTGAAAATTCACTAGCGCGACCCGCTTCTCCCGCCGGTACTAAGAACGTGGGGGAGAAAAAACCCCACAATGCACTTCAATATAATTAAAGGGCATCGTTGATATTTATGAACGTTGAAAATTCGATGGGTAATTGGCTGAAGAGAAGAAGACGCTTTTGAAGTCTACACACAAACAAAAACATGTTGAATGAAGTGCAGATTTTCTCCATTTCCTTTAGATACGTTTGGTAAGCATTTCGTCAATCGAAATGTGTTGTACGTGCTTCACTTCTCTTTTTGCATGTTCAAATAACTCGGGAGTGGAGGAATTTTCGAAAACCACCCCCACTTTAGGTTTGCACAGGGAATTGGGAGGTTAACCTTTGATGTCCATGTAAATATTTGCAAGTTGGCAGGTAAATGTCGCCTTCCAAGCAGCACAGCGGGGAAAAGCTCGGATGGATGTTTTTTTGATCTTTTATTCCCGCGTTTTTCACGTGCGTTCCCTCTCGTAAAACTCGCAGGGCGTCCCAGGAGTGTCAAGCTGGGTTTGGGAAGGTTGTGCGCCCTATGAAAAATTCACCTGCGGTTATTGAATTCGGGAATGTTCGACTGGCGAGGAACCCCGCAAAACTATCGTTTGAAAAAGTCTGGCGCGGAGTTGATCTCCCCTCAAGACGGAGAATCCCTCGCTCTCAACTAAATTGGGCCGAAGACCGGTGCACTCTCTTGGGAACGTCCTGTCTCCAATCGTCTCCGAGACGATAGTTCAAGGCTATTTCTGGTACTGAAACCAGAGTCGAGAACGGTTCTTAAAATTATCTGGACAATTTATTTTTATACATCTTATCCATATTCATATCTTGATACTCGTTCATCACCTAAACAGCTAAAAATCGTTAAAATTGATGTCACCTGACAATGTGAGCGTTTCCAAAGAGTACCTAAGTGCAGTACTACAGACTCGAATGTTTCTGTCAAATATTACACCAATGACTGACAGAGATAGGTAGTGATGATAGCTGAAAAAGTGCCTCTATTTTCTCACAGTAAGATAACCTTTTTCGACTTCATGAGAAGGTAACGTTTGGTTATCGCAGAGGCAGGTTAGTGGGCTCCCTGAACCGCCAAGCTGGTGTTAACCCTTTAAGAAAATATTGAGAAAACACTTGGTCTCAATAGGTGTTTCGAGTTTTTTTTTTTTTTTTTTTTTTTTTTTAAGCTATGCCTTGTTCGTTTTGACTGCCCGTTTGCAGCCCCAATTTTCCTCAGTGATCCAAGTTCTGCCACACCAATGAAATGCGATCTACAAGCACCAGGCAGCCTTGGTGTTAATTTTTGCTCAAACAATGCGAACCTATTGAAACCCTATACAGCCTGTTAATATGTAATTGGAGCGATCCGAGAGATTGTTGTCCGTATCAATAGACGTAATCAGGGAAGGGCGGATGAATTGCTGGGCCAAAAAGGCGGTCCCGTATTGTTGGGCTCGTTTCCGTTTTTTGTTCGCTACCGTTTCCGCCCATTCGGCACCTGTTCCGGTTGGCGTTTTAAATGAAAGTTGGCACACTAGCTGTAGACAAGGCGATAAGAATGATGATCGTCACGTCGTAGGCGCTTCGCCGTCACTTCTCAATCTCACGTTGCTAGTCTGAGGTGCTAGATGATCCTAATTGTTGAGCTAGGGGGTGATTGGTAGCTGCGCTAAA
Source organism: Pilophorus perplexus (assembly GCA_955831195.1). Lineage (NCBI taxonomy): Eukaryota > Metazoa > Arthropoda > Insecta > Hemiptera > Miridae > Pilophorus > Pilophorus perplexus. Next base: position 5,358,273 of record OY037017.1, read on the forward strand.
TTTCCCCGCTACGGCACTCTCCCTAATAATTACACCCTGCCCTTAATTAATGTTCGATACCATCGCCGGTTCTTGGCACCCTAGCTCAGTACCAATTGTCCCATCTTGAGCTTTTTCATCTCGTTTTTCACTGCTATCGTAATTTTCTTGTAGCTATGTATCAATAAAGCTAATTTTTGGTGGTTTTGCGTTAAGACTGTTAATAGCACATTTGAATACAGAATTCGTTGACGCATGTTTTAGTGCAGTAACATCATGTGATGGATCTCCGAGAAGATCTTGAAACGACCGAAGTGAATCTCTTGTTCTCTTTTTGTAGAAAAAACAAACAATTATTTTGTGGTTTGTTATGTTGGCACGATTGTTGATTTGAAATATAATGTAAAATCCTTACTAAATCCTGTGGTTCACGGCATTAGTTCGATGCCTCTATTAAACCACGTTTAGCTTCGGTTTCTCGGTTCAGAGACTGAATAATTGGATTTAGTAACTCACTGAATGAGTAGTTGAAGGCTGAATGAGGATGAAAATGCGAATGAATTTAGCTAATGACTGAATTAGATTTTTTTCGCAAGAAGGTCGGAATTCAGCATTTCTAAGGACAGCAGACTTAAGAACAGCATATTCGGATTCAGCACCCTTTAAAACCCCCTGATACAAATTTTTAGTTCGAAAATCCGTCTCGTTACGTGCAGAACAGTTACTGTTTAAAAATGTTGGAGATTTTGAACTGAAATCGGAGGGCACGTGACGTCACACCGCTGGGCATCGAGTAGTTGGGCAAGTAGCCGCCAGAGCGCTGAATAATAAATCTGAACGGAATCGGAATAAAAACACTTAGTCCAATAGTAGTGAATCTGAGAAAACATACCTGACGAATTTTTCTCGACCGATCTATCCGTTGTTGGAGGTGCTGAATCCGCCAATTTGGTTATCTACTACATTCGAATACGGCTTCACCATGGAAATGGCGAAAAACCATAAAAGTTCTGCACTTAATTTGGTTTTTCGCCTATAACTCGGGAACCATGTTTCCAACGACATAACTACTCCATACGAAAGTAAAGCTGATGAAATTTCCTAAAAAATAAGACCAAGAACGCTTCGCTAGCTTCTTCCGTTTCGCCGCTAGAGCGCGCTGAAATTTGGCCTTTTCCCAAGTAAGCCAAAATCTTCGTATTCTCATTATACATCACAATTGGTCCCCCGAACCCCCCACATAAGGTACTCTTGGATAAGAAAGGGGCAGGCATGGCAAAAAATGAACATTTTTGACAAAAACGCGTTTTTTCGCACATTTTTGGCCATAACTCGGTAACGGTTTGTCCGATCTTAATTATATTTTCTTCTGGTGGAAGTTGATTAAATTTCCTTTCAGAATTGATTTTAGGGGTTTTCCGGAGTTTTGATGTTTCCCCATATAGGTATTCAGATGGGAAATTTCGAATTCCCTCCTTTCCGAAGATTACTAATTTCAGCTTTCACAAAAAAAAAGAAGAGAATTAAGATCAGACTAACCGTTGCCCGAGTTATGGGCAAAAATGTGTGAAAATACACGTTTTTGTCAAATTTAGCGATTTTTTGCCATGCCTGCCCCTCCCTTATCGAAGCTCAAATCAAAATTTCACATGTAATAATTATTATTATGCCACAAAAGATATCACTATTTGTCTTAAACATGTCTTGTTTAAATCACCTATTTCTGTGAACTTGACTTTGAAATTTCTTTACTGCCACGGTGTTTTGTGTTTTTCTCATAACAGTAAAAATGTGACTTGGGTCGTTTCTATACTAACCGATTCAATTGGCCAATATGATTCTCGTTCATTTTGGCCTAAACCCACAACGCGTGTTCATTATTGAAAAAGTTATCTCGTGTAATCCTGTTCTATAGTAAACTATCAATCATCACCTGGGATTTTCCAGCTTAGAGAGATGATGGGAAAACCTTGTAAAATCGAGAACTGTGGGGGAAATCGATGGGACCTAATTGCCACCCCTTCGTTCATCCGACGGTGTGTAGGTATGTATTGTCGAGAGGATTTTTTAATCTCCCGGGAGAGACCCCCTCTTCGCCTCTTCGTTACGTGGAAATCGTTTTGTTTACTTCCCCTCGAAAATTCCCTCAAATATTCCCGCCCGTGTGTAAATACGAAAACGTTTCAATACCTCGGCTTCCTCCGCCCGACCTGGTAGAGCAAATTTCCGGCTCAAATGACTGCCGGAACGGGATTTGTCGGCGCTTTTATTGCCCCTGGGGAATGCACGTGGGTTAAATCGTCTGACCGACGATTACTCGGGCTTTTGATGTTGGTTTGCGACCAATCGAAACGGATAATGAAATCAATTTGAGCTGTAACGAATTACCTATTATAGGGAGGAAAAGGCGTTTCGTTGTGACGTAGTCATTGACGCGTCCGTCAATTCACAACTTGAGGAACAATTCCAGTTTATCAAAACCACTAATTCTGAACGTGGCTGACTATCTGTATAACTGAGTAGGTTATGTCACCAGTCTTCACCCCTGGAATGGTAAGTGATAGAAATACCGATTTTTTTCTGCCGTCTCAGTGACTCGTTTACCTATGAATGAGGGGGTTTGAGATCCTGTCAAAATGAGCGCAAACCGGCGCATTTGCGCCCAACTTGCTTATTTCAAATTGTAACCCCCAAATTTTTATTCTCCGGCTAATTTTACGTCCGAAAAGCACATTGAGCGCAATTTCCAATGCGCTCGAATCCGCGAAACTCCTCCTATCTTCGTGGTTTACAGTCCGATTGAGTCGGCGTTTCCTCTGTATCCTACCTAGCGATTTTAATACTAAATCCCGAAAGAACGAATTCTGACGATCGGCGAGTTTAATTTGAACGATTTCGAGAGATCGCGCGTGGGTATGCCGCCTGTCTAACTGGCCATACTGGGTTATAGACCTTGGAAGGGACGAGAGCCTGCCGCCCCGAGCGAGAAATCGTAGAAATCTACTACATCCCGCGAATTTGGAGAACGTTTTTTCAAGATTTGGGAGTTGGTTCCTTCCACACTAATTTTGGATAGGCATATTCTGGTGTGTGGAAAGACGATTTCTCTCTCTATTCCAAAGACCAGGACGGTTTTAGGCATTTAAAATTTATATAGGTACCACATCACTTGACCTATTATTCCAATGGTCAAGCGAAGCGAGCCCCCCCCCCCCCCCCCCTATTCGAGAAAGTGATCGGCCGAGAGAAGCGAGTGTCAGAGTGCTAGTCAGTTACTAATTGCAGTCCTGCAATTGCATTCCTGCGTTTTAGCTGCACAACGAGTCAATCCGATCGAGTCAAATCGGTCTCGAAATCAGCCTCAACGGAACAACGTCGACCTCGTATTGTCTGGTTTCTGTCAAATGGACCGCATCGCGATCTGGCACCTTCCCCTGCCAGAACGCTTTCTTCCTTTCTTGTTGACCTGACATTTGGCACCGGATCAGTGATGTACTCAACCGTTCCAGCCTTCCTGGCGTTCGCGAAATCAGCCCCCCCCCCCAACGAAGTTTCGACTCTGAATAAGAGAAATTAGTTTGAGCGAAATGTCCTCGTGTCAGACACGGAGTGTACGAAAACGGCCACCCGCAGCAATCTACGTCGTACACCCGACTCCATCCGAGCGAGAAATGAAAATTTGTTGAATAGGTAGGCCCCAGGGAGCTGTTTATTCCTTATTCGCGGTCGGTTTATTCACAGGACGCCGCTTTACCATATGCAGTTACCAACACCATTATGCACGGTAATTGAGTGGAGCTCGTCGTTCTGGAGAGAAATTGCAATTCGGTATTGTGCGGTTATACCCAAGGAACCCACGCACAGGGATTATGAATTCATGATTTCCATGCGACGTGATGCGCTATAAAAATTGTCGTTTTATCTTATCGTTGAAATCAGAGTAGAAACCACGTGATTACCGGTTTATTGTTCTCATAATAATCAACGCTTACGCGACAGGGGTAAACCAATTTTAATAAATATGTATTCAAAAAGAGGCGGGCATTTTTTTTTTTTTTTTTTTTCAAATTATTTTCTCAACAATTTACACCAAATATCAGTGAACTCCATAACTCTCTAACGCAGCGGTTTTCAAATGTTAGCCTTTGACGAAAATAATCAACGCAGAATTCGGTGGTTTTTTATGTTTTTCAAGTCTGCAGACCCGAATCAAGCCGAATCGGAAAAGGCGACACATGGTCAGCGGACCCGCACTACTCCTCTTATTTCGTCGTCACCACAGAGAACCGAAACAGCTGTTTTCAATGCGTTTGCGCACAGTCGTCACAGGCTGAGGCGTTGATGTATGTCATTACGGTTTCACACTGGCTAAAACTACGCAAACATTAAGGTGAAATCGTCATAATAATATTATAATCGTCATATTATGACGATTATATGTGCATATATTATATGTGCAATTCAAACTTGCGGTTGCTGAGATATGTGAAGTTCTCAGATTTTAAACCCATGAGATGAGTGGAATTCTCAGCATTTAATTCACCGCACATTAATTTTTAATGCATAAATTTAGCACATTTTTCAAAGAAAGTTGTTTACTTTTTTTTTCCTACGTTATTGCTTACGTTCGGCAATAAACTAGTTAAAATACTATCGACATAGAAGGGTTTCTCGAAATATCAGGCATTAGAATGAAAAATTATAAAGTACAACGAGTGTTCAATAAAATTAGAAAAACATACAAACAAAACTTTCAAAGGCAAAATCAACTTATTATTTAGGCAAAGGAACTTATCGTGAATAGTTTATGGAGACAGTTCTTTATCACAGATAATTGTCAAAGAAAAAACAATTTATTTAGCCCAGAATTTTTTAGAATCATAGCATTTTTTTGTTGGAATTATTACAAAAAAAGTCTTTAAAAAAAAAACGAAAAATTCTTGAATTATTCTTGAACTCTAAAAACAAATTCTTGAATTACATTGGTACGTAAATTTCCAGAGATGTCAGTTTCCTTAAATTTTTGTTCCAGGCAAACCTTGAAATGATTCACTATTAAAATAACTAACAAATTACCGACGAAAACCAAAATATACGCCGGTAAATGCAAAAGAAAATCTATATTTACTTGAAAATTAGGAGCCAAATTGGACAGTTCGTAATTCGCAAGGTAAAGAAAGGGCTTAGATATGCGTAATTCACCACCAGCCGTATATTTTATAGATAATATCTAACGCGTTATCAACATTTACTGCGATTTCTCGTAAATGGTCCTTCCCTTCGCAACACTATTTTTAATCGATAGGCCGTCGGATTTTACATAGGTATAGGTATGTACCAAACTTGAAACACCCTATATCAGGATATATCCGTAATTACTGTGTTGGGGACGATTTGATTTGCAGTCCCTGGGTCAGCAGACCAACAAAGGGAAAAGTTTTGAGTAGCTACGGGAAAAAACAAAGAAGAAGGTCCAAAACCGGCTCGCCCAACTCAAATCCAGCTCTTCATTTTTACAAGGCTGTCATTTTACAACTGTCAAGTTAAACGTGTAATAATACCGCCTGTATAATTATCCTATCACGTTTACGTTTCTGATGTTGGTTTGTTTCTCTTTACAGTGATGTGGGATGGTGAGGCGTGAAATGTTGTGGCTATGGGCTCCACTGCTGGTTATCGTCGAAGTGACTGCTCACTACACGCCCCAATGGGCGGCTCACATCGAGGGAGGGCCCGAAGTGGCGAGGCGGGTCGTCGAAGAGCACGGGTTCACGCTGTTAGCTGAGGTAAGCTTCCCTTCCTTGGTAGATGATAAAATTGACGAAGGGGTTTATTATGCGCAAAATAACACGGAAATTACGCGGAGGAAAAATGACAAAAAATTTTGAAATATTTTTGGCTGGATGTAAACTCACCGAGAGGATCGCAGAGTAATTTAGATTGAAGCAAGGGAGTACTATTCAAGTGTTTGGAACGGATGCATGATCACACGTGGTGATCCTTTCTTGTTAATTAAAGAACTTAAATACATTGAGTTGAAACGGATGCTAGTATTTTAAAAGGATCCGTTTATTTTGTAGTGATAATTTGGAGTTTAAATATGCAAGTTTTTGATACGTATCCGTGAACCCAAAGTTGGGGATCCTTATGTGTGTGTGTAAAAGAATGGTCTGAAAAGAGACCAGGAGTAAAAACGCTACAAATTTTACACAAGGTCTCAGAGCCCAGTTGTGTGGCCGTCGACCTCGTAGTAGTTTACGGTCGTGGTGCGATCTTGCAAATCCCTCTTCTCCTGCTGTCATTCAACGCAGTGCATTTTAGGTTGGACCGAATGACCAGGCCAGGACACTTTGTCTGGGGAAGCCAGGTCAGCGGGACCAATATTTTCAAGCATGTCAGTTGCCCAGGCAATCATTTTTGATACTTCAACTGTAGTCGCTGGGAGATCAGGCAGCCGTAATACGTGGTCAGCCAGCCAGCCCACTTACTTTCGTAAATACTTAGAATCTACGGCGAACCCCTAGGTTCCCTTCCGGAGACCATCGCAGTCCAGACCATCGCTACACTTCCTGCCAGTATTATAATATAATACTCCATATTATGGAGAAAGCAGGTCTCCCATTTCTGCCTCGATACACCCTCCCAGGTCAGCAGATCACGACTCCTCCTGTTATGCCCTGGGTAGGGGTATTCAGGTACTCCCTTCCTCTTCTTCCAAAGACACCAGGGGCGTAATCCCAGTAACGCTCGAGGCATTCCCCCAAACACACAACACAATGACAAACCTTTTAATCAATTAGGAAGTCATTTTGTGCATGTAGGTACACCTTCAACATCTTGCAGTGTGCCCTACAGGAGTTTTGTGAGGGGCCCCCATGTGTGCTATTCGGGCTTCTCTCCGGAGTCGGCCGGCATTTTCAACGTCAAACCTCCGGAATGTTGTAACTTCGGATGAAGTCTCTCCCTGATTTGATTAGGCGGCCTTTGTTGCTCGGAAAGTAGTTAATGATATAGTTAGGATCCGGCTTAAAGTTTCCGCTCCCAGGCCGAACACGTGTTCTCCCTGGGAATAACTGCCGAGCCTGGAACTTGAAAAAACGTGACCCCGGGCCATCTACTCCTAGTCACTAAGTGCGAGTGACGTAAACGCCAAATTAATTACCTCCGACAACCTTTTTGTGTGTATGTACCTACGTTTCAAAGAAGTGATTCCTGGAGGAGCTCGACGCTGACTCTTATTTGATATTTAAAGCACATGCTTGAAATTGTTTAAAAGTGTTCTTGTACTGTAGGATTGCATTGTACGAATTGTGACGCGAAGCAAAGGGATTTGAAGAGTTGAGAGTCGACGAGACATACCTGGAAAATCTGGAATACAGGTTTACGCACAGAACATTTTTGAACATCTAACAAATTTCACATCAAAGTGACCGCGCCTAGTTTCAGTTATCGTTAAGTTCGTTAAATTTTAATGAACGCAGTCACTTAGAGCCAATCCCTCTGAAGACAAGATTATTATGTGCATTTTTGACCAGTCATTAGTAGCCGGCATGATCAAAAAACGGTATGACATGAGATAATCACAGATGTTTGACTTGCAAATTCAAAATCAGTTGACACTATGGATAGACGCGAAAATTGATACTCACTGAGTGAATTAGCGCATTGTGTGGGATATTTGCTAGGATCAACAAAGACAGTTGAATAAATTAGCGCCCAAATGTAACCCGTTTAGTTGACATTAATTAAGACGGAGCCACGTGCAGGTGCGAATGCACTGCGAAAATGTGCCTTAATTTTCTATGAACTTTCGGTTGATTAGCCCTACCAGAGCAATTGGGGATACCGTCGAGATGGTTTATTCAGTAGATGGACTGGACGGTCTCCCGCTACGCCGGCAAAGTTTTGTCCGACCGGGTTCCCTTCCAGCTCTTCCATAATTCCCATGCCAACCATCACCATCAACTCTGGAAACCCCACGGAATGGCTGTTTAGTTACCCCGTTTATTGGTAAATATGCAGAGTGCACCCTATTGTCATTTGCTGGGCGTTGTAGCGGAATCAATTATAAAATGGGCAATGAAGTTGGAAACTTAGGGGGATTCAAAATTGCTTTTGGCGGGGATATTTCGTTTGGTTTTCTCGTTTTGAACCGGCGTACAGTGGAGAGAGTGGCCAGATTCCGGACATCCGATTTTTAAACCTTGGAAATTTTCTTTCGACACGAAACCTCGGCCTACCATTGACCCCCCTCCACCCTTCACCATGTTTTTGGGTCTGCTGAATACGAATCTGAAGTCAGGTTGTCGGTAGAGAATCAAAGTGTGTACCTACTACCGTAAAATGTTGTAAACGTGCGAAGTTTACAACTTTCGATTCCGCTCATTATCCCTTTTGATAATAAAATGCAACGCTGAACATGAATACGCCACACTTGATGGGTCCTAAATGCTCCCATGTCGTGGAAATGGGCAAATAATCCAATATAATTAGCGAATTTTCAAAGACAATTCAGCGATTAAGAGATTTCACATGATTCCAAAAAATGGCGGAAACCCCTCCAAAGTTCAGTTTATTTATCAGTGAACGAAATTCTAGTGTTGAATTTTCTTGTACATACAAACAATATCTACATATAATGTAGATTCATTTATTTATTCATCGCGGGCCCGCAAGAAAAGTGACATAACAAAATCACCAAATTGTTCAGGAGAGCGATAGACTGTGACGGGCTGCAGGGGACGCTGCGTTCAGAGACGTTTGTTATCTAGGAGGTCGGCTCTTCACGAACATCTGGCGTCGTTGGACTTTTCTCCTTTAGCGACAGTATTGCTTGGCCCAACGAAGTCCTCTTTTGGCGGTACGGTTTTCCACCTTCTCGGCAGAAGCGTCAATCTTTTCCTCTGGCTCGGGCGCCAGTACTGGCTTAACTGGTGACTTCTCGTCGAGTTTTGACTTTTTCTACTTCTGTCTCCACTTTGAGCGGTTTAGTCCCTTCCTTCGTTCTTCTTCTCCCTCGACGGAGTCTGACTCGACTGCCTCCTCAGCGTCATCCTTCGTCGTTGAGCTCTATGGGGGCGCCCATGTCGATTTCTTCGCCCTCCTGGTCGTCGAGCAGATCGTCGATTTTGTTGCATTCCTCTTCGTCGTCGTTTTCCTTCTCTTCGTCTAACTTCTTGTCGGCATCTTCTTTTTTGCTTCAAAGCCTGTTTTCAAACCCTCTTCAGCGTCCATTTCCTCGTCTTCTCTAACTGGGGCCCTCAATGAAACCCAGTCATGGCACTGCTGCCATGTCCGTACAATGGTTGTGACCATATTTCCATGCATATCTACACGTACCTGGTCAATCCGTGCAATCACACGATCCAGGCCCATTGTTGTCACCTTTTCGTCGTCCTCCTCTGAACCTTTGTCTTCGGCGGCCCCTTCAGTATCCGCCAGCTTCACCTCTGCTTTCTCTTTTTTGAGGCCTACTAAATACTTCGTCACTCTTTCAAACGCCTGTGCCAACCACTGGACGTCACCCGGGCGCAGATTACTCTGCGCCATCCATCGTCTCCCCCCCTCAACAGGCCGCGAGTCGAACGCGCTCACCAAATGTTAGGCGGCGAGTAACAAGAACGAATCTATTCCATCCAAACGTAAACTCATATAATTTCAAGACCAACATAACACCTGAGAAAAGCGAGTAAAAGAGGTCTGAGGCCAGAGACGGGGGTTGGCTGGCTGATTTTAGCCAGCACAAGGTCCCCCCCCCCCCCCCCCAAAGTCATACTGTGAGCTATCAGCGTTACCCAGAGGACACCTCGAGGAGGTTGCTCACGTTGTCCCCCAATATCAGTGGCATGAGCCACCTCGTCAAACGTTTAAAAAAAGGAAATGGGGGGGGGGGGGGGGGGGGATTATGAGACCGAAATAAAGTAAACTGGAATACAAGGGCAGGCCAGAACTAGGTTCCACGACTGTTTCCGAACGTATACCTACGGATTTGTTTCAGTCCCAACATGCCAACCAATAGTTCCATGGAGGCGCCTGTCCCTCCTCAAAAGAAGAGTGATCCCAAACTCCTTGTGCCTCCTATGCCTCCACCTGAATGGAAAGGATGTGTATCTCGGCTCAATAGTGAATGCTGAGAATGATATGAGAGCCGAGATACGCAGAAGGATACAATCAGCTAACCAATGTTACTTCGGACTCCTTCAACAGCTGAAAAGCAAGGTTCACGGGTTACGATACTTCGCCCTTCCTTTCTTCTGCCAGCCTTCTCTTCTTCCCTTTGGACCGGCTTCTTCCTCAAGCTCCTGTTTGAATTCACTTTATTTCTTCTGTTGTCTGAGAAGCCTCCGATCACTGGAGAACTGGTGCCTCCAACTTACGCGACATCTTTAGGAGAATTGAACCCGAGATGATGCAAATATCTGTAAAATGTGAAAATGATGAGAATAGGATCTAACTCGTGGCGCTGGCATATATACCTACGAAAAGGAAAACCCCTTTTTACTAATTATTAATTAGTTGTAAAAAGGGGTTTCCCCCATGTGACCTCCTCCTACCCCCCCAACTGAGGGGGGCTTTCCCCAAATAGTCACACCTTCCTCACCAATTTGGGTAGGTTAATGGAACAAAGCATCAAGCCTATGGAAACAGGCAGTAAACGTTCAATGCAGGAAACAGGCAGTATAAACGCTCCAGGCAGGAAACAGGCAGCATAAATGCTGCAGGCAGGAAACAGGCAGCAAAAACACTCCAGGCAGGCAGTATAAACGCTCCATGCGGGAAACAGTCAGTGTAAACAATCCAGGCAGGAAACAGACAGCATAAACACTCCATCCAAGAAACAGGCAGTATAAATGATCCAGGCAGGAAACAGGCAGTATAAACACTCCAGGCAAGAAACAGGCCGCACAAACACTCCAGGCAGGAAGCAGGCCGCGCAAACACTCCAGGCAGGAAGCAGGCAGCATAAACACTCCATCCAAGAAACAGGCACTATAAATGCTCCAGGCAGGAAGCAGGCAGCATAAACACTCCAGGCAGGAAACAGGCAGCATTAACACTCCATCCAAGAAACAGGCAGTATAAATGCTCCATGAAGAACAGCGGCAATATAAATTTTCCATGCAGCTCTGTAAACATTCTATTGAGGAAACAGGCAGAGGACGTTCCATTTGAAAACAAGCGGTGACAGGGAAAGGAAGGCCTTTCCAACTATGGAAACAAGCGGTGATAACTTTCCACAGGCAACAGGCATGTCCAACTATAGTCCAACTATAGTAGGTATACCTACTTACTTTTGAATGTTTCTCCGCTTACCAGGGGCTACTCAATATCGCCTGACGCCAAACCACACGGACACGGATCCTTGGTGAGGTTGAGGCGACGCATCGAGTGGGTGACCCTTCTTCAGTCGGCCTTCTGTAGAACCTGCCCGGGTCACCTTTCTGCAGCCATACGACGGACATACCCGTTCCATTGGAGCTTCCTCGAGCTACAGCTGATTCTCCTTGAGGACAAAACAGTAACTACTCTCCCTCAACGTCTTCTTACCTTTCATAGTTTGCCACTCCTCTTCACACCATACTTCACCCTCCAATGGCAGTCTACTTTCAACAATAGCACTGATGATGAGCTGTTTAGTTCGGCAATGGATCTCTCTGCCCCGCCACTGACAGTTGAGCGTTTGAATTGTTCTTCTGGCTTGTGAAATCCGGCTTTCGATATCCAATTCGCTCACTCCTGACTTTTCAATGATGTAACCTTGAAAGAAACATGAAAGAATCGCCAGTGCAGACAACGCCAACCCCAAAAACCTCTAGGGCAACCTGTGGAACCCTTAAAGAAAGAGAGCCAAGAGTAGATAATCAGAACTTACATGTCTTCATCTTGTCAAGGGACTCATCCAAATATAAAGCTTCAAAATTTGATAGATAAAGCTCTATTTAATAGAGGGCTCACAAACACAACTTTCTTCAATAAAGACAAAACAGTACCTAACTACTCTCCATCAACGTTCCTTCTTACCATTCATAGTTTACTGCTCCTCTTCACGCCATTCTTCACCCACCATTGGCAGTAGCGCCTGACAGAAGACCCTTTGGCATCATGGGAAGCATTTTATAAATAAACTCACTAAAAGACGAACTTTTCGCCAAATTATTTGTCTTCCAGGTGATTTTATGCAGAATTTGGCGACACCATTGCTGCAGCAACTCTTGTCTGGTGTGTCGCTTTGCTGCAGAAAAACTGTATTGGTGGACGATGAGAAGATATATTTTGGCGGTCTTATCATTCAGAATGCTTCAGTAATGACGCTGATGCTCCCAAGAAGTCTGCCATCGAGGCTGAAATACAAAATGACCGTTTAGCAAGGAAATCCACTCCATACCTATTTCACTGTAGACAATCAAACTCACCAACAATGTCATCTCTGTCAATTCAGTCAATGAAGGCAGCACGATGGCAGATGGTGAGGACTGTTTCGTGGAGTCAAACAAAATCCACCCAAGGAGCACGAAGAAAGCTAGGAAGCTGTTCGCATTGCTGCATCGCCTTGTCTGGGGTGTCAGCAGACTCACTTCGCTTCACTTGTAGACGATGAACAGAAATGTCGGTAGTCTTACCCATCATTCAGAGTAGGTACCTACTAACTTACTTCAGTAAATGACGCTGATGCTCTCACGTGGTCTGTCATCAGAGGCTGGTTACGAAATGACTGTTCCGCTAAATAAAGAAGAAGTACCTAAAGATGAAACAACGACCATGCCTGGTCGTCATATTCCCCGAGCTGAGCACGGTCCACCAAACTTCACGGATGGACGACACAGTAAGAGATATTCGATTTGCACAATGTAGAAGTCAGAGACCACAAAATTACGCCCACAACATCAAATATTGTGCCGGTGGGAGTGGCCCAACACCTGGCTCCGGAACTCAGCGTGAGAAACATGACAATCTACAGCAGTTTGTTTCACAAAGACAACAGTTGTCCACCTAATATACCCTAATTGTTTTTTTTTAAACCTTGGAGCCACTGGCATGCAATTTACTACAGAATAGAGATAGATAAGAGAAAGTTTGAAGACTACCACTTCAAAACACGACATTAGAGCTGAGTTGTTCTCTCTTGAGGAATGTAGGGGGGGGGGGGGGATAGAATGGGTAGTGTGTTGAGTCTATTTATGGTTTGTAAGCTGAGGCCGCTAAGGAATTGTGAACTTATTGTAATTTTTTACCAGCTTTCCTGTGTACATGTGCGTGGATTTTTTTTTTTTTTTTTTTTTTTTTTTGTTTATGCAAAAATAAGTAGGGAGTTCTGAAGAATATTCTAATTCTAATGATCGACGACTATGGCTACATGGGTAACTACTTATCGTTTATTGAATTGTAATTATTTAGTAGTTTTTGTATTTTGCTTGATTTGAAATATGCAGGGTGTGTGTGTAACCTAGCAACCTATAATATAGGTTCCTACTCTTTCTGACGTTTGTGCAGCCTTTTGGTATTTACAAAGAATAAACTGTTCTTGATTCTTGAAACAAACAAAGACCATGTGAAATGTGACGGTGGATAAGCTGAAGTTCTTGAAGTTCATGAAGTTCAACATGCCAAAGGGGGGAAAGAGACTAATTTCAAACAGTGGCTCCACAAAATGGCATTCAGGTTGGGTAGTATTTAAGTATTGCTTGATTAAGATTGACCATTTGACGAATTTCTTTAGGGTTTTCTTGAAAACTTCAGAGTAGAAAAGAATGAAAATCAAGTGAGAAGAGGCCATCAAGTCACAAGAATGTTGAACAGCAACTTGAATGCCATCATGAATGGTTTGATATGTTTTTGAATTGTACCCGGCTTTTGAATTGATGAGCATGCCTGAAAAAAAGAAAAAAAAAATCGCTTTGAAAAATGATTTGAAATGGTACGTTTCAACAAAATGTATGCAGAATTTACTCACCAATCAAACCTTGTCTATGAAGCGTTCAGGAACTTTGGAGAAACTCGAAGACCCCCATACCCACCCCCCCACCCAAACGCCGCGAGACTTGGGAGCATTAACGGTCACTCGCGTGTTGGATGGATGTGGCAGCAGCAGCGACGGCGACGCCAAGTTGTGAAGTCGACAAACGCAGTGATGGCCGAGGAGGTCTGCACGTCTCGAAGTCTTGATTGAGTCTAGAAGTCTTCTTTTCTTCTCGGTGGTGTCAAAACAGGAAGTGTGTTCTTACACTACCATCACTGTGATAGCCCACGCACACAGACTGGCATTGACGCTCTTCAATCGTTACGTGCCAATGATAATATATACGCCTGATTGTTGAGTTCAATGCTACTGGTAATTAACACAGTAGAAACGTTCCGAGTTTTGTTTCTCTCTGGTTGGCGTACCTAGTACCCCCCTCCCACCCAGAGCCTACCTACATAATCAGCCCCACCATCCAGATCGAACCAAACTGAAACTCCATCACTGTGCCAGTCCACCACGCCTGCCACTAGCATCAGAAGTTCAGATCCGTTTACCAAGTTTACCAGCTGTTGATAATTGGAGCTGAGCAACCAATGCAACCTTACTCTCACAGTGACCACCCACTCACATGCACGGCGAATCACCGTGGCAGAAGCGATCTCCAGCCTTGCTAACCACTTCAGCCACTTCATCCGCCCTAAGACTACCTACCTACCCGACCTAAAGGGACAGACTATAACTAACTTACAATCTATAATCCACGCAGCAGGCAGGCAAGGAGGCACAGCGTCGCAAGCTATCAAATAATGAATGGCAGGCTGGATCCTACGAACTGGCTTATCCTTGCTGCGTACCACGTTTACCTACTAACCGCCTCACACATCCTGTTGACACCACACAACTAACCTACGCGCACTTAAACACTTAACACAACACTGCACTTTAACACTCCGATGAGGCCCAACGCGGTTGCTCCTATTTATGCTCCCAAGATCAACTAATTTCAGCCCAATCCCTGATTCGCACTCCACTTTTCTTGAATGTTAGAAATGAATTTTGATTTTTGAACAACTCTGATTGATTCTGTCACCACCTGCTGTTTTGGTGGTGGCGGCAAGCGCTTTCAATCTGAAAACCTCTTCGTCTGACCATTGAGACGATGATGTTTTCAAATCGAAAGCGCTCGCCACCACCTCCAAAACAGCCAGTGACAGACTCAACCAGAGTTATGAAATCACTTAGGGCCCACAAACCCTTAACATTCAATTTGATTGGATGGACATAGTATTTTCTCGATGGAATTAAAATCATCATTTGCCAAATTTTGGCAAATGATGATGGCTCAACAAGATCAGAGACAGAGAGTCCCTCAATGAGATCAATTTGAAGCCAAACTAAATAAATCAATATCAGGAGGATTTGTAAGCTTCATGAATAGATAATACCGCGAGTGAGAGACAATAATTATTCGGCATTCATATTCCTATTCGTAATGGATGAATTGTATTAATCAGTTCATACCAAGTAAGTAAACTACGCGATTTTCGTCAGTAAAACACGCCAACGTGACAAGTTTTTTCCCCCAATTTGTTACTCTCCCGGTTGATAATATCACATTGTACTAAGTGGACATAATTTCAAATGAATTGGGCTGAAATTACATTTAAGTTAAAGAAACCGCCCAACAAAACCTTCCCGTAGAACGGCTGCGGAATGACTAAGCGGGCCACACCCTTGCCGGCAGTTCGAGATCAGGTGATCAGGTGATGAGCGAACTAAGCTGATGTTCGTGTAAGGTCTACAGAGCTAGGTCTGCGAGTCCTACCCCCTCTCCCTGATTCTGTGGTTCCGCGAGCGGCCTACAATTTCGTATCTATACCTATAGGTACCCATAGGTAACAATGAATAATAATAATTATTATTATTTTTAGTTAGGTACCTATACTAAATTTTTGTCCCCCTTGGGACTCAGCATTACCCTTAAACGTCTCACGAAGCGAAAATTCCGTGAATAGTGTATAAAGTGAATAAAGTGTTACTATTCTTTGATAGGTACCTATAGGTTAATTATGCAAAAATTAATTCTGTATCATCAAGGAAATATTTTTGAAAAAATTGAAAATTGAACATTTTTTCAGTACAATGTGGGACCTTTATTTAAAAAAAAAATTACTCGGAAAAGACACCTTATTAAATAATTTTTTGAAAATTCTGAAATTTTGAGAAAATACTCGGTTCACCATGTAGTTGTGCCCGCAAGGTTTCCAGCCCAATCGCCCAAACCCGTGGGGCACTATGGGGCTAAAATGGGGCTACGGGAAGGGTTTTTTAAGGCTTTTGGCTATGGGATCGAGTTAGGTGTCGTTTTCGAAGTATTTTTGGACGTAGAATCCATTTTCGGGGGTCCCGGAACGATCCGATTTCACTGTGGCAATCTACAGTGCTTTCATGGGGCTACAAATGAGATTTTTGATGGATCCCGAGGTCAAATATTTTTCAAGTAAAAAACAAAAAAAATTTTAAAAAAATTCCAAAGAAAATTTTTTTTTAGAAAAATTAAATTAAAAAAAA
Source organism: Pilophorus perplexus (assembly GCA_955831195.1). Taxonomy (NCBI): domain Eukaryota; kingdom Metazoa; phylum Arthropoda; class Insecta; order Hemiptera; family Miridae; genus Pilophorus; species Pilophorus perplexus. Next base: position 5,374,783 of record OY037017.1, read on the forward strand.
TTAAAATTAAAACTTAAAAAAAATTTAATATAAAATTTCAAAAAAATTTTTTTTTAGAAAAGTTAAAAAAAAATTTACCTAATGTAAAAATTCAAAAAAATTTTTTAATTTTTTTCATTGACAGAATTAAATTTCTGCACAAGACTAAGACTAAGTCTTGTAACTTGTAAGACTTGTAAGGTTACTTAGTAACCTATATCAAAGAATAATAAACCCTTGTGTAAAATTTGCAGCGTTTTGGTTAGGTATATCTCCTAAACTAAGCGTTTTTTTACTCGCCTATTCTATAGTTGATCGAATTTTCAAGAGTTTGAGCACAACGCGAGCTCAACACGACTTACTTACGGTTGTCAAGACACAGTCTTTTTAGAATGGGAAATTTTTCCAAAACGTTTCAATTTTCGGTTTTGGTCAATTTCATTCCCAAATTACGGCCAAAATACATATTCTACGAGAATGTTTGTTTCGAGTGAAGTTGTAGGAAATCTATTTAGCTTTCATTTGAGCACTGGTAGAACTCTGTAGGTAAAATAGGAACCGAGAAAACGAATTTAAACCAAACCAAGAAACGTAAAATATTTAATATAAGTAATACTAAATCCCGAAAGATCGAATTCCGACGATAGGCGAATTTAGATGGCGAGATTAATTTGAATGTTTGTTGAACCTTGTAGGGGACTGCCGCTGCGCGGTCAGTGAGTTGTGAGTATGTAAGTACCTTGGAGAGGCGTCTAATGTCTTCAACCTTATAGGGTCCGACCGCTCTTCAGGTCTGTGAGGTCTGTTGCCAGAGGGGAGACGGTTTTGTTTCCCACTATTTCGATTTTGGAAGTCAGTAATATCGGAAATTTCGGATACATTCATTGATTTTTGTTTTACTAATCATCAGAAATATTTGTTACTGAGGGGTATAAGATAGATAATGAGTCGGCGTTTCCACTGTAGGTATCCTACCCCATCACTTGACCTTTATTATTCAACAGTTATGTATTTACGGCCACCACTCGTGTTTTGAATGGAATACGGGAACATTTTGGTAGGTATGTCGAACGTTTCTGAACGCACCTGAATTATTATTATGCCTCAACACTCAAGTTCATTCTACCTACCGTACATTTTCCAAATGTGATTTTTTTTTTTTTCTTCAGCCTTTGGTTTTCCATCTTCTTTGTGGTATTTGGGATAGGATGTAACTGGTTTTTCGTCGGTCTAAACAGTTTGAGTTTTTGCTCAATGTCGCGGTTTTAGGCTCACTCTCTCCACTTTGCGACGGGCGTCGTTTTTATTGGCCTATGACGTAACACGAAACTACGTGTATTGAGCTCAAGACGTGATTTAGTCCGTTCAAATGAAGAATGGACGAGTGAAACGAGAGCGAAGAATCGATGGAATCCCCCCACTCGTATGTGCGATTGTGTGACAGATGAAAAGAATCGGTGACGATATCCTGTCCGTTCGGGGCCGCTCAATAGGCGGTCGCTTGACATGGAAAAACGCACACTTACTTGGCAACAAAAGACGTCGCGTAACTGGGAGTTCACAATCGGAGCGAATTTCTCTTCTCCATAGTTCCCTGGCTGAGGATCCTGAATAGCTTTTAGATTGCGTTTGGAAACTACCGGGCGGTTTTGATGTGTAAACTGGGAGGCTTAGCGGGGGTTTGCCGAGGGAGCCAGGTCCAATCCAATATGAGGAAAGGGCGAGTGATGACGTCTCTGCTAGTCGACTAAATTGTTAATTACAATGAGAAAAGGAGTGTGGGGACCGGTTTCGAGCTGCTGAGCCCATCTACAGCCCTGACAAGAAGAGTATTAATATACTCTATATTGATATTATCAATAGCAGAGACAACACCTTTATGAAGTTTACCTTTGGTTTATTATTCGTGGAATAATCCACCTATATCTTCACGACAGAGGTCGACAATTCTGATCGGCCTCAAAATTTGATATGTACGTTTCAAGATGTCTAGATTCATTCCAGAACAAAATGTCCGTCCACCGTCCGAGCCGTTTGAGGCGGTAGGATTTTTTTTTTTTCAATCTGAAATTTTGACAAAATACTCGGTTTACCATCTAGTTGCGCCCGCAAGGTTTTCAGCCCGATCGCCCAAGCCCGTGGGCCTAAAAAGGGGCTACGGGTGGGGTTTTTGAAGGGCTGTAGGGTCGAGTTGGGTGTCGTTTTCGAAGTATTTTCGGACGTAGAATCCATTTTTGGGGGTTCCAGAACGATCCGATTTCACTGTGGGCGGTCAACGGGGCTTTCATGGAGCTGCAAATGGGATTTTTGAATGATCCCAGGAAGTCAAATAAGGTGTCGTTTTCCGAGTAATTTTGGACACATAATTCACTTTTCTCGTTCCCACGTTCGTCCACAAACTTACAAAGAATACTGGAAACTATCGCTGATTCCGAAGTTCGCGTTTTATGGTATGGACAAAATGTGTAAAATGTTGAAAAATCATAGCTCACTTATTATGTAAGGTAGAGAATCACGGTTGGTCTCATTTGACCCAAAAACAATCTACCTGCACGGCTTCGTTGGAATCAAATTTTTAACGGGCATAGTATTTACGCTTGAAGATAAAAATACCTACCAAAAAACTTGACCTAGGTTATAAAAAACGACTTTTTATTTATTTTTTTTTTTCTTTGTTGTTGCAAAGTATTTATTTTTCTGGTGAATATATTCGGAATCAGCTATTCATTTTCAGTGAGAAGAGAGTTTTTGTGGAATTTTTGGGTAAGTGTCTGTACCATTATCTAAACTGAAAAAGCCCGAAAAGCAGATAAATCGCCAATATCTCGAAAATGTGGACGTGACCGGCAAAAGCGGAGGTCAGATTCGAGTTCAGCACCCCCCCCCCCCCCCCCCCCCCATCACATGGATCGTATTTGAAGGAAGGCATTTCCCAGGCGCCTGAAAGTGACCTTTTTTGTAAACCTGTGATATCACCCAAATATCTATCAACAACAGTCTGGATCGATTACTGAACATTCCATCATGAAAGCTCACGTCACACCTTGCAGGCTCCGTTCCCGTAAAATTCAACAATAATTGTGATTTATTCAGACCAATGGCAGAGAAGTCACCATTCTCCCTAATAACCCGTATTTGATCCGTTCGATTCAACCTCGAAATAGATGTCAAATTCGCTGACGTTCAACGTTTGTCCCGTCATTCGAACTGTTCTAATCAATATCATCTTGAGTTGACGGAACTTGATTCTCTAGGCGCCTTCCTTTTAACTCTAACGAACGCCCTGTTATCTGATATCATAATCACGTATCGAGATCGATCGCATTGAGTTTCCCCTCTTGAAGGAGGGTGAAGTTTCCATCAGCATGAAAGCCAACCCGCCTTCCCATCAGATCAACAAGTCTGCTCCAAGTTTGGGGCGAGTAGGAGCTTGTGGGGGCGTCTGTAGGGGGTTCGAGTGCTTTGGAGGGTGGCAAAACTTCTTTGTTCGCTTTTCAAGTCAACGTCATTCCTTATAACTTCGAACATCCGACTTCCCTCAACACCTCTTTACAGACGCTCAAGAGCTTTAATCTTTTTTAAGATTAAAACACGGCGTTTCGCCTCATTATAATTGCATGCGAAACTCCGCAAACAGCTTTGTCACTCTCTAAAGGCGAAGTCACATCTATGATTTAAGATTCATTCTTGTGTAGTCAACCAAACTTGATGAAATCGAGAGTATTACATTCCGCCATCGCAAATATCGGCTTGGCCCAAAGAGAAAGCAGATACCACACTTGCAAAGGACCATGAAAGATTTGGAGTCGGGCTTTCAAGCGAGAAAGGCAATCTTTACCGAGTAACGTTTCTTTTACAGCCGCACTAACTCTCAGATCCGGCTCTGGGATTTTCAATTTACGACGATTTTACGCGAAAAGTTTTGAAAAGGGTTCGGCTATTCTGAGAGCCAAGTTGGGGGGTATCGTGTCCCTTTCGTCCTATATTTCCCCATCATTTGAAATGGGACAGGGGCTCGTAAAGAAGAGAAGTTTTGCGAAAACCGTTCCCCCCAAGCCTGTGATGCCTTACTTTTTCCCATAACTGCGGAGTGTTTATTGGGAAAGGACCGAACGCTCATGGAAATCACCGGTGAAATCGGGATTTTTTTTCGGCCAACTTTACATTCCAAATCCACCGTCATCAGTCAGCGCATAGTTCGATAATATTAAGCCAATATCCCAAGTTACGCGGGCGTCTTTATTGGAGAAACCTCCGCCACAATCCACACGCCGCTTCCAATCTCGGTTACATAGTTTACTCCCGGCATTATATAAACCTCTGTTCAAAGTTCTTCCTTAGACGTCCCCATCGACAACCGCAAGTTTAGATATCAGCTCGAAGTTGGGCTGGGAAGCTTGTGCGATGGGAGGGTCCCACGGGTTTTGTTGGATTTCTCGAATTTCTCGGTCAGTTGGTTTCGTTCCGTTGGTTACCCTGCCACTCGGAATAGGCCGACAAATGCAAAAATATCTATTTCAAATCAAACTCGTTGTTTTACGAGTACATTTTGCGGTTCTACGCTTGTAAATACGTAAACCTTTTGATCACTTATTACTGTTGGAGTAAGCGTTAAATGTTTCTAGCTAACTATTTTGAATGAAGTGATCGCGAAATTATGTTTTAAAATATCACGTTGTTCTTCTGTTGTACGGAATTCGCACCTTCCAACATTTCAGTGTTGGTTCCACCTGCTGTCCCATTTGCTCGACACGTTTATGAACTCAAGATTTTGCCATGCTGCTAAAAATGCGTATAATTCATACCTGAAGTAGACTCTCAGAGGGAAAGGCCTTTTAAGCAATTAACACCTCCAATATAATTGTCGATTAAATTCCTCGTCTAATTTAAGGAGCTCTCGAAGGAAGGTAAAGCTCCAAGATTAACCCTCCAGTGCTTCGAGAGTTTTCGTTTCAGCAGACATTTCTCTTTTAAATACGACGTTTTCTCGCTCTGCACATTCCATTGTTTTCACCCAGCGAATAACGGAGCAAAGTTTGGCTCTCCATGCTCAACTGACGCTCTTAATTAATTTGCCGTCAATAAATTGCTAATGCGCAGATTTGATTGAGTATGAAGCTTTTCCAGATTCTATTTCCCTAATTAATTAAGTAAATGTTGGTGATATTGGCCGGTTAAATGAATGTGTGTGAATTTGTTGAGGTTCGGGTCAAATAAGGTTCATTAGGTAAATGAAATGGGACGTCATTTTTGCCTCTTAGCAGTACAGATTTATGCCACTAATATGCAAATTTACGTTTAAGTGCTCGATTTTTCAAAATGTTAACATGATTAACAATAATATGGAATAGTGCAATAAAGCAACGTGGGATGTTCAAAGTTCAATCAAACCCGCCTGTCCAAGACATGTTCCTATCCACAACCAGGATCAAACACTGTCCCAACTTCGCCAATTAACGTCTGTTTCACGTAGGATCTAAGGAATTAGTCGAACCCTAGTGGTAATGCCCTGCGACATAATTGAAGTTGCGTAATCACTTGCAGTTGTAATCAGAACCACTTAATCTGTCGATGCGCCCGGTAGCTCCCTTCTTGATTTTAACGATCTGTTAATTATACCGTTAACGGAACTATTTCTGGATCTCCGGTCCCCCCATTAACGATGTCTGCTCTTAACCCCTTCAGGCGGGAGGATGGCAACTAATTGATCCTCGTGCGGAGAAACGAACTAAGTTTGGTGGTTACTCGTACGCTTCGTACTTAACCTGTTTCGAAATTAGACACCGCAATACAAACATGTGAAGTGGGTAAAATTAATCTTGAGTTGAGGGTTCTTCTATGCAAACGTGTCAAGCGCCGAGCAAGTTTGTTCCAGCCGGAAGGTGTTGAGTTTTAAATAGAATTGAAACGCACCAAAAATAACTCACGAATGAGGCGGGAACAGAAATGAGATTTTCTCACTGCCATTGTTGTGCACTACTTCTTTCCCTCGTGAGTCGGTTTTAACTTTAAAAAAAAAAAAAAAATACACAAGGGTTTATTATTCTTTGATTTAGGTTACTTGTGCAAAAATTATTTCTGTGTTACCTAATGGAAAACATTTTGGAAAAAAAAAATTTTTTCGATTTTTTTTTTCAACAATTTTTTTTTTTTTCAAAAATTCTTTATTTTTTGCTCGAAAATATTTAACCTCCTGGGATCCTTCAAAAATCCCATTTTTATCCCCATGAAAGCCCTATAGATCGCCACAGTGAAATCGGATCGTTCCGGGACCCCCGAAAATGGATTCTACCTCCGAAAATACTTCGAAAACGACACCTAACTCAATCCCATAGCTAATAGCTAAAAGCCTTCAAAAACCCCCTCCCATAGCCCCATTTTAGCCCCATAGCGGCCGACGGGTTTGGGCGATCGGACTGAAAACCTTGCGGGCACAACTAGATGGTAAACCGAGTATTTTGTCAAAATTTCAGATTAAAAGATTTAAAAAAAAAAAAAAAATCTACTGCCCAAAACACATTTTGGACTTGGAATATAGACCTCTTGAAACGATAATGTCAAATTTTGAGGCCGATCGGAGTCGTCGACCCCCGTCGTGAGCACATTATTCCAAGAATAATAAACCCCAAATAGACACATTTGAGTATAAATGTCCTCGAATAGAATCAAAAATTGAAAAATCTCTTCCTTAGGTTTGTTGTTTTCAGAATAATCAACCTTTTTTTCGGTGTTCGAAATTTTTGATTTTGAAATTTGACACCAAGTACGTTTCATGACGTCTAGAAATCATGAATCATAATATTATTGTAAAAGTCGACAAGCCTGAAAGTTCAAGTTTAGTTCAAAGTATGCTCAAAATAAGGTTTTGAGCGTTACTGGTTAAGTAGGTAAAATAATTTTGCACGTGATGGGACATGCGAGGGTCATCCAGAAAGTAAGTTTACAACATTTTTAAAAAATCGAAAAATTCTTGTATTCTAATCAAATTAACAGAATGCTTCACAAAAGTTATTTTATATAATAAAATATTTTTCCGCGTAGTCCCCGTGGAGTTCGTCACATTTCGGTAGCCTGGGCACCAGTTTTTTTATGCCAGTGTCATAGACCTCCGCCGCCACTTCTGAACAGCTTCCTGGACCTTTTCATCGTCTGCGAATCTTTTTCCACCCAAAAACACCTTCAATTTATTGAACAGATGGAAGTCAGATGGTGCCAAGTCGGGTAAATAGGGAGGGTGGTTGATAATGTCCCATCCAAACGAAGTCAAAAGTTCTTGGGTGACTCGAGCAGTGCGGGGCCTAGCGTTGTCATGGAGGAGGCAGATCCCCTTGGTTAGCATACGGTTTTGAATCGCCCATTTGAGTTTTTAAGGGTATTGCAGTAGGTAAGCTCCGGCATTAATAGTCGTCCCTTACGGCATAAATTCGACCAAAAGGACACCCTTTCCGATCCCAAAACACATGCCATGACTTTACCGGCAAAACGCGTCGTTTTGAACTTCTTGGCGGCTGGGGAGGCTGAATGACGCCATTGAAGGGATTGTGTTTGGGATTCTGGGGTGTAGTGATGCACTCATGTCTCATCCCCCGTCACAATAGAATCCAGAAATGCGGTATTTTTCTGTAAGGTCAAAAAACGGATGACCGCTCGGATCTCACATGGGCGAGAGGGTTTTTTAAATAATTTTTTTTATTGACGCAGTAAACTGCGTCAATAAAACGCAACGTTTTGCGCTTTTTATAACGAAGAATTATCAACCCTTTGTGTAAAATTTGCAGCCTTTTTAATTTTTTTTTTAAATTTTTGTAATCATTTTTTGATTGACAGTTAATTACGTTTTGCACAATTTATAACGAAGAATTATAAAGCCTTGTGTAAAGCAACATCTTCAAATGAACGCATTAGGGTAGCAAAATGGCAGCGTACCAGAACTGAAGGTAGGGGATTTAGATTTGCTTTTTTGATATCACTGGCGAGGTCCTTCTCCACCAGACTAAACCGTTTAAAAATACAAAGAGGTTTCCAGCCTTCGAATTACGTTAAGTGGAGATAAGAGGTGGAACGGTTGGTTTAAGAGCGCTTACGGACAGGTGAGGATTTTCCCGGAGTTGGAATTCTAATTGGTGGTGGAATGCGATAACAGTAGCTGCTGTAAATTTTGTTTTTCACTATTATTATTTGGTTTCGCTTTACCCAAGTCGTTCAAATTTCGGTTATAATATAAAAAAAGATGTCAAACTTCAATGTTATCAGTGGCCCGTTATTGGGAGCGTATTTGCTAAGATTTTAAAGGGCTTCCTCTTCAGACGACGTAGGCGGATGGGGAAAGTGGCCCTGTCGTGACTGAAGACACCGGGGTCAAGTCACGACCTTGTGATTTCTATTACCCCACCTTCGCCGATGCTGAGGCCTTTTACTTATAAACCCACTTCCTCCCGTTCGTGCAACCTCAATACGAACCTGGCTTTTACATGTTCTCTCCGCAACTAGATGCGTCGATAAAATTCTTAACATGAACGGTTCGAAATCCGTATAGTGACGTATAATAAATCAATACCAATCAGGCCAACTGCTCTGCCAAATTCCGCTTTACGGTATTTTCCACTGGTTTTTTCTTTCGTCGTTCTCTTCAATTGGAAAGGGGCGGAAGAATTCCTAAAAGGGTGTTTTCTTTCCGTTTCGTGCATAACACGTGTCAATGTCACTCCCAGTTGAATAGGCACGTTTAAATTTGCAAACCTCTTTCGTTTATGTCCTGCTTCAACCAGATTGAAGTGTCAGAACCTGATCGCCTTTCTCAGCTTGGGCTTTTTTTTTCCCTCAAAATTTGCGATTAACAAAAAAAAAAAAAAAAAGTGATACAGGAATGAATTTGGACGTGGAACACGCCGATATGCTAACCGAACCACCAAAAGGCAAGAATAAAAGAGCACATTACGAGCTTGTAATCAAAATTTGTCAAGATTTTGTTCCAACAAGAGCAATGGCGAAATTCCTTCACTTTTCATTTTATATGCATTTTTACATTTTTCCGTGACGTCATCCTCGTATGAGCGAACGTGCAGAAATGAGAGGCAATGATGGTAGCGAGGGGGCGGTGACGCCAATTTTGGTTTATTATTCTTGGAATAATACACCTATGTTTTCGCGACGGAGGTCGACGACTCGGATCGGCCTCAAAACTTGACATTATCCGTTTCAAGAGGTCTACATTCAAAATCCGAAATGTCCGTCCGCCGTCCGGGCCGTTTTGGGCAGTAGGATTTTTTTTTTAAATCTGAAATTTGGGCGAAAACTTGGTTTACCATCTAGTTGTGCCCGCAAGGTTTTCAGTCCGATCGCCCAAACCCGTGGGGCGCTATGGGGCTAAAATGGGGCTACAGGAGGGGTGTTTTGAAGGCTTTTAGCTATGGGATCGAGTCAGGTGTCGTTTTCGAAGTATTTTTGGACGTAGAATCCATTTTTTGGGGTCCCGGAACGATCCGATTTCACTGTGGCGATCTATAGGGCTTTCATGGGGCTAAAAATGGGATTTTTGAAGGATCCCAAGAAGTTAAATATCTTTCGAGTAAAAATTAAAGAATTTTTGAAAAAACACATTTTTGACAAAAATCCCCCCTCAAAAATTTTTTTTGAAATATAAAAATCCAAAAAAAAAATTTTTTTTTTTAAATTTTTTTTATTGACAATCAAATTTCTGTACAAGTAACCTATATCAAAGAATAATAAACCCTTGTGTAAAATTTGCAGCGTTTTTCCTTCCCTCCCGCTTTCCGGCTAAACTACCCGGAATTTCGAGCTGAAAATTAGCATGCTGACATTTCAATCAATGCAGAGGACGAAGAGACGGTTTTCAGCAAAAAATAATTCAGATGCAAATCATCCAATTTCAATGTTCGATAGTTTTGATTGAAAGACTTATGTCGATAGACTTAACGAAAATATCGGAACAAACTATCAATGTAAATAAATATCGAATTGTCACGCCCTGGCAGTCTTCAACGGTTTGGTTGCACTTTCTTGTGTGTAGAGTTGGCTGTAGGGTAGGAACAGGTCAATGAGTACTCGGGTTCAGCATGGGACACGCTTGTTCTCCGGATGTTTTCTAGTTGGTGAATATAGCTGGGTTCACATGGCGTAAAAGAAGGCACGAGTTTTAACGCCACGTTTTTAACGCCATGAGTGTAGGATTGGACACCTGGCACCACTGTGTCAGCACCCTCTAGCCGTCATCTCCCACTCCTACCAACCCCCCACCATCCATCACCCACTCGGTGAGCATCTGGTTGGGTGACATCAACTAACCGACCAGCGCCTCCTCTCACAGAGAAAGTCTCACCTGGTAGGCCACCCAGTTCAACAGTAAATTCGTGAACAGCCAAGTACTACTGCTATTCTAATAATGTTTCATTTTCTATTAGGTTGATACAGCAATAAAACATGACTCATGCACTCTGGTTAAACTTAAAAAATCCATCGACTTTTTCTTCCTTTTTTTCACAATACTCATTTTTATTCTTTCTTTTTTTTTAATTTTCTCAAATTGAAAAAGTGAAAAATTTGGGAAAAATTGATCAAAATCAACCCACCTGAACGCTCACCACACACATCTGTCACTACTGTGAGAGTTCATATTATGGCCTGTGGCAGGGATGGGGAAGCATTAAAAACGAATGCGAAGTAGAAGTCAATTTTAAGATTCGTTGTAAAGAATCGATTTTCAAAAAAAAAAAAAAAAAAAAAAAAGAAACGTCAGACGTTAGACAAGTTGTTTTATTCCTAAAATAATTACTTATTAACCTTCACCTTTGGGCTTTTATAATTGTAAAAAAAGAAGACGATTTAAAAGTTATGAAATTTCGTTACTTTTTTCTTCAACTCCTCTGAAATGATGAGTTCTAAAAGTTTTACAATCGGATTGAGAAATATGAGAACCTCATAGCTTAAACCACTTCAGAAAGGAGTCAGATCTTCTTTTCATTTTCTCTTTCGTCAATTTCAGAGCGTTCAACCGTAATGATTTTTCGCTGCCTAAGATGTTTATTTTAAAATGTATTGTAGAAAATCGTTCAATTTCACCCGGGAAAGTAGCTGATTTTGTACCGATTTCTCGAAAAGTTGTCATGAAAGAATTGCTTTAAAATCGGACACGTGAGTATCGATTCTGAGTGTCAGTCCAATGACTCCTTTAAAAAAATCTCATTCCTTTTTTCCTCTTTTTTGAGTGCAATGCACGCTTATTTTCCTCTTGTCAATTTGCACATCCATCGTGTCAAATAGAGTTTTACACCTTTTCATGCCTCGCAGTCCTTGAAAGTTACCCTGAAGTGTATCAGAAATATCTTTTGTGTGGAACTATGAAATCTTCCCGAGGCAAGTTGTTGACGAGAATTGTTTGTTGGAGTGTTGATAAATTATTATCGTTAAAAACCTCCTTCTCGCCTGGTCAGTTTATCGCTTTTGTCCCTTTTCCATTCGACGGCTCTAGACGGTTCAGCGGGCCGTCTTATTGGATCCTTCCCCGAGAGCGATGTGGTGTGAAAGGGCGATGTTTCCGATGACATATATAGCCCGCAAGCCGTTGGGCACTTAGATTTTCGGGCCGTTTCCAATCACTCGGGTGAGCTCGGAAACATTTCACTGGTGGTTGTATTCGCTTGGCTTCTCTCAAAGGGAAAAACGAGAGACAGGGCTGAACTTATTGAGCGTTTGTCTCGGGGATATCCACGTGTCTTTTGATCGACCTCTTTTGGCCTTATGAATGATCGCTGATTGGGAATCTGCCTCACGAGGTCGGATTTCTTTTGGGTTTTTCAATGAATGCTGAGGGGAGTCTGGACAGATTTCCCCACCCTCTTCTCGCGGATCGCCAGCTCGGCAGCGTTAGTACTGGCGGGGTGAGCGGGTCGCGCTGCGGTTGCCGCGCTATCGCACAAAGCCCTCTTCTCCCGGCGGCCGTTAAGCCGTTCTGTACGAGGAGGAGAGTATTTTCTCCCCTAGATTGATTGATGGAGCATGATATCAATGGGATCGGATATCATCCCGTTGGTCAGGCCTTCATTGTCGACATCTCGACTGTGGAAGCCAGAGATGCGGATCCAGGCTAGATTAATTGGCGAGTCCGCCTTTAACGACAATTTGTTTGCGGCCGCTGCAACAATTAATCGTGTTGGGTATCAGCATCTCCTCAGTTTCCTTCCGCAGACCCCGCACCGTCACAGTACGCTGACATTTCACGTGTCGGTATTAGATTGTGGCTGCATCCTCTGCTGGGCCTGTAGACTGCGACAAATCGTACGATGCCCTAGCTAGAGATGTTTCTACTCCCTTCACCTTCCTTCTCACCAATAAGCGGCGAAATCGTGGATTCACGCCGCCGGCCTTCCGCTAAACACACAACACAAAATTTAATGACTTAATATTCAAATTTAGAAAAACAAATTCATGTAGGAACCCCCACTACAACCGTTTTACAGGGTGCTCCCACAAATGCATTTGCCAATCATTTGGGCAGAATGCCGCAGTGATCTTGAAGAAAACAAAAATCAGAGCCAAAACCTGCATAAGCGAACTAGTAAAATATCCAATTCCGTTTTGAGCGGGTTTGCTCTTCGTTGGCAGAGTGTTGTGTCGGTGTTTGACATGATGGAAGAGTCGGGAGGTATCAACTCAGTATCAAAATGTTTGGAGCGAGCGATTGAACGGCTGTTTGCAAACACAACAAGAGAAACAGTTGTGTCTAGCTGCTGGTGCAGCAGTGGAAAAGGGGAGAACTTAGACAATGGACGGTGTTCCAATTCAATCCGAAGAAAATAGAGCACTCTGAGTTATTCGTGGAAGTCGAGAAGTTTCTAACTGTTGTTGAATGGGTACCGTCCCGCCAGCTCGAATTGAATCGGTCCTTCCTCATTTCGAGAGGGTTTGCACTTCGTTGGAATAAGTAGTGTTGTGTAGGGGTTTGACATGCTGGAAGAGTTAGGAGGTGTGTTGGGTTAATTAGTTCTTGGTCGATGAGAAGTGATGATCTTGAAAAGAAAGAGGGCGTCAGAGTGGGTCTGGAATGTTCTTCAACTATGTACGTGGGTATGTGTTCAGCTACTTTGAAGAAGTCACAGAGCCAGCAGGTATATTCCCTGTTCAACTTCTCGAGTGTCGGTCGGTATTATCTGCCACCTTCCTATTTCATCTCATCTGGAAAAGTTGAAAGTGATACAGAGGTACAGTCGCAGTAATTGCCGCTGTGAATTGTCTTAGTCTAAGACGCCACTGAGCTATAAGATGCTACAGTGTCTCCTCAAGATAGGCAGCCTCAATGCATCGCTCCCTTAACCCTTTTGCGACTGAGCCATCGTGGGAACTGATCATTGCATGAACCCGCCTTGCCATATATTAATGTTGTTATTTTAGGGGTATTGTGAACGGTTTCAAAACATCGGTCCAAAATATTGCCTCGCGTGATAACTCGTCTCTGGTCCTGGAAGGCCACACTTCCTCATTCGGTATCTCGTATCAGGCCCTGGCAGGGCACTTCTTTGCTTGATATCTCGTCTCTGGACCAGGCAGGGCACTTCTTTTTGCTTGATATCTTGTCTCTGATCCAGGCAGGGCACTGCTTCTTGCTTGATATCTCGTCTCTGGCCCAGACAGAGCATATTTTATTATTCTTCGATATTATTTTCGCGAAAATTAAAAGAAAATTTTTTCTTTTCATTGTAAAAAACGAAAAAAAAACGAAACGAAACAAGGGAATTTCACCCTGAATTTTCGTCCGACTGGCTGCTGCCGTCGCGGACTCTTTTCATTGTATTGACAGATGAAGGACCTCGATAAATGGATTAAGCGTCATAAATTACTCTGAAAACGATACCTTGTTTTACCTCCTGGGATCAAAAATCCCATTTTTAGCCCCATGAAAGCCCCATAGATTCCCACGGTGTAATCGGATCGTTCTGGGACCCCAAAAAATGGATTCTACTTCCAAAAATACTTCGAAAACAACACCTAACTCGATCCCAAACCCAAAAGCCTTTAAAAAAAACCCTCCCGTAGCCCCATTTTAGCCCCATAGCGCCCCACGGGTTTGGGCGATCGGGCTGAAAACCTTAGACGCACAACTAGATGGTAAACCGAGTATTTTGTCAAAATTTAAGATTTTTAGAAAAATTCTTACTACCCAAAACTGCTCGGACGGCGTACGCTGGACGGACATTTCGTTTTTTGAATTTAGACATCTTGAAACGTATGTCAAATTTCGAGCCTATCAGAATCGTCCACCACATAGGTGTTGTATTCCATGAATAATACACCAAAAGTCATAAATGCGGCGTGTCTGTTAATTACGAGAGATAGTGAGCACAAGTAACGAAAAGTTTGACGACCCCAGGTTTACATCCTTGGTAGAAGGCTTTTCCTCGGTTTGTACTCTATATTGAGAGTTGTTTACTTAGGACTCTTAATTAGATTCTTTGACCCACCAACTTCTTTATTATTCTGATGACAAGTATTGTGCTGAACCATCTCGCTCATTCGCACAACCTTGAGGGACGGTTTTTCACAACTTCTTTCCATTCACTTAGCTTCTACAACCCTCATCTGCGTTTCCGACAAGAGAAGGCACATTGTGGGAACGAGGCAACTCGCAGCGCTAATGGCAGTTATATCATTAAAAGTTTCGCTTTGTTTCTCACTTCTCTTTCCTCTCCAGCACGAAATGTACTCATAAGCCTTCGGCGTTTTGCGGGTTTCAACTCGACATAAAATTCTCTCCCAACTCAGTTTTGAATGTGTAATGTCGTTTCCTCGTCCAGTTTCCTTCTGTTAAAGAAGTTGGGGGGGAATTGAGTTTGAGCATTGCTCCAATTTCCGCTAGTCTGTACGGCAGATGTGGCTCCCTTTTACCGTTCGGTTGATGGTTGAAAGAGTTTACATGTAAAATCCCCTCTGCGGTGGTATTTGTGGTAATTCATTCTCAACACCTCTCACTCTCTGTACGAAAAAAAAAACACCTTTTTGTGAATGAGGGATATGATTATGGAGATTCAAGAACAAATGTCCACGCATCACAATTTCAAATGGATTGCAACCTCCATTCATATCCGGTCGTTGCCGCGGAGAAGACAATATCTAATTACTACGAGCAAAGTGCTCGGAAACCACCTCGTAGCTCCGAATTAGAGCTTGGAATCTATACAAGATGAATCCTCCCTGCAAAACAGTTGACGCCATTAGACCGGTGACGCATTGCCGTGTGAGGGTTACTCTCGCGATCGCTAAATGGGAATTATCCCGTTTACTCAACCACAATGATAACACGATTAGTTAATTGGGAAGTTATCGAACCACCGTGCTTTGACATCATCGCTGATAATTGCTCCTGAGCTTGTAGTGTGTTGAGGTCCTCAGAACCAGAATTTGGTAGGCATTACAAGATTACCGACCTATGAACGACGTTGGCATGTAGTCAGAGCTTTCGACCGCTGTCCAAATGGGGGAAAACGACCCAAAAGACAATCTAACTGGGTTAAGCTTTTGCATCTAACTGGGGGAAGTCAAGAATAGCTGGGGGTAGTAGTCGTTCGGTCAGTTCATTTAGTCCATTCTTCAGTGCCAGTCTCTGCGTTCATCCCTGCCATTAGCAAAGCTGAATCAGCTCCTGGACACCCCCAATCAGAGCTTGGTGGCTCTTACCCGGTTCCTGTCAAAATACTTGCCATGTGGCAGGAGGTACTCAAGCTGAATCATATCCTGGACATACCAAATAAAGCTTGGTGGGTATTAGCCAGTCTCTGCATACATCCCTGCCATTTGTCAGGAGTTAGCAAAGCTGAACCACCTCCTGGACAACCCCAATCAGAGCTTGGTGGTTCTAGGACGGTTCCTGTCAAAATACTTGCCATGTGGTAGTCAAGCTAAATCAGATACTTGCCATTAGGTAGTCAAGCTAAATCAGATCCTGGAAATCCCAAATAAAGCTTGGTGGCTATTAGCCTGCTTTGTCACCTGCTGTCCAGTTAACGCAGCGAACCAGCTCTTGGAAATCCTCAAATCCTAGCTTGATGGCTCTTACAGCAAAGAATCTTTTCTGATAAGAACGATCCACGACATTTTGACGTTTCCATTCTGCCCAGGGACTCTTCGTGCATAAACATGATTTGCATTTAGTACCAGCAGGACAGTCCCGCCAGACTCGTGCAAAGTGCAAATCACTTCTACTTAAGATGGGCATCCCCGTGCATTCACCCTTGAGGCCAAGAGTGGCCGCTTATCGCGAGCATGACTGTGCTGGTTGGGATTGAGTTACCCCAGTTTGTTTGCTTCTTGCGGCTCAACCGTTCCCCCAGTGCCGCTGTCCCGCAGACAGCAGTTTCCACACTAACCTGTCCTCCAGACGCGCCCCATTCCCCCAGTTAGAATACGCACCAGACTGGAGCGAGGCTGACGCCTTGTGTGATCTCGCGAGAGTGAGCTTGGACCTGAGGAACCCTGGAACTCCTAGAGCTGTCACCAAGACGCTCTGGTGCCTCCCACATAATATGTGGGAAGTTCGGAGGTTGGCACCGCTGTTGTCTGGGTAGAAGTTGTGCCACATCTGGATATCTTGAGCGAAAGCACACTGCTTGTCCGCGCTGTCTCCACTAGGGATGATACGACGAGCGATAATCGATTGTAAACTCGGAAAGCAACAATCGATTGTACCGATTAATCGCCCAAAAATAATCGACTTTTCAATTTTACACACCAGTATCGAACACTACTGTTCTCAGAGTATTAGGGGCAGTCTTGATGGCGTGAAGCATGCTTGTAAAGTAAAAGTGGATTCCAAATAATGGTCAATATCAACACTTCTGTAAGGTAGGTCAAATACATCTTAATAAATAAATTTGAGTATCTTACAGAAATGTTGACTTTGACCATTATTTGGAAACCATTTTTTCATCTTCATTCTTTAGCATGCACAAGTCCTTTAGGTATTCAATACCTAACCTTTGGTAGAAAAATCGATTTTCCCTGTAATAATCTGCCCTCCAACTATTTAGCAAGGGGAAATTTTCGGGAAAGTTTGTTTCAAGAAAAGGCGAAAAGGGGTAAATTTAGCATGCATAAAGCAGAACTCTCCGAGGAGCATGTGGAGACTCTGGTCTCTTCCCCCGAAACCAACAGCGGCGTTAACAAGGAGTAAGCGTCTACAGACCTCCACCAAACATCACACACAATGATATTTATTTAGCAAAACAGACTTGGCGACCCGAACGAGGGCGATCTCAAACCGACTCGTGTAGGTCCAGTTCAAAGAAAGCGGATCCGCATCGAACAGTCTGAACGCGCTCACCCTCAGTCGGAAGAGTTTTTGGTTTTTCCTTAATTTCATTCTCTCGTTTTGGAGTTTTTCGTTACTATTTTCATTTCTTCATTATTTCCATTCATGTGCTCAGTAATGAACGATGACGATACTTAGAAGTTCATTGTAGATAAATTCGTTTTACTTTCCTTTCTGTAGATTTTACTGGTGTTTTTCGAACATATTTAAGAGCATTTAATGAGATTTTCCAGCATGAAACATATATTTTTCGAGCATATCAATCCGAGTCCTTGTTATCTGCTCATTATTCACAAATAATAATAATAGTTCTACAACTTTGTCACCACAATTAAAATTACCCGATCATCACTCTTTGGAGGCAAAAAGCTGACTGAGGGCGACCACCCCGCACAGTGGGGCAAAACGGCTGTTTTTCGGAAAAAACCCTGTAAAAACTCTACATACACCTTTAAAAATCTGAAAAAAATCACACGTGGTTTTTGAGACTCACTACGCATTGTACCTAGTCAGTGGGTCACATTGACCGCATTCACATGGGTCAATTGACCCACCGACTCACTATAATTCAACTTCATTATGAGGTACAAAGCTGGCAATGTCATCAATCGATTATAAATAATAAATTTCATAGGATATCATATATATATGATATATATAATATATAGGATAGCCCGGGGTCAATCGCAATATGCTCTAAAAGTAGAAGGTAGAATATTAAAATTTAGTTTCTGGGGTGCTGAGTAGAAGAGAGAACTCTCCAAGGTCCAAATAATTGTACACAATCTCTTGAGAAAAAAATTTAAGTACATAACTTTTAGTACATATATAATTAATGAGAATCGTTCTTGATGGTAACACTATTCACTTCGTAGAACTCCATTTGATTTGGAATAAAAGTCAGTAGCTTCTGTTTTTACGTTGAGCCTCCCTGTGATATTAGTTTTTAATTCAATTTCCTACCTTTCTATTAATGTTCCTGACAACGATAAATGACTGTGATATATATGTTTGTATATCACTTTGATGGATGCCTGACGATGACCAGGATAGTTGAAATCGATCGCATTTAGGAGAACGGAGGAAAAATAAAGGCGTAGAACAGAAGCTACTGACTTTTATTCCAAATCAAATGAGAATAGTACCTACTGTTTAGTCAGGGTAGTTGAATTGACTTCTGTTATACAAAATTGGCCAGAAAAATGATGAGAATGAAAGTAGTAGAAAAACACATCAAATGAAATCACCCTCTGCTTGTAATATTAGTGAAAATAAAATTAAATTTTATTATTTATTTAAAATTTATTTAATCTAATTTATTTAAAATTATTAAATTAAATCATCATTATTATTTATATTTATTATATTTATTTATATTTATACCTGTATTATTATATTATTTATGCTTCTATTATTATTTATATTTGTATTATTATATTTAATTTTTGTATTATTAACCACTGGGTCAGAAGTCACTAGGATCTAGTTCAATTTAGTTTCATTCAACTTCTCGCCAAATGTTTCTGAAATTGAATAATAATGATTTTTTTTAATTATTTGTGAATCATTCAGAGATTTGGTACAATGATAAATACTTGCTTGAACAACCTGGCTTGAGATAAGCCGTTCTACATTATTTGTTAATGACAAATCCTGATAAAATCAGCCAATTTACCTGCAACGAAACGGTCCAAATTCGCACCGTTGAGCAAAACCTAGCATAATTCGCGATATTGAATTATGAGCCCTGGCATTGTTGCGGCGACCACTTAGGATATTGAACTGACTAAATGAATGGTCTGGGAATGACATCTTATGTGAAAGGATCAAATTTTCCACCGTAAACCTCCAGCTACGGAGTAGGCACCTTATATTCGATCAAGCTCGTTTATCTCGCCGAAAGCGGCTTAATCGGCCATGTTTTTTACACTAAAATCAATCCTGCGTCCAGAATTGCAAATGATTGCAGCTGAAATTTTTACAAGAGCTTCCCTAGGGTGTCTACAATCGAAAAATTGCCCTGCCAGAGCGGAGCTCGGTGGAGCATTTTTTGAAAGCTTAGAAACCCGAGATTACTCGTTAAAACACGATTAATTACTAAATGATTCAGCCCCCCATGAAGAGCATGGTATTTCAAGCGGATTGAAGGTTCTTAATTTTCTTTAATATATCAGGAACACGCCCAAAAAATTTCAGATTTCTATCTTCAAAAATGAACACACACGAATACTCCAAACTTTATGTTTATAAGTGCCTATTTTCGAAGTCTCAAAAAACTCCACATTGTACCCCTCAGTCCAAGCTGAAAATAAATTCTTCCAGGAAAACGACTACAGGGATGCATTCTACAACTATTCAACATATATAAACCATCGGAAAAAGTTCGCAAAACTAATTTTCGTTTTTGAGGGTTTTTTCCGGCTTTGCCCCACTGTGCCCCGTCCCCACGGCGATGCCGACCTGATGAGGCCAAACCGAATCTGCAGACCTGAAGGGGGTATGCGACATAAAACGCCAGCTTCGGGTTCGGTACGTGCAAAATCAGTCGCAAAAAATTCTACCCCTACCGATCTGTTTGTACAAGAAAATAACGATCTCTCTGATGAAAATAACGTGGATGTTCATCAAGACCATGTGATTGAAAAGAGTAATTGACACGAGTAACGCGAGACTCAATCAACGGTCATCACGTATCCCCTTTCCATTGATGGTGTATTTCGAATAATTCGATGTCAGATTATCTCCACAGTCAAAATATCCGCTTGATTAACAAAAACCCCCGTTGTTCGTACATTTTCCCGAAAAGCCTTCGTTTGCCTGTAAAATTTGCAATTTACGAAGGGGTTCAATGTCATTGTAATTTGCGTTTTATTGGCGAACGAAAGCTTTCAAGAAAAATTATTATGACACAATCATACTCTGTTAAAATGCATGTTTTACCGAAGTACCTATTATGACAAGTGCCACTTCTAAACACTGTTAACGTGTTACCTTCATACGATCTCGATATTTACTGACCATAATGGTGATAATTACAGTCAACTAACTACGCAAGCGAGTAGATCCAGTTAATATCCCGGTAAAAAAAGTTCTTACCGTCTGCTTGTAATTGGAAGAGAACACAGACGTTCAACTGATATGAATTACAAATCAGGCAGTCCTTGAAAATTTATTAGGTGCGTCCCGTTTGAAGCTCTCTGCGGAAAGCCACCGTATTCAAAAACATGGTAATACTAAATAAATAAGTCATTTCTTGTGTATAGATTCAAAGTCGATTCAACAAAAAAATGTCTTTCAAAGTTGAAACTGATAAAAAAGAATAACAATTTTACCAATCGTTTGTTTCATCATTTTGGTTAGTCGGTTGGGACAATTGACGATTTGTGAGCGAAGTTTAAAGGCGGAGCCGCCTAGCGACTCGTAAGCGTTATTACGGTACTTTACCGCTTTTAGTGAGGCGAGAGCTCAAATATGGTACTATGCGAAAAATATTGTCTTACGAAAGATTCAAACTTGACAGGTCGTTGTTTTTTTTGCAGATTTTCCCTGACACGTATCACCTCGTGCATTCAGGAGTGGCTAAAAGATCCGTTTCACCGAGCCTATACCACAACGATAGACTGACTTCCGAAAAATTAGTAAGTAGAACTGATAAAATTGTCCATTTAATGGTATACATACTGCCCGCAATTATGTGGTCACTCGTCGCTGATTTTCCGCCGTCCTCAGCTATCGGCCGTCTCCCACTTAGATCAATGTGTATGCAAGACTGGCCCTTATCAAGACTCAATTTGATATATCCTGCATCGGACACATCTCCGAGTCTCTAAGCCTTGATGGCGCCGTGCGGTTTCTGTACGCTGCTCACGTGTTAAATCTGATTAGTTCGGATTGCCCTCCCAGATCGCGCGCTCTATCGCAATATACAGAATACTGCCCAATCCCCCCCCCCCCCTCTCGTACATACAATCCTACGCCATAATTACTGTCCTTCTGGAGCACCTTCCAGATGTTGGTCGTATTGAAATGCGGGGTATCGGTAATTACACTCTGACGATATTCATTGGAACGAACCAACTGATTGTACAGTCCACGATAATTGGGGTCAGATTGTGGTAATGTTATGCACTTGAAATCGGCCGAATATGCATGCAACTATGGGCACAAAAAATGGAAGAACTGTGCTCTGAAAAGATACAAAATATGGGTAAATAAGCACATAGAACGAATCTCAGGAAATCATGAAATGTGAGAGTAAACATGAATGTACTCCTCCCAAGAATTGCTTTTTAGGGGGCCACCCCAACTGGCTACGCCAGCCGACCCCTGACGTCCCCACCTGGCCTCAGACCCCTTCTACACTCTTTTCTTTTCGTTTATTATTCTTGGAATAATACACCTATGTTTTCGCGACGAGGGTCGACGACTCCGATCGGCCTCAAAATTTGACATTATCCGTTTCAAGAGGTCTACGTTCAAAATCCGAAATGTCCGTACGCCGTTTTGGGCAGTAGGCATTTTTTTTTAAATCTGAAATTTTGACAAAATACTCGGTTTACCATCTAGTTGTGCCCGCAAGGTTTTCAGCCCGATCGCTCAAACCCGTGGGGCGCTATGGGGCTAAAATGGGGCTACGGGAGGGGTTTTATGAAGGCTTTTGGCATGGGATCGAGTCAGGTGTCGTTTTTAAGTATTTTTCGACGTAGAATCCATTTTTTGGGGTCCCGCAACGATCCGATTTCACTGTGGCGATCTACAGGGCTTTCATGGGGCTAAAAATGGATTTTTGAAGGATCCCGGGAGGTTAATTATTTGTCGAGTAAAAAATAAAAAAAATTTGAAAAAAGAAAAAAATCTCCCCCCCCCCCCCCCCAAAAAAACAATTTTTCTTCCAAAATTTTTTCCATTGACATAGAATTAATTTTTGCACAAGTAAGCTTTATCAAAGAATAATAAACCCTTGTGTAAAATTTGCAGCGTTTTTTCTACCGGAGCTCAGTTGTGCCACAAGGAACAACGTTTTGATGGTTTCAGACTTTTCTCGTCATCTGCTTGGCAATGTGAATTTTTGGTATTCAAGTTTTCCGATGACTGAAAGTACCCCCCCCCCCCCCCCCTTAGCACCCCATATTGTTGTTTTTGAATATTCTGTAATCTCCTCAGCTAATGTATTCCAGTCATTAGGTCCCCAAAAAGGTGAAATAGAAACTTATTTTGGATTAGAAATGGTTTCTATGGTTTTCTATGTATTTTGAGGTGCTGAATCCGAATCTGAGATTTGCCAACAAAATTTCGTGACGCAACATGGAGAAAAATGTAAAAAACTGAGAAATCTTCGGGTTTTCCTTGGTTTAGATACCTTCGTTAGGGTCCCCCAAATAGCACAGACTCGGACTTCCGTCATCAGTTCACATCCTTGGTTCTCACTGCTCCCCGAAAATGAACGAGTGAGACTTCCCTAGTTTTGTATAATGAGAGCGTTCTGACACGGTTTTTTTTTTCAAGAAGGATAATTGACTTCGCACTTCCCTTCTTCCTTCACCCACAAACCAAAGTTGCTGGAGAGAATCTTCGATTGACACACTGACAGTTGAGGCGAGCCCGGTCCAAAAATACTACTTGATAACAACGTTCATCAGTTGAAAATTCTCTCTCGCCCTATTCCAGCTGTCCAAATCCGGAACTCAAGCTCCACCGAAACTTTTCCCGTTCCCCGCAATGTCATTTTACGGCCGCAGGGTTTTGAGGTCGCCCTCCCAATTAGAGACGGACTTGCTTCCTTGGGGAAGTTGTTAACCAATAAATTTCATCTGAGCGCTCGGAGCGCTCCTAAATGGCCTTTTTACTCGGGGGTCATCGGACGGGCGGGCAAGATTGATGCTATTGATGAATTCGCGTCGTAGGCCTACCTGAGCCTTTCTATACCTTGAAAAGTTAAAACATAGATGCTGAAAACCTTTACACATGGATTTTATAATACATTTTTTTGTATACCTAAAACACTTTTTGTAAATTGCAAAATGAATTCTGTGTCAACGAAGAATCATTTTAACAAAATTAGAGTTTTTTAAATGAATTAAGTATTTAAAAAAAAAAAAAACTCCCTGTACAGTGTTGGGACAGAAAAGGGATCCCGAAAAATTGTTTCTACGTTCGGAATTACTGGTCCAGAAAAAACGACACCTCGTTCGACCTCGCCCAAGTCCTTGAAAAATCCCGTAGAAGCTTCGGATGGTTTAAATTTAATAAAATATACTCTTTAAGTAGAGAATATATTTTAAGATTTATATTTAGATGTAGGTAAGTAACTAGTTATTACAAGTATAATATATAATAATATAAGTATAATATATATAATTCGGTGTAAGTCGATGTCACAATAATTGTGACATCGACTTACACCGAATTATAAATTTTGAAAATTTCGAGAGAAAAAAAAAGTAAATCGTGAAACCCTGATACAAATGGTTCCTAACTTAAAATTGGTATATTTAGAGGGTCAAAGCCACTAAAACTGCGACAAAAAACATTTTTCGTAATCGATAGACTTTTTTATTTTGCAATAACTATTATTTAAAACAAGTAGATTATCGATATAAGATATCGATTGATATTATCAACCCGATATGATCGGAATCGATGTTTAAGTGCAAATGTCGTATGTATCAAAAACTACCGGCCCAATGAGTTTTGAATAGGTTTTTGATCCCCAAACGGCTGAACCGATCTTGACGTGTGAGATGGTCATTCGTCGTGGAATTTCATGCTGTTTAATTTTGGAAAGAGTAAACCTTTCTGTAGGAGGCTTAGTTTACGAGTTATAGGCAAAAAACTGAAACAAGTGCCGAAAAATCGCGGTTTTTCGGGCACCACAGATTTATCACAAGGACAATCTAGTAGAAAATGCTAAAAAAGACGTTCACTAAGCACCCACACATCACCCATAAAAATACCCCTTTGTCCGGATTTTGTGCAAGCTCAAACCCCTATACCGACTGTACTATGACTTGTGTAGGTACAAGTAAATGCCGAATAATTACTCGAGTAATTTTCTTGCGCTTTTTCCAAGGATCAAAATAGTTAAGGCAAAATAACACCTCCAGTGGCAAGTCAAAAAGGGAAATAAATGAATTTAAAAAATCCGCCTTAAAAAATCTTCTGAAAAATCGTTGTCACTGTCTGGTTCTGGAAGTCCGGGAGTCGAGCAATGAAAAATCATTTTAAAAAAAATTCTAAATATACCTGTGGAGTGTTTGGACGGATAAGATACGCCACTTATGAGTGACATTCCCACCTTTGAAAACGACGCTTCAATCGACCTCCTGACAATGTCAGGACAATGGCTGATATCCTTCACACGCGACGTTTGTACACCCTCTGAAGCCCCACTCATCTGCGGTGAGATCCGATGGACTTGAGATCCCTGTATATGGACTCTACGTCCAAACATTCTTCGAAAACTACACCTCGCACGACTTCCTGGCCCAAGTACCTACTTCAAATAGTTGATTTTTTCCTACCCCATATGTTGTTAATTTTTTCGTTTCACTTTCTTTTCTGTCGATTTTAACGGTGTTTTTAGAGCATATTTAAGAGCATGTATTGGCGTTTTCGAGCGTATCTATTGAGCATAAACCAGATGCTTTTCGAGCGTATTTGGTGCTTTTGTCGAGCATATCAATCCGAGCCCTAGTGATCAGTCATGTGACTTTGGCACCTTCAATTTATTCCTTAAGAGTACTTTAGACGAACTTAATTCTTTTAAAGGACTTAAAAAAATCTGCAAGTTTAATTCAAGGGCGTATGCAAAAATTATGCAAAAATTAATTTAATGCCAGTAAAAGTTATTCCAAAACTTTTTTTTAATTATAAACATTTAGAAAAAAAAAGTTGGCATTGATCGTCAACGCTGACGTTTCAAGATTCGGCTATAATCTTGGTCAAAGATTAATCGTCCGTTCGGGAGCTGCGCGAAACGCATGAGTGATGTAAATAATTTCAAACTAGTGCGTTAAGGGCATTTGTAGCATGCTTGCCAACTGCTTAAAACGGCGTAGACAGTGTTTTTGAAACCTAGTTGAAACCCCAATTATCGTCTCCGTTGCGAAACATATGCTTATTATTCAGAGAATAAACATGATGGATTAATCTAGCGTAGGATCATCATTCCTGACGTCATTCAAACTTTTCGTGGTCAGTCTCTGTACTGTTGTGTAGGTGGTGGTTTGACGACTCGTCTAAGTACACCCGCTGTGTGATTGTTGTTCGTCCGACGTGTGACCCGACACCCCCCTATCGGATCTTGAAGTACGTTTAATCTGAAACACCTGCGATCAGGTTGGCCGTATCGCCTCGTTGAGCCTCTCAGCTCCCGTCTTGGACAAACATTGTGGAACACCGCAAGCGGGGCTCTCCTGATGAAACAGAAACCCTTCCCACCCCCAGAACAAACACTCCTTCGTCGCAATTGATCAACCATGTTGTTTCATTCGACCTCACCGAACATGAGTAGGTAAAGAGACATTTTATGTCTGTCTCGTAGTTGGTGTAGCACGGATACGCCTGGTTTTATTTACCTGAAAGAGTTGTGCATGGGACAGAAACGAGAGCGCTCCGGCGGTGATGTATAAAATTAATTACACATAAATGATTTTTTTCAATTCGACTAAAAAGTAGTCCGACAGTACGACGGTGGGTATGTGAGTTCCTGGAAGTCAAATCGGCACTATTCAGGATAGCCATAATATGGCTTGTTATCATATTATGATAACAACTACTCACCAGCGTGAATTGATGAAGCGAAGAGGAACTAAAATGATTTATTTGCGATACCCTCCGTGTTATCAAAGGGAGATTCTATATATTAAATTACGCAATAGAAGTACATGGAGTGGTGCACATCAGTGAAACGCATCAATTTAATCACATTGATGGTAAAATGTATTGAATTATTGCCTTAGAATGATTTATTTGTTGCAGTAGAATTTACATTTAACGTTCCCCTCTTGAAGCTTAAACCCAGGGTGCATATTAATTTGCTGAATTGCACTAATAATTAGTCAAATTCAGTACAACAATAACCATTATTATTATTATTTTTTATAATAGTATTTTATTTGTTTAATTTTTTTTTGATTATTATTATTATTGTTATTGTTGTACTGAGTGCCCCAGTCCCTCGGATCATTGAAATTTTTAAATTCAACTTATTTTGTTTGTCTTTACATCAAATTTTAAAAAACGCTGCAAATTATACTCAGGGGGTTATTATTCTTTCATATAAATTATCCAAAAATTAATTCTACTTATATCCTAATTTGTATACATTTAATTATTTGAACTTGTTCTTTTTCTTTCTTCTTGTAAGGTTTGTGGACGGATGTGGGACCCCGAAAACCACTCCCGTAGCCCCAGAGCCCCAAGGGGTTCGGCAATTTGGGCTGAATACCTAGCGGGCACAACTAGATATTAAACCATCTGTAGGTCTGATAGGTCTTAAACTATTTTTTTATAGGTTTTTATTCTTGCCGTTTTGGATATAATGGAAATGTCGTTTCCTCAAATTACTACTTTAATGTCTTTTTCATCGACTTGGAGCGCTGAAATTGGTAATACCCACAAACTAAGTTCCACTAAGTTGAATCTCCTGCAAGAGGTTTTACCAAGAAGTCTTCTTCTTACTAACTTATAATAAGCTTGTAATTAATTAATAATAATAATTAATTATTATTAATAATAATAATTAATAATAATTATTAATTATTAATCTTTCAGGGATTGGAATTCAGGGTTGCTGCAGAATCTTCATTATTCAGCAATAGAACCAAAGTTTGACGCGAACTATTAAAAATTATTTGGAATTTTGTTGAAATTTTATGAGAGCGACGTGCCTAAGTGTGACCCTGATGAATGGGGTATAAGAAAGCTTGCTTCAATGACGAAGTGAAGATTCCATCGTTGTATGCTTTTGGTTTATTATTCTTGGAATAATACACCTATGTTTTCGCGACGGGGGTCGACGACTCCGATCGGCCTCAAAATTTGACATTATCAAGTGGTCTAGATTCCAAAACCGAAATGTCCGTCCGCGGTACGCCGTCCGCCGTCCAGGCCGTTTTGGGCAGTAGGAATTTTTTTAAAAATCTGAAATTTTGACAAAATACTCGGTTTACCATCTAGTTGTGCCCGCAAGGTTTTCAGCCCGATCGCCCAAACCCGTGGGGCGCTATGGGGCTAAAATGGGGCTACAGAAGGTGGTTTTTGAAGGCTTTTGGCTATGGGATCGAGTCAGGTGTCGTTTTCGAAGTATTTTAGGACGTAGAATCCATTTTTTGGGGTCCCGCAGCGATCTGATTTCACTGTTGCGATTTATAGGGCTTTCATGGGGCTAAAAATGGGATTTTTGAAGGATCCCAGGAGGTTAAATATTTATTGAGTAAAGAATAAAGAATTTTTGAAAAAACAATTTTTTTGAGAAAAAAAAATCAAAAAATTTTTTTTCCAACATTTTGGTTTATTATTCTTGGAATAATACACCTATGTTTTCGCGACGCGGGTCGACGACTCCGATCGGCCTCAAAATTTGACATTATCCGTTTCAAGAGGTCTACATTCAAAATCCGAAATGTCCGTCCGCCGTACGCCGTCCGCCGTCCGCCGTCCGGGCCGTTTTGGGCAGTAGGAATTTTTTAAAAAATCTGAAATTTTGGCAAAATACTTGGTTTACCATCTAGTTGTGCCCGCAAGGTTTTCAGTCCGATCGCCCAAACCCGTGGGGCGCTATGGGGCTAAAATGGGGCTACAGGAGGGGTGTTTTGAAGGCGTTTAGCTATGGGATCGAGTTAGGTGTCGTTTTCGAAGTATTTTTGGACGTCGAATCCATTTTTGGGGGTCCCGGAACGATCCGATTTCACTGTGGCGTTCAATAGGGCTTTCATGGGGCTAAAAATGGGATTTTTGAAGGATCCCAAGAAGTTAAATATTTTTCGAGTAAAAATTAAAGAATTTTTGAAAAAACACATTTTTGAAAAAAAAAATCCCCCCAAAAAATTTTTTTTGAAATATACAAATCCAAAAAAAAATTTTTTTTAATTTTTTTTATTGACAGAATTAAATGTCTGTACAAGTAACCTATATCACAGAATAATAAACCCTTGTGTAAAATTTGCATCGTTTTTTCTTTTGACACAGAAATAATTTTTGCGCAACTAACCTATATCAAAGAATAATAAAGCCTTGTGTAAAATTTGCAGCGTTTTTTATTTAGTCCGCTTACAGTGAACCTTAGATTCCCAATGAAAAACTACTTGCTATCGCTGGAAGGGTTTTACAAATGAATCTTTTCATTTTATTTCATTTCTAGTTTAACAAGGTCTTGACATTACTTGAAGGCCCTGAACAGCCGACTTAAAAGTAGCGACTATCCGAATGGTGGAGGAATCTTCCTAAGGACTTTCCATTGTTACGGACAGACAGAAATTGGCCTTATTAGGGCATTAAACGGTTGGAATTTGGTTGTGATGGGCCAGGTTGGCTTTCCCAGGGACCACACTCAAGATGTCGGTTGACCCTGGGTTTGCTTTGGAAGCGATGGGTGTGGAGACAGTGACGAGCAATATGCATTCATTAGCGGCCCATACATGAGCAGAAATCCGCGGCAGATTTGGTCGGCCGATCTCATCTGACAGATATCGCTAACGATCTGGAGTGACCGATGAAATCGGTCGTTGCCCATTAACACGAAAAACTTTTCGGCTGATCTTTCGTGCCCGAGATCTGTCCCCCGATGCCATCTGATCGTTAGTGGGATGAAATCTGGCAGATTCAGGTCTGTCACCGACGTTCGTCTGGCAGATTCGAGTTTTCGGTTGGATCCGAAAATTTCTGAGATCGGTGGCCGATTTGCAGCGCCGTAAGTTGATGATGCCATGGGGCTAGTGACTGTCCGTGATAACAAACGTAAATTAACCGATCTTTTTTCCGGAATTTTTTCAGTAGTTACCTATAAAATGACTAAGGCAAAATAATACAAGTTTGGGAGAAGTCTTGGGTTTCGGAAAGAAGAAACTTCGGACACATGAAGTTGGTGACCACGTTTCTGAAACTCGTCCTGAGGTTCTGGGAAGTGAGCCAATTTCCGCCTACCCTAACCGTTTTTCCTCATAGCAGTTCGGTTTAAACGTAAATCCGTCCGGAAAACTGTTTAACTTACCAGCAGGGTCTATCTTAACCTCCTGAAGCTGTTGAAAAATCATGCTAGAATTTGTAGTGAGAAAACCCAAAATCGCGATTTCCAAAAAAAAATTAGGAAATCCCAATTCCGCCCATCAGGTATTCGGCCACTATTTTTTATCTATTTTTTGATAAAACGCACCACGCAAAAACACCGATAAAGGAGATAAGGAGAGATAAGGAGGATCTCAAGGGAGAACTAGTGGACATCTGAACGTTAAGGGACTCTGCCCGATCCGAATCGAACAGTTCTCAGAACCACCGACATCGCTTCCGAGAAATCTGCATGTTAGGGGGGGACGCCCGATTTCCGTCTGCCAGATTTGAACTCTCGCAGACA
Source organism: Pilophorus perplexus (assembly GCA_955831195.1). Taxonomy (NCBI): domain Eukaryota; kingdom Metazoa; phylum Arthropoda; class Insecta; order Hemiptera; family Miridae; genus Pilophorus; species Pilophorus perplexus. The sequence continues at coordinate 5,404,650 of OY037017.1, forward strand.
TCGCTTAGCCGATTTGCTTATATTTCGTCTTTTCAACGCCCACTAACGCACAGATATTTCCCACAGATATCGTTTAAAAACCGCAAATCTGCCGCGGATTTCTGCTCGTGTATGGCCTCCTAATGGAAATGTCCGGAGACGACACACCTTTTACCATGAATTGATATGCTCTTCTGCTTGCCATTAGGTTGTCTACAACTCGTATTCTATAATAGAGAATAATAAAGAGTTGTTTATGATGTTTATTCTATTATTACATTTTATGTTTATTCATCAGTAGTTTGGAAGCTGCAGACGAGTATAAGTCGGCGTAGGTATGGTAAATTTGAGCGAAAATGGAAACAATAGTCGGTTTTCAGCCTCATAGATTGGACATATTTTGAACTTAAGGGGATCAGTCGACTTGGAATAATTCTTTCATCGACTAAATCGATGGTGCAAAGCTGTAGGGTCGAGTTGGGTGTCGTTTTCGAAGTATTTTTGGACGTAGAATCAATTTTTGGGGGTCCCAGAAAGATCGATTTCACCGTAAGGATCGTGCTAGATCGTGCTCGAAATACCAGCATTGAAGTATTGAGAGGTCGACTTTCACGTCTAAAAGCGCGAAAACGACTCATCTACCAGATTCCGTTGAAACGACCGAATGTTGCATATTTTGCTCACCTTTGGCGTAACAGTCCATGTGCACAAACCCTACACGCATTTTTCGTACGGCGACATAACAGCCCCAAAACGTCTATTACGTAAAACCGCATCACTTTCCACACCTATTATGACTCGTCACTTTGTCCCAGGGGTCAATTGTCCGGACGACGCACTCGCCGCTCTATCGCACACGAGTTTTAAGAAGAAAGTTTCGGGCATCGTGGACGTATGAATGCCGCGGCCACTTTTTTTTCGAATTCCCGTCTCGTGCGTTCAACCTGGACAGGAAACAAGCGAACAAAGTGTCTAAAAAAAATCCCTTGTCCGACGAATTCCTACATGACGAGAACAAATTTTAAGAGATCCTCAAATCATTAGATATCTGAAAACCTGTAAAATAATGGGGAAGACCCACACTGCAGGATCTTTCCGGCTTGCAACTAGAAAAAAAAGAACGTTGGGTCGGTTATTCTTCCCCTTCTCTATTTACCCGTCATTGATTTTTCAGAGCCTTGAAACACCCTCCAAATCTAATCCATTCCATTACACAAAATCTACCGAGGATCTTCCCTTCTGCAAACTTGAGATTCCTTCGGTAAAGTAAGAAACATTATGAGGGGAGGCAGAGACACCCCACCGACCTTTCATACCTACTACATTAGGTCTATCGAGGCCTCAGCCCGCGTAAAAGCCTTTTCGCGTTTCCCACATTTCACGCCGGGGAATGGAATTCCCTTCCGTTTGTTTTACAATTTCCACCTAAAAGTGAACCTATTCCACGCGTTTTCGAATGGGAAAAAAGCCGCGGGAGGCGCGTTTGGGTATCCAGTATCGCAAAAACGTGTTTTTGCGAATAACAATGGCACTTTTGTGGTCTCAACAGAAATGATATGTGGGAGCGCCGCTAATTATGCCGACGGCCCTGTCTCACTCTGCCGACTCTTATCATTTAACTGACCGACTATTCTCATTGTTTTTCCTTAAGAATGTCAGTGCGCCGGACATTTTTGATTGGGACCGAGCGAAACCATTTACGTTTACAATAATTGTAAACGTAAATGGTTTCGCTCGGTCCCAATCAATTATTATATTATTATAATTATTATAATATTCCTCAAGGCGTCCACCCCTCTATCAAATTGGATTTCAAAACAGTTGTTACTTGATGGCCAAACCCGAAAGATCGTTTTTTAATCCGAATCTTCGTTCGTTCACATTCGAGGGTTAAAACCCATTGCTAAGTCCAGCCCAGAAAAAGAGCCCGTTTTACTACCGAGAGAGTCATTTCACTTTCATCTCGCGAGGGAGCGATTCACGTTATTGAAAGAGGCCCAAAAGTTCACTCAGGGGCGGTCAAAACCCCTTCAATGTTTCCTTTAAAAAAAAAAAAAATCAATCTTCCCCCTCTTTGGGAAGTCTAACCGAAAAGTTTTTCAATTAACAAACCAGACATTTCAATTATTGATCGGCAACAAGTTCATGAATAATGCAAGATTTTCCTCCGGAAGTTAATTTCACAAAAGATAATACGGTCGGAAGTTTAAAAGTGGAAGGGGAGCGCTGAGGTCCTAACTTCAAAAATTATATAGATTTAACGGCAGAATCTGGAAAGATGATTCTATTGAGAATACGCCTGCTTAAAATTTTTATAAATTTCTGGGAAAAGCTCGCACCGAAATCCGGATCTATATTAGGATATTTTGGGTGGCTCAAAATTTGTAGCTGTTAATATTTCCTCAAATTTATTTTGTTTCTTTTTCATTTTTCTGGTAAAATCTAAGTATTAATTAGATGGTAGGAACCTACCTTGTCTTCAAAAGTCCATTACTGTATAGTTTTTGGTTTATTATTCTTGGAATAATACACCTATGTTTTCGCGACGCGGGTCGACGACTCCGATCGGCCTCAAAATTTGACATTATCCGTTTCAAGAGGTCTACATTCAAAATCCGAAATGTCCGTCCGCCGTCCGCCGTCCGCCGTCCAGGCCGTTTTGGGCAGTAGGAATTTTTTTAAAAATCTGAAATTTTGGCAAAATACTTGGTTTACCATCTAGTTGTGCCCGCAAGGTTTTCAGTCCGATCGCCCAAACCCGTGGGGCGCTATGGGGCTAAAATGGGGCTACAAGAGGGGTGTTTTGAAGGCTTTTAGCTATGGGATCGAGTTAGGTGTCGTTTTCGAAGTATTTTTGGACGTAGAATCCATTTTTGGGGGTCCCGGAGCGATCCGATTTCACTGTGGCGTTCTATAGGGCTTTCATGGGGCTAAAAATGGGATTTTTGAAGGATCCCAAGAAGTTAAATATTTTTCGAGTAAAAATTAAAGAATTTTTGAAAAAACACATTTTTGAAAAAAAAAATCCCCCCAAAAAATTTTTTTTGAAATATAAAAATCCAAAAAAAAAATTTTTTTTTAATTTTTTTATTGACAGAATTAAATGTCTGTACAAGTAACCTATATCACAGAATAATAAACCCTTGGGTAAAATTTGCAGCGTTTTTCACAAAGTAACATTAAATTTGGTTATTCTTCACCAAACAATGGATTCTCCTCCTAACGCTGTTGCGGGCATTTTTGTATTATTTGTTTCTTCTGTGAAATGGCACAATGTGACTTCATAACCTTCCAGCCAGGTTACCATTTGCGTTGATAAAATCTGGCGGATAAGTGATTCAGGCATGTTTCAAACATGGCCATTGTTCCAAGCTGCATTTACATCCCACTTACGCACTTGCCCCATTTTTGCGCTTCCCCCACTTGACATTAAATTTGGTTATTCTTCACCAAACAACGGAATCTCCTCCTAACCTTGTGTAGTATTTGGTAGCATTTCTTCGACGAAAAAGGTTCCCAGCTTGTTGGTGCATCCACACTCTGCATGCTATTGCGAGACATTATTTGCGCCGCACGTAACTATAACAATTAGCTGTTTAGAAATTCCCCGCCGTCAATCCTCTCAACGTCGATGAAATCTCATTTCCTCACACCAGACGCTAAAACCGTAACATCTCCCTCTTGCAATTAATTCATCTTCCGAGGCATCAACCGTTTCTACGAAATGTCATTAGGTGAGCGTAACTGTACCAAGTTTTCGCTCTCCGGTTCACGCCGTATATTACGTCGCCGTCTCGAGCTTCTTCATTCATATTAGGCCGGTGTAATGGTTTAGTTGAGCAAGGAGTTCCACTTGCGTGAGCTGAGTAAATCGGGGGCGTAATGTATTGTTTAGTTACTGCCTGAGCCTCGCTTTTCGTTTCCAGAGAAGGCATTAGTTGTTTAGATGGTTCTGAACAAACTTATGTTTTTCGTATCTCTGCCCCATAACTTCAGCCTCACCTGCAACTGGTTTATATTTTCTCGAAACCTGCACTGAGAAAAAAAAGGGCCTATTCTAGGTTATTTTTCGATTTTTTTCTAGGTTAAATGCTGCCAACCTAGATTTTTTTTTTGGTTTTCATTCTAGGGTGGAACAATTTAGTCTAGGTTGAATCTAATTTAACCTAGATTGAAAATACTGGAGAAGTTACCTTCCTAAAAATGCAAACAACCAAGATTTAAAATACGCCACCCCCACACTTTAGTTCTAGGTTAAGTTCACGGTGTGTGCCGCCGCCCCCATCCATTTACAGTCTAGGTTAAAAACATTAATGTCTTGGTTGTCTCACCCTGGTATTCAATGTTTTTCACTCTCATAGACGGTTGATTTACCCTAAAACAAAAACGTTCTCACCCCACCTCAAACAATTTACAGCCATAGCGCGTTAACCTAGAACCCTTTTTTCTCTAGGTTGTGTCCCCTTATTTACTAGGTTGTTTCAATTAAGTACTATCCCTGTTGTTCCAGTTAAATTTCTAGGTAGCTTCCTATTCTTTTCAGGTTGGTTCTAATAAATTACTAGGTGGTCCACTTTTCTTTGGTTTGCTCCACTTCCATTGCAGGTTGTTTCTATCAACGTCAACTATCTTTCTGGGTTGTCTCTGTTTCCAACTCAGTACAAAAATTTGAATGTGACGTCATAATATGACTGCACATAGTGACAGAAATTAGATGATTAGAACTTGACAATGATTTGGCCTCAACCCCACCGGCTAAATAGCAGGGGTGCCAAGACAACGAGAATTAACGCCCACCGCCTACAGTGGCGCTCTCCCCGGCCGCTTAGCGTACTGTAGAAACAACCTGGAATTTGTAAGGTGGATGCGGCGAGATAGTGGGAATCCATCTTAAAAAAGACGATTTAAGACGAAATAGTCTATTTCCACGATAAAAATATATAAACTTGTAGACGCGTTTCGGTTGATTAGACCATCATCAGTACAATCAACCGAAACGCGTCTACAAGTTTATATATTTTTATCGTGGAAATAGACTATTTCGTCTTAAATCGTCTTTTTTTTTAACCTGGAATTTATTGAATGAATTACAATCACTGTTGTTTAAACCTAAAACTATTGTGGTACTACGGTAGTTTTAACCGAGACTGAAAGTCTAACTTTTTCTGCTGGGTTGTTACCTAAAGTAGCAATCTCGCCTTTTAAATCTCTCGGTTGTTTTCAGTTGTACAACCGAGACTTTAATGGAGGGGAATTCTATGGAAGGTCAAATCATTCAATTCTAGGTTACCCCACTTAAAAGACAAAGGTAGGTAATATATTTTCTAGGTCTTCACAATGTCAACCTAGACCAAATGTGAAGTTCACATTTGGTCTAGGTTGACACTTTTTTATTCCAGGTTGTGGTCAGAGGGCGGGTAATAACGGGTTAGGTTGTTTCTATATGGGTCTAGGTTGTATTAATATTTTTCCATGTTAATTTAACCTGGACCTATTTTTTTCTAGGTTGAATCAATTGATTCTAGGTGGTTTCAATTTCTTTTCGAGGTTATTTCAGATTTAACCTAGCCACTAAAAAAATCTTTTCTCTCAGTGTGGTGAGACGGATAAAATCCAGTTTTCAATTCGCAAAAACCAGTTTTCCATGTGCAGAACCTGGTTTACAATCGACCAATACTTCCCGAAGTGATTGTTTGCCGAAGGTGCAGAGGTCCAATCCAATGTGGAGGTTACATAAACAGACTCCTCTGGTGTAGGTACCAAACTGTTAATTCAAATTTTGGTGAAAGGGACACGTTTCGAGCAACCAAGCTCATCTGCAGCCCTAACGGGAACTCATTAGCATTACAATAAGTGGTACATCACAAGCATTACGCGTCTTTACAAAGAAAAGAACAAAACAGCCTATACTTAAGGTATATTATATAACAACACACAGTTGAACTGGTGTGCAGAATGACATTGAGGAAATTTCACAATAGTAATTTTGGAAAATTGTAGGTAAAATTGGCTCCACTGCTGACGGCAAGTTGAACATTTGAAAATTAATTGGCTCTAGTAAACTTTTGAATAATTCGAATATTAATTATTAACAATCGATTATACTAAAGGTAATTTAAATATTTAAATTATAAAATTTATAACATTTAATGTTAATTTATGTTGAACGTAAATTTTATATCTATAATGAAATTATGATCACTCGTGCTCCAAGTGTGGTATTGCTATGAAATGAAAGGTGGATTAAATATTACAAATTTGGAAACCACCGACCATACAAGTGGCTTTTTAGATCGCTGCCCACAGTGTAGTACGACGAGTAGGAAAAAAAGGATTTTTTTATGGTGAAAAAAGCTAGGTCAGTTCATTTTCACTTGAAACGTCTAGATAGGGTGGACCTCCAGGGCTTGTCTGAGGGCGGTACGGAGTGTCCACGGTTTTGCTAAAAAGGGTCGAGTTTTGCCGTGGGCTTGCCAGACACCGTCGAAGTAGGTTCAAAGTCAGTTTTCCCGAATCCAAAGCTGCCAGCAGGCAGAGGGTTCGAAGATGAGGCAAAATTGGGTTTCTACTTCTACGGACGTCCTACAAGCGCGAGTTGTACTGTATTGGGAGAGGAACATCGGTGGGTTGTCCTGACCGTACAGTGGTCCTTGATCGCTAATCTGGCTATCAAAAAATGTTAGCGTCCCGGGATTTCAATTTCGGCACACTTTGAATACGTCTGACTACGTTTTTTCACGCTGAATCCGATGTTGAAATCAAATATGGGCTATGTTGAGCTGTTCGGAAAATATTCGTACGGACCTAAAGTGGGGATACCTACCAAGCGATATGAAGAAAACGATAGTACAGTGAAACCTCGATAAGTGCAATCGCAAGGGCACAAGATTTTCTTTGCACTTATCGAGGTTTTTCACTTAGGAGGTTTTGCACTAATCGAGGGCAGAAGGGAAATTTTTTCAGTTAACGAGGTCTTGATGAGATTGATCTGTCAATTGTATTCATCGTACATATTTAATTATACGACTCGTCGTAATAAATATTATAGATACATACTTAAAAGCATAAAACTGTAGCCTAACTGGGGGAATTACGATAATATAGAAATATTATTCAGTTAGAACTACAATAATTAATTTTTCCGCCAGCCTCAAGAAGGAGATGGAGTGGGGCCTTAAATAAAGGGTAAATAAATTTTAGAACCAGTTTAAAATCGGCTGGATTTATTTCCAGGAAAATAAATAAAATTAAATGAAGGTACTTCACCTTAATTTGTAAGGGTCTTCCAATCTGAATGATTAATAATTCAGTAATCGAAATTAATATCTGGTAGAGGTCAAATTCAACCCTACAGTGGCCACCCTTACAGAAGATGCCTGTACCCACCTTCCGCCTAGGTCACTTAGCGAGGGAAATGGTCACCTATCGAGGTAGGTCGAGTCTTCTTGGTCACTTATCGAGGTTCGAATCCGAATTTCACGTTCACTTAACGAGGTTGTACATCATGTTCACTTAACGAGTTAAAAATCAACGTGAAATGGCCCCAAGGTGAAGGGAACTGGGTTTTATGGTCACTTATCGAGGTTTCACTGTATATTATATTTGGGTAGTATGAGAAGTGATTTAATCCTTCTATTGCATAGGCAGGGTTTCAAATAGCGCAGGCGCAAGCCAGGGTAACTGCCGACTGAAGAAGCCGACTTTTGGATGAGGAATTCGCAAAATTTGACTGGTCCTCGTACTTTTTACCACCTCATGCTGCCTAAACGTGTCCCGAGAACTGAAAAAGTAATTTACTAGTCTATAAACATAAGTTGCCCCAGGTGGGAGGACATCAAGCTTGAAATACCCAGTTTCTATTGGTGTGCGCTGGTCGGATTTTGTTGTTATCCGTAGCACAGTGTTAATTGCCACTTCATTTCAACCGTATCTTGTGAACTGCTCAAACAATTATGTTAATTTTGAACGTAGTCTCGTCTCATCAATACAAGTACACCATAAAAAAAGATCTATCTATAGAGCTCTATAGAGCCATTTTTCTTACGCTCATCCCATTGAACCCTGGTATAATAATTTTAGATGAATAATTAGTGATGATATTTAGCTCAAACGTCGGGTCGCTTATCAGCTATTTATGGCAACGGAATTTTATATTTTGTTCATTTTATTAAAAAATATGCTTACTGATTCGGGTATAAATCGTTTCTTGGGCGGTTAATCTTAATTCCCTTCGACATATCTATAGAACAATGATATGAGAAGGTTGTGTGAAAGTTTGGTGAGAATCTATCGAGCAGTTTCCGTAAAAACCAGGATAAACGCCTGCAAAAGATGCAGATTTGCAGTGGAGCGGGATTTTCAAATTAAAATGGCTGGCGCCCTCCCGCGCTAACTTCTCATTGGACAGCAGGTAGCGCTAAATTCAACGTGGAGTTTGAAACACTTCTAAGCTTCCGATTTTCAAAATTCTTTCATTAGTGTTTTCTAAATATAGTGTAGTTATGAGAAAGCAAAAAAAAAAAAAAAAAAATTAAACCAAAAGTGATTTTGGGTCCCCTTAAGAACGTTTAACGTTTTATCAAGGTTTTCACACGAGAAAAATACTCAAAGATTTACTAAGGGAACTCCATAAGGAAATATCAAATTTGATATCACAGGTACACTACCAAAAAACTGCCTCCAGTTTTGCAACTGATTCCTCTAGATTTTGGAGCGCTGAATCCAGGGAAAATTGCCAAAATGCTCTATCACTTCACGTTTTCTTGCAAAACTTGATGTCTTTCCCATATAAGGAATGGCTGACGGCAGTAGATTTTCTTGGCCCAAAATAGAGGTTTTAATGCTTGAAACACTCCCTCATGATATTTTGGGAGGTTTTGTATTCATTAATTAATAATTCACTGGACGATTGAGAGGGGTGGGGGGATCAATCCAGTAGTTGCACCGTATGCCTCGCCTCTTGGCGCCGCTCAAGCACGCCGGACATCAGGACATCAAGGACGCCGAGAGAAGGTACCAAGGAAGATGGAACACCAATATGATGCCCGATTTCTGCTGGTTGCGGGTACGGGAAACCGCTGATGAAAAATACGACAAGCAACGCACCAAGAGGAGCATTCAGGGGAAGAAGAAACGGGCCCACCAGGACATTCCTTGACTTTTCATCTAAACTGTGTTCTTTTCTTTTGTTTCCATTTAAGGAATTTTGAAATAAAACTTTGCTGGTGATTACCATAGTGAAATAATTTCACTATGAAGGCTAATTATTAGCCTGTGACTAAGGATAACCCAATTTAGCAAAAAATCTGTACGAGATGGAGCAAATTGGCTACCAGATTTGGATTCAGCGCACCAAAAAACGTAAAAATCAGTCATAATACTAGAGGCAGTTGAATTTTTTTTTTTTTTTTTTTTCGTGTAGGCTTCCGAGTCTGCAAGACAGAGGAAGCATTGTTTTCACTTTCGAAATGAAAAAAATTTTGTTCTTCAAAATCAAAATTTCCACTCAAGTTTTGCGTTTTAGAGCTTCCTGAACAAATTTGGTTCCGTGTCTGTCTGTCTGTCCGCTTTACCTTGCCACAGCCATTAACTTCCACGATTTTGATCGGATTTCAATCAAATTTTCAGGAATTGTGTGGGTACTGCTCTAGATGGTCCCCTATCAGTTTCATTCGATTGAATCAGAGGGTACGCTCAGCGCATGCGCGAACGTAATTTCCTTGCCACAGCCATAACTCCCACAATTTTGCCACGAGGAAAATTTATTAGCCTGTTTTGGCGAGGTTATCAAATCTCCCAAAAGGTCTACATCCCTTTTCCCCCTTGCCTCATTTTAATTTGTACCTACTGCGCGACTAAGGCCATCCAATGTGCACCCGCCCCTGTTGATCTCATTCTGTTGAGTGACGCAGCTCTTTCGAGGCATCCCACGTCCGGTAATGCCGGACGGAGGGCTCGGATTGGGACCCCAAAAAGGTTCTCCGCCAGGAAATGTGAAAAGGTCGAGGAAATGAGGGCCACCCGGACGTGACCCCTTCGGACGCTAAAAATGAAGACGGCCCGACTAAACGGTGGGTCCCGAAGAGGCAGTTGTCAAGAGATTAACGTCCCTTTGGTCCGAGGAGGGGGAAGGGCTAATAATTTACGTGGGGCCGCTAATGAAGGGGAAACAACCAGTGTCAACAAGCATTATTAATAGCGTCGCCGGCGGAGATGAATGGTCAAATCATCTCAGAGCGCTGGGCCCAGAGTAGCACTTAAACTTGTACCAGCAAATGGTTTGGCACGAGATTATGTCTGCGAATATGTTCAACGTTGGGGGCTTGATTATTCATCTTTGAATGGATCTTCCCCTCAGGACAAAGTTGAGTTGAAGCGACTGCTAGTATTCATGTCAATATCATACTGGGAGTTTCTTTGGATGTAGTTCACTTAAATTGAATTTGGAATGTTAATTTTTTCCTAATCAACGAAAAATCGATTTAAATTCGGCGTGGCTAGATGACGAGGAATGTCTAAAAATAACTCAAAGTTGGCTTAAAATGGCTCAAAGTGTTCCAAAAATACTGGCTGGCCCTGTTGACAGATTATTGGGATAATGGTGAGGAACATGTAAAGTTCATACTGTATTACACTGATGCAACCAACAACAATATTGCTCTATCTAAAGTGTCTTAGTTTTTAAATGATTACTAAGGCTTCAAATAGAATATTCTCTGGTATCCCATACATTTTATTCAAGCTGAATCCGAATTTGAAATTAGAATTCTAAAAAAAACCATCATCCTCTACATCTTTAAAAAAAAAACTATCCATTATTGAAAAGCGAGAAGAAGAGGTCAGAGGCCAGGTGGGGAGGTCATTGGGTGGCATCCTAGTAATATAACCATGGCATGTCATACAGCAATAAAGACTTATATCATTGTATGATTTAATATTATTATGGCCTTTTGAGGAAAAACGAGAAGAAATTTTGTTTCAGTCAGCAGTAAGGGTCTCGGATTTTGGGCAGCTCTGAGACTGTTAAACAACTTTACGAATATCAGTTCAGTCGTCAATATCAAATTTTAGGTTGGTTTGGAAAAAATTTCCAAAATTTTCCAAATTTTAAATGTTTCAGTGAAAAATAAATAAATAAATAAATTTTTAAAAAATGGTGGGAGGCAGCTCAGTCGATGGTATATCCAGCTGAAAATCCTTATTTTCGAAACTTTAAATGAATGAACGGTTTTTTTCGCTTTTCGATTTTTTATCGATTAATCGATTTTGAGTCAAAGGTTGCTGGTTCGATCACAGCAGGCGCTAGACATCTTCCTTATACTGATAATCACCTTTCGGAAGGCACTGGCACGCCACCAAAAGTATTCTGCAGTGGAAAACCTCTCAAATTTGCCGTTCGGAGCCGCGTTAAACAGTAGGTCGCTACTACTGGTGTAATAACCGGTCAACACGCTCAACAGAAGTTAGTAGCGAAATGTAGGCAACGCCTGACTACGGGTAATTAGGGATAGGCAATCCGTGAAAAAGTATAGATTTTTTACATAAAATCGGAATCGGCTTCAAAGAATCGATTCTCAAAAATCGTTTCCCTCAAGAATCGATTTTTGCGAAAATCGGGTTTTTAACGATTTTTCCTTTTTTTTTTTGGGATCAAACTCGATCATAAATAAATTAAATATATCATAAGTAGGTAAATAAACCAATCAATAAGTAGGTAGGCGATTGTACGTATATTTCTCATAATAATATTATATTCTCATACATTTCATAATATGGAGTTCAAGGAGTGGTCATCTAATACATTGGATTATACAATAGATTCGAAAAAAGTCTGAAAAAATATTCACAAGAACCACATTTCCTCTTCCACATCCTGCAAAAATAATAGTTTTGAGACGAGCTTCCCACTCAGTCTGTTCCTTGTCGCACAAAACACAAACTGAACCAACAGCGACGCGATCAAGGAGGTTAGAAGAAGAAGTTCTTCTTCTAAACTCCTTGGACGCGACAATCCAGACTCAATATTGAAACCTCCCGTTGGGTTTCCGCCTCCAAACGATTTTTGAGAAACGATTCTTTGAAGCCGATTCAGTCAATTCAAAAAACATCCATCATTATAAATAGGAAAAAGAAAATGTTTCAAGAACAATAATTTTCAAAATAATAGCCAATTATTGGCTAAAACCCAATTTTTTGAACCTCTCTACCCCGATTTTTTTAAATCCCGATTTTGGGAAAAATCGGGATAAAAGTATCGATTCTCGATTTTATCGTATTAACAAAAATCGATTTAAAAAAATCGATTTTTAGAAAAATCGGAAATCGATTGCGTATCCCTACGGGTAATGGCACCCAAAGAAGAAGAATCGGTTTCTAACCCGAAATAATCGAAAAGTTGAAAAACTCGATTTTTGGCTCCAGTCTGTGGGTTTTCCATCGCCTGAAAACCCACTTAATCCACGATTTTTAGACGCGGGCGATCTGCAAGCTATTTAGCCCCACGCGGATCTGAAAGGACCTGCAACCTCACTCCATTTACTCAATCACAAGAGTAAATGCTTTTAGCTTACTCGTCTTGGCGGAAAGGCCTTCGGGGTGAGGTACCGAGCGTTGAAGGAAAGTGCCACTCAAAGACTGGTCGCCTTTACAACGCGGGGAAAAAAAAATCTCTCGTAGTCCTCAAGCACCTAGTTAACCCAGGAAACAGATCCCTATTTTATTACCGGACGGAGTATTTTCCTTTCGTTAAGAGCTTTGAAGGGGTCGCAGAGAGCTAGTTCAAATTCCTTGTCGATTAGCTGTGAAGCCGAGTGTGAGCGAATCACATTCAAGACTCGAGTGCTCCAGTCTTAACCCTCCAAGTTGATGGTACTATTTAGGTATTTTAATGAACCCGCTAAAAAAAACACAAAAAAAAAACACGTTTACTACGGCTGGCCTAAAAAGGGACGACCAGTTTGTTTTTCGCTTGGGATTCATCACACTTTCCCTTCCTGCTTCTGTTGCTTCGTACCTGATCGCCCACCATCTCATGGTCTGATAATCGGACGTCATATTCGTGTTCAGCACACCGGAAAGCATCGAAGACTCGGTTCTTTTGAGCACTTTGAGCCTATTATTATTACAATTTTTATTATTATTATTCTCAGAATAAGCAACCTATCTTTTCGGGACGGGTGGTGAAATATTTTGATCGGCCTCAAAATTTGTCCTCGTACGTTTCAAGGTGTTTAGATTCCAAAAATGAATTGTCCGGCGTGCACAGTGGTCCAAAATCGAAAAAAAAAGTGAACTTAAGTGTAAAATTCCATGTTCACCTTTGTATTCAGGACTTATCGAGTTTCATTCCCAACATCATGAAGCTCATTTATCCAGCATTTATCCCTAATTTGGTTGAAAAATGAATAAAAAAACATCTCAAGTACGTAAAGAGAGAAGAGAAAGTTGATGCTTTTAATAAGCCCGATTTTCGTCGTTTTTAATGATCCTCTTTTAAAATTCATAATTTCATTCGGCAAAATCTTAGGGTCATGAAACTTTCAGGAGTTGTAAACCTACCTTTGACACACAAGAGAAAAATAGAATGATTTCAAAATTCTAAGATGTGGATGTGGTTTTTAGTTGAAACTTAGTGGTGCTCGAAAAAAATGATGAATCGGATTCGGACGAAGATCTTCAGTCTAATTACACTGCAAATTTCACACTAGGGTTTATTATTCTTTGATGTGGGTTATCGTGCAAATTAAATATGTGTCATTTGGAAAATACTTTTGAAAAAAAAAAAAAAAAAAAAAAAAAAAAAAAAAAAACAACGAATCTGACAGATTGAACGGGCTGGAGTTTGGCCCACTTAAAGACGTCATACGGACTGAACTTGTACCGGCAATCTTGGTAACATCTGTATCGCCAAATCTTTTAGATCTGGTTGAACTGCCTGCGAAGTTAGGAGGACTGGCCATTGAGGATCCTGTGGCAACCGGCAGCCTAGCTTTCAACACTTCAAGACAGGCTACCGACTGCTGGTTCAAGCCATCAAGCAGGAGGCGCTCTTCTAAGTGGTCAACCACGAGGACCATGTCAGCCAGTCCCTGAAAGAGGCCCGTGTCCAGAGAAGGGCTGATCTGTCAGTTAGAGGTGATGAGCTGCTGTCGCTTTTACCCTTTCGCCAGCAGTGCACCATTCAGCGGACGAAAGTCGCTTCCCTTTGGCTCACTGTTCACCCTTTTGGCGGCAGATGACTGCGATCTTTCCGCCTCACAGTTCCGGGATGCCCTTGCTACACGATACGGATTGGAGCCTGTTGGCTTGCCCCAAACGTGTTATGGCTGCGAGGCACCGATGAACCTGAACCACGCCCTGAATTGTAAAACAGGTGGGCAGGTAAAGAGGGGCCATGATTGTGTGAGGGACGTGTGCGCGGAAAGCCAGTTTTTCGAGAGGCAATGGATGGCAGCCACTCATTGCAGACTTGGTGGTCCCTGGGGTGTGGCGTAGGGAAAGGTTAGCGTTTTTTGACAATCGCGATATTAACGCCGACGCGGCCTCCTATGCCCACCTTAATTGGGACCAGGAATCCAGGAATGCTGAGTCGACAAAACATGCAAAATAAGACACCGCTGCTTGAGGGCTTCATTCTCCCCACTAGTATGTGCATGCGACGGATCCATGGGGAGAGAATTCCAGCGATTCAATCGACAGCTCGCCTCGACTCTGGCTGAAAAGTGGCCTCTTCCATTTTCGCAAGTTGCTGCATGGGTTCGGGTGAAGCTGCAGTTCGCTGTCGTCCGGGCGGTGGCATCCCGACTGCGAGGTACCAGAAGAAAGTTCCGATGTCTCAGACTGGAAGACGGAACGGGCCTCCAGTTCTGGGACGACTAGTCCACCCGTCCACGGCACCCACGGCCCTCGTTTGGTGTTCCGCCATTTGCTGTTTTTGTTTTTGTTTCTTTAGTTGTTAGTTGTTATTTTGTTTATCATTCTTGTTATTTTTTGTGTTTTGTCATTCCCCTGGGTCTACTTGCTCTGGGTTAATAACTGAAATAAATTAAATTGTGGAATCTGACAGAAATGGATTTTCGTCCAAAATTACTCGGAAAACGACAGCTTTTTTGATCTTCTACGATCCTTCTAAAATCCCGTTTGTAGCCCCTCGAAAGCCCCTTAGATCCTCACGGTAAAATCTGATCGTTCTGGAACCCCTAAAAATGGATTCTACGTCCAAAAATACTTCGGAAACGGCACCTAACTTGACCCCAGCCGAAAATCTTCAAAATCTCATTACAGGGGCTTTCAAGGGGCTACAAATGGGACTTTTGAAAGATGCGAGGAGGTCGAATGAGGTGTTGTTTTTCGAGTAATCTAGGACGAAGAATTCATTTTTTCACACTTGTAAGGAAAACCAATTTATTTTCTTTAATTTTTTTTTTTTTTTTTAATTAATTTTTTATTAACAGAATTAACTTTTGGATGAGTTATAACTAAGAATAATAAACCCTTGTATAGAATTTGCGGTTATTGTCTTGCGAAAAACTTTCTTTGAATACATAAAAATCTTGATCATCGTTCGTATTCTTGTTCTTATTCAATCACTGTCCATTAGAAGAAATTCTTACATAACTGCGACAAAAACCGTCATCGGGAATACATCAAAAGAACAAATGAAATGAAATTCAGGACGAGCGCGATATTGTTCAAAGGTCGCTTCTCCTCAACGCAATATCCTCCTTTTTTTCCACCTCTAAATTAAATACATTCCATTGTGTTAAGCCAAGTGGAAACTCGATGATGAGGTAGGTATTCTCAGATGGAAACTTCAATGGGACAAGTAGCAAACTCGCTTAAAAAAAAGGGAAATCCGTCCGGTCTTTTACCATAACTTTATTTTTCATATCAAGTCAGCGGGTTGAGTCATTAACTCGCTGTTTCTTTCCGGATTTATTTCCTCTAACGGTCGTACAATTGCTCTTCTTTGGCAAAAAAAGGAACTTTCAAATGGTGTACCGCTGTCAAATTATGACGACAGGCTGACCAGTTCGCTACGGCACGCTCACTGAATTCTCATAACACTGAAAATTGTGTGTGCCAGCGAATTCGAACCGAACAATTCCTGTAACTGATTTGATTTGACGGTCAATGAAGTTATACAATCGAAATGAACGCTTCTCTTTAAAGTTGACGTTCCAAAGAAAACTCGGCTGATACGCGTCAGTGACGCAACGTGCTAAAGAGCTCAGTCAACCAAACGACTTGCCACCCACTTAGAGAACAACCGCAAAATCCTGTGACAAGTCAATGAACTCTGGTTGTATTTGTTTAGAAGATTGTTGACAGACGATAATTTTGGTCGTACAAATACTTCGTGCACGATTATTTAATATTGCGTCGGTTTTCCTCATTTCAAGACTCACAATATCGAAGATTCCTCCGTCTTCGCTTCTATTTGACTATCGGAACGTTTCCGATGTGAGTTCGAGCGAATTTTTCTGATCATGTTTACGGACCCATACGCTCTACTTGTTCTCTCTTCCCTCTGCATTGTTCTGAATCAGAATAATATTTGCTCACGAATTTACGGAGCTCGTGATAAGAATGGAAGACATGAAAAATATTACCTATAACATTTTCTTCGGCCCTTTCTTGCGAGCGGATTCAATGTATATATGCTTTCATCAGTCAGAGAATGTATACATGTATTATGTATGGGTCCTTGTAAGGCTCTTTATGACAATGGAGTCCTTCAGGCATCTCTAAGTGCACACGTTGTCTACACAAGTTGGTGACTTGGGGCCCACCTTCTCGTATTTTAAGACTTCTCTGCATAGTGCCTATAGGAAAGTATACTTTATTCCTGCACTAGTGTTTAAAATTCAAAGTCTTTTGTGACTGAATCCTCCGCCGCAGTGATGGGTTCTAAGCTATACTCTATCCACTCTCTCTTGGCAGTTGGACCTGTGGCGGCCCTTAAGTCTGGCAAGCGATTGCTCCCCCCCCCCCCCCCCCCCTAATGGTGAAAGTTCCATTTGCGTCTATTAAAACGCCGAAAATTTTACACTAGGGTTTATTATTCTTCGATATAGGTTACTTGTGCAGCAATGTATTTCCGTGTCAATGAAAAAAATTTTTAAAAAAAGGTTTTTTTTTATTTTTATAGGTATATAAAAAAATTTTTTTGGGGGATTTTTTCAAAAATTTTGTTTTCACAGTTTTTTTTTTGTTTTGTTTTTTATTTGAAAAATATTTGACCTCCTGGGATCCATCAAAAATCCCATTTGTAGCCCCATGGAAGCCCTGCAGATCGCAACAGTGAAATCGGATCGTTTCGTGACCCCCAAAAATGGATTCTACGTCCAAAAATACTTCGAAAACGACACCTAACTCGATCCCATAGCTAAAAGCCTTTAAAAAAAACCCTCCCGTAGCCCCATTTTAGCCCCATAGCGCCCCACGGGTATGGGCGATCGACCTGAAAACCTTACGGGCACAACTAGATGGTAAACCAAGTATTTTGTCAAAATTTCAGATTTAAAAAAAAATTCCTACTGCCCAAAACGGCCCGGACGGCGGACGGACATATCGGATTTATAATGTAGACCTCTTGAAACGGATAATGTCAAATTTTGAGGCCGATCCGAGTCGTCGACCTCCGTCGCCAAAACATAGGTGTATTATTCCAAGAATAGGTAATAAACCAAAACAAAAAATGTTGAAAAAACATTTTTCGAAAAGATGTTGAAAAAACATTTTTTGAAAAAATGTTGAAAAAAAAAATTGAAAAAAGTTTGAGACGATGTAAAAAATTTTTTTTAAAATGTTTTCATTGACAGATAAATAAATTTTTGCACAAGTAACCTATATCATAGAATAATAAACCCTTGTGTAAAATTTGCAGCTTTTTTTTTTTTTTTAATTTATTGTAAGGGCCGCAAAAATTTTGATCAATGACCCCGGTGCCCGAAATATGCGAAAATGGGCTGGACACGTTGGAATTCCCTAGAAATCTGGAGACGTGTGGAAAAATCCCAAGATTTGGGTCATTATCAGAAGATCCCTAGACGCTTCTGAAAATTCCTAGAAATCGGAGAAATCCGTAGATCCTGGCATCCCTGTGTTTGAGCTTCTTCTCACCCCCTCAATTAACTGCTTGGGTACTGTGTCTGTCTCCTCTACGATTCGCCAACTTTGTTGGATTACGGAATTGGTCATTATATCAATAAAACGCTGCAAATATTACACAAGGGTTTATTATTCTTTGATATAGGTAGGTTACTTGTGCAAAAATCTAACTTTGTGTCAATGAAAAAAAAATTAAAGGTCAAATTTTTGTGGATTTTTATTTTTTCGAAAAAAAAGTTTTTTTTTAAAATTTGTTTCAAAATTTTTTGTTTTTTTACTTGAAACATATTTGACCTCCTGGGATCCTTCAAAAATCCCATTTTTAGCCCCACGAATGCCCTAAACATCGCCCCAGTGAAATCGGATCGTTCCGGGACCCCAAAAAATGGATTCTACGTCCGAAAATACTTCGAAAACGACACCTAACTCGATCCCATAGCTAAAAGCCTTCAAATTACCCCTCCCGTAGCCCCATTTTAGCCCCATAGAGCAGCACAGGTTTGGGCAATCGGGCTGAAAACCTTGCGGGCACAACTAGATGGTAAACCGAGTATTTAGTCAAAATTTCAGATTTAAAAAAAAAATCCTACTGCCCAAAACGGCCTGGACGGCGGACGGCGGACGGACATTCCGGTTTTGGAATCTAGACCTCTTGAAACGGATAATCTCAAATTTTGAGGCCGATCGGAGTCGTCGACCTCCGTCGCGAAAACACGGGTGTATTATTCCAAGAATAATAAACCAAAATGATAAAACCCTTGTGTAAAATATGAAACGTTTTTCCATTTTGTGCCTCGAAAGGTACGAGTACCAAGTGTGCCTTTCTATTTCGGCACGATGATGCGCAGTAGCCACGCAAAAGGTTGAAATCGAAAGCTGAGACAACTCTCTTCATATTGCTCCGGATGCCATAAGAAAGGCCGAAACCTGGCATTATCCGGGGCTCGATAGTTCCCTTATTGCTCGGCGTAACCGCCAATTAGACGGCCATAACCGGGTCGGACGGGAGGCGACAGGGTTGTGGGCGATCTTTCACGTTCCATTGTCCTGGCGGGCATTCACGGACTCGACCTCTTCGGATCAGTTTCATCAAAGGATTGCAGTCGTGCGAGTTCGCAACTCATTCGCCTTCATTTGCCATTTCACGTTTGACCGCTGAGCGGATTCAGGGGCCGGATAACAAGCCGAGATAGATGTCCCTTGGCGACGTGTTAGCGTGGGGACACGAATGGGATTTGTAAAGGATGCTAGAAGGTCAAATAAGGTGCCGTTTTCTGAGTAATTTTGAACGCATAATCACTGAGATGTGTGGATCGACCCTCTTGTTATGCCCCCAAGGTTTTCAGCCCGATCGCTCAAACCCGTGGGTGCTAAAAAGAGGCTACAGGAGGGCTTATATGAAGGGTTTCGGATATGGGGTCGAGTTTGGTGTCATTTTCGGTGTATTTATGGACGTAAAATTCATTTTTGGGGGTCCCGGAACGTTTCGATTTCACCGTGGTGATATATTGGGTTCTCATGGGGCGACAAATGAGATTTCTGATGGATCCCAGGAAGTAAAATATTTCTCAAATAAAAAATAAAAAATAAAAAAATAAAAAATTTGAAAACAAATTTTTGGAAGAAAAAAATCCAACATTTTTTTTTTTTTAAATATAAAAATGCAAGAAAATTTTTTCATTGACAACGAATTTAATTTCTGCACAAGTAACCTATATCTAAGAATAATAAACCCCTGTGTAAAATTTGCAGCGTTTGTCAAATCTAATTGTGAACCAACTGGGGTATTTAAAAAAGGGTAGCTTTATTTCAACGTGAGCAAACATAGCGAAGATAACCCTCATCCGAGGTTTTACGTGAACGTTGGTAGCTTTGAGGTTTCACAAGATTTGTTCAGTTGCATTCTTCACTCCTCAATTCATGGGAGGGGGGACTCGCCATCGACCTCGAAAAAATGGATTATGCGTCCAAAATTAGTCGGATCTCATTTGTAGCCTAATGAAAGCCCTATTATAGGGCTATAATAGATCGCAACAGTGAAATCGGATCGTTGCGGGACCCCAAAAAATGGACTCTACGTCCTAAAATACTTCGAAAACGACACCTAACTCGATCCCATAGCTTAAAACCTTCAAAAAGCCCCTCCCGTAGCCCCATTTTAGCCCCATAGCGCCCCACGGGTTTGGGCGATCGGGCTGAAAACCTTGCGGGCACAACTAGATGGTAAACCGAGTATTTTGTCAAAATTTCATATCTGAAAAAAAAAAATTCCTACTGCCCAAAACGTCCCGGACGGCGGACGGACATTTCGGTTTTGGAATGTAGACCTCATGAAACGGATAATGTCAAATTTTGAGGCCGATCGGAGTCGTCGACCCCCGTCGCGAAAACATAGGTGTTCTATTCCAAGAATAATAAACCAAAAACCAAACTTCAAAATCGTGTTCAGCACATTTGCAAGTATGAAAGATGCCGAGCTCTTCCGAGAGCGTATTGCCCTGGTTTCGTTTGCCCCGTGTTATTCATCCACAACCCGACAAAACCTCGAGATCCTCCCACCTTCCTTGTTAGCAGAACCGTATTAACCCTACCGGATTACTGTGTACCTTATCAACTTCCTCCGGACTGGTTGATGAAGGGCAGTTACCCGGAAGGTATCGCGGGGGGGTTCTTGGAACAGACTCGAGGAAAATTAGTGTTTTCCCGGTGGTTTCCGCAATACCTTTGCGAGATTATGTGTGATATCTACTCCGTCGTCTGAGAGTCTCGTAGTTTCTATCTGTGGGGAAATCAGAGGTGTCGCTTGATGATGTCGTTGTTAACCTTTTAACAATTTTTATAATATACTGCGTTAGATACGAACAGGTTTCATTTTGGCTTCTTAGGTGTCGGGTTGAATCAGGGTTGAACATCCTGCGGTGCCTCAACCAGGAACCATCACCTCCCACACCTTTGGCTTTGCGTGACGTGGAACAACTTTACAACGAAAGAGGTTTCTAGCCTCCGGGGGGGGGGGGGGGGGGGGCTCAACAACTCTATCCATTACTCAGTAACCCGACCCATCTCCTTCTAATGGCTGGTAAGATGCGCCCCGCTTGGAATAGATTTTCTTGTCGAAGACGCTCCCCAAAACCCTGTCAGAAATTCGCGCTGACGAAGTTATCGATCTGTTCGGGGGACACGATGACACTGGAAAGGAATTAATCACACTGAACGTCGGGCGCTGTCAAAACGAAGCTGAAAACCAATTTTCCTCGGCGGTAAATGAGCCTCGAAGGACGCGATAACCTCTTCATCCACTTACACAGGATAATAATCATTTTCCCGTTTATACAGGCAGTCGCTTCGTGGACATGACTCCCATTTGTTATTTCTTTACACTCGGTCTCGTCGTTTCTTGAGTGTAAGGGAGAGTGTTATTGGGGGGAAAACGATAAAAATTGAAACAATTAAGTGTGCAAAAAACAAGGGGTATGACCAGGTGAAAGGATGATGGGAAGGTTTGTGGAGGAGGTGTCCGAGGCGGGCCGGCGGCCGGTGGGGGGGGGGGGGGGGGGGTGATGAAAAGGGGCAAGACCAGTTGAAAAGATGTTGGGAAGGAGGGAGGGACAGGGGTGTTTACGAGGGGGGAAGTTGGCGATCTCTGCCGAATGTGGTTGGAAAAGGGGAACTAGCTGGGGGGTAAAACTTCCGAACCCCCCTTTCAGACCTCCAGGCCGCAAGGGCCGCTCTGCCAGGGCGGAACAAGCGGATATTGGCTGGCGTCGCCTGCAGGGGATGGCAGAGATGGCGAGGCGCGGTCCTCCAGTTTCACTGGATACTCCAGGAAAACATGCCCCAGCAGACACCACGAGGATGTATGCTGACTAGCGATGCCCCCCCCCCCCCCCTCCTTGTGTCTTATGTTGACTGTGAATGCCCAAGTCAGCATTTGGCTATTTTGAATTCGCGTCAAATTCTTATAGAAAAAGAACTCGCTCAATCCAATGGTGAGGTCAAATTTCAATTTCGAGTATTCAAGAAGTTCACATCGACAACTGGAAAGAAAAGTAATCTCTGCCCCAGTTCAGGTATTCGACTTAACAAAAAGTTATGAAACAACAGCAACAGCACCTATTTCTTGCTCCCTAGTGTAATGGGTGCGGCATAACTTAATCCTTATGGTGGGGCTTCTGGTACATCTTGTGGTTTTTTTGGGTCTCCTAAAAAGTGGAGAAAATCGGCTCGGGCTTTGATGTACGCAGTCTACTGGTTGTCCTCCTTTTGGTTTATTATTCTTGGAATAATACACCTATGTTTTTGCGACGGGGGTCGACGACTCCGATCGGGCTCAAAATTCGACATTATCCGTTTCAAGAGGTCTACATTCTAAATCCGAAATGTCCGTCCGCCGTCCGCCGTCCAGGCCGTTTTGGGCAGTAGGAATTTTTTTAAAAATCTGAAATTTCGACAAAATACTTGGTTTACCATCTAGTTGTGCCCGCAAGGTTTTCAGTCCGATCGCCCAAACCCGTGGGGCGCTATGGGGCTATAATGGGGCTACGGGAGGGTTTTTTTAAAGGCTTTTAGCTATGGGATCGAGTTAGGTGTCGTTTTCGAAGTATTTTTGGACGTAGAATCCATTTTTTGGGGTCCCGGAACGATCCGATTTCACTGGGGCGATGTTTAGGGCATTCGTGGGGCTAAAAATGGGATTTTTGAAGGATCCCAGGATGTTAAATATTTTTCGAGTAAAAAATACAGAGTTTTTGAAAAAACACATTTTTGAACAAAAAAATCCAAAAAAAAAAATTTTTTTTTGAGTAAAAATCCACAAAAAAAATTTTTTTTTAAATTTTTTCATTGACAGAATTAAATTTCTGCACAAGTAACGTATATCAAAGAATAATAAACCCTTGTGTAAAATTTGCAGCGTTTTTTAACTTTCCAAAATTAGCTCGTACGATTCATTAAAGGATTCATTAGACCATTTACTAGGAGCAACTGTGTGTTAAGTGATTGGGACAGTTTTAAGTTCCATACGACTTGAAACGGTGGTTTGCATGTATTTTTTCTATTTTTTTTTTTTTTCCTTATTTTTTTCCTGAAAGTACTCCCTGAGAATGTAGGGAAACAGCCGCCTGAAATCGTTTCCAGAAAATTTAAATAATTTAACGAAAATTACGGCGTTTGAAAAACGAGGGGGGGGGGCATGGAGGGAGCGTGACGTGTGACGTCACTACCCATTTGGATTGTTCAGCCCAGGGTTGCCACTCCACTACTCATCACAGAATGAAATTAAATTGTGCCGTGAATCCTTCTGATAAGGCTTTAAACTTCAAGTATCGTGTATTATGAATTATGTTTTCCGTCGTATCAAGTTACAATTGCTATAAATTTATCATATAAGCTGACGACACTAGCGCTCCTGGTGAGATTCACTGGAACTGTGACTTCACTACCTAAAGAGAGACTGGTGGGAAACCTCTGCCGATTCAAACTGTGCGTTTCGTTTTTTCGTTATATCTCCTACAATGATTTTTTTTCGTTGGTACTAGAGGCTGTGCAAGTTACTTTTTAGCCATATTAATGAATGGTAGGGAAGAATTCCAAATCTAAAATCAATGCACACCCCCCCATTGGGTCGATAATTAAATTTTGTTGTCAAAAATGTTCATTAAATTTTGTATTTAATATAGAAATCGTTAAAAATTTACGCTTAATTTCGTAGATCGCTCAGAATGGCGCATCAATACACTAAAGCCATGACTGCACTTGGTGTTTGAACTATAATCATTCCGTTGTAAAACTTTGGCTGGACCTGCCTGTTCAGGAGCTATTTACTTGCGACGTTTTTTCGTCGTATACAATATAATACAGACGCAAAAAAAGCGACCACGTAAAATACCTGCCATATAATATTATTATTGACAACATCATAGCTTATTCTTTAATATACCTAAACTAGTGAAAAATTTGATTCAGTGATTTATTAACTGTTAATAAAAAATAATTTAAAGAATAAAAAAAATTGCCTGAACACTATAATTCATTATATTATATTAAATAACTAAATAAATGGATCTAAGCATGATTTAATATAGTGTTAAGGCAGATTTGATGTCCAAAAGTACTGCAGCAATGACATCAGATGTCATGAGATTCTCATTTAACTTCCTGGCCAAAGTGCCTCTTAGCCCCATAGATCGCCAGTGTTGTCGGATTCGTCTGAGGCCCCCTAAAATGAATTATACGTCCAACAATAGGAAACCACTCCGATGACGATACCCCACTCGACCTTCAACACTAATCCCCGCCTGTAGCCTCATATATAGGTACCCTAGGTCTTGCCGCTATGTGTGTGGAGACGTGAAGCCACTAGTTCCATTGGTTTTGTCTGAGAATACGACAGCTTCCACACATTCTTATATCAGGACTGATTCCCCTGACTCAGGATACGATTTGGGCGCCTCAGTGATGAATTATTTGAAATTGAAGGTGTTCACAATGCCGAAACCAATATGAATTGTGAAAGATGAGGAGGCTGTGCCCCCCCCCCCCCCCCCCCCCCCGTATTGTGGTCATAGCTTCATGTTCATAATTAAATAATAACAATTACGTTACGTCAATTGAATTAAATCGGCCATTGTAAGACAGATTTTATCGGTATGTTTCAGGTTGTGTGGGCTAAGCAGCTTAAAGTGAAAAGACGCGTGAAACGGGACCTCCTCTCGCGCAAAGAGCTCGGTCTGCCGGCTGACCACGTCCTTCTCAACGACCCCAAGTGGCCCCAGATGTGGTATTTGGTAAGTGATTCCGCAGATTAAATCCTAAACGAAAAGTACATCCCGACTAGGCAATTCAGGGATCCTCTATTGACGAGCGGAGCGTTGGAAATGGACAAGAAAACCACTAAAATAGATAGTTGACATTTAATCGGGTGAATTGCTTGGTTTGAAATGAATATCCAATTCAAGTTGTTTGTTGTTGCAATCAAGTCTGAACCAGAGTAATTACATGATACGAATCCTAACTACGGATAAAATCCATTGAACACCTACGCTCTGGTTCTAATTGGCGCGTGACATCACCCCTAATTAAAAGAACGGTTATATTGCTCGATTGCACTAAAAACGGTTTACTGTTACTTGCCATAGTCTCGTTAATATTGAGTGCTTGTCAGCTCTGGAAATCACGGCGGAAATGACTGCAATTCAATGTGTGGTGTGGAGAGTTTGCTAGCAATCGCCAACAGGTTGCTGCAGGTCGCACCTGACAGCCTTCAATAGTTTGCTCGACATGTTAAGCGGGCTGATGGACATTCAGGGCGGAGCCTGGAGGTCAGAAGCGGGATACCATCTCCAAGCGCGAGACATGAGCGATTGAAAATTGACCCAATACACAATATCAACACACATCCACCCACCGATTTTCGCTTGTGCATCTTCCGAAGCAATTAAACCCACTCCGACGCTTAACCGAAATATCAACCCGAACTTCCATCAACATAAAGAATAAAGCAATCAACTTGAAGTGCGCCAAGGCCCTTGGGTTTTTTTTCGACAATGGAGGGTTGATGAAAAAAGCAATATAGCGGTATCAGATGAGCGGTGGGTTTCTGTTCCTCGAATTTCAAAATTAATAAGCGTTATTATGGCGGAACAGCGGGTAAAAATGTAATATACACATAAATAAAAAAGTAAATCTCCTGTTTCATTTATCCCTCAGTTATAAGCGCCGGGAAAATTTACCAAAGTTCAGTCTTCGTAAAAAAATCCGCAAAAATATAAACCTGTGTCTTACCAAGAGTTTAAAAAAAATTCAATTACCGTTTGGTGTTTAATTAACGATGTTGGATTAAAAGCTGTTACGATGAAAGTTGTGTTTTCGACGAAAAACGCTTTTCGTTGACTTTGCTTTCGGAGGTCAAATTCCGTTTGACGTGAATCTCGGGAGTTGCGAATAATTTTATAAGAGGAATTTGGCGAGTGGGAATATGCTAAAGAAAATGTTTGCGAAAGGTTAATCTTTCGAGAGAAAAGGGAGGAAAAATGCCTCTCAGAAAAGGGCGGTTATCCGTTATTTAATAATTACCGACCAGTTCTCACTTTATATGAAATTTTCGGTGCCTTTTGTTAATTCTTCGAGCCCTTGGGCCCTGGTGCGTGTTTATGGGCTCATTGGCACCAGTTTAATTAGGTGGCCACTCTCTTTGTCGGGCAACCCTTTGTTGGCTCTCCTCATTTTTACATATTTCGAGAGTTGAAAAACGTCTGTGAACCAACAAATTTTTTCAGCATGTTCCATGGAACATGCTTTAGCCGTGATCTAACTGCTCAAAACCGTTAGACGGGAAGGGAGACGCGGATGTGTCACGAAATGGAACATGCTATGGCGTCCTCACTTGTCTTATCGTTAGGCCACTAGTTCGGGGTCCTCACGTGTCTTACCGATACTCAATGTTCCACGTTTCTTGAATTTTAGCCATTATGGCTATGATAGGCTCCAAGCAAAAAGCATCCGGCGGTCCAGGGGGCCGAATTTTTTTTCCCCCAATCAATTTGAATAGATCGATTTTTGAAAATCCGATTTCAAAATTTGAAGTCCAAGTTTAATTTGGATTTACCGTTTTAACAGGAAATTAGGAAATCCAAATTATGATTCGGATTCTTCATAATGAAAACTGAATTATTGTCGCTGACCCCCAAAAGAAGCCTTTTGTCGATTCATTGTTTTCCAAAGTGGTGATATGGATTCAGCCAATTTACGCAGAAGTTGTTGCCCATTGCAGTGAATAGATTTTGCCCGTCATTTATTTATCAACACTGAAGTCGAACGCTTTAAACGTTCAGAATATCTGATATGCCAAACGAATCCACGTTTTGGTAGTTTCGAACTCTTCTCGGATTATTCTCGCCAAGCTGAATCCCCAACCAGTGCCGCAGAGTAATAATTATGCAAACCGTGCGAACCTCAGTCATAATTGGGTGATTCTCAGATATCTGGCCATTTTGAGGTTGTCGAATTCCAAAAAAAAAAAAATGAACAAAAAGTTAGGTGATACTTTGGGTTTTTCTAGTCCGTTGTCTTCCCTGGTGACGATGCAAAGGTTAGAAAGAATTGGAATTCAATTTCTTCGTCGTGGTGTCGAATAACGGTTGTTTTGGTAAATATTTGATTCAAAATCAGAGGCTCAAAATAATCAGCTTCCTCCCAAAATTCATATAGATCATCAAAAACCTTCAGATTCATCGTCACCATCCAATTCGTATTAATCGTCTTCTAAAATTCATTACTGCAACAAAAACAAATTGCTACGGTAATGACAGGATTTCAGTTATGGAGTTAACATTCGTGGCTTCAAGTATTCAGTTTGTTTTTAGACCTGAGAGAGGCAGGATATGCGGTATGTCGTTTTGTTACTCCTAACAACATAATTCAAAATAAATAAAAAATCTTGAAGATTGCGCTTTAAAAAATTATAGTTACTGTTATGGTAATGACGGACCTGAAACTCGACCTTACAAGCAGCTTAGGGACCGTGACAGGCAATTTTGGCCTGCCTTCCCCTGACTTTTTTTAGGGGCAGGGTTGTCTATTGTTGATCTTTCGCGTCTTCACCACTTTTCCTTTTTCCGCCACTGTTTGGCGCCTACTTTCATTTTGGTGATGGTAATGAACTTTTTCCGTGGGACAGGTGTTTTTTCATTACTTCGAATATTACAAATTCCAAAATGCCGTTAGAATGGAGGAATTGACTATGAAAACGTGTTCACAAACCCTTACACATGATAAAGCTACCCCACACAGTATGGCTCCTATCAGCTCGTCATAGGACAGTTACGGTATTGACATTTCACAACTGTAACCTTCCAAAAAACGTCATAATTTATATGAATTGCGATTATTTTAATGTGTCTCCTTACAAAAGACATCCTACCTTGCAACCCATGATCAAAAATTTAGCTTTGCCCTTCAAATGGGTGAATTATCTATGCCAGACGCTAAAATGGCCGATTATCTAAGTGGTTCTTATTATATTAGTTCTTATATTAGTTGTGGTGGTTCCACAACTAAGAACCACCCAATGGGGCTCCAATATCCCGTGCTGGTTTTTCACCCCCCCCCCCCCCCCCTCTCCAGGTTTCGTCCTTGCGGGCTGCTCTTTCTCCTCGTCGTCCTCGGGTAGCGGCTGTAATACAAGTAGAATGGAAAATAGGATAATAGAGAGATTCTACTAGATGCGAGGGTAACTAGGGTGACGGGAGTAACTTACGGAAAACGCAAATACTAGGGCGAGCCAAGGTGAATGCTAACCGCACAGCCACTTCTTACGAGACGCTATTTACGGGATTTCAGTGGTAGGGGCACCAACGTGGAATGAGAAGTCACGTCAAGCGTCACCCAACGGTTGATGGTGTCTCTCATGGTGTTGAAAGAAGTAGTGTGATTGTTTTGTTGATACAGGGATTTTAGACTACTTTTAGGTGTTACTTTTTTTGAGAGAAAGTGAAAAATATAATTGAGGTGAGTTGTAGGATACACATTGTTTTTAATATTGTGTTCTAATTCTGAAATATTTACTTATACGAGTATGTTTAATTAGCACAAAAGGAAACAAAACACTGTTTGAGAACCTGTGACAAGTAGAGGGGGCTAGCTCATCTTTTCCAGAATAGGTTACCTGTTGAAGAGGATGTACAAGTGCTCATTACTTTCAATTTTTACTGTTACCTTGCTTACGATAACTTACAATTGGATAAAGCTTGAAAACCCACATTTTTAATTAGGTATGTATTATTTTGAAACATTGAGCAAACTTAAGGGAAGATGAAGAGACCAGGAAATTTCGACGGCAATACCTATGTGTAAAAACTTTGCTATGTACTTCAACCTGTTATGCTGCATGAGTGACTGTTTATTCCCTTTTTGTCTGGCTATTTTACTCACAAATGCTGTAGGTATGTATTTTAATACAATGCAATCCAAGCACAAAATAAGTAGAAGCGTGGCTGTAAATTAGATTGTGCAAAAAGCCAAAGTTGAATAATAAAATGTTTAGACATTTCAGTGTCATGCGATTTTCAAATTGAGTGGTCCACTTCGAAACCTACCTGAGTAGGTACCTATCCTAAAGTTTTCTTGAATTACTGGCGGGCCTCATTAGATTTAGTACCAAAAAAATTACAAGTAACACTATTCATGAACAAAATATCATTTCATGTACCTCGGTACCACAGTACCAACAGATACAGAGCGATTTCTGTTTTTCGCATTATACCTAATACAGCACGCTACTGATGTATACACGCGTGTATTTTATGTACACGCTCTTCTCTACTTTACTACAAACTGCTACTTACCTACCTACTGCTCATGAATCTACCTAATTTTCTAATCTAATCTAATGAATCTATCTAATTGACCGTCAGGAGACTCTCAAGTAGAGTGGGTTTCGCCCATCAAACATTTCATACCATTTTAGAAGTAGGAAAACTGATTAGATAGATGCATATCACTTACCTATTCTGTGCAGTAGTTTAGTTAGTCACCACAAAAATACTAATGAAGAACGAGGACGGAATTCCCTTCTAACCTGAGCAACTGATAACCAGCCAGACGGTGAAGGGTTATCTATCCAGAAGGTACTGGTTCAACAGCCTTACTACCTTACGGGGTTCTATTTGCGGTTCTATATGCGGCCCCTTCCCGAATTAAGAGCCCTTTATGCGATTGTGGTCCCGCACGTACGACTACCTGCGTTCCCGCGCCGCCCGTATACCGTATTTACGAACGCACATGGGGCCGCATCAAGCCCCGCGCAGGTAGTAGAAACTCTCTAATATCATATTATGGTCAGTTAGGTTACACCAAGTGTGATGTTCGGTGGTACGTGTGTCATTCATATGGCATAACTTCCTGAACCGAACGGCGAGGGATGGATCGAAACGAACGTGCTTAGCCCTCGTCTGACGGCGATTACGATTGAAGAGGCCAATGGGAAAATAAGACTGGGAACGTGATGTCTCAGCTGATTCTCGGCCTCATCCTTCTCGCTCCTTCGAAGACGTTCAACTGGAACTTGAAGTAAATGGCTCCATCCCACGAGTGATACCCCTTCGGGTTTTGGGAGGCGTATTAACGAGTTAGATCATTAGATAGAGACGACGTAAGCACAAGTCACATTTTCCACTTTTTTCGGCTTTTCTCTCCCCCTTTTCTTCATTTCTTAAACACCCTATTCAACTTCCGCGGCATTTTCGCCCCACTCAGTTTGACGAGAGGTTTTTGCCGGGCTAAATGTCATTCAGAAGTCGGGCACCACCCCTCTCAGTTCGGCGAATGAGGAGCAGGCCCTCTGGAAGACAAATGCGGTACTTAGGTGCCCGCTCGTTTACAAAAGAGATAAGAACTCTCCGCTCGAGAGTCTTTTCTTCATTTCTCCCCCCCGATGATGCCGCTGGAAAGGTACTGAGGTTTCTTATAAGCTGCTAACCGAACCATCGGAGTTTCCTACATTTCACCGTGGAAACGTCGAAAGACCATCTGCCCATGAATTGAAAAAAGTGGAAAATGAACGAACTTGGTACAATGTGGAATTGACTACCTTGGCGAATAGTTACTGTAAGGGCGCGTCTGTACTTTACCAAGAGGCAAGATTTGGCTTGGGCAGAGTAGAAAAGTCGAACTCTTGTTGGCGTTTTGTTCGGCCTTACTCGCCGAAAGCTGTAACAAAAGTTTAACCGTCCTGAAAACAAGCGAAGACGTCATTTTGAGCCAAGTTCGAAGCTCGAGCCGAAATTGACTTGTCGCACGGCTAGGGCCACCCTGCAACCTTTGAGCAGGCGTCTATGGCTCTTGCAGAAGCGCCCTCAGCGTGGAGCGCTCATCTGCTCTTGGAACACCACGTTATGCTGCCACCCAAGCTGACCAGACTGCCACCCAAACTGCCCATCAAACAACAAGTTCCACAGGTGTAGTTACAAGTCTGAACCCTGGGAGCAGCCCTTGGTTACAGCCTTTTCTATAACTAGGTCGGCGTCAATCATCTTTATGTTTCTTCCCAAGAGGTAGCTGGAGGTCAGGCAGCTCTTCTCCACAAGCCGTGCCAGCAACTGGAGCCACCAGACATTATCAAATGTCCCTTGGGTGTCATGATCACACCACCGTACTTCTGGGGGGCCTCATCGTCACACCAATGCAAGCACCCAATCACACAGCGGAGCGGCTAGCCCTAAAACCAATCTGCTCTGGCGCCGCTCATGACTCGATTTGGCTTTCGGCCGAGGAAGCAAGGCTGAACATCGACAATAAGCAGAGGGGGGGGGGGGGGGGGGGGCTCCCGTGGCGAAGGTGGCTAAGGAATCCATCTTCAACACACAAGATCGAGGGATCGAATAAACCTCTCTTGGGAGTCCTCTAGCAGGGCAAACATTTCTGGCGGACCTGTCAAACATGTCTTCGTTTGCTGAACGTTAAGCTCGCCACAGCAATCTACGGCTGAGGGGGGAGAGCTAGGGGCTGCTGACCCGGCTTGTCGTCCTCGGACCTACAGTCGTAGTGGTAAGACTTGTATTAGGGATTGGACCTCGACCACTAGAAGGCAGTTAGAGTCATCGGTACCATATCAGTGAACAATGTGCCGCCAGGGCGTAAGTTCAAGGTGAGACTGCGTTGATTACACAGTAGGTAGGTAAACATCGTAGTCTTTCTGGTTGGTAGCCGTTCCCCACAACTTTTTTTTTAATGCATAGACACTTCAGCTTTTCCACATGCCAATAGTGAGGACGCGCCTTTAACTGGACCGAATCCAACCGCATTACATCTTTTCTCTGACTAAGACGGCGCTCCATCCATTACAATACATCATTTATTTGTTTCGCATGTACGTGAAGATTCCTATTGATCCTTATAGAACCAGGACCAGATAAAACTCAGTGAACAACCCTGTTTTAACATGCTATGTTAAACTTTCGTCTCCTCCGTGCATCACTCCACCACCCGTCGTTCCACTTGCAGCGGTTTTCTGCGTCTGAGAACGTGGAGAGTTTTTCGTACCCTATTCCTACAAATTCTCATCTTCAATAAAGCCTTCTTTGTGCCGACCTTCTCAAGTTAGCAACGATAACTATATCGGGTTCACGGATGTATAAAGAAACACAAGGGAGAGAACCTCCTGACATGGAAACGATACCAGAACATTTGATGGAGTTATCCGACGTATTTCCTTTCTTTTTCCCCTTTCGAGAGCTAATCTTCCGAAGGAAGTGCAAAGAGAAAGCCTCGGGGGGAAGGGGGGGGGGGGGGGGGGTGAATCGTTACCAGACATTCCTCTCTCAAAGGAAATATCTTTTGAAGTTGATATTATACTGTTCATGTAATATCAAATTATGGCTGTACTCTTCAGAGATAGAGATTACGTTTGATTTTGACAGCCTGTAGGCACCTTGTGAAGAAGTATTACTTTCGTCAAGATTGTCTTCACCGCCGAATGTAGAAATATTCGTCTTTTGTGTCATTTAAGCACGTTCACAAAGTAAAAAACGCTGCAAATTTTACACAAGGGTTTATTATTCTTTGATATACGTTACTTGTGCAGAAATTTAATTCTGTGAATGAAAAAATTTAAAAAAAAAAAATTTTTTTTTGGATTTTTCTCAAAAAAAAAAGTTTTTTTGGGATTTTTTTGTTCAAAAATGTGTTTTTTCAAAAACTGTATTTTTTACTCGAAAAATATTTAACATCCTGGGATCCTTCAAAAATCCCATTTTTAGCCCCACGAATGCCCTAAACATCGCCCCAGTGAAATCGGATCGTTCCGGGACCCCAAAAAATGGATTCTACGTCCAAAAATACTTCGAAAACGACACCTAACTGGATCCCATAGCTAAAAGCCTTCAAAAAACCCCTCCCGTAGCCCCATTATGGCCCCATAGCGCCCCACGGGTTTGGGCGATCGGACTGAAAACCTTGCGGGCACAACTAGATGGTAAACCAAGTATTTTGTCGAAATTTCAGATTTTTAAAAAAATTCCTACTGCCCAAAACGGCCTGGACGGCGTACGGCGTACGGCGGACGGACATTTCGGATTTAGAATGTAGACCTCTTGAAACGGATAATGTCAAATTTTGAGCCCGATCGGAGTCGTCGACCCCCGCCGCGAAAACATAGGTGTATTATTCCAAGAATAATAAACCAAAAGCGCGTTTCGAGTAGAGTCCCCTCATTATTGACGGATAATTACTCGCAAAATACGCTCCTCCACACAAAAACAGTCATGGCGGCCGGCCGAATCTGGGATATTCGTAGATCAGTCGCGTTAAGCGGCAGATTTGGACCACTTAACTTTATTCTCACATTAGGCGATTTTAAGCGGCGCTTGGGCTAAGCGGGCCTCGATAAAACGACGCTTACTGGTTTGATCTATTCTTAAATTAAGGGAGCCAGACTCGTTGGTGAAACCGGCCCTAAATTATTTATGAAAATATATATATATATTTTGAAATTATAAAAAAAATAATTTTTTTTTTCATAAACTTATTATGAATTGAATTATGTAACTTATTAGTATTGATTGAAATTATTTCGATGATTCAATTTTTTATGGCATTTATGCCCATTGGTCCCAAAGGGCAATTGTGGGTCCTGGACCAGGAATTTTACTCTTTACATTACCATGGTAATAATAATAATACTGCAGTAATTTTGGTAGTCGAAATTCAGAATCCTCAGCAATCGCTAAGCCATTCAAGTCTGTGGCAGCTCTCTTTTTCATGGGGCAAAACCACAGCAACTAATAGATCCAGATATGTGAACTCAGAAGGGGCGAAGTACAAGGACGCTTCCAGCGACGTCACCCTCAAGGAGTCTTCTGCCTCCAACACCTCCGATACCAAGCAAGTCACTCCTTCCCTTTGAGCAGCCAATCTAGGAAGCCTATCCTGGATCACATCTACTTGCCCGAGTTGAGTCAAGATCCCATTAACTCCGTTTATTGAAATGATGTGGGCAATAAGTGAGAATCTAAACCTGAGTTTGATTGGAAGAAACCGAAATAAAATCGTTCAGCGTTGGAAATGGTCGGCGTTGGCAATCGGAAAAACGGTTTATAGGTTAGGTAAGCGGAAAACTCGGAGAAAACCCCCGCCGGGCGTACAAGACGTTTACACGGCTTAGCAGAACGGCCGGAAAGCTAATGGCACAAGGGAGAACCCCTGACCTCCCTTGTACTTAGCTAAGTGGGCTTAACCGGATTGGATGGGAATGAAATTAAAATGAATCGCCCTCCTCTTGCGTAGTACATTGCGTTTCCATTTGGAAAAGGATATTCGCTCAACTCTGATCACAAACTGCACTATGATCGATGTGCATTGACTTGACCCATATGTCTATGACGCTATTATTTGAAATTTCCAGTCGTTTTGTTTTCTCCTCTGATAGCCGCCAACATGAATTACGACCTTGCCAGCACTTTATCCTTCCATTCATTGAGTTCGCTTGTAACGGGAGAAACCGTCGGTTGGTATCTCCTTCCGGGAAGCTTTTCAATAACATTTTCTCCCCCCCCCCCCCCCCCTTCACCACATTCGTTCACATTGCGCTATTTGCCCCCGTTAATTAAAACCGTCCAAAAGGGGGTGTGTTACAATCGGTACGGTGGCACTCTAAACTCTGGCTGGGCCCTATTACGCCCTTTAATTGAGTTGGACCACAACATTTGTCGTGTAAAACGAATTCAATTTAGGGCACGGCAAAAGGGCGCGCTAATTAATTGTTCTATTTGTTTAGTGCTGAGGGACGCATCGAATCATTTGGGTTGTCCCAAATTTTGCGGTTTATCCATTTAAGACTACGTTGAAAGTTGATTGTGAAAACGTTGTTTCGTTAGCATTTCCGGAAATTTCAAATCCTGTGTGGTTGTATTGATTCAGCGTTGTGTTAGATTCACCAGCTCGTCGCTAGTGGTTCCGACCCGAGTCTTGGGAAGCGCCACTTTCGGCGGCAAGATTGGGCAGTCCCGCTTCCCCAATCCCGCCACCGATTTATCATCCACTGATTGTTTATTTCTTAATGAAGACTGGGTCAGCGGGCCCGGCCTCCATTGACGATAATTTGTTCAAGGAAGCCAGCCCGCTGATTTCAAGTAATACTGCTGGCTTAGGGCGAATGATATCAATGTTGAGACAGCGACGAAGTCGCCGGCGAAAACACCGGCGGCATAATCCTAGATATGACTCTAGAGGCATTCCGCCAAACACACAATACATTAATTATTTAGAAACTATGAATTTAGAAAACAAATACGAACACATTTTGTGCATGTAGGTACACCCCCAACATCCGTTATGCAGTGTGCCTTACATCCTGCTTAAACTCAACAAGCAATTTTTGATGGGTGCACAAGAGGATCGCCGGTGGAACACGGAGCTCCAACTTTGTGGTTAATTATTCATGGGAATAATGATTATTATACCCCTGCTAGCTGTGACGGGGGGGGGGGGGGGGGGGGGGGCTCGCTTCGCTCGGCCGCCCAGTTTCTCGGGCATTTGAGTGATAGGTCAAGTGATGGGATATGATATAGTGGAATCGCCAACTCAATCAGACTGTCCCCCATGCTTAAAGGAAATTTGACGCTGGTCACGAATACATATACCCCATGTCCCTATACCAAAAATTGCTCTTTACCCTAATTAACAAAAAAAAAAAATTAAAAAATACGTTTTTCGGTATGTTTTTCAGCTTGGAAGCCAAGCAAGGATTCTCACGAAGTTTGAACCCTAAGAAAAGTTGCAGAGAAATAAATTTTGCTTCGATTGAACACCCCAAAATAGAAAATTGCTACAAAAAAAAAAGAAGACATTCCCAGCTAGCTCCTAGCTCTTGTCCCCCTGTGCGGTGTTCTTGGTAACGCTGAGAGCTTACGTACATAACAATGAATCCTAATGGCAGGAACATAATATATTATGTTCCTGCCATTAGGATTCATTGTTAGGTATAATATATTATATTATGATAAAATTTCGATGGCAGCGTATCCAAATGGCGGGAGCGCATATTTCTGTGGGAGCGTAACATTGGTTCCCGGCCAACTAGTGTACGTCAACTTGTCCCTAATTTTCCCTTTTTCTAATTCGAGTACTTCTTCTACCTTCTGAAATTTAGACCGGCAAAGCGGATTTCGAGCCACTACAGGTGCAGTCAGTTAAAAGCGAAGGCGCTCGAAGACACATTCTGTGACTTATTCATTTTTTTCGATTGTGGCCACTCAATCCTTTCCCCTTTTTTACATTTTTTTATTTATTTTTATTTTTATTTTTTATTCTTTATTTATTTAATTTCAATTCGTCCATTTACCTGTTTATCTATCTTTGGAGGAACTGGAAAAATTACTTTCTTCCTTAAAAATCAAAAAATGGTATTAGGTAACGAATAAATCTACCTACTTTAAAATACCTATTAAATAAATTTTAGAACCTGGCTAAGCAGTTGTCAACTCGCCTCTTTCTCCTTCTAAGCTAACATGCAATTTTTTATATTATTCTTGGATGATACCTGAATATTCGTGTCGCAGGTCGAAATTTTTGATCGGCCTCAAAATTTGTCAAATTTGCCTATACGTTTGAAGATGCGGAGATTCCAAAAACGAAATGGCCTGGTTTTGATCAGTAGACATTTTTTTTCGATTACCTATATGAAGTTTTGACGAAATACTCGATTTACCAGCTAGTTGTGCCCGCAAGGATTTCAGCTCGAGCACCCAACCCCGTGGGGCTAAAAAGCGGCTGCGGGAGGGTTTTTGAAGGGTTTCTGCTCTGGGGTTGAGTTTTCCTTGTAATTTTTGACGTATGATGCATTTTTCTGGGTCCCAAATCTTTCCAAAATTATATTTTTTGTTTAAATGATTTTACATGACATAAAATTCGTTTTTGCACAATTTACCTACTTCGAAACATATTAATCCCTTCTGTAAAATTTGAAGCGAATTTTGATATCAAACAGAAATGTAGAAAGATTAGCTCAGTGGAAACTGGCGTTTGTTCTTTTGAAACCAGTTCCTAATGGCGTCCTCTCCCTCACAACCGGTTTCTACTTGTATTTGTGTGAACTGGAGATACTTTGCCGTTCACTCTGCGGCGACTTGGCGTGTAAACTTTCCGATCGCTTTTCCGTGAAATTCTTCTCAGTCGATCCTGTTCAGCCTCTAGACGGAATAACCGTTCAATAATTCGTCTCTCTTCGGCGGCTCTGTCAATATCCCCCCTCCTTCGAACTTTCCTCAGAGTTGTGTCAAGGAACCTGCGATCCCGCCTCTAACCGCCTAATGGTTATCAACTCAAGTTCTCGAGCTTACGCGTAAAGTTAGACCCCCCCTAATGAGCGGGTTCCCGGATCGGTTCTCCGGAGCTTCGAAGCGCAAAGAGATGGTTTAATTTCGAATCCCCGAGAAACCGCTGAAGGGCCCCTCCCACCTTTGCAAATCAGAGGATGAACCTGCTGATGAAGAGTTCAACTTGGGGAGGGCTGTTAGCTTTTACTTTGAAAGGTTGAGAGGCCACCAAAGGCTGTCTTTTGTGGGCGAAATCATTTTCAGCGAGCGTCGTGAACACTCGTTATTAAATTCTGCCCCTGAATGCCAAATAAATTCAATCCACCCAAAGAAGAAACGTAACTCAGTGGAATTACTGCACACGGCGATTGAAAACGTGAAATTGGGATTTCTCCCATTTCTTCAACATATCGAAAATCCTCTTCAAAGTAATTCAATTGTGTTTAGCTTCTCCAGAGGATTCTTCTTCTCTTCGAATGAACCCTTAAAAATAAATTCCGTCTTCGACGGCCCATTGAAATTCACTGCCGCCGTTGAAGACGCTCATTATGGAAATCACGTGCTGGCCAACCGCCGACCGTCTTTTCCTGGTTGATCTATGTTTCTAGAGCTGCAGGGCTTCGAAAAGGGGAACCTTGAACTTTCGAGCGGGTTAATTATGCAACTAAGACGTCATTAGTGCACAGCTCGCCCTTGGGCGGCCGATGGCTGTCTGCCAAGGATTTTTTTTCCTTCCCAACTTTCTTTTTGTCCAGCTGGTCTCTAACTGAGGCCAGATTTTGTTCAAGGTCCGCAAATTACGGGATTTAAACCCTTGCACCGTGGTTTGTGTTGAGTTGGGATTACACTGGTGTATTTTGTGAACTGTTCTGGTAGAGTTTGGGATGCTGAGGTTTTGTTTGGTTGTGCTAACTTTGAAAAACAACTACACAATCAGCCCGTTCGAGAGCATCCTGACGTAAAATCAAATCACGGAGCTTTGGGAATTTCGTGTATTTAGATCGTCCTTAAACTTTGACCCATTGTGTGCGAACCCATTAAACCCCCCTCTCTCCCCTGAGTTTGTAGAGAAGCCATTAATCGACCTCCTGGTGCTCCCTGGAAGGGGTATCCGAAATCCGTCACCTTCCCCCGAGTTCCCAATAAACCGTGTTCGACCCGGACGACCCTTCGGAGTTGAAGGAGGGGAAACTCTTCGCCCGTGAGTTCTGATTAGGTGGTGTGAGCTCCGCCTTATTAGCCTAACTTTATAGTCCTCACGCCGCACTATTGCCTGTAGGCACTTGCGGAAGACACGACCCACCAAGAGTTCGGGCCGGGTCTAATTCGAGTTTCGCCATTAGTTGTTGGCACTCGACCCGTCCTGAGGGCTTTCCTCGTGTACCGTTGGAGCTCAACGGATTATTCCACGCTCAACGTTTACTCGTGAAACTTCATTACAAGTAATTTAGGTACCATAATACGTGCGGTTTCATTTTGGAAAAGATAATATTAATAAACGATCAATTTTCCGTTAATTTTCTTTATTGATTTTAAACATTCATAAATAATTACGCAACGACAAAACGCTGTAAATTCGCCCGACCAGAATCCAATTTGACTCCAAACTGCCTCGATGATTCATTATTGGAGTTTTCAGACATCCCCTGTTTGCTTTTCCCTCACGGGGAAATGGTGCACGATGCAAAATAGCAACATCATGTTTAATGGAAACGGGCTGAGGCTCGCAGTGAAGAAAAAGTGATAAAACCCGGCGAGTAAAGAGGCCTTCACCAAATGGATTTTAAAAGAGTGCACCAGGCGGCATGGGCTTAGGGCAGATGGATTGTAGGCGGTTGTTATGTCCCATTCTAAATGGCCATAATATTGATAATATATTATAATATAATATATCTTTAAATTCTATATATTTAACATAATTTTAATAATAGGTAGTAATATTGGGAATTAGTTTCGGGAATAAAAGTGCAGCTGGGTTAAGGTGATCCATCAATAAACTAGCGCCCCGTCATGTCAGGCCCAAGTTGTCAAAAATCTTGACGTAAACCTCACTTTTCCCTTTGGGTAGTAATATTATTACGTGAATGACTTTTTTTATGCTTATGCTGTCTTGTTATGTGATGCTGAAAATCTTGCGGTTACAACTAGATCGAAAACCGGGTTTTTCGTGATAATTTTAGATTTAGAACAAAACGAAAAATCCCGCGATCCCAAAACCGCTCGAAGCGACAGGTTGATCAATTCAGGCAAAATACGCGGTTCTGCATCTAGCTGTGCCGACTGCTTTAATCCGTGAGGCTCTGTAGTGCTAAAAAGGGAGTATGGCCGGTGTTTTTAAAGGATTTTGTCCATGATATCGTGTTGGGTGTCGTTTTCGAGGTATTTTGGGATGTATAATAGGTCCTGGGGGGGGGGGGGGGGGGGGGCTAAAAATGAAGTTAAGGATGCCAGGAGGTCGAGTGAGGCGTCGTTTTTCAAGTAATTTTGGACTTAGAAAAATTGGGTTATGTATGCAATAATTTTTTTTTAACGTATTACGTAATATATAAATGTACCTACTTTAGGCCCTTAGTTCGGCATCCTCACTTGCCTTACCATTAGGCCACTAGTCAGCGTCCTCGCCGGTCACATTAGGCCACTAGTTAGGCATCCTCACCTTTCTTAGCGTTGGGGCACTGGTTCGGAGTCCTCACCGGTTGTACGTTAGGCCACTAGTTCGTCATCCTCACTTGTCTTACCGTTAGGCCACTAGTTCGGCGTCGTCACATGTCGTACGTTAAGCCACTAGTTTGGCATCCTCACTCGTCCTACCGTTAGGCCACTAGTTCAGTGTCGGACAGTTACTTTTCAGCTGTAGGCTCTAATCAAAATCATCTGGGGATCCGGAATTTTTTTTTCTGGACATCACATTTGCCCAAATACTGAAATACAGATTTTTATTATATATATATTTTTTATTGACAGTAGGTATCTTACTAATTTGTGAATAATTTACACCAAATAACAATTCAATCAGGTATTAATTTTTTATTAGGTTTTTTTTGTGCCTTTTCTATGTTCACCCCTTTAAACTCCATGGGAAAGGCGCCCTGTGTCAGCGGGTGGGGGGAAAAATGTGGAATTTAGCGGGTGCCCCGTCGCATTTGAGATGAGAAGAGCGGAAAACGGATTCCATGCAGCCGGCTCTTTCTGACGGGAGTGAAAAAAAAAAAAAAAGAAGAAGGTCATTGCCACCCTGGAACCGTTCCAAAGGCGAACGTGTGACGGGCGGTGGCCTCTGAAGCGAACATGCAGATGCACAACGTAAATAAACGCTATGACGAATAAGACGGTGCCGTATAAACCCCATCCCAAAATAAATTAAAAAACTAGCGGCAAAGAAAAGCAGTAAGTACGTACTAAAAAGGTACCTATTATAAAACGGCTATTGCTCGTTCTGGTTTGAAATTTTCATTCAATGTTCATTGACGACAAGTGCTTCCAATTTTGGGGTTCTCTTCCTTCTTATACGTTCCAATACAACTTGACGAGCGAATTCGTGGAGTCGGCAGGGTAGTCAAACAATCTGGTGATATTGTCCTCCCCCGCTCAGACCGCATTCTACACATACAGAGCGTACAACACAGATATTTCGCACACGTACACTCATTCGAAACGCAATAGCATGCGAGGCTTGTCAGTTCCTCTTGATCCCACAATTCCCCCCCCCCCCCCTCCTCCTCATCGTATTCTGTAACGTTCGGCCTACGGATTGGCGTAGGCTGAGTGTAATTATTTTCGCTTCAACGTGAATTGGACATTTTCCATAGGATATAGAAATGAACACGTCATTGTGTTTGACATGGACGTGCCGTTCACGGGGGAGTTATTTGGAATTTGCAATTAGTGAGAAAAACCCCGGCTTTGAGGGAGGAAAAACCAGTCTAGAACAAGCACTTATTTCAGTGAGCCTAAAAGGAGAATCCTTGAGGGATCAGGCAGTTATTTGAGTAGCAGAAACCAATTTTATAGGGGTGGGCACTTGTTGAAGGAAATGTCGACCGGTCCTGATCGACTTCAAAATCATTTTGAAACCCATTTTCAAAGTTCATTGGATCAGGATTACATTAGGTATAATTCAACTATACTGTAGGGCACCCTGCTAAACGGATGTTGAAGGTGTACCTACATACAAATATTGTATTGCTAATTGATTAATAGGTCTATCAATATTTGTTTTGTGTGTTTGGGGGATGGCCTCCAGCGTAAGTGGGATCCCCCCCCCCCCCCTCGATGTCTTTGTAGAAAGAGGAAGGGAGTACTTGAATACCTAGGACATAACACGTGATGTTGTGATCTGCTGGCCTGGGAGGCTGTATCGAAGCAGAATGGGAAAACCCGCTTTCTCCAGGCTGGCACGAAGTGTAGTGTTGGCCTCTGTAAGGAAATTCAGGGGGTATAATACCTGATGTGTCAACATCAATACTGGTTCCCCCTGAATCCGCAGTTAGTACGGTAATCAGTAGACTGGCTTCCCCAGACGAATTGTCGCCAAGGGAGGCCAGGCCTGCTGGTACTGTCTTTCGGAAGTCTGATCTCCCAGCGACCACTGTTGAAGTGTCATCAATGCGCTTGTAAAAATCGGGTCCGCTGACCTGTCTTCCGTAGACGAAATGTCGCCAGGGGATACCCGGTCCTTGGATCCGATCAAAAATTCACTGCATGTAGTCATTATAATAAACAAACAACGAAAAATAAATCACACCGCCGACCGTGGCGCCTCCCGTGGGTGGGCGAATTTACCATAGAGTGTAAATTACCATATACTATGGTTCGAGCCAACTGAATGATAAATCGTCTGTAAGTGTTTTATCATAATAATATTATAAATTCATAATCATAATAATATCATAATAATATTTCTTGTTATTGGGCTCGACCCGTATTATTCAATAAATAAATAATGTTTTTATGTTACTACTGCATATTATGTTTTTGTACTACTGCCAGTCATTCAGGTGTAATAATACTCTGCTTTGTTTCAACAATTTATTGTTTCATCAATTTTCATTTTTTCAAAATATTTATGTCCTCCAAATCGATATAATGATACGAGCACGATCTTGAAACACGATAGGTGTAACGCCATATCAAAATATCGATTGACTTTTGATGCCCACCTCCACTACTCCTTATTTGATTTTCCTTCGAACCCTCCACGACTTACCAATACGCGATAATTTTATCCACGTATAACTACATTGACTTATACTGACGCGCGTAATCGACACAAATTGCATCATACGTCCCGGATACACAAATTACATTATCTTGTTATTCATCGCCTCGTGATTATCATTTTAATGCACCGTCACCCACAACGAACGGCGGGACAACGAAATATATTGTCATTGCGCTGTTGCTTGAATAATATTAATTTGGGATTTGGTTCCTGGCGAATTATGCGCGATAGCAGTTTACATAATTAGTGCCCTCGTGGTATGACACTTATTACGTAAGCATTGAGTGAGTGTTTGTGTACGAGTTATTTGTGGGATAGCGAAACTGTTGGTGAAGAGATAAAAAATGTTTATTGATATTTTTATGTACCTAAGGTACTTAATCAGATTTTTGGGAAGGCTTCTAATAATTAGAAGTTTCTTTCAATTATTGAAAGAGGAGGAAATTTTTAATCATTTCAAACACCCACAGGTTCAACATTGTGGGTGTTTTTACATTTTCCTCTCTTTTGGACGATCTCCCGGCTGACCTTTTCACCTGCTATTCAGCGGGCTTGAGACTGTAGACATGAAGTTTCTAATTCCCAACTATTTCGGGATGATTTTACGTTACTTATTACAAACGTTATCAAGAAGGTAATTCCAAGATAAGCACTGATACTGTACTGATATTACAACAACCGCCGCACAGTGGGGCAGATGACGCTAAAAGGTTGTATTCGAAAAATTAAAACCGCAACTGACCGATCGGTTTAAAATGTCAATTCTTTAGCTGAGATACATATGAACAAAGAATCATACTGGTTTTGCCGCTTCGAGCTGTCTGGAGGAGAGCAGAGAGGCGGAAAGTTGGAAATCGGCGTTTTCACCAGTACAGTTTTTTCGCCGTGGCGAGCCCCACATATTAATTAAGCCTTAAACCACGATTGATTTGCATTCAGGCTATGTATCCGAAGACATTTAAACATTTTCTCTTCATTAAATTGGCCTTCAACGATTTTACAGATCAAAAATACTGGAGGGGGGGGGGGGGGGGGGGGGGTACTTCCCACAAAAAAAAAAAAAAAAAAAGAAAAAGAAAAAAAGCCGATTTCTTCT
Source organism: Pilophorus perplexus (assembly GCA_955831195.1). Taxonomy (NCBI): domain Eukaryota; kingdom Metazoa; phylum Arthropoda; class Insecta; order Hemiptera; family Miridae; genus Pilophorus; species Pilophorus perplexus. The sequence goes on from OY037017.1 coordinate 5,448,364, forward strand.
ATTCTTCTGGCAGGATGTCACTGTGACATTGTCACATCAACAGAAAGCCCACTATATCGGGCGACACCACTTTCTCAGTCAGGGGGGCCTCGCTTCGCTCGGCCAAGTGACGGTCGCTCAATGCGCTAAATTTAACGGGCGTAAAGTTGGCCGGGGAATAGAGAGATAAATCGTCTTCCCACACACCAGAATATATCCGAAATTAGCGTAGAATGAACCGTTTCCCAACCCCCCCCCCCCCCCCGAAAGTTTCCCCGCCTCCACCACCTTTCTAAGGTCCCTGGCACACTGTGGCGAACGCTCCGAGTAATCTATATTGATGAAAAACTCGTAAATTCCGGTAAGCATGTCTTAAACAAGTTTATTCTTTCCCCTGAAAAGTTGCCAAACTTAAGATATGTGGTGTTGCTTCTTAAGCGATTGTATCTCCTTCCATTGAAGGTTGAATCAACTTATTTTTATCATTCCAAGTATTTTTTAAAAGTTTGATACCTTTCAAGTATCCGTTCGCCCAATTAGTTGAAGCATTTCCCATAATCTGTACTAATGAGCTCTGTTAACTAATTTCTTATGTGAGACGCAATCAAAAGCTTTTCTCAAGTCCAAAAACAGAGTAAACCGCTGGTGTTCCCACAACGGTTGTACACTGAACCGTTTCATTTTCGACGGAACCGTCTAACGAATAGGGTCATCTCCGCACCTGAATTATGCGGCCGTATAACGCGCAGGCCATTAAATCGTAATGCGCGGGGTGTGAAGTTAGTCCATTAATCGAGCCCTAACAAAACCAGGGAGTTTCCAGAAGCGTCCGACAACCGACGTGGGGGCCTCGTGAATTTGGTGTAGAAGTTTGCCAGTTTTCCGTACGTGGTGGGCCTACCGGTCCCGGAGGGAGATCATCCAGGGAGATTAAACAAACACTCGGAGGGTCCCCGCAAATGTTGTGTTAGGGCAAAAACGAACGTTTAAACACGGGCTCCGGAGCCGAAGTTTGCGTAGTTGTCTGGAAACTGGGGTCCCCCCTATCAACGCAGGGTCGGGTCAGACAACAAACGAGCGGTTTGATCGTCGGAAACGACCGCTTGATTGAGATGTCTCATCAATCACATCACGATAACAATATTATCGTGTTCGGACGATATGACATTGTCGTCTGAAATCTCCGCTTAATTGGGGTTTCTCACTGAAAATTGAGATTGGAGAAAAAAATATGGGTGAGATTATAGGTTTTTGAAATAATTTCAAATAATTATTATGGAATCCCATCTCAAAAAACATTTCCCTCGTTTTGGTTTATTATTCTTGGAATCTATGTATTAGTGTCGGACGTCGAAAATTCTGATCGGTCTCAAAATTTGACATAACCGTTTCACGACACTTAGGTAGATTCCAAAAACGCTTCAAATTTTACACAAGGGTTTATTATTCTTTGATATACTAGGTATATAAAAGAATAACCTATTGGGTTAATTGTGCAAAAATTAATTCTGAATTTAGAAAATAATAATTATTTTGAAAAATTTGAACAAAAATTATATTTTTCTTTCCAATGTTTGGACAGATGCATCTGTCCCACATGTGGGACCGCGAAAAAACGGATTTTGCGTGCAAAATTACTCGGAAAATGACTCCGTATTTGACCTCTTGGGATCCTTAAGAAAACCCCTTTTGTGGCCCCATGAAATCCTCATAGATCCCAAGGTGAAATCGGATCGTTCTGGGACCCCCAAAAATCGATTCTACGTCCAAACATAATTCGAAAACGACTCCTAACTCGATCCTATAGCCCAAAACCTTTTAAAACCCTCCCGTAGCCCCATTTTAGCCCCATAGCTCCCCACGGGTTTGGGCGATAGGCCTGAAAACCTTGCGGGTACAACTAGATGGTAAACCGAGTATTTTGTCAAAATTACAGGTTTTTAGAAAAATTCCTACTACCCAAAACGGCTTGGACGGCGGATGGACATTTCGTTTTTGAATCCGTCTGCCGTCCGAGTCGTTTTGGGCGGTAGACATTTTTTATAAAAATCCGAAATTTTTGACAAAATACTCGCTTTACCATCTAGTTGTGCCCGCAAGGTTTTCAGCCCGATCGCCCTAACCCGTGGGGCGCTATGGGGCTAAAATGGGGTCACGGGAGGGGTTTTTGAAGGTTTTCGGCTATAGGGTCGAGTTTGGTGTCGTTTTCGAAGTATTTTTGGGAAGAGAATCCATTTTTTGGGGGTCCCGAAACGATCCGATCAGTATTGAAGTACGAGCTCTATGCAAGAATTCAAGTTTTGTAATGTCGTGCGATGCGTATTGAGATAATATCTCAAAATATCATTTTCATGTGCAAATTCATGTTTTGTTTCAATGACTTGACGAACCGCAAATTTCTGCGAAGTGTACTTCTTATTTGTACCAGCTCTAGAAATCGTAAATTAGGCCAGAAACGGCCATTTTTTACTTTTCAACTTTTTCCCCCCTCAAACACTATAACAACCTACGGGCCGTCGGAAACGGTATTCACTACACAAACTGCATACATTTTTGCGTTGAATGCCGCCAATCGCACATCCTTGCGCTCGTACTTTCCGATTAAAATCGACGGAAAATATTGGCTTTCAAAAATCCAATGATAATATCGATTGATATTAGTTTCCTTGACTTTTAAATTAAACTAGGGGCCCACACCCTCCTGGCTACGCCGTGTTCCGCCCTGAGGGGGCGGTCGTTGGGCCTGGCGGGCCGCTTTTCTTGAGTGTTTGAGAGCAGCGACTTCTCTACAATTCGTTTTCCTATATTCATTACACATTTGTGACTCGACATAATACTGGGATTTTTGGGGGATTTTTTTTTTTTTTTTCCAAAAAATGTTTTTTTCAAATTTTGGTTTATTATTCTTGGAATAATACACCTATGTTTTCGCGACGGGGGTCGACGACTCCGATCGGCCTCAAAATTTGACATTATCCGTTTCAAGAGGTCTACATTCAAAATCCGAAATGTCCGTCCGCCGTCCGCCGTCCAGGCCGTTTTGGGCAGTAGGAATTTTTTTAAAAATCTGAAATTTTGGCAAAATACTCGGTTTACCATCTAGTTGTGCCCGCAAGGTTTTCAGTCCGATCGCACAAGCCCGTGGGGCGCTATGGGGCTATAATGGGGCTACGGGTGGGGTTTTTTGAAGGCTTTGGGGTATAGGATCGAGTTAGGTGTCGTTTTCGAAGTATTTTTGGACGTAGAATCCATTTTTGGGGGTTCCGAGACGATCCGATTTCACTGTCGCGATCTATAGGGCTTTCATGGGGCTAAAAATGGGATTTTTGAAGAATCATAGGAGGTTAATAAATGTTTTTCGAGTAAAAAATACATAATTTTTGAAAAAAACATTTTTGAAAAAAAATCCCCCGAAAAAAAATTTTTTTTAAAATATAAAAATCCAAAAAAAATTTTTTTCATTGACAGAATTAAATTTCTGTACAAGTAACCTATATCAAAGAATAATAAACCCTTGTGTAAAATTTGCAGCGTTTTTTGTGTGTTTTACTTGAAAAATATTTGACCTTCTGGGTTCCATCAAAAATCTCATTTGTAGCCCCATGAAAGCCTTATTGATCGCAACAGTGAAATCGGATCGCTCCGAGACCCCCAAAAGGGATTCTACGTCCAAAAATACTTCGAAAACGACACCTAACTCGATCCCACAAGCCAAAAGCCTTCAAAAAACGCCTCCCGTAGCCCCAATTTTAGCCCCATATTGCCCCACAGGTTTGGGCGATCGGGCTGAAAACCTTGTGGGCACAACTAGATGGTAAACCGAGTATAATGTCAAAATTTCAGATTTAAAAAAAAAAAATTCCTACTGCTCAAAACGGCCCGGACGGCGGACGGACATTTCGGATTTTGAATGGAGACCTCTTGAAACGGATAATGTCAAATTTTGAGGCCGATCGAAGTCGTCGACCTCCGTCGCGAAAACATAGGTGTACTATTCCATGAATAATAAACCAAAATTGTGTTTTTGATTACCTAATAGGGGGGGGGGGGGGATTTGCGGTCTCCCACCTCTCGTAGTCCCCTTTGACGCACCAACTTCTCCCCTTCGTTCCGCGGATCCCTTGCGGCCACATCATTCTGTTAACTGGCTTTGTTTCTATTATAATATAATAGAACATAATATGTTCTATAATATTATTATGGAACACACTAAGCCATTTTGAGCCAAAGTTTTGGTGTTTTCAGACTCTCTTCATCTACTCGCCACGCTTTTTTTTTTTTTTTTTTTTTTTCACCCCAAATTTTTCCGACATCTAGAAGTGCCAAATAAAGATGAGCATTCTCCTCCTCCTCTACTTGGGGGACTTTAATATAGAAGATTCACCAAAATTTTTACCATTAAATTTTAATGCTGTCTAGGTTTTAGAAAAACTTATATTTGGGAGGAAAAAAAATTTCATCGAACCGAGATTTTTTGGTGCATTTCCTTCAAAGCTCACGGAAAAAAATATACCTAACAATCGATATTAACGGAGGGAAAAAACTCTGATGTGTACGAGAAAATTCGGAGCGCGAGGTTTTTTGTTGCCCTGTGTAATCCGTCTCTTGGCGTACATAATACGGACCTGGTTCGTGTTTCATTCGTGATGAAGAGCTTCGTGTTCTTTGAGTGACTGCCAAATCAGGGCGCTTGAAATTAATATCAGACCGGTGAAGAGGTTCTGAATTTGATGAAACAACGCTAATTAAACATGTCGGGTTCCTCAAGAGCTTGCGAGACTGGAACATCTGAAAAGCTTCAGAGTCCTTAGATCATCCATAATGGGTTATTGCCGTCTGTAGATGGCGGAAAAGCTCCTGTAACGAGCAGGTTCGGCTGTTTGTGACGATATATTGTAGAATTTATGGGAGGACTTAACGGCAGTCAGAACCACGCCAGTCTTGATGATTTGACGTGTACGATAAACATCTCTTCTGTTGCTGATAGCTTATCTGGCAGCATCATTTTCCAGTATCTTGTCTGTTTCGTGTATCTCCTAAATTGTGTACTGATCCTCCATAATACACTTGAAATTGGAACTTGTCACCCGTCTTGTGACCCGATATAAAATGATTCAGTAGTTTCCTTTATCAACAGGGTCCTCGGTGGAAATTGTTTTTCCTATACGCTTGTCTCAGTTCACCTCAATATTTCCACCCCGTCACGTTCACCCTCAAAAATAACAAATGCCGTCTAGACGTTGTAGACGATGGGGAAAAATGGGCCCTGAGGAGCCACGTACGTTATTGTGAAGTAAAAAAGGACCTTTGGGGGGAAAAAGGCTTTGAAAAAAAGGAGGTTCATGAATCCCTTCATTTGGTGTGCCGAGCGGTATGGGTTCTCCTGTATTCATGAAAGTGAGCTAGAAATACCCCGTGAGCTTATAACGAAGGGTAATACATTGTGAAAGAGGAGGAAACGGGGGCAAATGATCGGTGAATATGGCAGTGTGGTTCATTAGGCCACGCGAATGGAATTGATAAAGGTATGGTTGGGTCAACAGCTCCAGGTGGTTGGGGAAGATGTGCACATCACTTCAAAAAAAAAAAAAAAAAATGCTTGTGAGATTTCATTAGTATTTATGTCAGTTTTCTGTTTTTAGAAGCCGCAGGCCAATTTGTAGGTGAAATTATTAATTTTTGAAATTGAAACTTGATTATCTTGGGTGAATTGATAAATTTACTGAGCCTCCCATTACTGAAATAGCCACAAAGCCTCAGCTCAACAACAATGGTCCAAGGTTTCAAAATAAGTAGTACACCATATAAACACATAGTAGGTATATATAATTAAATAATATTTAATTATATATACCTACTATGTGTTTATATGGTGTACTACTTATTTTATTATTATGTTTCGCCAAACACTACATAATATTATTATGTTTCGCCAAAGGAATTTATAATGGTACTTCAAAGGAAAATAGAATGTAGGTACCTACTGTAAATTATACTGAACAGGAATGAACAAATGATTAATTCGAGAAGAAAGAAAATGTCAAACTAGGAATGAAATGAATTATTTTGATGATCGGCTTCGCTTTGCTGGTGTGAGGCCTTGTTTTTCAAACTCCTCGTCATCCACTTCAGATGAGGAATCCATGAGTTGCTCCTCTTCGACAACGTCAACTTCCTCATCAGGTTGGTTGGCGTCGAGGGCAATTTCTGTGTCCGTAAAAGAATTCAGGCACGAATCCCCCTTGCAACTTGTACAAACGACTGAGCACTTGATGCCACCTTTTCTGCAGGAGCACGCTGCTTTGCATCCTTTTCGGCAGGAGCAAGCAAGTGTGGTTAGGAGTTCAAGTGGAGCTGGAGGGGGGGGGGGGGGGTGCTGGGGTTGATCAGTGGGGATTGGGTCCAATCCATTGATGGTTCTCTGCCAGCCCCACTCTTCTGGAAGAAGGTTCGTATTCTTCCACAACTGCACCTGCAGAAATACCCTTTTAGAATGCTGGCGAGCAGCTGCTTCCGTAAGAGGTAAGGATGCCAAATTGAAATTGATTTTGGTGAGAGCCCTCTGAAATACCTGGAGCCGAAGTTCATTCAAGGGTTGGTCTATTCGACCTTTGTGCAATGTGAGTATGAAGTTCACTCCAGCCACGTGTACCTCATCTTGAGTGGAAGTTGGGTTTAAAAACACAGAGGCAACGTTTTGAAGGGTCGAGTTCTTCTGAAAGCAGTTGATGAATTTGATCTTTCATTCTTTTTTATGGAAAATCAGCCATTACGATGTTTTTGTTTTTTCTTTTGTGTCTCTGAGTATAAGTTAGCTAATTAAAATTATTAGGTACTCCCAGAATGCAGAATTTGATGCTCTACAACTTCCATTCTATGACTTTTTTCATTTGGAGCCGTTGTTTTCGATTTAGAGACGTTCAAATTTGGACGTTTCCCATTTTTTAGCCAAGTTGGTAAAAATTGCTTATCTTTGATGATCGCTAGGAGGTCAACGGCTGAACCGAATTGGACGTTTTTGGAGGTCATTCGACCCGTGATTTTATGCTCTTTAATTAAGTAAAGAGTAAAATGTTTTATAGGATGCACCGTTTTCGTGCTATAAGTGAAAAACTGAAAAAAACGGAAAACATTCGTGGTTTTTTGGCTCCCAAAACTTTAGCACAGCCCTGAGGTTGTCGCAAACTCACATGGGTCATATTTGGGTTGCCAAAAGTGAGTTAAAATCATAAAACGTTCTACCTTATTTATTTCCCGGCACCGCTGTTTTTTGGTCTAATTTGCCTGGACTAAACGCCACATCTCTAGAAAAAAAAACGTCGAACTGATGCTGGATGCCAGAGCACTGGATGTACATGTTATCAGGCGGAAATGTACTGGCTTTCTTCATCTTCCATCTCCAGTCAAGCTAGTCCGGAATGATTCGTTGACGCTACTAACACCTCAATGTTTGTCATACCATAATTAATATCGATGTAGAATGACAATCTCACTTGGGTACACAAAATTTACCCGCCTCAGGTTTTATATCTACAATCCCCTAAAATTAGTGAAATTTTGATTTTCTCCCCGAACCGGTCTGTGGTCGAAATGCTGGTGATCAGGTACCTTTTTGTTTTAGTTTCAGAACCTTTTTGGTTGAGGCGGTTCCCTCAATTTCCGCTCAGAGTGATACGCATCCAACACAGCTAGAACATCAACCATAAATCGCCCACAATGGCTCTCGCTCCGCCGCATTCGTTTCTACTGATAAATCGGTGTCCCATTGTGAGGTCGCCCCTCTTTGACTGGTCCCAGTAATCGACTTTGTGACTGTTAGTCAATATGTGACCCCATCAATATCACGAATATTGAAACTCCGAATATTGTTAATTCAGGTTCGGCGTTGAATGTTTACCTCGCCATACTCGGCACCTTTGGGGCCAGCAGTAAGAACCCAGCCGCATACCTAATATCCTACTTGAGTGCTCCTGCTTTTGACACCTATGAGGTTTTTTCGATTTTGTCCCTTGTTTGTTATGGTTATGTTGGCGTTCGGAGTTAACGGCGAAAAAGGCCCTGGAGAGCTTTGGTGCGGGGGATCTTTCTTCATAAACCCCCACAGGGCTTAGAAAAAGGGTGCCTCCGCCCTTCCATTTTCCCCATTCACTTCGCTTTTCTATATTCACCGAGCAAACGACCTACAATAGGTGGACCTTTGTAGGCTCCAGTGAAATACAAAATTTGTTTTTGATACTGTCGATTTAGAGACTAAAGTTATGAGGTCTATGGGAACTGACCCCATTGGGTGTGTTCCGGGTAACGTTGAATTTGATTTGTGTAATGGACGGAGTACCGAATCAATCCACGCTGCCGCTTGTAGTTCCACGAAATGGGAAGTGATGGGGTTCCTATGTATGCCTCTTGCCCTCCCAAACTGGCGCAAACGTAGCTGTCTATGTCGGCGCAAAGGTAGTCGTTTCTTAATCTGACTGGCGCAAACGTATGGTCACCGCTTTCCGTTTTCGCTATCTGGCGGTCGCGTGCTAAAGTAATTCTGGCTTCCAAAAGCTGTTATTTTGTGCCTAACTTGAATTTAAATTGCCGTTACCCACCCCGCATACGAGCTGATCTCTCTTCTACCTCTTCTACAGAAAGTGTAATCCACTGTTGGGAGGTCTATGATACGTCATAACCCTTCCCTCCACCCGCTAAACTTTTGGTCCAATGCCGTTCGAAGTCCTCGCCGGTTCCTTGTAGAGTTGAGGTGTTCAGGGGGGTTCAGGGATTAGAGTTGGTGCAAAAACGGGAGGCGTCTTCCATAAAGCTTAGCGAAGTGTTTGGTCAGACGGCCTCTTATTCAATATTCCGCCCCACACACTTTCGGGAAAGGCCTTTTCACGGACTGATTTATGGTAATCTTCTCACGGTTGACTTTCGCACTGACGTAGTCTATCGAGCCTACTCCCCCAAAGGTATTTGCTCCCCACATTGGCTCTCTTTGAATGATAAATAAATGAGAGGCAACCGAAAAAATTTCAAAAAGCTATAAAACATCCTCGCCAGTCGTATCATTTTAATGACCCATCGGCCTCAAACCGAGAATAGATACCGTTTTAACGGCCTTTTTTTTTTTTTTTTTTTTTTTTTTTTCGCGAGATCGGCTATACAGTCTCAGGATTTAATAAACATCTCACCCAAACGGATGAGGTAAATTGGAAACCCGCCAGAGGGGAAGAAACCCTGAAATATTCCCCTCAAAGATAAAAGTCGTGTTGTTATTAGGGGGGTGTTGGTGAATCCAGTTTATTTTTCTGTACCCGGTTCAGTGTCCTTTTTCATCGACATAAAAAGGATTTATTCGCCTCGAAAAAAATTTTATAAATGAAGGAACAATCTAGCTGTTAATGAGAGTCTTAATGTGCGAGGGTCATCTCAGAGAAAAACATTTTGTCAAATTAACGAACAGTTAATTGTTTCACCTGTCATTTGATGACTGTAAGTTTTAATTCTCCCGGAAAAAGCTTTATGATCAACAATTTGAACCTAATTAAAGAAAAGGAACCAAATTAAAAACGCTGCAAATATTTCTTAAGGGTTCACTTTCTTTTGCATAAATAGCAAAAGAATAAACTTCGAGTGTAGGTACGTGATTTGATTGTGAACAAGCGTTGTAAACGCTCTCTATGAAGAGATTTTGGAGCTGCTAGGCATGCGTTATCAAGACAGCCCTACGTCGAGAGTTGGAAGACCTTTTCTGGCTGGCAGTATCACGTTTGGCAACCAACACGGCGACGAATGGCGCTTTTGGCCACGAAATTACTGCTATCATCAGAAAATCACTTATCTGTGGGTTTCCAAGGCTTGCCAAGATGGTCCAAGCTTTCCAGACCTGCTCTTATCTTGCAAAGTTGCTGCCAAGCTGGCTAAGGGTTTTCGTGGCTTTCAAAGCTGTTCCCACGCTGGCTAAGGGTTTTAAAAGCTTTCCAAGAAGGTCCCGACCTTTCCAGAGCTGTCCAAGACTTGCAGCGCTGGTCCCAAGCTCGCTAAGGGTTTTGAAGGCTTGCCAGGATGGCCCCAAGTTTTCCAGACTTAGACCCAAGCTGGCTAAGGTTTTCCAAGGCTTTCGAGACCTGTCCAGGCTCAGCCTGGCAGGCTGTTTCCAGGGAGTAGTCACACTCCTCGAAGTCGTCAGCCGTTTTAACTGTGTCCAAAACGGGAATCGATCGCAATGCCCGGTGGTCCAGTGTTCTTCGTTTGGCCGATCGTGTTGCCTCTCCTGCCTCCCTTCAGAGGTCTTCGATTCCTCGTTCCGGCCATCCCACCCCTTTGCTTTGTTACCTGAGCTGATAATTTTATCAGATGTCCTGTGAAAGTGATTACTTGGTATCTCCGTCAGTTCGTTTTTTCTTCCCCTGCTCGTCTAGTGATTTCAATTGCATTAGTTGCTGATCCTTGTTCCTAAGGTGTGGCCTACGTGTAAAATAACTTCGAAACCCCCACTCAACATTAAGGAAAACAATTTATTTTTAATCAAGTGTACGTGATTATCAACTCTTGAGCCACCCCTACTACCATGTTGTATCCTCCTTTAATCTATTAGCGGGGTCGCAACACGTGATGTACTCCTTAATCCACGCATAAAACCGTTTAAAATGAAGTTAGTAAATTAAGCCCACCGGAGAAGAAGGACCCAGGATAATGCTTTTCTCCAGCCCCTTCCGTTATCTCCTCACGGAAAACATATAAATTGCCTGGTAGTTTTACGTGTAACCGTCGGCAGGTGCTGTTTACCTTCGCTGCAAATTCACGGTTTTCTGCCTTGTTTTCCCTTCCTTCACGTTGTACCTTCGGGATAAGCTCTCAGGGGGCATTTCTAATGTTGTTTCACGAATTTAAGATAATATCCTTACCACTCAGCACGCAAAAAAAAGGGGTCACGAACTAGGCGCGATGAAATATTCACAGACTAAATTACAAAATTTCATGTTGTTCGCGGTGGGGGCTGAAATAAGAATATTGGTAACGGAGGATGGAGGGCGGCTACTCGGGACATTGCAATGCCTCTATTGATGTTTATTTCAAAAATCACTAATGTACATAGAATATCGTATCGAAATGAGTATGGAGGGGAAGGTGCTGTACCTCTGGCCAGTTAAAAAAAAAAAAAAAAAAAAAAAAAATTATCACAACCCTCATAATTTCTCAAAATTTCTCATTGTTTTCTTAAAAAGTAACTATTTGGCTAAGTGCGAAAAAAAAAATTGTCAAAATACCAATTACTAACCAAACTCATTGTTGAACGATGTTATCATAACCCAAAAATGTTAAATTGCTTCGTGGAGCAATAAAATGAATTGTTCAGGTGGCCAGAGGTACAAACACAAAACTGGCCAGAGGTACACACATCGGATATTTGAAAAAATTTATGCTGTGATTATTCTTGTAAAAAAAAAAACCTCCATTTATTACACAAATAGTTGATTGTGTTCCTTGATTTTCCATAGAAACAACTATATTGCTTATCGTGTCTGGAATCGGAGAAAATGAGGAGCCTTCTTCTTGTAGCAGCACACCACCAAAACTTTGAGCAGCCTTATCAGGGATAGGGAGATAATAGCACTGTGGGGAGCGTGCTACGTGACAATTTGTTGCCTGGGACTATGTATTCATGGCGGACACAATTCTTTCGTGACATGGCTGGGGGTAGAAATAGCAATCGGCCGGAGGTACTAACTGCCTGAGGTATCTTAACCTCCTTTTTTAAAAAATTTATTTTGCAAAAATTTATAGTTAACAATGTTAATACATAACTTGCAATGTGCACTGTTACGCCCTCTTCTAAGCAATGATTGTGCTGGTGGAGGAGAGTCACTTGACCCTGTAAAGTATACGATGGTTATAATGCTTGAGTTGAGTAAATTTGTTTCCTCTGTGTAGAATATGCCAAAATTTAAGTTGAGTAGGTAATTGAGTTCCTTCTGAAACGCCGTTGCTATGGTTCACTCTGAGTATTTAGTAACATTTATCTGCCTCTGGCGATCATAAGAGTAAGCTTCTTAAGCAGCATCGAAAGCCGATTTTCCGCCTCGCCGAGGGAAAATGAAATAAAAACCAAAACTCTTTTGGGTGATGTAACACAGATAGTAGTTACTGAGGCACCAAAAGAGAATCTGGGTGGACCCTGCAGGCAGGAGGTAATTATATTTTGGACATGGCCAGTTTTGCAACAAATCAGAACGAAATATTCACAGAATTGATTCCAAAGGCGGGATTTTAGTCGTGAAAAACGCTGCAAATTTTACGCAAGGGTTTATTATTCTTTGACGTAGGTTACTTGTGCAAAAATTTAATTCTGTTAATAAACAAAATTTTGTAAAATGGGAACATTATTGTTTTTACCCAAAAATATTAAATATTCAAATTAAATATAGAATATAAAATATTAAATATTAAAATATTAAATATTAAAATATTAAATATTAAAATATTAAATATTAAAATATTAAATATTAAAATATTAAATATTAAAATATTAAATATTAAAATATTAAATATTAAATATTCAAATTAAATATAGAATATAAAATATTAAATAGTCTAATTTTGATCTATTGGGATCCTTCAAAAATCCCATTTGTAGCCCATAAAAGCCCTATAGGGACCCTAAAAAATGGATTATACGTCCAAAAATACTTCGAAAACGACACCTAACTCGATCCCATAGCCAAAAGCCTTGAAAAAAACCCTCCCGTAGCCCCATTTTAGCATAGCGCCCCACGGGTTTGGGCGATCGGGCTGAAAACCTTGCGGGCATAACTAGATGGTAAACCAAGTATTTTGTCAAAATTTCAGATTTTTGAAAAAATTCCTACTGCCCAAAGCAGCCCAAAATCGGACGGCGGACGGACTTTTCGGTTTTGGAATCTAGACTTCTTGAAACGGATAATGTCAAATTTTGAGACCGATCGGAGTCATCGACCTCCGTCGCGATTACATAGGTGTATCATTCCTAGAATAATAAACTAAAAGTAGTCCAAAATGTCCTTAACAACACTCAATTTTGTTAAACATTATTTTTAAACCTTATAACTTAACTTCAAATCTGACTTATTGCAACTCCTTTTGTCTAAACGTTTTTACACTGGCAAGAGGATTTGGCCGATTTTGCAGCACACCGGAGTGTCCTAACCTCCACAGCATATCAATGTGACCGGTTTTAATACGTTTTCTTGTTGCAAATCGTTCGTTCGCAATGGACTTAAAAATTGAAAAAAAAAAAAAAAACGGCGTTCCGAAATTTGAGGAGGGCCGGTTTCGCAACCAGACGACACTTATCTATTTAATAGAAAGTTATTTGAAATCTGCGAAAATCCGAGTTGTGGGATACCTAAACTTGTATATAACGACACTTTAATTAGCCGCTTCTGTGTGGCAAATGATTTTTAGTAAGCTCGTAAGCTCCTTAGCAGTTGCCGCCCTTCATTTTCTTTACCAATCCCTTCATTTCAACGTGACAGGAGAAGTATCGATGCCTCGATAATATCGGTTCAACACCTATTCGATTACAGTTCATTTTGTTTTTTTCTTTTTTGGAACGTTTTAAGAAAACTGAACTTTTTTCAAGTTGGTACCAAAATGGAGGTCTGGTTGGGGGTGTTTAGGGAATACTGGACTTTTATCATTAAATGTAAATAGCTATTTAAGTAATTTTTAATCCCATAACTTGGCACCAAAAAATTAAGTAATATATTTCCAGTTTTGAGTAAACGATAACCGCCCTCTTTTCAAAGAGCTCTCCTGGCCTGAAGACAGTCATAATCGTTTACCCCCGCGGAATTGAGGCCTTGGGACGCTAATACGGCCGGAATTCCATCCTCCAATCTCAAGCCACTTCATACGACTTCGTGGCAATTAAAAGTCCCAAAGATCCCCACAGTGAAATCCGATGGTTGTGGGACTCCCAAAAATGGATTCCCCTTGCAATGATACTTCGTGTTCTAAGCCCCATCTATGGGACTTTCACGGGACTACAAATGGCTACTTTGGCGTGGCGGTCGAAGTGCTCGAGGAATTTTCATTTGAATCCAGAGTCTGCCATGTCCACGGAGCGTTTTGGAGTCGTTCATTTTCCATTATTTTCAGCCCGTTGACTGGAATATAATTCGTTTTTTTTTTTTCGTGAGTTTGGCGCCCTGTAATGAAAATTCCTGGCGTCCTTGTCAGCGGACAAACTAGTCGGAAATCCGAGCGGAAAGGGCTGAAAGGCGTAATTGCATCCAACAGGGCGAGAAAACTCTCCAAATGTTGTGACTTGGTTCCTTCGAGGGCAGCGTTGTGATGAAGGACTTGTGGTTATGGCGGTGGGAGTGGCATAAACGCGCCGAGTCGGACCTTTGCGGTTATCAAAACATTTCCACTTTGCGCTTTACAAATTCAAAAGGACATCCCCAGACGGGGAATGCGGGGGGAGCGTAAAGTGGAGTTAGGTTTACATCATGCGGAGCTCTGACCTCACGTTCAAATCGGATTAGCCCCGCGAGCCGAAGGGCGGAACCCCCCTGACCGCCCCCGGGGGCGCTCCCACATTCCACCACAACGCCACCCCCACCGCTCCCTGTCATCAAACAGGCTATTCAACACCCCATCCTATCCGGCTCGTGTCTCCACTAACGTTCCCCCCGTTGACTGTTTAACGCTATTTACTTCACTCGTGCTTTTCAGTGTTTCGACGAGGTGAAAACGCCAGGCTCGCTAGCGCCAAATCACGCAGGATCTTAACAATACCCAACGGTTCCAACTCACGGGCGTAGCGTGGCTCTGGAGTGGAGGTTAGAATACAGTCGTGAGGAGTTATCATTACAAAAGAAAATTTAAATAGGTATATAATTTGAATCGGACCAATATTTTCCGAGCCTCGACCAAAAATGTAGCGAAAAACTTTTTTCATACGTTTTGGTGCGTTTTCGCACACACACAGAGCAAACATTTTGGAGTTTTTGGCGAATATCTCAAAACGCAGATATTTGTTGGGTGTATTCTGAGTCGGATTCAGCACCCTAAAAAAAAAAAACAGAAAGGACCAAAAAATCCAACCATGTATTTTTCATCTCGTCGATATAATTTTTGCTACGGATTGACTGGCCCAAGATATTCGAAAAAAAAAAGCTGCAAATTTTACACAAGGGTTTATTATTCTTTGATAGACGTTACTTGTGCAGAAATTTAATTCTGTCAATAAAAAAAAAATGAAAAAAAAAATGTTTTTTTATTTTTATTTTTCAAAAAAAAAATTTTTTTGAATTTTTTTTGTTTCAAACATTTTTTCTTCAAAAATTCTTTATTTTTTACTCGAAAAATATTTAACCTCCTGGGATCCTTCAAAAATCCCATTTTTAGCCCCATGAAAGCCCTGTAGATCGCCACAGTGATATCGGATCGTTCCAGGACCCCCAAAAATGGATTCTAC
The DNA here is from genome assembly GCA_955831195.1 of Pilophorus perplexus. Taxonomy (NCBI): domain Eukaryota; kingdom Metazoa; phylum Arthropoda; class Insecta; order Hemiptera; family Miridae; genus Pilophorus; species Pilophorus perplexus. The sequence goes on from OY037017.1 coordinate 5,463,791, forward strand.
GTCCAAAAATACTGCGAAAACGACGCCTAACTCGATCACATAGCCAAAAGCCTTCCAAAAACCCCTCCCGTAGCCCCATTTTAGCCCCATAGCGCCCCACGGGTTTGGGCGATCGGACCGAAAACCTTGCGGGCACAACTAGATGGTAAACCAAGTATTTTGTCAAAATTTCAGATTTTTAATAAAAATTCCTACGGCCCAAAACGGCCCGGACGGCGGACGGGCATTTCGGATTTTGAATGTAAACCTTTTGAAACGGATAATGTCAAGTTTTGAGGCCGATCCGAGTCGTCGACCTCCGTCGCGAAAACAGGTGAATTATTCTAAGAATAATAAACCAAAATAATGCAAAATCTGGCTATTTATTAGCCAATTCGTTCTTTTGCCTCTGCCGACTACAATTCAGGCAACTTCGGTGCCAACCGTCCGATTTTGATAAAGTTACACTTTTCAAATGATTTCGTGAGCTGCACGACCGCCTAATCATGATTAGCCTGCAAGATGGATCTCACTGTTGCATGCAACAATCTACTCGTTCCGTTTATTCTTGGGGGGGAAAAACTTCCTTTTTAGAGCTTACGATTTAAATTGAAAGAGGCACATGGTTAGCAGACCCCAAAACAGTACTGGAACTGGACATTATTCGTTTGAAGAGGTCTAGATTCCAAAACCGAAATGTCCGCCGTACGCCGTCTGGGCCGTTTTGGGCAGTAGGAATTTTTTTTAAAATCTGAAACATTGACAAAATATTCGGATTACCATCAAGTTGTGCTCGCAAGGTTTTCAGCTCGATCGCCCAAACGCGTGGGGCTCTGTGGAGCTAAAAATGTGCTATGAGAGGGGTTTTTGAAAGGTTTCGGCTGTAGGATCGAGTAAGGTGTCGTCAAATCTCTCTGGCCTGAAAGGATCTGAAATCCCCAGATCTTTACCAACCGGCCAGACCCTCCGCTCCATTCCGGGGTTTCCCCCTCGCAGTCCACAATGTCCCAGGAAACTGGGAGTGGCCGCCCACAGTAAGGCCGGGAGGGGGGACTAGTGATGTTTGCGACGAAGCGGATGAGCGTGGAACGGCTTCCATCCACTTGCAGAATTATCTGCGTGTGAGCGATTAACGGTAGATTATAATAGGTTTTGGGAACCAGCAGTTCGACCCCAGAGGGGCCTAATATTGATGGCGACGATCGAGTTACTAACTGGAGCGAAGTTCTGAAATTGAGTTACCGCGACGGCACGGGTCGATTTTGAATTTTTTTAAAAGAAACTTTGGATAACACTCCTCAGCTACCCCACGACGTCGTACACGGGGCTGCAATGCGTATCAGTCTTTTCAGTGAGAATTGACTCTGGATTCCTATTACAATGTAAATATTAGTTTTGATATCTATGTTAATGCTTGTAACGGGAAAGTTGGTTAAACCGATAAACCAATACAACGCTAATTGGTGTCTCTTTGGGGAGGGTCAGTTGTGGGTGTCGGCAATGAGGCTAAGCGGGATTAGGTTACCTCCCGCAAGTTGGGAAACAGTATAACGGATGTTCATGCATTTTAACAACCCGAATTCCCAAACCTATTAATTCAGCCGAACTACTTAAGACCACCCCCACCCCTCATGGTAGCACCCCTTAACCGATCTATTGCCGAATAATCCTCCATCGACGCAGTTAAACTTCACCCCGAGGCTTGAAAGGACCTATACCAAACAACGTTGCTAATAACATTATAATTGTTCGCCGGTGCATCGATTATAATGTAATTAACGTCAATATACCGGTGCTTCGCGTAGGCAACATTACTGGCGCTAGCGGCGCAATCATCCTACGCGTGAATCTTCTGAAGCAGCAAATTTTTAGTCCAGTAAAATTTGCCCTCCAGGGGCCCATTTTTCGAAAAAACTGTTGGAAAGCTGGAAATCGTTCTAATCGCTTTAGTAGGTGTCTGTTAGATGTAATATGAGTTTGCGAAAGTGCAGACCCCGGGCTCGCTGTGGGGCATCCCGAAAACCACGAAATGTTCGGACTTGTTGCAGTTTTTCGCCTATAACTTCTAAAGTAAGCTTCGGACAGAAAATCTCGTCCTGTCAAAGTGAAAGAGCATTAAATTCTGCGTCGAATGAGTACCTCAAAGTTTGAATTTTCTCCAAGGGTATGGTGACAATCTATGGTTGAAAATCGACCATTTTTCCCAACTTTGCAAAGATTTAACATAATCTGTTAATATTATGTCAGTTTTTATCCGCCTCTGATGTCCAAACGCTACTCCAATTGAAAAAACGCTGCAAATTTTACACAAGGGTTTATTATTCTGTGATATAGGTTACTTGTACAGACATTTAATTCTGTCAATAAAAAAATTTAAAATTTTTTTTTTGGATTTTTATATTTCAAAAAAAAATTTTTGGGGGGATTTTTTTTTTTCAAAAATTCTTTAATTTTTACTCGAAAAATATTTAACTTCTTGGGATCCTTCAAAAATCCCATTTTTAGCCCCATGAAAGCCCTATAGAACGCCACAGTGAAATCGGATCGTTCCGGGACCCCCAAAAATGGATTCTACGTCCAAAAATACTTCGAAAACGACACCTAACTCGATCCCATAGCTAAAAGCCTTCAAAACACCCCTCCTGTAGCTCCATTTTAGCCCCATAGCGCCCCACGGGTTTGGGCGATCGGACTGAAAACCTTGCGGGCACAACTAGATGGTAAACCAAGTATTTTGCCAAAATTTCAGATTTTTAAAAAAATTCCTACTGCCCAAAACTGCCCGGACGGCGGACGGCGGACGGCGGACGGACATTTCGGATTTTGAATGTAGACCTCTTGAAACGGATAATGTCAAATTTTGAGGCCGATCGGAGTCGTCGACCCGTGTCGCGAAAACATAGGTGTATTATTCCAAGAATAATAAACCAAAATGAATAGAATGAAATTTGTAGGGCATCAAACGCTGATTTCAAAAAGCCCCTCAAATTTCAATTTTGGTAGGAGGTACTCGTAGAAATTCAAATCTGCAGCCATAAGCGCTCCGACTGGAAAAGTCGTTCCTCTCAAAAATGCTAGTCTTGAGTTTGGAAATGGTGTACCAAGGTAATAATATAATGAAAAGGAAAATCCCAGACGAAAAATATGAGAAAAAATGGAAAATAACTATAACACCTCTTGGGTTACTACCTAATCTGTTAATATCAGTGTCAGGAACTCATCCAAACTCCGGTAAGCAAAGCACCACACAGCTGGGTCAGTTCGCATAACCGTCTACGCAAACTGTTGTGTTGCGTTCTGTTTATGTATGTATAATAAGCCAAATGTACGCACTATCTCCATATTAATATGGACTGAGTTCTGATTGTCGTGCAACTCCACCGCCCAATGTATTATGTCAGCCTCAATGGCCAATGTCAGCCGAAATTGACAACTTACAGGGTGGGGCAGCGTAACTTCCTTATTTCGTAACGCAATAAAATAAAAAGTACTCAAGCTTTTTTGTTTTGTTTATTAAGAGTTACGTGGTCTTAAAAATCATGTCGGCCAAGTGATGCCCTCCATTGTCAATGCACTGAACGAACAGATTTCGTGTGTTTCGCATCACCCTCTCTAGCATGTCGACGTTTTCTCGACATCACGTCGACAAATGGGGGTTCGCATTGATGTTTTTCTATTTTTTTTTTTCTGAAAGTAGGGAAACCCTCAGGTACTCCCTGAGAATGTAGTCAGCCGCCTGAAATCGTTTCCAGAAAATTTAAATAATTTAGGTAACGAAAATTACGGCGTTTGAAAAACACGGCCATGGAGGGAGCGTGACGTCACTACCTCTTCAACCAACTACGTGAGGGGATTGTTCCGCCCAGGGTTGCCACTCCACTACTCATCACAGAATAAAATTCAATTGAACAATGAATCCTTCTGATAAGGCTTCAAATTTCAAGTATTGTGTATTATAATTAAAAGTTAATTATGTTTTCCGTCGTATCAAGTTATAATTGCTATAAATTTATCATATAAGCTGACGACACTAGCGCTCCGGGTGAGAGATTCACTGGAACTGTGACGTCACTACCTCAAGAGTGACTGGTGGGAAACCAGGGCCGATTCCTACAATGATCTCCTACAATGATTTTTTTTTTTTTTTTCGTTGGTATTGGAGTCTGTGCACGTTACTTTTTAGCCATATTATTGAATGGTAGGGAAGATTTCCAAATCTAAAATCAATGCGAACTCCCCATTATCGATAAACTTTTTATTGTTCTTCTTCTTCTTCACTGTACAGTAGAAGGTACTTTTCCATTATTAATGGCACATAATGTTGGTGGAAATAAAAGTTTATTCAGTTTGTGAATCCTACAAATCCGGATCTGTGCAGCCTCGTGGTTCTTGCTTGCTTAAACTGGCCTTGAAAGAGAAACGCTTGCCCTGTAAGTAACGACCCCACTCCATAGACATTGAAGACTTTTCCAAGATGAGCAGCTACTAGGTCCTTGGTCGACAATGACCCCCTCCCTCTTCTGATTCCAATAGAAGTTCTAAAATCACTTCGTCGCTTTGACACTCAATCTACACTACTCATAGTAAATAATTTACTATGAGTAGTGTAGATTGAGTGTCAAAGCGACGAAGTGATTTTATGTATATAATTATTATATACATAACAGGGACAATATACCTAGCGGAAATTTTTCTCGTTCAAAGGCAGAGTGACGTGCGTATTTTCGCCGTGTCAGGCAGCAGAATCTCACTCTGCGCTGTAGAAAATGTCAATGTGTACGTTTTCATCGCAACGAAACACGAATGACACCGTTCAGTAGGTGCGTTTGCACTGTTACACTTTCCAGCCACCTTTCAACTCCCGGGATTTTCAGGGTTCAAACCTCCCCTGTCGTTTATTTTGTAGGCCTTGTTTTTCCGGGGCGACGATGTTTTTTCCCACCCCCTACAGGGTAGTTCCATTACTCCTGCCGGGCAACGCTCTGGCAACCTTCGGCGTCAATTTGCATAGAAGGATGGAAGCGGTAACCCATCGGGATGCCGGCCGGGCCTCTAACATATTGCTTCGTAACAAAAAGATGACGTGGTTGAAGTATAAAGGGTGGACTTTTTACTAGGAGCTTTCATAATAAAAAGCGCAACCTTTCCCTCAAAAAATGGAAAGGTGCGCTCATCTCTTCGACATGTTTGTGTTTGTGTATCACAGCATCACGGCTGAATAGATTTTCATGGGGGTGGTCTCATTGTGATCAGCGAGTTCTGGGGGCTATCAAAATCACCTCCGTCGTCGACGATTCGTCCGATCCCGACGACATAGTTTGGTCGTTAGATACCTAGTGTGTCAAATTACGAACTCTACAGTTTTGGTTTCGTAGTACCTAACAGAAAGGTTGCGCTCTTCTATTCAATTCAATTGTTGGCTTGTTTATAGTGCGGCTTCGATATCTAAATGTTTGTTTTGAGTTCTTTAGAGTTTCGCTTCAATTAAGGGAAATTTCCCGGGGGGGGGGGGGGGGGGGGGGGGATCCAGATCTCGTTTAACAGCTCAATATTCAAAGTGAAGATCAAAGAATCCAAATTCCTCAACAGTCATTGAAGCATACTTAGCTGATAAGATTTCGTTTATTAAAGGGAGTCATAATTTGGGTTCTTGTTTTGGTTTATTATTCTTGGAATAATACACCTATGTTTTCGCGACGGAGGTCGACGACTCCGATCGGCCTCAAAATTTGACATTATCCGTTTCAAAAGGTCTACATTCTAAATCCGAAATGTCCGTCCGCCGTCCGGGCCGTTTTGGGCAGTAGGATTTTTTTTTTAAATCTGAAATTTTGACAAAATACTTGGTTTACCATCTAGTTGTGCCCGCAAGGTTTTCAGTCCGATCGCCCAAATCCGTGGGGCGCTATGGGGCTAAAATGGGACTACGGAAGGGGTTTTTTGAAGGCTTTTGGCTATGGGATCGAGTCAGGTGTCGTTTTCGAAGTATTTTTGGACGTAGAATGATCCGATTTCACTGTTGCGATCTATAGGGCTTCCATGTGGCTACAAATGGGATTTTTGAAAGATCCCAGGAGGGCAAATATTTTTCAAGTAAAAATTAAAAAAAAATTTAAACAAATTTTTTTTGAAAAATAAAAATTTTAATTTTTTTTATTGACATAGAATTTAATTTCTGCACAAGTAACCTATATCAAAAAATAAACCCTTGTGTAAAATTTGCAGCGTTTTTTCTTTCTTTTTATGGCTGGTCGGTGCTGAACTCCGGCGTTGTGGGCCGATCCATTGCGGATGACGAAGGGGATTTTGACCTGGGCAACCTGCCAAGAAATAGTGGACATAGTATAGTCGCGAAACTTGCTCGAATCATAATTTCACCTAATTTCATCTCTCACGGCTGTTCCAGGCACCTCACACTTTACTTTGAAATGATTCTGAAATGCCTTGCTTCAAAGAATCGCTAACCCCTTGAAAATTTTGTCTGACACGGCTGGGACTTGAACCCTAGTCCTCCTGGCGAGTTCACTAAAGTTATATCGCTTTCGCCCCCTCGACCAAAATGGAGGCTTCCGCTAATGAGTATTTTCTATTAATTGCAAGTGTGACTTCTATCCACCCCACATAATTATTTTTCCGGATTCTTGGGAAACCGTGAATCCAGATCATGAGTCTGCAGACCCCTCGTCTTATCTCGCTCGGAATAAAGACGTTGGAATAACGAACTCTTGAGAAACATTGGCATCCGAGGGGTACACAGTGTACATCATCGAGCATATCTGTGGACAACCCAGATCTCCCTTCCCATGAGACGTGTCATACTCGGACGACTCTAACGGCAGCATTGGGCTTTCCATCATGGCTGCTAATGCTGGGATGTTGCCTCGACCACTCGAGCAGTCATCCCCGAGGATCATCACCAGTATTCCTGGTCTTATCCTCGTATCGGGTTGACACGACATGGATTTCCACCATCAAGTATTGGATTTTCAGTCCTCAAGAACTGGAACCTCACCAACAAGCAGGTTTTCAGCCGTGAACTACTCCGGGCAACAGGATGTTCTCATTGAGAAGAGCAGTCTTCAGCGTTTGATAGATACGAGTCACAGGCGCCAGAATTACACGGATGGACACACAAACCTGTGAATTGCACTGAGAAGATCATCACAACAAGCAGGGATGTCAAATCTCTCACGGAGTCGCAAGTATTGGCTGCCCTACTTTACTCCTGCGGCTGGAAAAACCCCAAAATACATCATACACAACTTTGATGTTTACCAGAGGAACAAAGGGCGTTTTAACTTAAAGGGGGTACACGTTCCTGCGCCGCCAAGTCCGAGCTACTTCACGTAGAGCTTTTGAGGTCAGAGGCACCCGTCCCAAGAGTGACCCTCTCTTTCACATACGAGACAACCTTTTCCAAGCCCCTGCGTATTGTGTGTCAAAATGTCATTGTTAGTTGTTGCGCCCGGAGCCGAGGGAGAACTACCCGATGGCGAGGCCCATTGTATCACCCGACTAGTGTGCTCCCAGCCAGACAACCATTGCGCTTGTGTGGGTGTCTCCGAATTCAATAAAACCTCCCCGGCACAATCTCACGTCCAATTTCTCTACGGCATTAGATCGAGTTTTTCTGGATGAAAACACCATCCATACATCATTAGATAGAGATTCTTGTGATTCCAGCCGTATGAAAGGGTTCGCCCTCAGATCCGCGTCTTTTATGCTGTTCACAAAATGAGATCAATTCAATGAAGATTTGATGAGACACTGTTCGTTGTGAGATGTCGACACATTGAGCCTACAATCATCATTCATGGTAGTTCGATCCTTTTTCCAGGCTTATTTTGCAACAAAAAAATAAAAATAAATAGAAAGCTCAAATTTTACAATAGGGTTTATTTGTAATACATGTATGTATTATACCTTTATAATATAAATTTATATTATAAATTGTGTAAACATGCTGTGTAGTTTATTCCATAATGTGGGCATCAACATGACCTTTCGAACCAACAGCACTTTCGCTCTACATCGGACTCTTTTGTGATGGCGTACCTTGTGGGACGTTTGCTTTGTATCGTTTTTCTCGCTTTGCTAAGCCTTTTGATAATGTCTGTATCCAGTTAGGTAGCCTATCGTTGTGTTCTCTTTTCACGTTATCGCCGTGTTTTTCCTTCCGCAGACCCTTCCAACGATTGGGAAGAACATCGAGCCAACACGGTCATTTCATGTGGTGGTTTTCCCAATGTGTCGCAAACGTTTGTCGGTACTATTCTTGTTCAAAAGATAAATTGAGTTTGGGGAACAATTGAGCGGGAGTTTCACCCTCCCATCTTGGTATAAAAGAATATCTGCGGGCAGGTGCGGCCTCCGTTCGGGTGTAGTTCAGGGATGTTATTAGATTTGCACTTGGGAGTTTTCCCTCTTTTATCTGGTCTTGCGGGGGGTGAAGGGGAGGGATAGTGCTGAGTGAGAGAAACTTCTTCAAGGCTGGAAACCTTTATTGAAAACGGCCCTCCGCTCTCCCAACTCTGAGAAAAAGACTGGAGTACTAAACAAAGTGGCAATCATGCTCCATTGTATACGTCATAACCCAGTTAGAATACAAGAACAGCCATCAAGCAGTTTCGTAAAAGTTAGAAGTTGGGAGAGAGAGTTTCACGGGTGCTTCTTGTCACGAGAGCAACACTAAAAGTAGAGTACGGATTATTGCAGGTCTAGAAAATTGTCGGGCTCGGAGGAAAAAAAAAAACTCCACTCACAGTTTGTTGTTCCTTTTGATCTTGTACAACCCTTCGGAAGGGATGAATGCTCGAAGTAGAGACATTTGAAAACAGCTTGCTAGGAAAATAGGGCACAAGAAATGAAAGACAGTATTACATTTTGAATGGAGTCAACCAATTTGTGAGAAAGTGAAGACAGAATTAATTAATTACCGCCTCTGGGTATGATTGTGTAGGTGTATATTTTCATTTGGTATACAAATTATCTGAAGGGTGACATTATACGTGAAAGGGCTCAAGCGCCATTTTTGTCGAATGCTATTTTCTGCGTTTCTGGGTTGCAAATGACAGAAATAAGAGTTAGCCTCCAATTACTCTGCTAGACCTTACAATCAACGTGTCTTATCAACAGTATTACTTGCATAACCTAGCCCCTTGCTGTGTGTTGAATGTATAATGCTATCATAGTATTATACATATTATGTATACTTAATGTATTATTAATAATACTATTATGTATTATTAATGTATGTCATACTTTCTTGTGGGCTATATTTTTCTACTTTCGAATTTTGCTCGAGCTTAATCTTCAGACTGCAATTATTTGAGTGGTTGGGACCTTTGGATGTTCAAATACACTGAGAGAAAAGATTTTTTTAGTGGCTAGGTTAAATCCGAAATAACCTCGAAAAGAAATTGAAACCACCTAGAATCAATTGATTCAACCTAGAAAAAAAATAGGTCCAGGTTAAAGTAACATCGAAAAATATTAATACAACCTAGACCCATATAGAAACAACCTAACCCATTATTACCCGCCCTCTAACCACAACCTGGAATAAAAAAGTGTCAACCTAGACCAAATGTGAACTTCACATTTGGTCTAGGTTGACATTGTGAAGACCTAGAAATTATATTACCTACCTTTGACTTTTAAGTGGGGTAACCTAGAATTGAATGATTTGACCTTCCATATAATTCCCCTCCATTAAAGTCTCGGTTGTACAACTGAAAACAACCGAGAGATTTAAAAGGCGAGATTGCTACTTTAGGTAACAACCCAGAAGAAAAAGTTAGACTTTCAGTCTCGGTTAAAACTACCGTAGTACTACAAATAGTTTTAGGTTTAAACAACAGTGATTGTAATTCATTCAATAAATTCCAGGTTGTTTCTACGGTACGCTAAGTGGCCGCGGAGAGCGCCACTGTAGGCGGTGGGCGTTAATTCTCGTTGTCTTGGCACACCTGCTATTTAGCCGGTGGGGTTGAGGCCAAATCTTTGTCAAGTTCTAATCATCTATTTTCTGTCACTATGTGCAGTCATATTATGACGTCACATTCAAATTTTTGTACTTAGTTGGAAACAGAGACAACCTAGAAAGATAATTGAAGTTGATAGAAACAACCTGCAATGGAAGTGGAAGAATCGTATCAATTTTTTTTTCGAATTTTGAAATGATTAATCGTTGAATGGGAAATCTTATCAATTTTTTGTTGAATGTATCGATTTTTGTAGAATTTGAATTTAATTATCGTTTATTTCAAGAATAATCGAAAATAAGAAATAATGGAAAGGGTTGATTGACCAAACCAGTCGACCGAGTCATAACACTACGAAGTATAAGAAATTTTTTCAAGAATCGATAGGTTATAATAGTCAAACATTTTCCTTTGAAATGAAAAGAATCAGAGCGATTCTCGAAAATTTGAATTGATTCTCTGATATATCGGGAAAAGAAAGACAAAAAATATTTCTTAAAAGAAAAAAATCAATTCTTTTAAGAACTGATACTTTTTGACATCCCTAGTAGGCGAGGGCATGCAGTGACTTTTTCGATAGTTCATCATTGATTGAGGCCACCACGCTTGTTGGGCTTCTGCAAGTGATTTCCAAGAAGAACCTAGAACCCAGAGCTTGTCACCTTAGTACAAACCTAAACTAACCTAGATGTTATGAACCTAACCTAAACTAATTCCTAGAACTTAACCTGGAACCCAATTTAGAGACAAGAGCCTAACTTCCAATCTGTAAATTGGGAACAAATCAGCTTCTCATCAATCAGAATGGTTGATGAACCAAAAACTGCAGAACTTTGCCTCCACCTTCCCTACGATAGTTTGATTTTCTGCTTGCCAGACCCTATTTTAAATATGACGGTTAGCTAGTTTTCATCGTAAAGAAGAGCCAAGAAACATTATTTTCTGAGCCGCTTTCCTTCGAAAATTAGATCTGCCTTTGTCTATTCTGTACTAATGGAAAATATAAGCCGTTTTCCTCAACCCCTTCATTTGTCCCACTCAGAGGCCACCTTTGAGGTTATTATTCTGAGAAAGAAAGGGCGTTCTTCGGAGAATCTTGTTGCTTTGATAAAAATGTTTCATCCTTCCCCCTTTTGTAAAAAAAAAGAAAATTCAAAATGCAATTTGTTGGGTTTGAGATAACAGGGAGGGTTTAGAGCTTACTAGGGCCACAAAAGGGTTTTCAGGTACTGGCTTTTCGGTTGGTTGTGGATTTTGACGAAGGGGTTTGGCTGTTGTGTGGGGGGGGGGGGGGGGGGCAAAAGGGCCACAAGGCCATATTTGTGGTTGGCATTCGTGACCAAACTGGCCGCACACGCCGGTCGTTGGACCGCTGCACCAACCGGCACATTCCATTTCCTCGCTAATACACGGTGTTTGTCCATCACGGTCGATATGTCGGTTATATGTTGCATTGACGTTGTTAGGTACCAACGCCGTCCACCGCTAGGGACCATAATATGGGATATTATACGTAAATACTGCCAAAGGGAACAGTTGGGTACTCCTCAACCCCGCTCCAGTAAGTCTCCTCATTACGTACTTCAAGTTTGCTTGCCGCTTTGATGTTATAATACTCAGGTTAACAATAGGTAGGTCAGACAATCTAACCCAAAAAAGTGCAAAACTTGCATGTAACTGCGCATTTTTTAAAACGTTTTTTAGGGTCCTATCGAAATGTCATTTTCCTCACGCGAAAGCTGATTAAATTTCCTTTTAGAACTGATATTAGGATTTTCCCTGAGACCTCAGGAAAAGCCCGTAAAATGTCTCTCCAAGTACCTATTTCATAGGGAAATGCAGCAGTTATACCTTTGAAATGGTTAGTCCTAGCAAACAAATAGCTTTACATGAATGTTGTAGATCATGAAATTTTACATTAGGTGATCATCCTAGTTTTCAGATTAGCTGCCGCAGCGGCCGCGGTAGACGCCGTTTCGGTGAAAAGTGATCGCGTTGGTGGAGCCAAACCCGCGTTTGATATCTTTTTATAAGTTTTACGACCTACTGAATTGATTTTAACCACTTTCTGAGTCCTACCTCTAGCCCACTTTAAACAGCTTAAGCGTAAGGGCAATGAAATTTCGATCAGAGAAATAGTTTCGTGAGAGAAGAAAATGTTCTGAAAAATACGGTCGGCGGTGGTCGAATTTCTTATTTCCACCCTTTCCGACGAATACTAATGGCACTGTTGTTGCCTCAACAGAAATGCAATCTACCGACCCTTATATAAAAATTTTATAAGAAAAAATTATTTTTTCTGGTGAAAGCCGATTACATTTAATGTAATCGGCTTTCACCAGAAAAAAAGATAAAAACGTTTTTGTCACAATTTGCCATTTGTTTGTCATGCCTGCCCCTCCTCAAATTAAGCTTTCACATAAAATATTTGCGATGGGAATTTAATCAGCTTTCACGAGAAAAAAAAATAAATAAATTGGGGATCGGGCCAATAGTTCTCGAGCTACAACCGAAAACGTTATGAAAATCGTGGTTTTCTGCTACCGAGCGGTGTCAGATTGGGCGTTTCTTGTTTTGGTTTAAATTCGTTTTCTCGGTTGGCAGTAAGTATTATTTTTTCGAATTTGCTCCTTGCTCCATTGAACGTGCTCTCTGAACTCGTAAGTTGATGTTCTACAACATGAATTTTGAGCCAATTCATCTGCATTCGCCGTTCATAAGTTACAGGGGTTGAAACATGAGCGAATCCTATTTTTCAGCCAAGTTGAAAAAAATTGCCTACGTATGACGCTTGATTGTGGCTAAACGGCTGAACCGATTCCAATGTGTAAGAAGGTCATTTGACCTTACGCAACTGTGTGCTCTTCGACTTCTTATTTGAACCGTTTTCTCTTTGTAGCTGAGTTATCGAGTTGTGGGTGAAAAACTGGAAATTGTCCAAAAAACAAAAATCGAGTTTTTTTTGGCCGCCAAAAGTTCTCCCTACAAACATTTTGCTACCATTTTTGATATTTTGTTGTTCAGACCCGTAACAACAATAAAACAAAAAGCTTCTACAACATTTCTTGCACGATTCAAACCTTCCGACGACAAGCCTAGGACTCTAAACAACTTTAAAAAATCCGCAGTTACATGCACGTTTTGCCCTTTCGTGGGATAGATTGGCTGGCCTATTGTTTACCTGAGTATTATAACATCAAAGAAGCACTCAAACTTGAAGTACCTACCTAATGAGGGACGTACGGGAAGGGGGGTTTGCCATAGACGACTGGGAGAAGCCTTCGCAAACGTTTTTTTCATCTTTGAGTCTGCCGCAGTTTTTCATCTTTGAAGACGTCTGCCGCAGTAACGCCACCTAATTAGACAGGCTGACGTGTGAATTCGGATTCAGCATCATAAGCCAGTCAAATAGTAGGTGGGTACATTGAAAGCAAGAAAGCGGCTAGTTCTAATTGATTTTTATGTTGTTAGGATCACTCCCAGTCGTGTATTCCCAAGTTTGCAGCTTCGAAAAACCTCACGATTTTCGGACTTTTTTTGGTTTTGGGCTTATATCTCCGTAGGGGTGCATCCTACAAAAGTAATTACTTCGACCTTTTTCAAAGCAGAGAAAATTTGCAAACTTTTGAACCCAACCGCAGCTGTGTAGGTCTAATAGTTTCCGAGATACAGCTTTTCAAAAAAATGGTCACTTTTTCGAAAAACTTGAAATTTTATCGTTTGGTCACGTTTCAAAGTCTCCACTTCAAAAACAGAGTACCAAATCAAAAAATGTCACTTAGGCAAACTTGTCGAGAATTAAATTCCATATTAGGAAACTCCATTGGTCGTGGAAATGGAATCAACTTAAAATGGGTGACTCTTTCAAAAAAGCCCCCCAATCGGACACCGTTCGGTAACTGGAAAACCACGTTTCTCAGAACGTTCTCGGCTGTAGCTCGGAAAGTATTTGCCCGATTAAGTACAAATTTGTTTTGAGTCTGTAACTATAACTAACTAACTATCCGGCTGGATGCGTGTGTCACGGGCCTTCTCCTCCTAAACGGTAGGTAAGCGATAAAAATACGGCGATTTTTTCTATTGGTTCGGCGTCCGGTTTAAAATTCGTTAGGGGGGTTGAACCACCCCTGAGATGCGCGCGAGTAGGTGCATTTGCATCCAACTTTCTTATTTTAAATGATAACCCCTAAATGTTTTGGCGAATTTGGATTCCTCGGCCAATTTTACGCCTAATAAGCGCGTTGCGCGCAATTTTTGGGCGCGCCCAAATTCGGGAAACTAAACAAATTAAGAAACTTCCTCCTAATTCTTCGTTGTTAATGGTCAGATTGAGTCGGCGTTTCCTCTGTATCCTACCTAGAGATCCGAATTTTAATGCAAAATCCCGAAAAAACTACTTCCGACGATGAGCGAATTTATACGGCGAGTTTAATTTGAACGATTTGAAGAGATCCAGGCGCGTCTTGGGATGGTGGTTCGGGATGGTGCCAGGGACCTTAGAAAGGTGCAGGCGGCGGGGAAACTTTGGTGGGGGGGGGGGAGTTTTGGGAAACGGTTCATTCTACGCTTTCAGATATATTCTGGTGTGTGGGAAGACGATTTCTCTCTCTATTCCCCGGCCAATTTTACGCCAGTTAAATTTAGTTCATTGAGCGACTGTCACTTGGTCGAGCAAAGCGAGGCCCCCTGACTGAGAAAGTGGCAATGGCCGATAAAGTGGTTGGCCGAGCGAATCGAGGCCTTATGTGTGAGTGCTAGTACAGTTTGCAGACGGAAAGAATGCAGTCGGAGAAAGGACGACTAGCCGTGCAAAAAAAGTTGGCTCACACCACTAATGGGAAGGGGGAGGATCAACACCTGACCTGTCTTAATCCATCGGAACCGTAAATTTGTCACAGTGTGGTGTTTGCCGACGGTGCAGAGGTCTAATCCAATTCAGAACTGATTGTCCGTTCCACCTACCTCAAGTCACTCTGGGCTGTAGATGAGCTTAGTTGCTCGAAACCGGTCCCCACGCTACAATTGTTTATTCCAATAAACAATTTAGTACTCAGCAGAGGAGTCATTTCTCCCCCTAACCACCTCACCCGTAAATTTGTGAAAATAATAGTAGACTAGCTTAAAAGGTACCCTAGGTAGACTGGCCAGAAAATTATTCGACTGCATTCTTTCCGTCTGCGAACTGTACCTATACTACTAATTTGTATGTGCGGTATCTTTAAACCCCTCCGGTTAAATAGACTGCTCTCTGTCTCTCGAACTAACGCGCCATATTGTAAAAACAACTACAGTTCAAATAATTGTTCAATGATGTCGTATTGAACTGTACTTTTACATTGTTGCAAATAGAGATTCCCCTATCTATTGTGTTTATTCGAGATTCTCGGCTATCCGTTTACCCTATTTTGAGGAGGCGGATACCTACCTATTGGTTTCAGAATTCCATTTCCAGCGTTCCAATTTCGTCTGAAGGTATTTTTGATTTATGCGTTACCTTCAGTTTGGACTCGCCGACCTCACAATACTGATTGTTTCGCACTAATTGCCCTTCCATTCCTATTATCGTGGGTAATCCCTGGTGCAGGTTGGAATTCGTCTGGTCCCCCCCCCCCCCCCCCCCTCCCGTAGTTCCATCAGACCTCCCGGTGGCCTAAATTGATTCGCGTCGTCAGGCTCTCTGCTGGCCGGAAGCGGGATGGTAATTCAGGGTCCGCATTGTACGAAATGAGGCCTATTGATCGAGGTGGGATTTCTGAGGGGGTTTCAGAAACGATGAGCCTGGGAGGTCGTCTTAATGTTGGATGTCTACACAATCGCGAAACAATGTGGGGCGATGTCAGTCATTTGGCAGGAACCGCCGGGTGAATTATTCATTACTGATCACCTGAGTGTTTTTGTCCAGTTCAAGAGTCCTACGAAATCCTCCGGAAACTAGTTGGAAATTCAACTACGTTGGGGGAGAGCACATTAGGGAAATCGGTCGACCGCACGCAAACGGAATTGGATGAAGTCGCAGGGTTCTTTATGCAGATGAGCTGAAGGCAGGTCATGTTGGATCCGAAATAAGAGAACAAAAGCCCCAAAGGGGTTGAAGTTGGTCACATGCGGGTCACAAGAGACGGCACGAGGCTAATCACGTTTAATCCCGGCACAAAGTGAATATGTTGTAATGTCGTGACGAGATTATCACGTGAGCTGAGCTAAAGTGACGCTAAAAGGGAGGTTCATTTCAACAGTTTGACGGGCCCTCCCATCCCTCAGTCGACAGTAATTGGCTATAAACCGACTGTCCTGCGTATTTCTGACCCCCCCTTTCCTCTCATCATTTGCATATGAAGCGCCCCCAGCGATATTACTCTGACCCCGAAACTGTGCACCTATTCAAATGTTTATCTTCGCTACCTATTCCAGCTTTCCGCTGTGGCTCGTCGGGACGATTGTGGCCTCCATTATTAGATCCGTCTGGATAACCGAGCAAAATGTGCTCCAACCAGGATTGATGATGCACCTCATCGCAAATGCTATTGTTCTTTGAAATTCCAATCAGCCCCTAAATCTATCGCTCCTACAGCGCTCATGACCTCTATCGCGAGCGCAAACAGGAGACAACAAACACTAAGCTCTCATAAAGGACCCATAAACCCATGTCATTGCTTGTTAACGCCTCATCAGTGTCTTCACGTGGAAACTGATGTTCAGGCGAGAATCGAGGTTCAATGCAGCAGTGCAGTAGTCTACTCTATGGGGTGAGATAATGTGAAAGATATGAATATGAATAGAGATATGAAATTATTCGTGATATTTATTGGTGATGATGCTGGCCGTTTCAACCCACATGATTTATGGGAACTGAGCCTGTTGAGTGAGCCTGACAATATAAATTGTGTTTGATGCGTCGACCGTCGTGCCGCAAGGCTCTAATATTGGACCCCTGCTGTTCCTGCTTGCTATCAACGATGTGGGGAAGGCCCTTAGTGGTCTCCAATTCCTCATCTTTGCCGACGATCTCAAGATTTTTCGCCCAGTTCGTTCGGCGCTGGATGACGAGTGCTTGCAGGGAGGGAGGGCTGGATGCTTTGGTTGCATGGTGCGCTGCTGACAGCCTGAGCCTGAACCCATCGAAGTGCTCTGTGATGCCGATGAGCAGATCCCAGTCTCTGTTTATCCTCCACTGCACCATCGACGGCGGCCAACGATCGGAAACTGGGGACCTCGGTGTCACGTATTTTTAAACTGTTGAAATTTCGTTAGATCCACTGGTATTTCCTGAGGTGGATTACAACTGGCTTGTTAGGAATTAAAATTTTTACACCAATAAAAAACCGCTGCTTCGCAGACTCGGAAGCAATAGTCATTTTCCAACAACAACTAAGAATTTATAGGAATAAAACAAGGAAAGTATTGAAGTAAAGTGATTACTGACGTTCGGATTGACTTTCTTGGGACATCTTTCAACTGCAGAAACACTTTATGAAAGCCTTGAACGACTTGACTAAAAAACATGCCGCCGCTTGTGATTGGAGACCAGGTTGGCTTTCCCAGGGTCCACACTCGAGATGTTGAGGGTTCTCCTGTGTCTGCTGTGCTGGCAGTGATGTTGGAGAGTTCTTCGGAAATGTCCAGCCAGATACCGCTGTCTCGATACTGCCTCCGGAGAGCCTTTTGGAGAAAGGCTCCAACACCTTGAACTCCTTGTCCAATCCAATCCCATGCAGAACCTACGTACACTTTACTGACCTGGTCTTTCCCTTCCCGCACTTCCAAGTACAAATCCTGCTTCTTCTCTACCTGACTGGCCATCGTCCGAATATCCCGTCTTCCTCCATGACCTCCAACGGCAAGCTGGTCATCCAGGCGGTTCGACCTGCTTTGGCGTCACTTGGTCCATCGGCGTCGTTGGTTCCAAACTTCACCTGGTGTTTTACTTCCGTCACGTCTTTTGCAACTTCCCTCGTCATTTTCTCAATTTACACTTGGCTTTTTGCGTTCTAAATCTCACTCACGTCGGCCGAAAGCGGTAAGCTTACTCCTGCTTCGGCCAGGTGTAGCAACTTCTGAACGATGAATCATTGTCTGGCAATCAGCATCTTGACTCCGCTTGGGAGGCTGCACAACTTTTTCACTGCAAGAGGTTGTTGATCCTGGTTGTCAAAGCTGCATTCCACATTGAACAGCTTCCTCCAAGGTCTTTTGGCATCATCTGTTCATCTGGTGGTTCTGAAATCATAAATCCCACTTCTGACACCAGTGTAAAGCGAGTAGGATTAACTACCGCTCCTCACAATCCTAATTGTGCATTCGACATTGATAATGATATCTTGGTGGCTCCCGCCCAACATCCTAAATGAATTGGTTTGTTCCTGGAACGTGAGTGTAAGTTCAGTGAGAGCATGCGGGATGTACCTAAGTTTGGCGTGAGGATGCTAACGCGCTCAGACTGCTGGAACAAATTTTTCAAGGATTTAGGCATACTTACGCGTTAACGAGTGAGGGTTCCTTGGAGTGACGCGAAACTCTGTCGCACCAAGGTCAACTAAATAGCAACAACCAACACTCGAGTAAACAAATATGTGAGGTTATAAGCGATGTGGCCAGGTTACACAAGGTTATCAAGCGAGTTGTAGATAGAGGTGGGCCTTTCTGCTAATTTTCAAAAACTGTTGATCAACGTTTGTTAAGGAGAATTAACTGTTAACGTAAACTGTTAAAAATGAGCAGTTTTAACTGAGAGTTGAAGAAGAATGTGTTAATTTTTTGTGAATCCGTTGATCGCATCAACAGCTAATTTGCCGTTACCGTTTCCGTGACTTTAACTTTCAAATAAATGTTGCTGTAGCTCAATAACTAGGTACCTAGGCGAACATGTACATGATGGACACTCCAAGTGGGAACATCTCCGAGCAAGAATGATCAGTCAAAAATGCATGCGAATGCGTCCACACTATCGAGCATTCGCAGAATTAATTGTTTTTGAATGCTCGGCTCGCCGAAAATGCTCGAGTGTGGACGGGGCTTTAGACTGCGATGTAAACATGAACCTATGTGTAAATGTCATGCACTAAAGCCGGAATATCAAGCTCATCACTTAATATAGTGCATTCACTACTAATCATTAAATGAAAAAAAAAAAAAAAAAAAAAACCCTAAGAAAATAAAATGAAACAACATACACCCTGCATTTTTGTTCGACTGGCTGCTGCCGTCGTCAGCCGTCCTCACAAGGAGGATCGGAACTTGTCATCATTAACTTAATGACATTACGATAGGAACAGAGCAAATCGTTATTGTTTGTCACTATTCATTACCTATTAATGAAAGAAGATGAAAGATTTAAAAAAATATACAGATATGTGAGACTCAAGAAACTAACCTCGTATCGTGGCGTCCGAAGTCGGCGAAGAATGTTTCTTCTGTTGTTGCCAAATGTGGCCGAGAGTAACTCTCCTCAACTGTTGAGGAACAGTTGACAGGAAAACGAAACGTTAAATTCAACGGAACAAACAGTTGAAGGGTTGCGCTAAGCGTTGAAAACGTCGTTTTACTGTTAACTGTTGTGTCACAACTGTTAACCTGGAAACTGCTAAATTGTGGACCCAGCGCTTCGTTGATTTAACTGTTAATCTGGAAACAGCTAAACTGTTCGTTCGTTTTTTATGGTTAACATGTTATTTTTAACTGTTAACCAATTAACGCCACACCTCTAGTTGTAGAGGGGGTGACTCACATTCACAGTCCAAAATGTGTGAGCACCTCACATCGCCACACACTCACACACCAGGAACAAACCTCATATCACCCCATGTTCAGAACTTGACATTTCGACTCCTCTACAATCGTTATAGTTAATGATTGATTTTTGACTCTACTAAAAACCCACAAGGAACACGATTAGAATCGGTCGTGTATCCTCAAGGATGCCTTTTTTTGTGCCAGGTTATCAACTTTGACCCGCATTCTATCTCATCTGTTCTTTACATCATTTTTTCCAGCAAACATTCAAAATCAATCTTCTCGTTTTTTTCCCCCTGTTGTGTTTCTTTGCTCAACAAACTGTTTCTGCCAATTTCTCCGATTCAATAAATTCGTCGACTCGGCTGAAGGTGACGCGTTCCCAGATAGAACAATGATATTCACGAGGCTAATTGAGTCGAGATTACACCGACCCGGAAAGTGGTTAATTCGGCAAACGCTTAGCGTCTATCTGCGTAATTGATTCAAAGAAGGGAACGCTCCAAGTTTAAGCAGCGTTATTATCTTATTGTTTCATTATCTGATAATTGTTCCGAGTCGAAACCAACCGGTGGAAAAGGGAGTAGGGTTAACAACTCGTTTTTGTTCAAACCGTAGCGAAACAAGAAATGCCCGAGCTGATTACATCATCCGGCGAATAGATGATTCACGACCCAACGAACCTCGATTAGTCAATGCAACAAATACGACTAATGACAGTGTGCCTGTTATGGAGTAATTGGGCGCATCCTAATTGGGTCTTTCCTATGTTTCAAAATTTGCAAAAGATAATGGTATTATTCACTATCACTATGAATTTATGTTTGCTGGCTAATTCGTAATGTTCGAAGGACGTGAATATTATCTGTTGACCTTAAAAAAAAAAAAAAAAATCTATTAAAAATCATATTATTCGAAATTTGAATTCGTATGGGGAAAAACTGCCAAATCAGGGTTTCAATAAGTGCTCGTAAATCGTTTGTATCATTCAACCAGGTCAATTTAATCTTTAATTTAATTAAAT
This sequence comes from Pilophorus perplexus, assembly GCA_955831195.1. NCBI lineage: Eukaryota > Metazoa > Arthropoda > Insecta > Hemiptera > Miridae > Pilophorus > Pilophorus perplexus. The sequence goes on from OY037017.1 coordinate 5,484,506, forward strand.
TGGTTTATTATACAATGTATTAATTTATGCCATAAATTACAACGCTCGTAACAGTTTGTTGTCATATGTAATGACGGCTGTGTTTCATGTTTTTCAGAACCGAGGTGCTGGGCTGGACATGAGCGTCGAAGGTGCTTGGGCAGAAGGCATAACGGGGAAGGGAATAGTCGTTACTATCTTGGATGACGGCCTCGAGAAAGACCACCCAGACCTCAAGGAGAACTACGTGAGTAATACTTTCATATTAATTCATTATACGAGTGGTTCGCAATCGTTTCCAAGATTTGCACGGTTTTCGGGGTACAGCTTACGAGCGTTTAGATAAAGTCAGTAGATGAAAAGTGACGCATTCGTGTGACGCAGCTCTCGGGACGGGCTCTTGAAGTGGTAATCGGAAAAAAACCCCCCGGAAAAAAAGTCGCCGAAAAAAAAAATCCCCGGAAAAAAAATCAGGCAGGGCGGAAAAAAATCCCCTAAGAATACTCAAGGGCGGAAAAAAATCCCCAAAAAGAAAAAGTGAAAAAATTGAAAAAATCTTGAACAAAACACAATAGAAAGTTTGGGGACCTCTTCGTTTGGTTTATTATTCTTGGAATAATACACCTATGTAATCGCGACGGGGGTCGAAAATTCTGATCAGCCTCAAAATGTGACATTATTCGTTTCAAGAGGTCTAGATTCCAAAAACGAAATGTCCGTCCGCCGTACATCGTCCGCCGTCCGGGCCGTTTTGGGCAGTAGGAATTTTTAAAAAAATCTGAAATGTTGGCAAAATACTCGGTTTACCATCTAGTTGTGCCCGGAAGCTGCCCGATCGCTCAAACCCGTGGGGCGCTATGGGGCTAAAATGGGGCTGCGGGAGGCGTTTTTTGATGGGTCTATGGGATCGAGTGAGGTGTCGTTTTTGAAGGATTTTTGGACGCAGAATCCATTTTGGGGGGTCCCGGATTGATCTGATTTCACTGTGGCGATCTATAGGGCTTTCATGGAGCTACACACGGGATTTTTGAAGGATGCCAAGGGATCAAATAATTTCCGAATGAAAAAAAAAAAAAAAAATGTTGAAAAAACTTTTTTTTTTAAATTTTATTGATTGACAGAATTAATTTTCTCACAAGTACACACTGAATAGGTAAACGGCTCCGATAAAAGATGAGATGAAGCCACTCATCTTAAGGACAATACAACATTAGACGTTGACCGAGTCATTGTAAACACCAGTCACCTACTGCTTAGTGTTGACCCCCTACGGCAACAAAATTATTTAATACTTACATAAGTATCATCTTCTATTCATTTCCATTCAGTCAACGCTATTTCTTTTCCGGGGATTTTTTTTTCCGGGATCGGAAAATACTGGGAATTTTTTTTTCGGCGCCTTTTTTTGGGGGACTTTTTTTCCGGGGACTTTTTTTTCCTACAATCCTTGAAGTAGGATGTGACGTCCATGGCCAAAGTCGCTGGTATATGCCCGGGAAAGTGGGCTCTAGCCCCTAAAAATTGCTCAAGAGCTGGGAATCGTTTTAATAACATGGTGGGTACATCTAGTTTGCGCGGGTCTCTAGGGGCAGAATTCAGAGACGTTTCTCAGCTCTGAGCCCGGTCTGAAGTCGATGTTGAGACCGAACGGCAACTAAGCGTAATGAATATAGAATAGACTAGAGCAATATTATGTACTTATTGACAGGAATAATAATAATAATACAGTATGTGAAAAACATGCACAATATCAAATCCCGTCCACCAACATAATAAGTTCTTACGAAATTGTGCGGTTGTTGGTGGAGCCACTCTCATTATTCATAGTCGGCACTCAAAACGCCGCACAGTGGTTGTGGGTGGCAAAACCCCCCTTTTGGTTTATTATTCTAGGAATAATACACCTATGTTTTCGCGACGGAGGTCGACGACTCGGATCGGCCTCAAAATTTGACATCATGCATTTCAAGAGGTCTACATTCTAAATCCGAAATGTCCGTCCGCCGGGCAAAGCCGGAAAAACCCCTCAAAAACGAAAATTAGTTTTGCGAACTTTTTCCGATGGTTTATGATGAATAGTTGTAGAATGCATCCCTGTAGCCGAATTTATTTTCAGCTGGGACTGAGGGGTACAATGTGGAATTTTCGAGACTTCGAAAATAGGCACTTTTAAACACAAAGTTTGGAGTATTCGTGTGTGTTCATTTTTGAAGATAGAAATCTGAAGATAGAAAATTAAGAACCTTCAATCCGTATGAAATACCATGCTCTTCATGGGGGGCTGAATTATTTAGTAATAATTACTTACTTATTTAGTAATACTTACTTATTTTTTTGAAAGCTTAGAAACCCGAGATTACTCGTTAAAACACGATTAATTATTAATCGTGTTTTAGCGAGTAATCTCGGGTTTCTAAGCTTTCAAAAAAAGCTCCACCGATCTCCGCTCTGGCTGGGCAATTTTTCGATTGTAAACACCCTAGGGAAGCTCTTGTAAAAATTTCAGCTGCAAAAATTTGCGAATCTGGACGCAGGATTGATTTTAGCGTAAAAAAAAAATGGCCGATTCAGCCGCTTTCGGCGAGATAAACGAGCTTGATCGAATATAAGGTGCTTACTCCGTAGCTGGAGGTTTATAGGAAGAAACTTTGATCCTTTCACTTAAGATGTCATTCCCAGACCATTCATTTAGTCTGTTCAATATCCTAAGTGGTCGCCGCAACAATGCCAGGTCTCATAATTCAATATCGTGAATTATGCGAGGTTTTGCTCAAGGGTGCGAATTTGGACCGTTTCGTTGCAGGTAAATTGGCTGATTTTATCAGGATTTGTCATTAACAAATAATGTAGAACGGCTTATCTCAAGCTAGGTTGTTCAAGCAAGTATTTATCATTGTACCAAATCTCTGAATGATTCACAAATAATTAAAAAAAAATCATTATTATTCAATTTCAGAAAAATTTGGCGAGAAGTTGAATGAAACTAAATTGAACTTAGTGTGCCGTGAATTACAAAAGCGATTCTCACCGCATTTTAAGAAAAAAATTGGAAAGCGTCACTCGCAACAAGAATGTTTTTCGAAAGAAATTCCAGGACTGGATGGAAGCTGAGTTCACTATAAATTTTCCAGATGACAAGGATGAACCAGAAAATTTTGTTCCCCCTCGTCAAGGTGGAAGACCGACAAAAATTTTTGAAGAATGTACAGAAAGGGCAAAGTATTACCAAATCCAAGAGCTCCAATCTAATAGATACCTTTCTATCTATAGATAGATGCCTAGATCTAGATAGATGCCTTTCTGTGCATAGTATGCACTCTCAAGCCCTCATTGACGCGGCGAGCACATCATCAAAAAACAACAAAGCTACTGCTTTCAGTGATAATCTGGCACTATCAATTTTCACAGAAGCCAAACTTACTAAGTTTCAGTACGAGGTAATTAGAGCCGCAACCAAAAACGCCGGGTATAATATATTCCCCCTCTATAAAAATCTGCGAAGAAAAAATGTTATCCGAGTGGGGTAAACATTTCAGAAACCTCTGCAGAAGTTCCGTTGCATAACTTATTGAATCATACAGCCGAGAGAATTCTTTCCACGAAAACCGATAGCGAATTAGACCAGCTTGATGGGCTCACAGTAAATTTCCACGCCAAATGACGGAGCATCGGGACAGAATGAATTCTCACAAGGCTACAGAAGAAGAGACACAAACGAGGATGAAAATGAAGATCAAGAGGAAGATAAACATGATTCCAATTTGTTTCTGACATCATTAATTCCATTAAGAATAGACGAATGTAATAATAAGATAGGGGGGGGGGGGGATACCTTGATTTTTTTCCGGACCTTTCCCCAGTTTTTCTCCTGTAACTCGAAGACTAAGCACGATACCAGAAAACGTCTAAATTAGAAAGTTGAAGAGCATAAAATTCTGCGTCGAACGACCTCCTTAAACGTTAGAATCGGTTCAGCCGTTTAGCCGCAATAGCCCATCAAATATATTCGACTTTTACCAGTGACTGCTCCGATTAAAAAACGTCGTAGGACCAAAGTTGTAGGAAATTTGATTTCATATCAGATCTTTGAAATTTGAAATTTCCTCACTCTACTGCTGAGATATGAATTTTTAAATTAAAAACGCTGCAAATTTTACACATAGGTAATAATTTTATTATAAGATTTTAATAAAAATAAATAATTTTTATTTTATTAAGAATAATTTTATTATTCTTTGATGATGATATAGGTTACTTGTGCAAAAATTATTTTTGTGTAAATGGAAAAAAATTTGGGATTTTTTTTTTTTTCACTCGTATTTCTTTAAATTGGCGCGTATTCAAATCTAACCCTGCAGAGCAATCTGTTGGCTATCTGAGTTATCACACTGGAGGAGTCCAGTATTACGACGGGAGTTTTATTCTATCTAGTACGTTCCAAATCAAAAGTAACTTTTGTAATCTTCTTCCTGCTAAAATGTTTTCGTTACCCGCGGGAAGCTCGTTGCTCTAAATCGGGAATCGACTCCTGAACATGTTGGTTCTTGCGCGGGCGGGAGGAGAGAAAGGAACAGGAATGGGTTAGACAGCACAGGGCCGACTGAGAGAAACAATACGTTTGGAAAAGCCTGGAAGAGAAGAGGGATTTCACGAGTTTCAAAACAAACACAATTTCGAACAGTCTTAGCGTATTGTCAGAGTCAAGTGGGACTTTTTGTGGAACGGGGATTGCCAGCCACTTGAAACATATTCAGACGAGGAAAAGAGGCCCCTGCCAGTTTGTTCTTATACATTCATCATTCATCTAAATCGCTGCGTCACAAAAAACTAGTTTAATAGTCTCCGGAGAACAATTCGCTCCAACTGTTTGAAAGTTTGCGGCTCTGGTGTAGCAATCAAACGCCTTTTTTAGGTCAATAAGTTGAGGCAAGATCGCATTTCCGATGATGTGATATCAAGATCAAATTGATTGTGTGATGATTGAGATTGTGCGATGTCAAGGTCAAATTGGTTCTGACGATTTCTTTGGCGGCTTTTCATGCGCACATCGAGGACATTTAATGGGTAATTTAGCGCATCTAATTGATATCTCTTGTTTATTGGCTTTCGTGTTCAAATGCGATCGCTGCAAGGTTTTTCCTGGTGTAGTTGGCCCAGATTAGAATAATATTTTAATATTATTATAATATTATAAGAAATATTATTTCTGGTTGGAGGGTTTAATCAAAACCTCCAATTTGGTTTTGATGAGCCAGTTTTGGTTTTCCCTGGGTCCACATTCGAAATATCGAGGGTTCCCCGTGGGTCCACTAATGGAGGCGGAGTGGGAGAGCAGTGCTTTTCACTGGAGATGTTGTAATTAAATATTTTGTTTGTTTCTTAACTTTCTCAAAATAATGTCAATTTTAAGTTATTTTTATAATATAAAATTAACGGACTCCCCTTATTGTGTATATATTATTTCCACAATAAGGGGAGCCCTAAGACCCTATTTACAGAAAATAAAAATTTGAAATTGAATCTACTTTAATTTCATAGGCTAATTCGGCTGGTTTTCGAGTTGCATGCCGAAAACATTTTAAAGGTCTTTTACATAATGTAAGCCTTTTGTAAGGCAATGTGTGGCCTTTTACATGTTGATCGTGAAATAGACTCGGAAACCTACTTCGTCTTGAATCGTCTTTTTATAAAGGCCCTTTTCAAGCAAAAAACGAAAATTAAATACCAAATTTTTGAGGTTTTTGCGATTTTGACTTGTTCCGGGCAAAATATCTGTCAGAAAACCTGATTAGATTCACTCTTAGCAACCCTAATAACAGGCCGAACCATAAAGATTGTGACTATCCCAAAACTTTCCTCGGTTTACCTATTTTCTTCATAATTTCAACGTACTCATATAGAGTGGTTGGACAACGATAGAGAAGCTGATTGCAAAGATGAGAGAATATTAGACCCCTCGGTCATGAAGTTCAAGGAACAAGCAGCGAGGAATCACTTCCATCTTCCATTCGCTGATGTACTTTACAAAGTGCGTATGGGGGTGGATTCCACACTATGTCTTCCAGAAGAAATTGAGCCTTGTAATGAACAAATTCCTGTACGCGACCTCATTATTAGATTGGATCCTGCAAGGACGCCGTGTATCCTAGACGTTAACGTCACCCTCACGTAGTTGTCTCGTCAGTATTCACGACGACTTCTCCAACACGTGAGGGTACGAGGGCACCTCCTGACCGATTCACGTCGCCCTCCACTTGGCTCCTTTCCCTGCGACTGTAAAAGAGGCCGTGAGGGTTTTTTTTTTTACGGCGGGCGTTTAAATGCATTTTTCCCCCCTGCCGAGGAAACGACGGCAGTTTTCCGATGGACCGTCTCATGAATATCGTAAGTGGTGCAGAGACGGTTTCACAGGTAAGGTCTCCCTGAGGTGGAAGGTAGCGACGGTTTGATTCAATTATGCACTTTTATCTCTTTATTTTTTTGTCAGACGAGGGAAAATTCTCGCTGTTGGACTCTGAAATTGGGGATCGTAGCTATTCATGGCAACATTTGTGCAGCTCGTGCCGTGATAATTGCGTCGAATGCTGTGAAATACTAAGGTTTTTCCCAAGATAGACCTTTCGGGATACATGTTAGAAGCGGGTAACAGGCGACCCGCCCTCTGAAAAGTGAAAGGGGCAATTAGCGCCGCTTGGGAAGTGGCTCATCCCTGGAGAGTGGATAGAAGTGGGATGTCGTTTCATCAATCTGTCCCGGTAAACGTAAATGCCCTCTCCCTGGCGGCGTTGACAAAAGGTGAAGATTCTTATCTCATTTCCTGCAGCTTTCCAGAGCTGTCCAAGGTTCGCTAAGCTCGTCCCAAGCTGACCAAGGTTTGCCAAGATGGTCCCCAAGCTTTCCAGACCTGCCCAAGGCTTGCAAAGTTGGTGCCAACCTGGGGATGATCTGACGGATCGCTGAAGGGGTCGCAATAATTTTTCGAAGGTGGGGATGGATCGCCGGCTCCAGGTTTGAAGCATCACAGTAGCGGGTGCGGCGAGTTAATGGGAATCCGTCTTATTAAAGACGAGTGTAGACGAAGTTGCCTATTTTTACGATAAATTTTATAAAATAAACTTGTAGACCGGTTTCGTTTGGTTAGACCTTCATCAATAACATACCGCTCCTGGCCAAGCTCGAATAGCCGACTCGCAGACTCGAACGGCCAAAGGACATGGACCTGAGAGTAGTATCGGAGACAAGTCCGAACACTTCTCTGAGAGTGCACTGTTCACAAGACTTGTGAACAGTGCACTCTCAGAGAAGTGTTCGGACTTAGTGGAAATAAGATTTCCTGTTCTTGCGATTTGGTCTCCAGTCTTCTGGCAGCGCCCGAAGACTTTCTCACCTCTCAGAGACTCTGGACGCGTTTGTGTGGAAATAAAATATTCCAGTTCTCGCGACTCCTTTATATAGTATACTTTGGCTATCGGACTCTCAAGTGGAAATGCAATGTTACAGGTCTCGAGACTTGGGGTCTCACGTATCTGTCTCGAGAGCAAATGCGATCTCAAGTGGACAACCCCCTGAGATCGGTCTCGAGACTCGTCTCAGGTGTGCACTTACCTTAATATTATTTTATTTCCCCACAAACGTGTTCAGTCTCGGAGAGCTGAAAAAGTCGTTTTATGGGGTTGTCACACTGTCGGAAACTCCCAACCAGCCGACGAGCGGCGATTGACGTCACAATCACGGCCAATGACGGTGGGAGCCGCCGGGTATACGAGACACCCTCCCTTATCTATGAACGCCGGACGCCTCGCATTCCGTCGTGCAGTGAGGACAGTTCCTACTGCACCCCCCCCCCCCCCCTTGAGATATCAGACAGTCTTCCGGCCCTCTGCTCCGGTCCAGGTTTCCACCCTTTCCAGGCGAAATAGAGTGATCACGCAACATGAACATACCAATCACAAAGAAACGGTCGTGAACATTCTAGCGTGAGGGATACCGACTGCTATGACGTGGAGAAAGGACGGCTTCCATTTTTCCGATCGTGCCAAAACAGAAAATATGAATGACTACAAACGGGGAATCCACACAATATCCAAAGTATTGATTAAATGACCTAATACCTCAATTTCATCATGCATATTGTCATTCTGTATCTTGTCCCACCGCTAATTTACACAACGCTACGGCAAGGAGCGAAATTGGATACCGCCCTGTAATTTACTAGCCAATCTTGAGTAAATTCCCTCGAGTAACACCTGGACTCAGTCGAAATTGGTATCGGGGGGTATTCAATACAAATCACTGTCTCATTTCGCTTAAAAGGCGGTCATCCTCCCGATCCCGCCTGACGGTAAACGATCCCGAGACCCTTCTCGTTTTCTTTCAACCAATTCAAGCTTATTGGATTCTCGGGCTCTTCAATACGATTCGATTCTATACTTTCCAAGTAAACCAAGTAATTGCATTACCCGTTATGACAACTTATTATTGAGTTCTGAACAAAAATAGTCAAGTGAAATAAGACTGAAAAATTCGACGTTCAATGCAGATCGCTGGGAAAGAAAATATTTCCCGTTTTTTCTTGAAAAATAGTTTGAAGCGTTGAATAAATAATTTCTTTGACAACGATGAGCCTAAAGAGTGCGTACGTACCATTACTGGTAAAACCCTCAAGAGGGTTTCATGGCATTAAAAGGAATATTTCATGAACATCTGGAGTTCAATGACTCCCCCAGGGGAGAATCAGATGTGGCGGGTGTACTTACATGAATTTGCCTGCCTACATCAGAATTTAAAATCATTAAATTTGATGTTATGGGTTTAGCGAAAGGCCAGTGGCGTGAATCCACCATTTTGCTGCTCTATGTTGTCGAGTAGTGCGAGGTGTACACTTACCTTCATTCCAGTTCTCGCGACTCCTATGGCCATCGGACTCTCAAGTGGAAATGCAATGAGTCTCACCAAGTCTCAAGAATCTGGCTCAAGTGGAGAACCCCCTGTGATCGGTCCGGAGATTTCGTCTCAGGTGTACACTTACCTTTAAGCTTTTACCTAACAGCTGAACTTGGCAGTGTTCACTTTCCGTTCCAGTTTGAACGTTGTTGCGTCCGCCGATTTTTCTCGAGTTCCTCTCTCCCGAAATTCAAATCTGACGACACCATTGGCTCGAGAACGTCAGCTTCTGTAAGAATATGACTCTCACTCAAAATGCCCGAAAATCGACTTGTTGCACCTGCACAGTTGATTTGTGTAAGAGCCTCAATGCCCCCTCCCTTCTACCTCTTGGATGACTACAGCCGAGATATGATCGCATTCCAGTAGTCATGCTACAGTTTTGCTGATTGTTTCATTCAATTTTTTCCCGGGGGAATTTTTTCCGGGATAGCAAACTTGGCCGGGGAAATATTTTCCTTCTTCCGCAAACGGTGAGCATCAGACACTAAATTATTTTTAACACTAGTCTGATGATGCTTATCACTAAACCTAATCTAAACCTAACTTAAAGATTAACTTACCTCCTTAATGCTAGTAATGTTGTTGATGCTGGAATGAGACTGGTTCAGGCCCATCGTGAGGGGGGGAGGGGCAAAGGGGACATTTTGCCCCAGGCCCGGGCTTTTACATGGGCCCCAGAAAAATAAGAAAAACGCGGCAAATTTTACACAAGGGTTTATTATTCTTTGATATACGTTACTTGTGCAGAAATTTAATTCTGTCAATGAAAAAATTAAAAAAAAAAAAAAAACGGGTGTGGTTTTATGAAACCACGGTAAAAGTGAAACTTTTTTCCCACTAGTCTCTCCGGCTCGCTTCGCTCGCTCCCCTAGTGGGGTACATAGACACGTTTTTTATGTCTAGCCCCCCCCCCCCCCCCATTTCCTACTCATTCACCTACCCTTGTATCTCTACCCACGGCTTCATTTTGGCGTTTTCTCAAATTGATTTCTAACGTGGCACCGGATAACAATAAAACAAGCGACATTGTTTACTGCATCCATTAATAACATCAATAAATATAAAATCGGGACATAATGACAAAGAACAAGTACGAAAGAAATGTGTGATAAATCGAGAGCTTTCCAACGAATGGTGAACGATTTTTGTACGATTATAACTGGCGAAGATGAAGTTCCGTAGCAACGAATCGGTTGTAAGCGAAAATCAACGGTAGCGTGACGGGACAAGAAACGACACACAGACCAAAAAATTTGGGACGGTGTAATAAAAGTTTCACTTTAAAAACGCTGCAAATTTTACACAAGGGTTTATTATTCTTTGATATAGGTTAGTTTCGCAAAAATAATTTCTGTGTCAAAAGAAAAAATGTTGGAAAAAAACTTTTTGCATTTTTTTTTTCAAAAACATTTTTTTTTGGATTTTTTTTTCGAAAAAAATTGTTTTTTCAAAAATTCTTTATTCTTTACTCGAAAAATATTTGACCTCCTGGGATCCTTCAAAAATCCCATTTTTAGCCCCATGAAAGCCCTATAGATCGCATCAGTGAAATCGGATCGCTGCGGGACCCCAAAAAATGAATTCTACGTCCAAAAATACTTCGATAACGACACCTGACTCGATCCCATAGCCAAAAGCCTTCAAAAACCACCTTCTGTAGCCCCATTTTAGCCCCATAGCGCCCCACGGGTTTGGGCTATCGGGCTGAAAACCTTGCGGGCACAACTAGATGGTAAACCGAGTATTTTGTCAAAATTTCAGATTTTTTAAAAAATTCCTACTGCCCGAAACGGCCTGGACGGCGGACGGCGTACGGCGGACGGACATTTCGGTTTTGGAATCTAGACCACTTGAAACGGATAATGTCAAATTTTGAGGCCGATCGGAGTCGTCGACCCCCGTCGCGAAAACATAGGTGTATTATTCCAACAATAATAAACCAAAATTTGGGACGATGTAATAAAAGTTTCACTTAAAAATTTTTTTTTTGATTTTTATCTCAAGAAAAATTTTTTTCGATTTTTTTTTTTTCAAAAATTCTTTATTTTTTACTCGAAAAATATTTAACATCCTGGGATCCTTCAAAAATCCCATTTTTAGCCCCATGAAAGCCCTATAGATCGCCCCAGTGAAATCGGATCGTTCCGGGACCCCAAAAAATGGATTCTACGTCCAAAAATACTTCGAAAACGACACCTAACTCGATCCCATAGCTAAAAAAAAATTCCTACTGCCCAAAACGGCCTGGACGACGGACGGCGGACGGACATTTCGGATTTAGAATGTAGACCTCTTGAAACGGATAATGTCAAATTTTGAGCCCGATCGGAGTCGTCGACCCCCGTCGCGAAAACATAGGTGTATTATTCCAAGAATAAAACCGGACGGTAGACCTATGGTTCTTCAGTCAGATCATTTAATAATGATTAATTTTACACCACCCCTCTACTTGTAACCAACCGCTAAACTTCCTTAGAGACCAATCATGTGATTATAGTTTTCGCGATCATGTTGCGTAACGCTTTTTTTGTGTCGTGACGGGAAAAAAATGGATTCGTCCTGTTAATCATTATTAAATGATAATAAACCAAAAGGCCAGGACGAAGAGAGGGGCGGCGGCAAAGCGGTATGAAGGATGGAGCATCGAAAGGAAAACGTCGATGTTCATCATTATTCGTTTTAGATGCTGCAATCGTTCTCTTTACAGTAATCCCTATATTATCTTAGAAACTTTCATGAAAGATATTTTTCATCTTTCATGAAAGTTTCTAATATTATTTAATAATATTAAATGAATGGTACCCTGAATGAAATGAAAATTGAATTTCGTTATTGTGAACCGCCCCCAACCACCTGCTTACACGGGGACCCTTTGCTCTCTTTTGCCCCGGGCCCGCTTTTTCTCTCGGCGGCCCTGCACTGGTTCGTGTGTAGTTTCAGTTGACCTGATATGACCGGAGAACGGTTGAAATCAAAATAAACACCATAGAACATAAGTGAATGTCATTCTTTCCACCCCCAATGGAGTGCTACAATCCAAAAATTGAATTGTACCAATCATCAAAAAATTGTGCTCTTTTGTATTTTTGTTTTTAGCCACTCTGGAGATGTTTCTTTCGCATTCTTGAGCCGATGGAATCTGGGCAATTTCCTGAGCAAGGGACCCGAACATCCTTGTTCCTTCCTCTTTTGCGAAAAAAAAGGTGTTATCTCGAAGCGTTTCTTCCTATTCTCCCTTTTTTGGCCCCCCCAAAGAAGTTATTTATTCACTGTCACTTTTTTTCCCTGCGCAAAGGGAATCCCTCTTCCCACCAACTGTCCCCCTCACCACTCATCCAGGTTCGACGGGATCGCTGAAATATGTATGGGCTCATTACCCTCGAGCCTCTTCAAGTGCCTCCTTTTCGCGAGGAAGGAAGCGTCGTTATCGACGAGCCTACCGCACCGAGAAACGTATCCCCCCACCACCACGTTGCCCTGGTTATTGTCTTCATTACAGATGATCGACGTCCTTCCCCATTAGCTCCGACGTGTTGAAAGGGGCTTTTCGAGCGTGGCTGTATCATTTCGATATGGGCGTCCTGTTTCAACCGTCTTGAATACGTCAGCATGTTATCTTCAGGGAAATTATGCAATTCATCTCTTATCAATGACTTGGTACGTCATATCAATGACTTGGCTACAGTCATCCAACACTCAAGCAGTTTTTTCTCATTTCACACATGAAATCAAATCATTGAGACTCAAGAATAAAAATAACTTTTTTGTGTAGTCTAATCACCCAATTAATTAATGAGGAGCCAAATCCAAGGTCCCTGGCCGACCTGACCGACTGTGCAGGGGTTGGCCCCTATAAGGTCTAAAAATATTAAAATTTGTATCTCTCAGAGAGGATACTGTGGGAACGCCGACTCAATCGGACTGTATAGAACAAAAATAGGAAGCGTTGTGCGGATTTGCGCGCGTCAGAAATTGCGCTCAAAAGGCTAATCGGACGAGGAATTTGCTCGGGAATACAACTAAAACATAAAAGTTTGGGGCTCCCATTTGGGCCCATGTGCGCCGGTTTGCGCGCGTTTTGAGGGGATCTCACCCCCCCCCCCCCCCCCCCCCAGTAAGAAATATGTGTGATCCTGAGATGGTAGAAGAAATCGGCGTATTTTTATCGTACCTATATGGTTTTGAACGAGAAGGTTTGTGACATACATACAGAGACGGTCTGAACTGGTGGTATAGATCCCCACATCATACTATGGCTTTTTAAATGAACTTATCGTGAAACGCGTTTAAAAACGCTGCAAATTTTAAACAAGGGGTTATTATTCTTTGATATTAGTAGGCTAATTGCGCAAAAATTAAATCTGTGTCATTAAGAAAATAGTTTTTGAAAAAAATAAAAAAATTCTATACAGTGATTGGACAAATGTGAGACCTCAAAAAATGGATTATGCGTCCAAAATTACAGCGAAAACAACACCTCATTTGACCTCCTGGGATCCTTCAAAATTTTATTTGTAGCTCCATTGATAGTCTCATACATCCCCACGGTGAAATCGGATCGTTTCGGGACCCCCGAAAATGGATTCTTCGTTCAAAAATACTCCGAAAACGACACCTAACTCGACCCCGTGGCCGAAACCTTCAAAAATCTCTTCACGTTGCTCCTTTTTAGCCCCATAGCGCCCCACGGTTTTGGGCGATCGGGCTGAAAACCCTGCGGGCACAACTAGATTACAAAGTGAGTATTTTGCCAAAATTTCAGAAATTTAAAAAAATTCTGTTTTTGCAATCTCCGTATCCTGAAATGTCAAATTTTGTGGCCGATCATAATTGTCGACCTCCGTCGCGATTACATTGGTGTACCGTTCCGAGAATAATAAAACAAAATATGATACAACCTGTTGACATGTGAATCCCATGTTTTTTTTTTTTTTTCGTTTTTTTGTTTTTTTTTCTTTTTAATTTGGTGTAAATTGTGCTGAAGACTTATATTCCGAAGGTGAAACCCGAAAAGTGGAGAATATTCTAGCTTACTTACTTCACTCACCCTAAGTAAACTGTTAACCCATTTGCACGAAAAGGGGTTAAATCGTGATTACTCAGTGTACTATGTACACACTGTTTGATGGGTACCTTTGGGGTGTCGAAACTTCCCCGCAGCATTAAGTAACCGCTCGGGCTGAAAACAAGCTTTGCTGGTGCGGTTTGCGGTGGCAATATTGTTTTTACCTGGTTGATTGTTGTCTCAAACGCCCAACCATTCACACCTTCACCGCTCTTCTTCTCGGGAGGATCAATTTGTAATTATACTGGGACGATGCACATGGTTAAAAGATTCATCGGACACTCAGACTATTTGAATGATTTGGCAATCGAAACTCTTTCATCTAGGGCCGGTTTTTGAAACCATAGTCAAATCACCGCAAACGAGTGGTTTGGTGACCACCGTCAAACGCGATTTTACAGCCGCTATTTTGTCGGCGTTTTTAGAACCATAGTCAGCGTTCCGGCAGCTGACCACGCCGTAAAATTTTGGCGCCTTGAATATTTTCCCTAGGTGAACTTTTTTCGTCATTGCGGGTTTTGACAACTCATTTGTGAGGAAGGAGTTCACATTTCCCGCTTCTTCTGCCTTCAACATGTCATTATTTTGGGCGTTATTTGAGCGAAAAAAGTAAACAATTATCTCCTTCTCTTTCTACCACTCCCCACCCTCCGCGGCGCGGAGTCCGGGGCGCGCCGTCTCGTTAGTCAGTTGTTCCTCGTCAACCAATGAAAGCGGTGGTCACGGCTCCGTAAAAATTTGACCCCAGGGTCCTGCTGTGGTTACCGGTTCGTAAAAATAGCGGCCCGTAAAACGGTAACTAAGGTTAAAAAAACGCTTTTTCCGTTTTACGGCCGTCAGAGTTAACTATGGTTTCAAAAACCGGACCCTAAAGCAATAATGCTCACCGTGTCTGTGGCTAACTAACTATCTATCTAACTGGCAGAGTATGTCACAAAGCCTTTTCTCTGAAACGGTAAGTGATAAAATTACGCCGTTTTTTTATCCCAGCCTCAATTGCCCGTTTAGCTACCACTACAGTGCGCAAATCCGCGCAACCCTTCGTTGTTTACAGTCTGATTGAGCTGGCGTTTCCTCTGTGTCCTACCTGGAGATTCAAATTTTAATACTAAATCCCGAAAAAAACGAATTTCGACGATCGGCGAATTAAGACGGCGAGTTTAATTTGAACGATTTTTAGACCTTATAGGGGCCAGCCCCTGCACGGTCCGTCAGGTGTGAGCTGTTTTAAGGACCTTGGAGAGGCGTCTAGTGTGTGTCTTCAACCTTATAGGGGCACAGGCAAGGTCTACGAGATCTCCCTCAATACCGACTGACTTGGGTCGATAATCAACTACTCTCCGAATCTGCGCGAGGGGTGCTGGCTACTTATGCAATTCTGGTGAACCTATTTTAAAGATACGGGAAACGGTTTGTTCCAGACTAGTTTCAGAAGTATTCTGGTATGTGGGAAGAAGAT
The DNA here is from genome assembly GCA_955831195.1 of Pilophorus perplexus. Classification (NCBI taxonomy): domain Eukaryota; kingdom Metazoa; phylum Arthropoda; class Insecta; order Hemiptera; family Miridae; genus Pilophorus; species Pilophorus perplexus. The sequence continues at coordinate 5,499,955 of OY037017.1, forward strand.
TGGGAGGTTTTTAGGCATTTAAAATTGATATATCACTTCACTTGACCTTTAATTCAAAGCCCCCCTGGCCCCCCTTGCCCGAGAAAGTGGTCGGCCAAGCGAAGCGAGGCCCCCTTTGCTAGTCTTGATTCCTCTTGATTCTGACCGTCTCTGTTTATATGTGTGTATGTATGTCACAAGCCTTCTCCTTCGAAACCATAAAAATGAAAATACGGCGAGTTTCCCTGCCGATTGGGGGGGGGGGGGGGGGGTTGAGGTCCGGCAAAAATGCGCGCAAACGGGCGCACTTGCGCCCAACTTTCTTATTTTAAATGGGAACCCCTACTTTTGGTTTTTTATTCTTGGAATAATACACCTATGTTTTCGCGATGGGGGTCGACGACTCCGATCGGCCTCAAAATTTGTCATTATCCGTTTCAAGAGGTCTACATTCAAAATCCGAAATGTCCGTCCGCCGTCTGGGCCGTTTTGGGCAGTAGGAATTTTTTTAAAAATCTGAAATTTTGTCAAAATACTTGGTTTACCATCTAGTTGTGCCCGCAGGGTTTTCAGTCCGATCGCCCAAACCCGTGGGGCGCTATGAGGCTATAATGGGGCTACGGTAGGGTTTTTTTTGAAGGCTTTTAGCTATGGGATCGAGTTAGGTGTCGTTTTCGAAAAATTATTGGACGTAGAATCCATTTTTTGGGGTCCCAGAACGATCCGATTTCACTGGGGCGATCTTTAGGGCTTTCATGGGGCTAAAAATGGGATTTTTGAAGGATCCCAGGATGCTAAATATTTTTCGAGCAAAAAATAAAGAATTTTTGAAAAAAAAAAATCCAAAAAAAAATTTTTTTGAGATAAAAATCCAAAAAAAAATTTCATTTTTTATTTTTTCATTGACAGAATTAAATGTCTGCACAAGTAACGTATGTCAAAGAATAATGAACCCTTGTGTAAAATTTGCAGCGTTTTTATATCGGATTTCGATTTTCCGGCCAAATTTGCGTCGAATAAGCCTATTGGGCGCAATTTTCGATGAGCACAAATTCGAGAAACTCTTCCCATCTTTGTTGTTTACAGTCCGATTGAGTTGGCGTTTGCAATGTCTCCTACCCCATCACTTGAACTTTTATTCAAAGGGGCGAGCGAAGCGAGCTCCCCTATTCCGAGAAACTGGTCAGAGTGCTGGCTTTCCAATAAAAGTTCAGTTTTTCAGATGCAACGAGGCTTTTTATAATTTTGCGTTCATAATAATATTCACGATATTATGGTGAAAAACTGACAAAAAACTTTTTCGCTCCTGCAGCATTTTCATTTTAAAGGTCATTTTTTACCGTTACAAAAGAAGACTCTTGACGAGCACTTCTAATGACTATGTTTCATCAAAGCGCCAGAATTGAAGCACTCGAACACACTATTTGTCTTGGGGAAACAACGCTCTCCGGGGCGGTTGAATGCTATTTTACGACTTTCCATTTCATGAATATGGAATCCCCGGGGGTGCGGTGGCAAAGGTGGGTCGAATAGTAAATCTTTCGAGTCCCGCCAAGTCGGGTAGAGCACAACTTCAGGAAACCTCTTTTCTTTGTCAGGGGAAAGGAAATGAGCTATAAGTCGAAAGTGACGACGGAAAGAATGGAAGGAAAGAAGGATGGGGGAAGGATGAGAGGAAAGACAGAGACAAGAGAGGCGAAGTGAGAGAGAAAATGGAATCACGCCATAAACGCCGTCTGATTTGCCGAACATTGCCAACGCAGATCATGACCATAGAAGCCTGTTCACAGTGCAGGGAACGAAGAGAAGGAAGGGAAGAAAAGAAATTGTAGAATTTGTGTAGTTGACCGGTGAGCCGTTTTAATAAATTCTCCAACAAAACCAACTTCAGACTTTCAGAATGAGATCTTGTTGAACCGTGAAATTCGAACAGTTTCACTCATCGCACAAAATTTCAAGGCACAATAGCGATCCTCATAAACCTTTGCGGTTTCAAATTGAAACCGTTTGAAGATCAGTGACTCATCTCAGTTGGTTAGACCCGATAAAAGTTTCAGTTTCCCCGCGATTACTCTGCTCTCTGTCTTGGGGTTTACCTCGCGAAACCCTCCCTTCCTCGAGGCCATTGTGAAAATTAGATGAACGCTAATTCACCGCAGAGAAGGGAATTGATGCTTACCAAAGCCGCAAAGTCAAGCCACTCGCTCTTCCAAAACAATCTGACGCACATTTTTAAAGGGCTATTAATTCTGGGTGGGGTCAATGTTGTATTCAGAGAGGTATTCAGGTGGTTTAGGGACTGTAAGTTCATCACTTTGGTTTGAATGAACTTTTTGACCCAGCCGTTTTGGGCAGTAGGATTTTCGTTTATTATTCATGGAATAATAAACATTTGTAATCGCCACGTATGTCGACGACTCCAATCGGCCTCGAAATTTGACATTATCCGTTTCAAGAGGTCAAGATTCCAAATCCGAAATGTCCGTCCGCCGTACGCCGTCCGGGCCGTTTTGAGCCGTAGTAATTTGTTAGAAATCCTAAATTTTGACAAAATACTTGGTTTACCATCTAGTTGTGCCCGCAAGGTTTTCACCCCGATTGCCCAACCCCGTGGGGCGCTATGGAGCTAAAATGGGGCTACGGGAGGGGTTTTTGAAGGGTTTAGGCTATGGGGTCGAGTTAGGTGTCGTTTTCGAAGTATTTTTGGACGTAGAATCAATTTTTGGGGCTCCCGGAACGATCCGATTTCACTGTGGGGATCTGTAGGGCTTTCGTGGGGCTCCAAATGGGATTTTTGAAGGATCCCAGGAGGTCAAAATTTGAATATTTAATATTAATTTTCCAAGTAAAAAAATTTGCAAAAAAAAAACATTTTTTTTTTATTGACTGAATAGGTAACAAACTTTATTCAAATCCAAGGTAACAAGCCAAAACAAACAAAAACAAAAACCCAAAACATAAACAAAAACATGAACAAGAAACCGACGGCCCAAACCCTGCTGCCTGGCGTCTTATGCCATTCTGGGCGCCACCGTCCTCTTGTCACGGGTTCGAAAGAATATTACAGAATTACAGAATATTATAGAATATTACAGTTATTGACAGAATTACTTTTTGGACAAGTAACCTATATCAAAGAATAACAAACCATTATGATGATGAGTCCAGGGGGGTAGTGGAAAGTTACCAATGGTTGATAAACGATGGTAGTCCGTTTCCGTTTCCGTGGCTGAGGATGGGTAAGGAACTACCCGAAACCGGTCCCAGACACTTTTAATAATTTTATTAAAAGGTTTAAAGTGTGGTAACGGACTACCATCGTTTATCAACCCCTTACAAACCATTGTGTAAAATTTGCAGATTTTTTTTTTTTTTTAATTCTGAAATTTTGGTAAGATTCGGTGTACCATCTAGTTGTGCCCGCAAGGTTTTCAGCCCGATCGCCCAAACCGGTGGGGCTCTTTGTGGCTAATCAGGGGCTGCGGCAAGGTTAAAAAAAAAAATGGTTTTCGGCTTTGATATCGAGTAGGGTGTCGTTTTCGAAGTATTTTTGGGCGCAGAATCCCTTTTTAGGGGTCCCAGAATCGGATTTCACCGAGAGGATTCATGGGGTTTTCTTGAGGCTGCAAATGGGCTTTTGAAGGTTGCCAGGAAGTCGAGTGAGGTGTCGTTTTCCGAGTTTTGGGTGCATAATCCATTTTTTGGGGTTCTCACATAATTCCACAAACTTGACAAGAAAACAAGTTTTTACTATGGCAACTATGCAAGATTTTTGTTAATTTTATGTAGAGAGATAGTTTTAGGGACCGTCTGAATCACTGGTGAAGATAGCATTTCACGATAATCTTCAAAGTGACACGGGTGGAGCGCACGTCCGTAAAATTAACGGAAGCGTTAAATTGATCCTTTCATCCGTCGACAAGGATGAAAGCGGAAGCGTAAAGAAGTTCTCAAGGTTTCGAGTGTTCAAATCCACTTTGGATTCTACAGCGCTCCCTATTTGTTCGGCTAATTCACTTTCAAGGAAGTGAAAGAGGTGAAGTCTTTACCAGAGTTTTAGCACCTTTTGGAAGAGGGAAAAAAACCTTTTGGGGTCACGAGCCTGTGGGGGTGATGAGGGTCGCTATAGAGGGAGGAGTAATGACGGGAGCCAACGCAGCGCACGCCCTCTGCCCCAACTTTGCCGTCAAACTGGGGACTGGAGGTTTTTTCTCGGCAAATTGTTGGAAAAGTTCTTTGTTTACTTTGCTTGAAAGGCTTCTAAAAGCAACTTGGATAATCTCTGCCGGGAGAGGGATACTAATGATAAAATCCGTGCAGGTGCTAAAATACTTGACTCATGTAGCTTGGTCGGGGTCAACAACACTAACTGCTCAAAATCACACATTTTGTAATCCAACTTGTTGTTAACGCTTCAATTTCTAAGCGACTCTCTTCACGCTCAGTTACCAACTGCATTGTACTTCAGTGCCACGAGTGGAATTCTGTGTAGATGGACCCTTTCTCTATCGAGAGGCCAAGTGGGCATCAACCTGCATTATTCTGAAGCACTCGACGTTGGAACAACGAGGAGCTTGCTGAAAATCGCCGATCGATCCAGCTCGATCGGTTCGGATATCATCCCCTTGATGAGCCAGGCTAATGAAAGGTTACCCTTTTCACCGACCAAGGTTTTCCCCTGACGCCTCTTTGAACTCCCGTGTTTTTCTTTTGTTTCCCAAACCTCCTCGGAAAAGAGGTTCACCTTAAAAGGGAAGAAACGAGGGCTAGGGAAAAGGGTGAGTTTCGGGGGAGAGCTCTTATAAACTCTTTTCTCCCGGTAGGGAAAGTCGGCCATAACACGGGAGCCTTCAAAGGCCTGATCTATCTACCACTTCCGAACGTATCAAGGTAACAAATTCGCAACCTAAGTAGGTCTTGATCATTACCGAACTGGAAGAACAAAAGCCTACTTCGACTAAGATGGTTAGGTAAGATTAGATGTTAATCTTTGACAGTGAAATGGCATCCCGCCGAATCCACCAGATGTGCCAGCAAAAACCATTCAAATCATCCTGATTAACTCAAAACTTTTCAAATAAGATAATCCCAAGATTTTCAAAAAAACTTAATTGAAAAGTTTCTTCACTCCCTAAAGAACTTCTTTCAATTCAAGTCCGCTTCCTATTCAACACAATCCGCCGCCGTGAACTTGAGTAGAGAATTCTCTTTTTTGAAAGCCTCTTTTTGCGTTTGTTAAAGGAGCTTAACCAACTAATTAATGAATTTCAGGGCTGAGGCCGGGACCGATAAAAGTAACTCGGCAGAGTGATCGAGTAAGGTCTCAAAAAAGGCTTGGGCTGAAAGTCAAGAATGAATTTCCGGTGCGAAGTTTCCATGCGTCAAAACAAGCACCCCGAATGAACGCAACGTGTGATGAACGGAACGCGTGAGAAAGAGGATAGGCTAGGAATCAAAGCTGTGATATGTGTGTCATTGTATGCTCAAGTTTTAAGTGTGCGTCATCATGTGTGTCTTCAGATTTTTATTTTTGCTTGGGCTAGTTGTAGGCAATTTTTTAGAACTACTCGCCCTCCACCAGACAAGTAAACGTGGAGAGAGCAACCACCCATGATCCGAAAACTGCAAGTTACAAGAAGAGGCAGAAGAGTAGGTATGGTCTGCTGCATTCCGCAGCCACCAACGAACCGAACACCACAAGTTACAAGAAAAGGTGGGTTAGTAGGTAGGTCCACTGCGATGACTCCTGTCCCAACGAATTTCGCGCCAATTGATAATGATGAGACCTCCTTTAAAACCCGGCACCTCCACGTTGGTCCATCCCGGGCACACCAGAATGGTGTGGCTAACGCCGGAGGGGACAGGAGGGCCCGCTGTACTCCCCCTAGGAGAGTGCTGAAGATCAAGAACAAGAAGAAATTTGAGGAAACATAAGTGCACTTCCCCTAGGGAAAGAAAGAGAGCAGAAGGTACGAGAAAGGTTGTTATGGGCCAGGAATGGCATTAGATACAACCTAAGAAGCTCTGTACCTCGGTTCACAGTGAAAAAAAAAAAAAAAAAAAAAAATTGGGAAGGGAGGGGTTATTAAATTAAATTTAAATTCAAACTGAATCCCCTTCTGATTGCTTGAATAACTTAAATGAATTCATAATTAGAATTTCAATTTAATTCAGTTTGAATTTAAATTTAATTTAATAACCCCTCCCTTCCCCAAAAATAAAACACTGCATGAGGAAGCAGATCAAATTTCCTCAAGTCATTCCTGTAATGAAACTACTCCTCCTGGGGAATTAAGGGATCCCTAGGATGAGGGACAAAAGTAAGTCTACTGGCTTCACATCAGATCAAGGTTTAGAGGGGGAGAAATAAGTAACAATGTGATAAGGCCGAATCAATTGTGGGGGGCAAGGGACAGTTTGAGCCTTCAATCTCCAACGCTCTTTCATAGCTGTGGTCTCAGTGGCTTAGTTGGTTAGAGCGTTGCACTAGTAATGCAGAGGTTGTGGGTTCGAGTCCCACCTGGGGCCCAATAAATTTTTCGGCCTTCCCCGTTTGATTACTTGAATAACGTAAATGAATTCATAATTAGAATTTCAATTTAATTCAGTTTGAATTTAAATTTAATTTAATAACCCCTCCCTTCCCCAAAAATAAAACACTGCATGAGGAAGCAGATCAAATTTCCTCAAGTCATTCCTGTAAAAAAAAAAATAAAAAAAAAATTGGGGGGTCGGCTACCAACCAGGAGAGAGACACGGTAATCAACGCAGTCTCACCTTGAACGACACATACGATATGGTACCGATGACTCTATTTGCCTTCTGGTGGTCGAGGCAGAGATCCTTACTACTACAACAGTAGGTCCGGCAACAAGCCGGGTCAGCAGCCCCCAGCTCTCCCCCCTCAGCCATAGGTGGCTAGCTTAACGTTCTCAAATACTCTTTCTTCCATGTGGTCCATCTAAATGTTAGAATGTGGAGCAGCAGCGATAAGAACTCAATGTTGACGGGTTTATCGCTGAAAAACTTTAAAAAGCCAAAATTTAAGTCATTTTGGTCACCGTATTTTGAACTTTTTTAAATTTCCGTTACTAAATCTCTTCAACGACTTGGCTTTATTCTGATGGTGAAAAAGAGTGTCATATCTTTCTCAACCCCTGATCGGAGACATATTTGCGCCCGTAATGAAACGAGATCTTTTCCATCACCTATTTGTATTCACGTCAACATCACGCCGCAATCATATATCCTGACGACTTAACTTTTCAAGCCTCATCCCATTCTTATAGCTCCCTTCAGACGTCAAATAGATTTTCATTAGAGGAGAGTGACAAAGCGACGTGAAGGGTAAGCGGGGAGTAGGTAGCTTAACCGTGAGATGTGAGACCATTATTTATCATTCTTTATCAAAGGGATCAACAGCCCTCTTTCTAAGCCCTCGTGTTTCCTACGTGGTCTCCCGTGTCTGCTTCGGGTTTTTTTTTCTTTTCCGCCGTCTTCAGCGCTGAAGGGGGAAAAGAGAAAAAAAAATCCCCAAGAAATCAAATCTCAGAATACGAGACTACACCCTTCCGCTTTTCGGTGTTCTTTGTTTCGAGGCGTGATGAGATCGTAAGACCCACGTTACACCTCGGCTTTGTTGCGGGCGTTTTCTTTAGGACTGAAAGGGCGAGCAACGTAATCCCTATTTTTATTTACAAAAGGTCCGGACTGCGCGAGCCAAACAGGACCCCTTTGACAAGTTCGGAGCGGGAGACGGAACCCTTTTCTACTTTGTGTCACTGGGTGAGCGGACCTTCCTTGAGATTTCAATTCGGATCCAACAACCCTTCAGGTCGTTGCCCTTCCGGAAAAGTTGTCCAACGAGAAACCTCCTCTGGAATCTTTGCTATTCGCCTTATTCGAACCGTCTGGGTGGCTAGTATGTACTTAACAAGCTTTTCACTCTTAAACGTTAAGCGATAAAGAGGTTTTGCCTACCGACTCCCAACCCCGACTACCTCCTACAAGGAAGGGTGATGAAATCAGGAATATTGTTCGTCAACACATGGCAATATTTATCGCCGCAACTATTCCACGTCGCGAGCAATATTTTTTGCCATAAGTTGCTGAATAAATGTTGCTCTATAAATATAGCTCAATTTTTACGTTTACACCTGTAGGAAGATTTTGAAACAGCTGTTCGACGTCCCATAGCTCGGTTCTGAGGTTTAGAGCGTTTATGAAATCCAAAATCACTTCAGTTGACCAACTGTTCATTTTTACAGCAACACTAAATTAAAATATAGAAACAACGCAACAATTCAAGGTGTTACAGATCGATTTCACCGTGATCGATTGTGCATTGTACTATTTCGGACTCGATTATAAAGGCCCAATTCGACATTGTTTTCAGAAGGATTGAAAAATCACGGTTTCATTATAGAGCCGAGCTTTTTCATTATATTGCCGAATTTTGAGAAGTGTAGGCGGCGAACAGTTGCTGAGTGCGGAGCTATATGGAGCAATATTTCCACTGCCCGCCAGCCTTCGCTCGAGTGCAGTCCTTGACCATTCAGTCCTTGTTTATGTTTCATTTGTTGCTTTGACAGCCCCGCAGACCCCTGAGTGCAGTCTAACTGGAAAGATCCAATGAAACATAAACAAGGACTGCACCCAGGGATCTGTGGGGCTGTCAAAGCAGCAAATGAAACCTAAACAAGGACTGTACTCGAGCGAAGGCTGGCGGGCAGTGGTGGGCAGATTACAGGAAAGATAGGAGCGTGGCGGGCAGCTAACAGGAAAGGTCCGTGATCCCATATCCGTGGTAAGAGAGAGCACTGAAGGCCAAGGCAGAAGGTGTGTCGTATTCAGACACCTGGAAGACACTGCTCGCCTCATCCAGTGCGTGCACGGTAGACCCAGGGCGTTTGAACTGAACTTTCCGTACGTAATTATTGCTGCAATTATTGTAAATCCTCCTAATTTAACTATTTAAAATTAATACAACGTCCACCATGTCAATATCTCACTTCATTGACTATAAGAAAATGCCGTCTGCAGCCTTTTTTTCTCCCGCAAGAACCGACAGAGTGAAAGAGATAAGCGGTAGGAAAGACAGAGTTGGCAAGCCCTTGGAAAGGGGAAAAACTATTATAATACACCGTCTGTTCTTTGCAGACGTCATTAAATTTACATTGCTCGAACGTCTTTTGACGTCAATATGCTAATGTGCCCAAGTCTTTAGCCACCACTGCTGCATTCGGTCACTGCTTATGCGGATATTTTATCACCGTTTATTAAGTAGCACTAGTCTAGGAAAACTACTTTATTGGCCTGGGGGGCCACTTTCTCGGGCAGGGGGGCGTCGCTGTTCACGGCTCACCACTTTTTTTGGTGAGTGAGTGGGGGGGGGGGGGGGGGGGGGGCTTGCTTCATTCGCCCATTAGAAAAATAGGTCAAGTGATGGGGTATATAAATTTTAAATTCCTAAAAACCTCCCGATCTTTGGAATAGAGAGAGATCATCTTCCCACTCACCAGAATATATATATCCGAAAGTAGTGTCTCCCAAATCTTAATTCTCCACCCTTCCAAGGTCCCTGGCAGGACCTTAAGGACGGTTCTAAGCGACACAAGCCATCCGCACGCCCGATGTCTTGAAATCGTTCAAATTAAACTCACCGTCTAAATTCGCTGATCGTTAGAATTCGTTCTTTCAAGATTTCGTATTAAAATTTGGATCTTTAGGTAGGATACAGAGGAAACGCAGCCTCAGTTGGGAACTGAACAACAAAGATAGGATAGTTGCGCAAATTTGCGCTCAATTCGCTTATCGAACGTAAAATTGGGCGTGGAATCCTAATTCGCAAAAAATTTAAGGGTTACCATTTAAAATAAGACGGTTCCTTCCGTAATTCCGTTCATGAAAATGAACATACGCAATACGTAAACGGTAGTGTGATCTTGCGCTCGAACGAATTTGTCGACAACTTTAGGATAAGTGCCGCCTTGAGATTTATGAATCGTATTCTTGGCTCCATCCGCGAACGCCATGTTACGTCTTTTGCATTCGTACAAGCGTTCTCTATACGTCATGGTTGCATCTATCATTGAAATCGGCGAATACGATTTATGTCTCAAACGTTAGTTCGTCGAATCGATTTCGTTTCGATTTTCTCTGCTCTACCGAATCGTTCGTAGAGGGATAATCATAAACGTTTCACCTAATTCGCAACGTATTTCAAAGCACCGACTCGTCGATGACGGCTCCATTCCACACGATGATGTCGCGATGGCTCCATTCCCTGAACCTCGTCGAGATTTATACGAATAATGCTTGCCGTTTATGATGAAGCTCATTTTCGAGTAAATCGGCCCTATTAGATTGCTGGCTAGTTTCTATCGCGGCTTTTTGTTCATAGCTGAAGGAGCACTAATTTTTTGCTTTTGGAATTTCACGCCTGTGGATGGAATGGCTTCGTGAAAACTTATTGTAAGTTCGATGTGGTTGTTTGCCGACGGTGCAGAGGTGTAATCCAATGAAGTGGTTAGGGAGAGAAAACGACTCCTCTGCTGATGGGGGACCGATTTCGAGCATCTAAGCTCATCTACAGCCCAAAGTAACTTGGAGAAGTTGGACCTATATTCAGGTTTCACTCAAACGTAGGCTGTAGATGAACTTAGTTGCTCGAAACTGGTCCCCACGCTACAATTGTTCATTCAAATAAACAATTTATTACTCACATCAGCAGAGGAGTCGTTTTCTCTCTCTAACCACCTCAATGATTGTTAGCTCAAAACACCAACTTTGAAGGTTTTTGTTGTTGTCGTTTTAGGAAACTTGACTCATTTTGGAACATACGTAACTTGGCACCTTTTTGATCGAAAATTAAATTTGAGTAAAGTAAATTGTACAGCATTGTGTCCTCTTTAACTTTTAATTCGGTCAGATTTTCGATTGGTTGGATAGGAAAAAGGTTAAAACCCCAAAAACTTGAATAAAGTTCCAAAAAATCGTGGTTTTTACGGCCCCCTGAAGGGCCCCCGGGGGGGGGGGGGGGCACAGGGTTAATCAGGCCGACTGATTAACAGTGTCACCACTGACGTTTTGAATTTAGGGGTTGAATTAAGGACCCGCCAAAATGGCGGAAAGTTCCAAAAGGATTGACTGGACTATTACTAGCTGTTGCTATTACATAATGTAGGTTCGTCCAATTTAGCGGGTGTTGGGCGTGTTGCCTACATGTTCAAATTGTGTTCATACCATTAAATTGTCCCTATCAATTTGAGTGGTGTGTGTTTGGGGGAAGGTCTCTAGCGTAACTAGGATTTCGCCCTCAGTGTCTTTGGAGGAACATGAAGGGATTGCTTGAATATCCTTATCTAGGGCATGACACAATTTGTTGTGATCTGCTAAACTAGGAAATGATGTCGAAGCAATATTGGAAATTCCGGCCTGACGAGAAGAGTCTGGGTAGACTGGAATGCTTTGAATTTCGGATTCAACGTCAATTATAATACCGAAATTGAAGCGTCAATATCGGCATTAATTCGTCCTGGATCTACATTTTATAGCGAAGAGCTTCCGCAAGCGAATTTTCGGTAAGGAAGACATCAACATCTGATTGTCTTACGAAGGGTTCCTCTCCCCTGCGGCCACGAAGGAATTGTCTGTAATGGCTGGCTGGGCAAGAACCCGGCGCGAAATAATTGGGTCTGCTGAACAGGCGTCCTCAGATGAATTGTCATCAGAGGATTCCTGGTCAACGGTCCCAATCAATAATGTGCTTGAATTATGCGAGTGCAATGAATATGGAGTAAGTGAAATGATGAAGAGGGTGGTGCTATCCGAGGGCCCGAGCAAATGAGAGTTATCTCATTAACGGGAGAATGAGGGTCGCCTCCCGGGGGTGGCGCCTCCCGCGGGCCGAACGCAAAAGGGGGGAAGGCGGCTGATCGAATTAAGAATGTAGAGTTCTGCTCATGTCTGAGCGGCTACACGTAATATGTAATAGCAAACGCTGGTAATAGTCAAAGTCAAATATTATTTAACTTTGTAATCTTTCCTTAGATATGGATTTTCTCACTTCCAAGTCTGACTTGGTCGTCCTTCATTACGACTCCCCTTCTATTCATATTCCCCGTATCCCATCTTTGCAAAATAAATTATTTGTGGCAACTTACAGTTCAAGAAATTTTGTTATCCGCTACGATTCTTTAACTGAATAGCAGATAACTTCCTCGTTAGTTTTTTCCCCGACCAAAACCCAAGTTCTTTTTTTTTTACGTTTGAAACTTGTACTAACTTTTGATGAGGGAGCTGAGTGCGTCCATTTTGAAGTACCTTATAAATTACACTGTGTAACCCTCGTGCGAGCAAACATTCTTTCTTCCTGCGACCAAACTTCCATGGTTCAAAAAACAGTTTTAATTGACTTGGCTGAGAAGAAAAAAAACTCGGGTCGAGCGTTGTCGATTGAATGAGAACGAGGAATCATTCCGGTACTCGAAGTCCCGCGAGTTCATTATAACCGAAAAAAAAAACAAACAAACAAAAAAACGAGTTCTCGCGAGTGAGTTGAGTGTAGGGCGGTTCCAATTTGTGAGAAAAGCGGACTTGGTAAAAAAAAAAAAAAAAAAAAAAAAGGTGGCGACACCGCCTTTTTAAGAGGTTGTTTCCTTCGAAAAGTTCGAAAAGTTTCCAATTCACGATGAATGGTATAATCGAAAAACCGAGAAAATAACGATAGAAGAAAGTGCTGCGACTTTTTTTTGCTCACTGGCGCATGACTTGAAAGGATGAATTCGGCGGTTTTTGCTGTGATTTATCATAATTGTAAATTATTAATATGACGATGGTTCTCAAGGTTGGAGAGCCGGAGCTGTTTATAATATTCACGGAACCAATCTCTAGAATAATGCTGTGAATCATAAATTATTGATGGTGATTTGTTTATTTCTGTTGATAACGTCGAGGGAATCGCGAGTTCCATGAAGTTCACAAGAACCTATTTATTATTCTGCTAGCTTTCCTGTGTCAGCCGAAGGACTCAAACCTTGGAAGTTTTTTTATATCTTTTTTGTTGCAAGAACATAGAGGTGCTCTGGTGTTTGTTCTTCTATTGTAATTACAACGTGGTTCTCAATTGCGGCAAGAATAATTCTCGCCCTGTTGGGAAGGTAAATATTAAGATTAACCTTCTGTTTTCGCAGAGGTTGTGCCACACATAGATATGGAGGAGATGGATCTGAAAATCTGGGTGGGTGTTAAAATTTAACATTCGGCATTAAATTTAGTCTTCTATTTTTAGTCTTCTTCTTCAGTTTCTTATTTCATTCAATATCATTATTGTAACTCAATATCATTATTGTCTACTTGTTGTTGGAAGAATGGGAATGTGATGCGCCAGGTTAGCTTTTCCAGGGTTCACACTCGAGATGTCGAGGGTCCCCTTTGGTCCCGCAGGGGGACAGGGTGGACTCAGGCGTCAGTGAAACGCCTTTCGAACCAGGCTGATTCGAATTCGGGGACGAAAACCAATGTTTGGCTAAAAGTCAATGTCAATCATGTGTTGTAATAGGTACCTGACAATTCACCTCTGAACTTTTGAAAGTTTATGTGAATCCTAGTAGAGGCTCCCGTGACGAAGGCAGCCAAGGCATCTGTCTTCAACACACAAGATTTGAGGAACAAAGTTTACACTGACCGGGATAAAAATTTTCTGGTGGACCGGTAAAAACATGTCTTCATTTGCTGAGAAGTTAAACTAGCCTCGCGATCTGCGGGCCTTGGGGGCTGTGGCCGGGAGGGGGGAAGCGTCAATTCCTCCAAATCCCTCCCAGAGTGGTCAAAGGGGCGGTGGGATTGTGTGTCCCCCCCCCCCCCACCCTACTACCCCCAGCCAACACTGAATGACTTGACATGATAAGAGAGGTGCGAGCGAGACAGACTGTCTGGCCAGTATCCATAACGTTCGGGAAGGAGCAGTCCCATTTCCCGCGTAGGGAAGTTGTCCCTCAATCTAGCGGTTGAGTGAAGAAGCACTTCCTGATGTCCGTTACAGAGTGATGCACACGTGAGATAATTCCCCTCATCCATCAACAAACTCAATCTTGTCCAGTTCTTCACGTCTATTTAGAACCGATAGTTACGGCCAGTTTGGCGAGTTCTGGAGTTTCTCGCGGAGCGTAGTGCGGCCCAAGTACTTTCCAGTTAGGATGGGAGGGGGAGGTTTATCAGGAAATGTTTTTTGCTGTCGACCTTACCCTCTCACCCCTGTATCCACCTAGCTCCTGATTGCTTCCTTAAATTTATGGATCAGGACCGTGAGGAAGGAGCTTTAGAACTCCGAGTGCCTCCCTCGTATAAATAACCTGTGATAACAATTGCTGGTTTAATCCAGTTTCTGTCAAGCTTTTCCCCCTCTCATTCGCTCACTCTTTCCACACATTTTTTTCGTCCGGCACCTTTATTCACTCCTGCGTAAATGAATTACTCGACGCCGAAAATTAATTCTTCCCTCCGCTTCTTCAAGCCGTTAATTCTCGTTCAAATAATTAGGATGAGAGCTTGGAGAAACAATTTTTTTCAGTACGCTTCAAACATCTATTTTTCGGTTTAACTTCAACAGATAAGTTTGAAATGCACGTTTAATTAGTACCTACGTTCCAAAACTAACTGTTAATGGTATCAACAAACTAGAGATGTTAAACAAATTAACGACTTTTATAAAGATACTTACCTATCGATAGTTCTTTGCGCAAACTCCCCATTATCGGACTGATGGATTTGTAAATGCTTTTTTTTTTAACGTTCTCTGTTCTGAATGAACCTCATTCAGAGGCAACAGAGAACGTTATTCGACCAAAAAATAGCCTGAATAATAAATCAAAATCGCTGTCTGCAACATTCATCCGCCATCTATTCAGTTATCTGAAATATTGAAAATAGGAGGCTAGCAACAGTTACTGTCAGTTCCATACGCACGAGTAGAAACATCAAAATAAATTGGATCTGTCTCCTGTTGATTGGTACGCAAAAAAGAGAGAGAGAGAAAAAAAATAACCGTGTCGATCGCTTATTCCTCGCCTGTTGAATATTTAATTCAAAATATTTTTGCTCTGGTTGAATCCCGTAATGTCGAACAAGCATATCCCGAAGCTCGAACGAGGCTTTTAAAATCGCGACAATGCAAACTTAGAGACCGGGTTTTGTTATCAAAACCTTTAACCACCCGTTGCGAAGACTTTCCGCAGTCGCCTTGTAAACTCGGCGTGTTTTCAGAAAATTTGCTGCACGGGGGGGAGAAGAAGCTCGAAAGCTGAAACAAGGCCGAAGGATAAAATGGGTCCTTATTACGCGAGTGTAAGTTTGGCTCTGAAACAATATCCGCGCCGGAAAGCACCCCAACACTAAAACATCCTATTGAAAGCTTTAGCCTCCCGGGAGAAGGTCCTTATCAAGGGACTTACATCAGTGGGAAAACTCCATTTTGGGGCTAGGAATTTATGGTCATGCGACGCTTCCACCCAATAACTTCCCGCTTCCTGCCGCCAGAAACTGGGCCTTTCTCGGGCACCGTCGCCTCGTTTTAGGCGGTATAAATTTATTATTGTTCTCAGCTTCCAAGCTGCTCATGTGCTATAAGCTGGGTACCCGAAATATGAAGGGAACAGAGTGAGTTTTTTTTCTTTTTTAAACTGAAAACGACCAACTCATTCATAAACAATTTTTTTGCGTTTTCTCACTTTGTTTACCGTCTTTGAAGCGGAATTTTGACCGTCCGGAATTTTGTCCAGTAAAACGGTGTTCAAAAGTGCCGTATCCGTAACAAAATTAGGGAAGTTTTTTTTTTTTTTTTTTCAACGGATCTGGGTTTTTTGGGGTGCTGAATCCGAACATGAAGTTTGCTGTCCCCTCAGAGGTCGGCTTCACAGAAAAAAATGCTAAAACCTCAAAGTTTTGGCACTTTTTTAAGTTTTTTACTTATACACCTGAAACTAAGCGTTTTACGAAGATGACCATTATATTGAAAATTAAAGTAGACAAAATTTCCTTTGAAAAGCAGTGGTCAGAATTGATGTTTGAACCAGGGGTCTCGGAAATACAGCGTTTTGAAAAACCACGGTTTTTCGGCTCTTTGGCGAAAAGGTCGAAAACGCCCACTTCCACCCCCTGGAACCCGATTAATATGCATGATATCAATAAAAAAAATGTATTTCACGTGAAAGTACACTAAATTTACCATAAGAAACAACTCTGTCATCCAGTTTGTTGTGGAGGAGAGGAATGGAATGGAATTAATTTATCTGCAGTCCAGTCGGTCCTGTCCCGTCGACTTCATATTCGAATTCAGCACCCCAAAAACGATTTAGATCCGTTGAGAAAAAAACTTCCCACAGTTGCAATTATTGGGCCTTAAAAAATAAAATATTTGCGAATTCGTGCGAAAAAATCTTTTTGAATCCTCGTAAAAAGCACTAAAAGACTCCCTAAAGATCCCTCTAATTTCAGGCCTTGACAAAAATGTTTCAATTGAAAACTAAGTCTTAAATTATTTTATTCATTAATTATTAATTTACTTATTCAATTTATTCATACTTTATTAATCCATATTTGTAATTACTTTTCATTTATTTATTACTTACATTACTTTATTACTTAAAACAATTACTTTTATTAATGTCTATTTTTTAATGAAAGCGCAAATAAATGATAAAATGAAGCACTAATTGACGATTGATGAACCATTCGTACCCTCAGGCTAATAGAAGGAAATCAGGAACCGTTTTCCGTTGTAATTCGACTTTTTTCCACCAGCCTACATTACTATTAAAATAAAAGTCTGTCTGCAATGACGTTGGGCTCCGGTCCCGACCCTAGCGGCCGGCGAGAGAAACAAAAAACGGGGAAATTTCCCCCATTTGAGACATTTTTCGGGAGATTTCATCCCTTTGAAGTGGCCCACCTGGGAGTAGTTTCTCCTCGCAATCCAACCGCCTTTTCAGCAGGTTAACCTAATGATTTGTTGATGGTGATGTTTACCTACTGTCTACTATACCTATATTTCGAAAATGAAATATTATTATCGCAATGGGGTCGGGAAGAATAGATTGAATGTAATTTCCGTACAACCATTCATACCTTGAATTCAGACCATCATAATAACCGAGGATTACGAAGGGAACCAAATAGTGAAACTGGACGTTGACTTTAAATTGAATTGTTTCATCGAAAAAAGTACAATTTTATACAACATTTACTAATTAATATCTATAAGAGGATTAAAAAATCGGTCAAAAATTATTTCGGCCCGTTCCACGAGAAGTCTTCGGTTACATTGATACAGTTTTCATCGGTAGCCCAACTTCCTGAGCCGATCGCGCAAATAATCCTTCCCACAGATGCCGTATTCATTGAGAGCTGCGGTCAGTGATCGAAGAGTCGGCACTTGCTTCCTCAACAAATAAAATTCGGTAATTCTATGCGGCATAGACTATGCCGAAGGGCCGCTTCGTCAAACTCATCGAAATCGAGGGGTCAGGGACGTCCTTTTGGCTTATTCGGAGTGACGAATGATGTTTCGCCGGTTTCAGCTAGACCCTTCCTTCCCTCTTTGATGATTGAAGACACCGTTGACGACGAAACACCCGAGATTTTCGCCGTCTCGTCCCGCTAAATTCCCGAGAAGATTCTGGGGCTGGCAAGATTCTTTTTGCTCACACAAACAGTTGTAGGCGTTGAACACTATTTCACGGGCTTGCCTTCGAAGGACTTTCTTCTTCAAAGTTCCCGAAGTCGCCGATTGGCGATCCATATTCACGACCGGACCGAAATTCACGACCCGGCACGAAACAAAATTTCGGCGTCAAAACGCGGACGGGCGCCAACAGCCAGAGGGAAGCCAATGTTACCACCACACCACACCAAATTCCCGACTTTTGGTCGTAGGGCATGCGTCAGCCGCTGGGAAGCAGGTTCGAAGCCGAACGTCATTACAGACAGACTTATATACATACTTCCTGCTGGCGGGAACCTCTACAGCCTTCATACATGGTATATTACAAGTACGTACTCGCAATGAAGCTATCAATCCCACAGCGAGTTTGCTTTTCCCCCGTTCACTCGTAACAAAACCACCACTGTGCATACAGAACTATGGATGGTGCTTCAGACGCCTCACACTTCAGCGGTTCTATATCATCCAGCATCAGTAATTGATGAGCATTTGGAGAGTCTTGGGGCGGGTTGCGGAGATGGAAGTTGGTTCGTCTGTATGACGAGTAGCACTCGTATTAAAACTTGGCGGTAGACTCGGGAAAACAGAATCTCAGCTTTACACGAGACCCCCCCCCCCCCCCCCGTAGATTTATATAATATCTCATGACTAAACGATGGGTACCTAACCCATATAAATTCCGCTGCGTACATTGCGTTGGAATTCACCGTTCAGGCCGACTTCAAGTCAACAAGTAAATACGCCAAGAAATTACGCCAACGGCGGCTGATCTGAGGAAACCAGTTTGTGATGTAGGCAAGTTATATTTAACTTGAATAAAAACTCGATGGCAGTTGGTTGAGAGTGATGAAACTAGTTAATTACACAGTTTATAACATTAGAAGAAAGGGTATTTTCGCTACAAACAGAATGTAGAGAGGTTCTTTCAATAATAATTTTATTTGTACACAATTTCCGGCGCAGCGCATTAAAAAAAAATCCTCGAGTTCTCTTTCATGTTTCCAGCGGCCTTCCACCCCCACCTAATTTCATTAAAGATCCGTCCGTAAATTAATTGGCTCTCTACAACCTTATAACTCGCGACCTTTAATAGAGTAATTGCCCGAAATGGAGACACGACAAAAAAATGTCTAAAAAAAATACAGCTGTTGAGCGCATTGTTCAACCCGGAGAGGAAGCATTTAATGGAATAATGAGCACGCTCAAGTGAGATGAGTGCCCTTTCACCCCGGGAGCGCTAAAAATATTTTCTAAAAGGATGAGCAAAGAAAGGTCTTATCGCGTCTCATTAATTCCGCTAATTACTGTGCTTCAGAACTCGAGAGGAAAAAAAGATTCGGCGAATGATTTAGCAGATGATAAAGCCTTCCCTTCTTAATTTCCCCGATGATGAGGAATTTCTATCAAAATTAATGTAAGATATTTTTTTAAATGATTCTCTTGGCAATTGCAGTTTTAATAAAGTCGTTGATGAGGAAAACAGATACCTAGAAAAACGGGAGGGGGGATTATACTGAATAGAACTCCACTTCTTTGACTCCTTTCTGTCGGGATGGCAGAAATGTTTGTAGTTTGAGGGTGTTATGTCAGACTTCGGGGACCTGACGACGGGTGTCCGGCAGGTTAGCGTTCTGGGCCCGGTTTGTTTCCTGCTCGACATCAACTGCTTATCACACGTCCTGTTTCTTTGCTGAGGATTCGGCGTTTGTTGTTGAATGCGGACAATGTTGCCGGCCGCAGACTCCAGTCAGGTAGAATCATGGGCATCATCCAGAGCTGGTGTGTGGCCAAGGATCATACGCTGACTCGGGGGAAAACCCAGGAGCTATTATTCGATCTCGTGAGACTCGGGCGGTCAGTTGACTGCTCACTTACTTGGACCACTGCGAACAGCTCGCTCGCCAGTTAACATCGACCATCTGCGTGATGCGTCGAGCTTCGTCCTGCTTGTCAAAACGCGCCATGAGGACGTTATTCTTTGGGGCTTTCCATAGCCGTATCACTTACGATCTACTCCTGTGGTGAAATTCCTCGGCTGCCTCCAACATCTCTTGCAAAAGAAGGCTCTCCATATTCTGGCCAAAGTTGATTAGCACCTGCCTGGCCCCTCTTCACTGAATTCGGAATCCTGACTTTCCTGAGCCCTTTCACCATCGAGGTTCTTGGGTATTATGGGGGTTTTATCATCCTGCGTGTCACTCTCGCCAGCCTCTAGTACCGGCGGGAGGGGTGGGTTGCGCCACAGTCGCGACGAGTGAAAACCCTCTTCTCCTGCCGGCGAGACGGACTTCCTTATGATTGAGGAAGGTGCTTTCCTTCTTTTAATTCACCATTCTCTGTGTGTTCATTATTATTTAATGTCGTTTAATCGCAGTGCTGTGTTTTGGATCAATCCCAACGACCAGGCCTCCCTCGGTGACATTGTATACAATGGGGGGTGGGGGGGTGCGTTACCAGGTAAGACTGAACAGGACAGGACAGGCCACCTCTGACGACAATACTTTGTCCGAGGTGGCTGCAGCTGCTGCTACTGCAGCTAGTGACTCTGAGGTGGATCCTGACAATTCAAGCCAATCCGGGCGCTGTGGGGCTATAATGGGGCTACGGGAGGGGTTTTTTGAAGGCTTTTAGCTATGGGATCGAGTTAGGTGTCGTTTTCGAAGTATTTTTGGACGTAGAATCCATTTTTTGGGGTCCCGGAACGATCCGATTTCACTGGGGCGATCTTTAGGGCATTCGTGGGGCTAAAAATGGGATTTTTGAAGGATCCCAGGATGTTAAATATTTTTCGAGTAAAAAATACAGCATTTTTGAAAAAGAAACATTTTTAAACAAAAAATCCAAAAAAAAATTTTTTTTTGAGATAAAAATCCAAAAACAATTTTTATTTCTTTATTTTTTCATTGACAGAATTAAATTTCTGCACAAGTAACGTATATAAAAGAATAATAAACCCTTGTGTAAAATTTGCAGCGTTTTTCGTGTGAGCACTTGGTTAATTTTGGCGTGTACATGGAATGACTGTAATGCACCAAATAAACGAATTGATTTGCATTTGGGCTGTAGATGAGCTTAGTTGCTCGAAACCGGTCCCCACACCCTACAACAGCAGAGGAGTCATTTCTCTCCCTAAGCTCCAGATTAGACCTCTGCACCTTCAGCAAACAACAACTTCGTGAAGGATTCATATGTAGAACGGTTACCTTCAGAAGAAAACTCCTGACGTGAACTCACTCGCACAGTTTATTGGTTCACGTTATTACGACAGCCAATTTTCGTCGTGCCGTTCGTTTTTCTTCATCACATTCGATACTCCCCTTTCCCATCAGAGGAGGGTAATAATGAAAGAGAACCCCCGGGGGTTCTCTCCCTTCTAACCGCTGCAGTGTTATTGAATTTTATATCCGACCCGAAAGATGAAGAACGAACCAATAAGAGGCGATGAATCATCGGGTGTCAGGGTCGAAATATCGAAGGGAGGAGATCTGCACCGTGCTAATAATCTTTGGGGTCGTCATTTTTTAACCGACGTGTAGCGGAAAATAGTCTCTCCGTGCATCAATCAAATTTATATTGAAACGTTCGTCTTTACGACCTAACTAACCGTTGGACATGGCGCTATCAGCGAGTAGAAATCAAATTTAATCATTCGAAAAGTTGACAATGGTAACACCGTGAAGAGCTGCTCTAGTGCTGCACATCGGGAGCTTTGATGAACTCTACTTAGTTAATTCCGCGGTGACACACTCGCTGGCTTTTGGGATTTCAAATTATTCACCAAGTCGGTACGTTCACGAGATGGTTCAGCGCTCTGGACGAGGGATCGGAGGGGCTCAACTCCCCGCCGGTAATGGCCCACTCAGGTGGAGCAGGCAGTTTCCTGCACATCAAAGGCGAAATGCTGGAACCCCCTCGTCAACCCTCCCGCCGCACTCTACAGTAGAAATGACGAAAAGGGGGTCGAGTGCGACTCAAAAGCGATTGCTTGCTCGCGCAACCCTTCTCTCTGGGCGCAGGATCTCATTTCACTTCTTCCCTGTAAATCCTCTCGTTCCGACTCAGGACCGCGATCTCCTTCCCTCAGCTTTCCTAATGCGAATGACGACAGCACCTTTTATTCCTGGGTCTGTTTCTGGGAGATTTTTCCGTCGCACGTTTTTGATGACTCATCTCTTTCTAAAGATCCTATCATCGTGCGGTACTCTTTCTACAGATTAGGCTTATATTTAGTTCTTAGAGGTCTTACGTTCACCAGCAGATAGTTCTTTGTTAGCGTTCACTCTCCACGAAGAAACGATTCATCCGGAGAGTTAAGGAGAATTTACTTGCAGTGAATACTTTTATGTCAGTGACGACTCCAAAGATGTGACATTCGCACGAGTGAGTGGCTGGATTTTCACGCTCATTTCCGTTTTTCCCCCCCTTCGGAACGGGATGTCCCTCTCGCAGCGATAGTGAAATGAAGTTTCTATTTTCGCCTACGTGTTGCTACGCGGTCGTGTCTCGAAGGGACTATGAAAAACAGAGAGGGTTTTCATGCCGTTTGAAAAATTCAGAGGACACGTGCTTCCTGGAAATTCAACCCTCCGGTGAATGCGGTTTAGGAAGCAAGTCGGGGGCGGTTGCAAAAGCTGTAAAACCAGACTACGTCAAACTAACCCCAGTAATTCAAAGTGGACGGCCAAAAAGTGCGACGAATGTGAACTTTATATTCTCAAAAGCATGGTTTGCTGTCCCTAATCAATAATACCCGTTGATGGCATCTCCTCGGTCAATTTAAAGGTAACCGCACGATTGCACTACGCTGAAGACGTAACCGCAGGCAGTCTCCAAAAATAACCTGAGAAAAAGGGACATTTATTGTCTTCCACGGCTGATTGCTTAACAGCCCATTTCAGCCCTCCGCGTTTAAAAATAGAAACCTCTTACCGCCCCCACAATGATTTTTTTTTCTTTTCGGGGGAGTTACAATCAAACTGAGCTCTGGAAGGCTCACGCAATGGAAGTTACGGGTCCATTTTGGCCCAAGAAATAGTCTTCTGTCAACTTTTTTGTTTGTTACAAAATTGGGAAACACCGTTGAACCGCTCATAATTTCAAATTACTTTGAAAACGCTGTCCGAATTTTTTTTAATTTTTTTTTTTTGAGTTTTTTTTCCTCAAATTTGAAAAATCGTGACACCACGACGGCAAAACGATCCGGCATGAAATTCTTTGAATGCTCCCCAAGTTCTCACCGTAGAAAGACATTAATATCACCCTTCGAGGAAACGTTCCCGCGACAAGACGCTCATTACGGGCCCCCCAAAATTGAAAATCTCTTCCTCGTGCCTCACAAATGTCTGAGCGGGGAAGCTGATGAATTGAGTTTTCTTCCTCAATGTTTGATGGACTTTTGGCTCGAGAAAAGGGGGAGATACGATGATTATGACATCGTGAATGAGCACCTCACCTTGTAATACTGAACTTGATGAGTTCGGCCATTAATCGTCAAAGACGCCTTGCGACGTTCCTCGTTCATTTTCAACTCAAAGAATAAGGTTCGTTTATAAGCATATCTTTTATGGGAACCATCCTCGCGACTGTTGGATGAGCCAACGTGTGGTTTTGTTCTCAAATCATTTTTTGTGTGGTGTGACGGGCAGAGTTACGAAGACGGTAATTTGTGGAAAAGGCCAAATATGCGAGGCGTAGCTTCTTGGGGACATCGTTCTGGACGTTCAAAGTATTTCGTTTTCATTTTCAATCAATTTCTCATTTTCATCAAAAAGGAATCGCTACACAAATGGATTTCGGCAAAAGCTTTGTTAGGAGGGGGCATTCTTTGGGAACAAATTACCTCGACGCCCCTTAACGCCCTAGGTGAACAGAGGGATTGTTCGAGTAAACAACAGATGTTTCCAACATGTGGCCCGATCGAGCCCCTGAGGGTTCTATCTGGAGATCCCCCAAAATAGGCATTCCACAAGTGCATTTCAGGATATCTGGTAAGTTTTGCAGAATCATTGCCGTAAAAAAAAAGATTAATCGTTCTTTGTAACTGGAATCTGGACTGGAAGTACCAACATGTTGGGAATGAGTTTGCTGAACACTTTTGAAGACGAATTTTTATTTCAAATCTCTTTTAATATTTAATGTGTATGACATACATAGTTTTGATATATTACTCAATTGCAACAAACTGCAGCAGCCTCTATACTTTTTTTTATATTTTTTTTTAGTGGAAAAACGGCAAAGTTTGCACTTGATTCAGCAAGTAGAAAGACATTTTAAAAAAATTAGAAATGAAAAAAGTGTCAGGACAGATTAGGAGAACCCCAAAAAGAGACTCTCCGTCCGAAAACGACACATCATCCAACTTAATGGCATCCTACGTCCAAACTATAGGTCTGCAGTCTCCCGCAAGAATATTGCGCTCCGACCCTGAACTCTGGTGGCGGAAATCGAACTACTCTTCGCACGAAATTTCCCCCTTTCCCTCTCGTTTTTCCCTTCCTAGTGGCAGCACTTCTTCTTTTTCTCCCTTCAAACGGTTTCAATATATTTATTATCATGTAGGTTAACACCCAAATCTGAAGTGGGGGGTGTCTTCAAAGCTTTGTTACTAAGGAGTCTACAATGTAGACTCTACATACTAAATTATATTACCAAGTAGTGCTATAATTTGGTAGTAGTACTACTACTGAGGAGTGTCTGGGTCGTGGAGTCTGAGGAATGGTAATGCGCATGCGCAGTCACTCCTGTAGGGGTAACAGTAGTAGGGGAAGTTCGACCCCCTTCAACCACTTTTTGCTTAAATTGGTCTCCCGGCTCAGCTGTTTGAAAAATGAAACATGAAACCATCTCACATGTTCGTGACATCTACACAGCTCACTTTTTCGTTTTTTATTTATTTTATTTTATTTACCTATTTATTTTGTTTTTGTTGGTAGGTAGTGATAAATTAACGGGGCTCCCATTAGATCTTCTGAAATAAGCGAATTATAATATAATTATATATTATATAAACTACCAATCAGTTACCCCCGACACCCTCATCTACATAGAACAATCGCGTCAGCTTGCGATGTGCGCCAGTGCGAAAAGGATTATTCAGCGCATTATTCGGTGCTCGGCGGAAATGTATGAGATTCCTGCGGGCTTCATGGACCTGAGCTGAAGAGGTGGATTATTGCCTTGCCGGCTTTGAATCGGATAGCCTTCCAACAAGGGGTGGAAATATGGGAGGGGCTTCGGAAAGATGAAGTGAAAGCTGCAAAAACATCTCGTACGCGGAAGGAGAAGGATATAGAAATATGTAACGGATTACCATATGAGGCGTGCTCGCTCGGGGTAGGTTATATTCCCTGAGAGATTTTTCTTTTCTTTTTCATACAGAGCTGGTGTTTAAGGCGACCTTATAAATTGCAATAGTGGGTTAATTCAGGTGAATCCCCCCTCTGAGCCAGATCCCTACATTTTGTCTTAATACGATTCCATCTCTCCAACGTCTATTGAGCTTGGAGGCCGGGATTTTCAATATTCATATTACCGCGAAACCCTTCATACTACCTGCCTTGAATTTGACGTGAGATAAAGGGCCCTGTGCTAACCATTGTGTGCATTTATTGCGAGAAGGGCGTACAAAGAGGTATATGCGGGAGGGAAGATACCGGGCACTACATTTTACTGAAAGAAACTGTCACTGCTCAGCACTTTATTTAGTACGTACAATCGTAGTGGTTTCTGAAGTCATTCTTCGCGAGGACATTTATGTGGGGAATATTACTACACGCGAGTTGCTCGACGGACTAACCGTGCATTCAAGTTGTATTGAAACATCTCCTGACCAATAAATAATCTTGTATTGGTGTCTTTAGTTCGTTTAATCAGTTTTTCAATGTGCTGAATTAAAACGAACGTGTTGTAGAACACAAGCGTTCTTATGTGGACGATTTTTATCCATATTTAATACAAACTAGCACTCTGACAACCACTTTCTAACATTTTAAATGCCTAAAAACCTCCCAATCGGGAATAGACAGAGAAACGTCTTTCCACACAGCAGAATATAATATATTATCCGAAATTAGTGTAGAATGAACCGCCTCCCAAATCTCGAAAAAAAAGTTCTCCTGAATCGCGGAATGTTGTAAGTAAACGATTCCCGACCCGACTCCATTGGCACACCCGAACTCTCTCAGATCAGGGCTCAGATCAGACGCCCTTCCATGGAAGAAGACGTGCCCAAAGGCTCCCCTCTAAATCCCTCCATTTGGTCCCACATTCAACCGCTAGCAACACCTCTGGGAGTATCCTCGATACTAATAAGGGGCAAGGAGTTTGCCTTCACGTCCACAGATCGCGCCAGGTTACACCCACTACTTCCGAACCACCAAAGCCGGGCTCTACTTAGCGGGCACCTGGTAAACTTACTAGTCATAAAGGATACGCGCCCAGATTGCGTTACTCTCGGCAGTCTTTGGCGGGTAGCCCACCACCCCCTATGAAGTAAAACTTCCTTTCCTTCTTCCATGCTCCCTTCCAAGGTCCCCAGCAGACCTTACAGACTGTCGAAGGGCTGGCCAGGTCTATAAGGCATACAGCAGTGCTGTAACAGCACACCCACGTGCGATCTCTAAAAATCGTTAAAATTAAACTCGCCATCGAAGTTTGCGTTCATTCAGGATTTACTATTAAAATTTGGACCTCCAGGTAGGATTCAGAGGAAACGCCAACTCAACTGGACTGTAAACAGATAGGGATAGTTGCGCGGATTTACACTTATCAAAAATTGCGCTAATAGGGCGTGAAATTCACTCCTGAATATAAATCCGACATAAAAATTGGGGGTTCCCATTTTAAATAAGAAAGTTGGGCGCAAATGCGCCGATTTGCACGCATTTTGAGGGGATCTCAACCCCCCCCCCCCCACCCTTAGTTGTAGGTAAACGGGAGGCCGAGACGATAGAAAAACCGGCGTATTTTCATCACCGTTTCAGAGGCCAGTTAGATAGATAGTTAGATAGATTAATTTTTATTTTATTTTCCAGGTGAGTATCTTGCAACGCAGTATTGGTAAGCTAAGTTTGTGTCAGTCCCAACACATAAATTGAATAGAGTCGTCAAAAAATAAATTTTTATATCGAATCAGGTAACCTTTTTACTCACAAGTTAACTAATTCGGTCCAATTATTCCAATCATAACTTTGTACCTACTTCAAATTTAAGAATACTGAGAAAAAATGTCATATTTATACTTCAAATCCCGTTAGCGCCATCCGCTAGAGTCAAGTAAGTTTAATTCCCCCCAGAATGGTTTCTGGGGGGAATTAAACTTACTTGACTCTAGCCAATATTTTAAGAACCCTGAAACCCCTTCCCTGCCGTGAAGGATTGTTTGCGATTCGACCGGAGGAAGGTTATTAGTCGTAATCCGATCTTGCAATTCGCCTTGTTGACTTTCTGCTATCTAGTGGACCTCATATATCAATTCCGCCGAACACCGGTCACGGAGAGTGGAGGGCTGTCCTTTATTCACAAGTTATTCACTGGTTGGGTGAATATCACAAAAACGGACATTTTCAAGTCACTGTAGCTTCACTCAGGAAGTAATGAGATTTTGTCCGGGGGACACTTGTCATACTTAGAATTAATTGTCCCTGTGTGAGGAACAACGTTTAGGGATGGTGTTAGACCCCAGAAGAACATTTTAACTGCGTTTTTAGATGAAGTTTCTCAATGACGTGG
Organism: Pilophorus perplexus; assembly: GCA_955831195.1. Classification (NCBI taxonomy): domain Eukaryota; kingdom Metazoa; phylum Arthropoda; class Insecta; order Hemiptera; family Miridae; genus Pilophorus; species Pilophorus perplexus. The sequence goes on from OY037017.1 coordinate 5,527,382, forward strand.
TTGTATCCAAATGCAGATTTTGAGGTGTTGATGCTGGTTCATCCTCTGTTAACTCTCACACCTCCTAATAATTCCGATTTTCCGATACCTGGCAGTTGACCTGGTTGAGAAACAATGAAACTCAATTTTTCCTGTTGTAAATTTATCAATAATTACAACAAAACTCCGGTACCTGAAGTGCAACCTCACTGTCGTGGAACAATCATGAACATTTCTCCACGGCCTCCATGGAGGAATTTCGGAATGGGAAGAAATGGAACGTGAAGTGGCAACACTGGAGGCTCTAACAAAACCGCCGTTTTTCAACTGACGCCACAGTAGGGCGGCGCATGGGCTTTGCAGCGGTCCTAGTCAGGTGTGTATGTTTATTGTTCTCAATGACGTGGACGAATGAAAACTACGTTTTCTGTCACAATTATTTTTTATAAGTTGTTTGTTTGTGTAGAGGTAATTCTGCCGTCCAACGGAGAAAAGCCGTAGAAATAAGGTAAAGTGAATCTGAGCTACGGCTTTTCTCCTTTGGACGGCAGAATTGTGCCTGATCACCCCATGCTTCACTTTTCACTAAATAAAGCCTCTACAGTTGACAGTGAACTTTCAAAGAGGGAATCCTCAATGTCGTGGAACAATGGACCTCAATGGCGTGGACGATTCATCAATCCACGACAAATGAGGATTCTTCCATGACAATGAGGTGTCAATTTTTTTTAACGTTCTAGATGCTGAAATGGGTTCAATTAGGTAGGTTTGAGACCCAAATTAATTTTTTTCATGGTACTTTCACCTTCATTTTGCCCTCCCTGCAACAGGTTTACAATATCATAAAACCTAGATTATTTAAATCTTCTGAGAAAGTTAACCTCAGGAGCGTGGAAGTATCTCATTGACGTGGTACAATGTTTTTTAAAAAATTTAAATTTAAACTGATTTTGATCTATGTCGACCACATTAAACAATTTTATTTAACCTAAAGAGGAAATAAAAAAAAATCCTGGGCACTCTCCTGCAAGGTCAATTTTTCCAAAAGTAGGAGGTCTGAAAATGTCCGTTTTTGTGATATTCACCCGGTTATGCGATGTAGGGTTATTACATCGAGAGCAAAACATCGATATGTACATCGATGTCAACATCGGACGTTCAACATCGATGTGAGAAAAACATCGGCCTAAAAACATCGATATAACATCGATGTTCAATAAATTTAATCGTGAATTTTTTTTTTTCGATCTCCTAAGTATAATTATTTAAATAGCCAGAATTATTGTTATAGTCTCGATTCGTATTGCTTACCATGAAGTCCTAAGGGTAAAAAAAATTGATCTTAGACGCACCAGCTCACTAACGAGATTTTTTCATAATAAAAATAAAAAATTTTTTGCCTCGAAAAATCTGCTCTTGATTTTCCCTCTTCAATGGTAGATCCAGCTAGATCGTTCTCGACTCAGCCTTTAGAAATACCATCAGTGTGCACTCCCCTATTACAATCGATTCAGCGCCTCAAGCTTCCTTAAAAAAAAAAAAAAAAAAAAAAGTCACCTTATGATCCGATTTGAAGACAGAAAACCCAACCACGAACTAAAACATCGATGTTAGGTCCAAAACATCGATGTCCGATAATATCGACTAGCTAAACATCGATGATAAAAACATCAAACATCGGAGCCAAAACATCGAACATCGATGTTCAACCCTAATGCGATGACTAAATGTTCACCATCCATTTAATAAAATAAATTTTTAAACGTTGCAAATTGTACACAAGGGTTTATTATTCTGTGCCAATAAGAAAATATTTTTGAAAAAAATGTCTGCAATGTTGTAACACATGTTGGATCTCGAAAAATGGATTATACCTACGTCTAAAAATTATTTGAAAAACGACAGCTTATTATCCTTCGTCGGATCCTCAAAAAATCCCATTGGTAGCCTCATAGTCCCCCACGGTGAAATCGGATCGTTCTGAGACCCCCAAAAAGGGATTCTACCTCCAAAAATACTTCGAACGACACCTAACTCGACTCCACAGCCGAAAACCTTCAAAAAAGCCTCCTGTAGCCCCTTTTTAGCCCCATAGAACCCCATGGGTTTGGGCGATCGGGCTGAAAACCTTGCGGGCACAACTAGATGGTAAACCAAGTATTTTGTCAAAATTTCAGAATTAAAAAAAAAAAAAAATCTTTCTGCCCAGAACGGCTCGGACGGCGGACGACATTTCGTTTTTTGGTATCTACATCTCTTGAAACGGATAATGCCAAATTTTGAGGCCAATCAGAATTTACGACCTCCGTCACGATAACGTATTGTTCCAAGAATAATAAACCAAAATGGACCTTAAGTGCCACTGGTGTTTTCGCTACTCTTGACACGATGTACGTTGTTATCTTATGGTCCAATCTGAATCTTTCTGTGGCAGAAACTCTTCACTGATCACTGTGGCTGATCACGTAGAGTCAGTTCTCATGTATGTTACGAGGGCACGGCCTCCCAGACTGTTCAGATAGCGAATTTTGCTTACTAAATGTAAGTAGAAATGGTATCTCACGAAGTATTGTCCGGATGTCTTTCCGTCGCGTATTCCGAAAGGAACGTCGTTTACAAGCAAACTCCGTCCTTTCAATAGCGCTTCGTGAAAAACCGCAATCTCGAAATGGATTTAATCCTGTTCTGGGAAGGTAGTTTCGGCAGATACGGACGTAGTTTATGTGTTAAGGGGGATGAAACCCTCTCGGGGTGGCCAGGGAACGTTGTTATTATCGGTGGGACGAAGAGCCCCACTTGAATCCCGTCATCGAGTCACGCACGGAGTTGAGCCATTTGGCCCCTAGTGGCTGTCGCCCTTCCATCCCTCTAGCGCAATCTCCCCCTTGGCTATTATTACAATTATGATCGTCGAATCGGAAATGTCAGATACATAGTGACCCATTCTGTCAATGGTGTTCGCACCGTGTTGGACGTGTAAACGAGCGACTTGACATGACCTCAGACAGCATTGAGCTCGTCGGCTTTGACTCCGACGTCTAAGATCGTGTGATAGTACGGCAGCAATGTGATTTGGTGGTGATGTGATATTGTTCTACGTCGCCTAAATGCGATATGTCTCGCTTATCACTACGTTGGAAAACGACGACGCTGCCCCTTCCGTGTGTGGTTGTGAGAGGATCCAGGGTGGGGCGATTGTAAACTGGACCACATCTTCGGATGATACAAATCGGGCCCCTTGCGGATGAATGTTAATTGGGCCATGGGCTTACAGGAGAAGACAATAATTGCTGCGAGTTCATTTTATTAGTCAGAAAGTAAAAGGGAGGAATTCAAAGTCGTCACTCGCATTAGAGGGTGTCCTTGAGGGGCGTGGGCCACTTGGACTATTCACAGAGTGCAGGCTGGTGGGAAGTTCTGAGTGGAGGGTCTTCTCAAGGTTTGACGCGACATCCCTCCAGCTATTCATAATCGCAAACTCAGCGGGGCACCCATAGCAGCCAAACCCAGTCCCCAGTCTTGAACTCCTTCTGCCGGGCCCGACGGTCAAAACGCTCCTCCACATCTGGACTGTGATAATACACCTATGTTTTCGCGACAGAGGTCGACGACTCCGTTCGGCCTCAAAATTTGACTTTATCCGTTTCAAGAGGTCTAGATTCCAAAACGAAATGTCCGTCCCGCTGTACAGAGCTTCTTAGGTTGTGTCTAAGGCCATTTCTGGCCCATTACAACCTTTCTCGTACCTTCTGCTCTCATTCTTCCCCTAGGAGGAAGTCCGTCCGCCGTCCGGGCCGTTCTGGGGTGTAGGGATTTTTTTAAATCTGAAATTTTGACAAAATACCATCTAGTTGTGCCCGCAAGGTTTTCAGTTCGATCGCCCAAACCCGTGGGGCGCTATGGGGCTAAAATGGTGCGACGGGAGGGTTTTTTTGAAGGCTTTTGGCTATGGGATCGAGTAGGGTGTCGTTTTCGAAGTATTTTTGGACGTAGAATCTATTTTTTGGGGTCCCGCAACGATTCGATTTCACTGTTGCGATCTACAGGGCTTTCATGGGGCTACAAATGAGATTTTTGATGGATCCCAGAAGGTCAAATATTTTTCAAGTAAAAAAAAAAAACAAAACAAAAAAATTGAAAAAATGTTTCGGAAAAATAATCCAAAAAAAAAATCTTTTCTTTTTTTGAAATCCTAAAAATTTGTTGAAAAAAAAAAGAAAAAAAATCTGAAAAAAACATTTTAACCCTAAATTAATTTAATGGGCTTCTTGAAAAGGTCAGAATTCAGCATTTCTGGCAACATATTCGGATTCAGCACCCTTTAAAACCCATAAACCCCAATTTTTAGTTCGAAAATCCGTAGGTATAGGTACGTGCTGAGCCGTTTTCGAAATGTTAGAGATTTTGAAATGAACGCTGGGCATAATATGCCCGTCAAATATTATTTGACGTCACACCTCGCCAGGCTGGGCGTCGAGTAGTTGGGCACTGAGCCGCCAGAGCGCTAAATAATAAATCTGAACAGAATCGGAATAAAAACACTCGGCCCAGGTCGATTTTTGAATAACCTTCTTTGATAATAACCTCGATGCTCAATTTTCGAATGACCTTCTATAATGATTAACCCGAGTTTCGATTTTTGGGGTCGACTTTTCGCGTAGCAAAGTTGGCTGACTTGCGTAGATGAGAGAGACAGGGATCTCCCGGCCAATCAAAAGACGACGAAGCAGCCCACGTCATGTAGGTACCCTCTCCAGACCTCGGAATTCAAATATGATATTTGAATTCCAATAAATAATTGAAACGGGTTTTCTGCAATGTGGACCCGTTTTCGTAACTTTTGAAGCACGACCTTTGCAGGAAAAACATTTTATAAAATCATTAGTGAAACTCATTTTAATCTTTTCTTTTTTTTTTTTTTTTCATTGACAGCATTAAATTTCTGCACAAGTAAGCTATGTCAAAGAATAATAAACCCTTGTGTAAAATTTGCAGCGTTTTTTGACTCCTGCTCTCGTGGCCCAGTTTACACTCGCCCCCAGAGTGACCCTCCCGTTTTCTTATGTTATTTGGCTTTTAAATCGTCATTTGGCGCATTTTTATCGAATCTAGCACTCACCCGGTTGTTGTGGATGTCGAAACGTAACACTTTCAGTTTCACGTCAATTTTTTGCGCCGCTTAGCAAAACTGAAACCTTTCCAGCAAAGCTCGTGAATTAAATCTCCGAATTTCCGGGAGGAGAAAACCCGCAGTTCCAGTAATAGTTTGGAATCTTCGTCTCAAACCGTGTCGCCTCCTAGCGACGTAAATCGGAGTTTTCTTCGCCTTCCCTCTTCCTTCTCGCCGCCAATCCTCTTTGTCTCAGCCACACGCCCCCACGAGAACAGATGGCGATGGTTTTCGTTTTTATGGACAGCTCCCTCGAGGGGACAATTTACTACCGTCGTCCGTTCGATAAAACAGGGTGAAAAACATTACAGGAAACCCCGTTTTATTGGGATTATCGTAAACTGCCATCGGTGTAGCTGAAAAAGAAATGTTTGGAACATTTACAACAATGTGCCAATCTTTACGGCCGCCGAACCTGAAGTCTGACTGTGTTGGCATAACCCTGAGAGCAGCGCTGTATAAGGGGCTGTTCACGAACCGATTCCGAACGATCTAGTGAGCCTGAAAATTGGGTCGCTTCCGTGTCACTTGCCTGAACGAATTGAGGGGCTGACAGGCGAGAAGAAATTGTGTCTAGACCCCGACCGGACCCCAACTCTCGATTGACCGACGAAGAAAACGGATGCTTAGAATGGGTTTCACGGTAAACATCGGTTGTTGGGGGACGTCAGTCGATCACAACGTGTGGGGAGGTAGCGGTTCCCTGTTCGTCAAACGTTCTGTTATGTTCGCTGATGTTCGTCATAGAGGAACGTACGCGTGGGTGACCCAGCCTTAGAAATGAACTCGAGACGGGATTAATTTGTCTACCTACACGAGGAAGTGTTTCTACAATCTCATTTGAATTTAAAACTGTGCCATGTGAACAGCGGAAAGTTGAAGGCACTGCATCCTTGTTCTTGCTTCCACTACGAAGGGTACAAGGAACGTACGAGGAAAACCCCGGGAGTTCCAGAGTATATTTCCCAGGCAACATGTTCGAAATGTTGAAGTTGTTGCCTGGAACTTGTCCGCTGGAGTGAGTTCGTTCAGGGTTCACTACAAACTAGATAGGATAGCGTAACTAGCCCAACAGTTGGACAGTTGGGCACTTACTCCTTAATAACAGAGGATTTGGCTCTCGACTGTAGAGCCTTTTCCCGGCAAAATACATCATCTGGGGATTCGGAATTATTTTGTTAAGTTTCCAAAAACGTATTCCAAACTACTTGAAGGGTAAGGGGAAAACGCTGCAAATGTTACACAAGGGTTTATTATTCTTTAATATACGTTACTTGTGCAGAAATTTAATTCTGTCAATGAAAAAATTAAAAAAAATTTTTTTTTGGATTTTTATCTCAAAAAAAATTTTTTTTTTTGGATTTTTATCTCAAAAAAATTTTTTTTTTGGATTTTTTTGTTAAAAAATGTGTTTTTAAAAAATTCTGTATTTTTTACTCGAAAAATATTTAACATCCTGGGATCCTTCAAAAATCCCATTTTTAGCCCCACGAATGCCCTAAACATCGCCCCAGTGAAATCGGATCGTTCGAGGACCCCAAAAAATGGATTCTACGTCCAAAAATACTTAGAAAACGACACCTAACTCGATCCCATTGCTAAAATCCTTCAAAAAACCCCTTCTGTAGCCCCATTTTAGCCCCATAGCGCCCCACGGGTTTGGGCGATCGGGCTGAAAACCTTGCGGGCACAACTAGATGGTAAACCGAGTATTATGTCAAAATTTCAGATTTTAAAAAAAATTCCTACTGCCCAAAACGGCCTGGACGGCGGACGGCGTACGGCGGACGGACATTTCGGTTTTGGACTCTAGACCACTTGAAACGGATAATGTCAAATTTTGAGGCCGATCGGAGTCGTCGACCCCCGTCGCGAAAACATAGGTGTATTATTCCAAGAATAATAAACCAAAAAGCAGAGAAAATCGATTTTGGTTTATTATTCTTGGAAAAATACACCAATGTTTTCGCGACGGAGATCGACGACTCCTATCGTCCTCAAAATTTGACATTATCCGTTTCAAGAGGTCTACATTCTAAATCCGAAATGTCCGTCCGCCGTCCGGGCCGTTTTGGGCAGTAAGAATTTTTTTTAAAAATCTGAAATGTTGACAAAATACTCGGTTTACCATCTAGATGTGCCCGCAAGGTTTTTAGCCCGATCGCCCAAACCCTTGGGGCGCTATGGGGCTAAAATGGGGCTACGGGAGGCGTTTTTTGAAGGGTTTTCGCTATGGGATCGAGTTAGGTGTCGTTTTCGAAGTATTTTTGGACGTAGAATCCACTTTTGGGGGTCCTGGAACGATCCGATATTACTGCGATCTATAGAGCTTTTATGGGGCTAGAAATGGAACTTTTGAATGATTTTCAAAAAGTGATGGTGGGGCGGGTTCAACCAGAAGAGAGTGGGGGGCCTTCAACCGCTCGATATGTCGAGGTCTTGTGAAGGTGCAGGGATCCCTAAAGAGAACTGAGTGGATGCTGGATAAATTGGGAAGGCTGGAATGAGAAAAGCCGGTTATCAAGCCAACCAGCCTTCTATGTTCCCGCGTTGCAACTTGAGTAGCTCATCGGCATTCTTGGTGTTGAATTTTGCCACCATGCGCTTGCTGTGATCGTGACCTTCGAGGAGTTGCCATCTTTGGGCGGTTTGTAATGACAGCCACCTATTGATGGCGCCTCTGAAGGAGGTTTGTGGTAAGCCAACTGCTGGCTCCGGGCCGTCGAAGGGGGTCTGGGCGCCCTCCGTGGTCAGAGCGTCAGCATGTTCGTTGCCTGAAATGCCTCTATGCCCTGGCACCCACTCCAGAGAGACCCTGTTGCGTTTCGCCAGGGTGTTGAGTATTTGCTCACAGTCTTGTCTTGACGGTTTAAGCTGTTAGCGCTGATGTCATTGGGAGAGCACTTGGTTACCTCCAGCCCAGAGTCACGCCAGCTCAGTGCTGGACCGCCTACTGACCTCGTGTAATCGCCTTTGACGACTGATCGCTCAACTTCTGACGTGATACGTGAAAATATAGGCAAAGAGCACTAATAGACACGGAACCGATACGGACGCGGTTCAGACAGCAAGGTTCATAAGGGCCACTTTCACCAACTCACTTACCGGACGTTTAAGGATAACGGGCAGAGTTACCGAGAGTTTAGAGCGATTTGCCTTTCACGACGGTGGACTTACCTGTCCGGTACCTCAAACCCTCGGTATCTCACGCGTTAAGGTTAACTGGTCGAGGCTCCACCGATTAACGAGCTAACGGGACGGTAAGTCCTATTTTTTTATGGCCGCCGCGGATGCAGATTGGCAAAAGACGTGATGTTTGTGGTCACAGACGTAAGTTGAGACGGCTGCGAGGCATTAGAGGAAAATTTCTCACAATTTGGGTGTACAATGAAATTGACGAGGGATTTGTAGCCGACTTGGGAAATAATTGCCAAATGCAGTGAAAGCATGAGAAGAAAGACAACTTACCGCCGTATTTTTTTGTTTGGTTCACCAGTAATTTTTGTTGGAAAATTCCATAAAATTGGCCAAAATTCTGGGTGGGACCTGATCAGCAAACTCATCCCACTTTTGCCGACACTTTATGAGGGCTTGTACCCCTGATGAGGTAAGCTATACTCATCATCCAAGAGGTTGAAATGATGACGGCAACGAAATTCGTAGTATTTAATCATACTTTCAGTAAGTAATAGGAATTTACACAAAATATTGTATTTCCCCTCGCTTGTCGGCGAACGAACGGCAAAGTTAGATCCATAACACCGAAGAAAATGTCATATGTAAACAAATCAATACTGGGAGATCACAAGTCAATTTCAAGGTTACCGTTGTTGCTGTCCCCTGCGTTTCTCTTCTCCGGGGACCAAAATGTGGACACAAATGGCTCTTTTGGGCAACACTGCACGTTAAGTTACCGAAACGGTAACCGACAGCCTCTGCGTTAAAGTTAACGTCGGAAATGAAGTGGTGAAACGTAATTTTCTAACGTCTCGGTAAGTTGGCAGGTTAAGGTTAAGATTTCGGTAAGTTAAACCCACGGTACGGCTTTTTGGTGAAAGTGGCCCTAAGTCAGGAACCTAAACGGACTCATTAACGCCTCACGGGAACCGATACGGTATCATCCGAATAACCGAATAGTCGGCAAAGGAGGCTTGGCTATCAGGATCAATTTCATTCATTTTACTGCGTAGCGACATTGTATATTGTCAGAGAAAAAATGAACAGTAAATGACCTTTTAAAACATTAAATTCCTCTCGTCTTCCAACGGGAACGCTGGGCGGCCGGCGGGAGAAGATGGCCTGCTGCAACCCGCTCCTCCCATCTGTACTATATCCGACGGGCTGGCAATACAGCCACATACGTGGAGGCAAACCCCCACAGTATTTAAAAACGTTATCAATCCTCTTTAACCTTTCTTTCAAACACAAATCCGATTTAGAACTCTCGACGGATAATCTGGATTCCGTTTTGAACCATACAGAAAAATGACGTTGAAAACCGCCCGCATCGGTAAATGTTTAGTTTCGGCATTTTATAAAAACAATATATTTTTTTCAATTAAGAGCCTCCCTCGTACACTCCTCTTTCCATAAATGGCAGGAGTGCAAACAAATCCGGTTTTTTGCTGAGCCGCCCCACATTGCTGGGAGATATTACAGCTTTCGAGTATATAAATTCATCGGGAGGGCATGTCAGTGACAAGCGGTGCTCTATCAGAACCCTTTTAGAATGGAATCTATCACAAACAGAAGAGACAAATACTCGCGGAGGTGTAGGGAAAAAAAACTTGATATATTTGGAGCGAGTAAACAAAATAAATGGGAAGCCTGGAATGACTGATTCGCACGTGAGGGAGGGGATATATAACGAAAGAGTAGTTTCCATTCCAGCTGCAGTCTGGAGCGTTGCAGACATTTATCATAGGCTGTGTTGAATTACAGAACCGTTTCCACATCAGAGCGCCCAATAGCTGAACTGAAGGATTACGCGCTCCGATGGATTGTTCTTTTCAACGGGGACTGTCAGTAAAATACAGATTTCATCAATTTAACAGTGCATATTTGTTCGTTACGCGGAGAAATATGATTGTAGCCTTCAGATTGTATTCACAAATGTTCGCTTGAATCTACAGAGAAAGCTTTAATCCGTACAACATGGAGCACTCGGGATCCTTTTCGTTGGCGACACTGAGTATAATCGAGAAGGAATGTTTACGTTGAAACGACACCGTCGCGAGAGTGTTTCAGCTGAAACCGGCGTTGCGTGAGATTAAACTCAACTGGCATTGGAAAAGATAATGTACCCTTATAAACGACGACTTTTATTAGAATGGAACGAACTGACTCATGTTAAATTTTGTTTGGCATCGTGTACATCTTGTCTTTTACTCACCCGCCTAGTTGAAACATTGTGTTCTCACTGGAGTAATTCAGTCAAAGGGGTTGAAGGAAAGGATGAAATTGGCAGCTTGAAAGATTCGATAGATTTTCCTGGTCTCAAGTTTCACATTGTAGATGGTTGAGGTTGAGGAAGAAAACATAACGATCATCAATTTGGCTTCCTCACAAATTTGCTTTTAGTTTAATACTCTCAGAATAATTATTATCAACCGCGACAGGGGACGAAAATTTGATCGGCCTCAAAGTTTGATGGCATCATTTTGTGTAGATTTCAAAAATGAAAAACCCATCCGCTGTCCTGGCCGTTTTGTGCAGCAGGAATTTAAAAAAAAATTAAATGTTGGCAAAATACTCGTTTTACCATCTAGTTGTGCCAGCATGAATTTTACCCCGATCGCCAAAACTCGTGGGGCTAAAAGGGGCTATGCGAGGGTAATTTGAAGGGTTTCGGCTATGGTTGAAGGTTTTCGACGTATTTTTGGACATAATATATATTTTTGGGGGTCTCAGAACGATTCAATTTCACCGTGGGGATTTATTGGGCTGGCATGGGGTGCTCATAAAGGGATTTCTGAAGGATCCCAGGAGGTCAAATATTTTCCGAGTTATTTTGGGCGCATTTTTCGAGGTCTCACATCTTTCTTCTTTTTTTTTTAATCTTTTTTTAATTTTTTTTGTTGACAGAATTAATTAATTTTTGGATAATTTATATCAATGCATAATAAATTTTGGATTCCCAGTCCCCTCCTCCTGGTTTAGTTGAGATCCTCCCAAAATGAGCGCAAATGGGCGCACTTGAGCCCAACTTAAAAAAAAAAAAAAGAACCTATAAATTTCTCGTCGTATTTGGGTTCGGGAGTAAATTTTTCGTCCATGGAGGGCTATTTCTGACGTGCCCATATTGGTATAGGGACGTGCAAATACTCGTATCTTTGTTGTTCACAGTCCGATTGAAATGGCGTTTCCACTTCCATTTTCATACCAAATTTCGAACGAAAGAATTCCGACGATTGGAAGGTTTTGACGATGAGGGACGTTTTGAACGTATTCAGCGCTTGATGTTGGAGGTCTGAGAAGGTGCTTTTGATACCAAGGCGTGACATTTTTTTATTTTCTACGAATTCGGAAGTACGTCGGTAATTTTTGAGACTCGGGAGACGATTTTATTCCTCGCAAATTTTCGACAGGTACTGCGGTTTACGGTATTTCAATATCCACAGGGTCTGATTGGAATTCCCACAACGAGTTTAAAATTTGAATAAGAAGGAATTGAAAGAGGTCGATCCTCCTTCTATATTCCCACCCTCTTCCTCACTAATTTCGGATGCATACAGTGATTTTGGGTTATTTTACCACTAGGGGGGTTGGATTGGAGGAAGTTCACACAAACGGGCGAGAGAAGCGAGACCCCAGGTCCACATGCTAGTAATAATAATTACGCTAGCAACTATTACTAGCATGCAACTCTAGCTAAAATAATAATTATTATTATTTTAGCAGCAAGGAATATGCCAAGCCTTCAAGGCAGGACAGCGTTGCCGGTATGGTTGGTCTGCGCCGTGCACCTAGGGTTGCCAACTCCAAAATTCTGTTCGGGAGGACGCTTGGAAAAATTGGGGAGGACACCTTGTAAAAAGGGAGGACATCCACTCCAAGATTGATATTTGCAATAAATTATTAGTTTTACAAATTCATTATCAAGTGAAAATAATTTTACTAACGTACGAAGGGCCGGAATTAAAAAAAAAAAAAAAAAAAAAACTGATTCACTACACAAACAAGACAAAAAGTGAACTTAAATTTGAAAATACAGATTTGTAAGTATTAAACCAAACTAGGTAGGTATTGACTTAGGTAGTACACTCAGGTATTAAGCAAGGAACTAAGAAATAATAATGCTCATGAAAAACAAAAAGGAACTAGAATATAATGCATCACTCTACGTCAAATCATTACATAATTTGTATTTATATAAATGCATGCCTGGATTCAAATATTCAGGTATTGATTGTCGTACATGCCCTTCAATCATAAGACGAACTTAATTTGGATATCACCGATGGGTTCAGCGAAGGATAATAAATTATACCTACCTACATTGTAAGTTTAACTTTTCAAAATGGTAAAAAAGTGGGATTTTTTTGTGCTTAACCATTTTCGGTTCTCTCAATTGGGGCATAGCAGGACCCGACACCGCACTTGTACTTAGAAACGCTTTAGAAAATCTTGCTCCAGGGAAAGGATTCACATAAACTTGAGTTCAGAGGTGAATTTTCTGCCGACAAGACAGGTATTACAAGATGTGATTTAGGTACTTTTGGTCAAACATTGGTGTTCGTCCCCGGATTTGAAGCAGGCTGATCAGCGCTCCGACTGATTTGTAAACAGACGAAGCTCTGTCGCCTTAGTCCACAGCTGTGGCCCTAGGGCCACCCTGTCTCCCTTTTCACAATGGTCCTTTCGCTCTTTTGAGGGGACGTTCAAACACGAACAACGTAGGCGAAAAATTGCAAAACAAACAAAATTTTGAGATATAAAAATGGAATTTTATTCATATAAAATAAAATGTAAAACGAGAAAAATTCCATCAACTAACACGTACAAGAAAGGGAAACAAGACCCTCGAAAAATGGATACCTATACCTAGACCTCCTGGGATCCTTAAAAAATCCCATTTGTAGCCCCTTCAAAGCCCTATACATCCCCACGGTGAAACCGGATCGGTCTGGGACCCCCAAAACTGGATTCGACGTCCAAAAATACTTCGAAAACGACACCTAACTCGATTCCATAGCCAAAAGCCTTCAAAAAACCCTCCCGTAGCTAACTTGCTACCTACCACCATGTCACACCCCATGATACAATTTTGCCAGCGGCAACGATTTTCTAATTTTCAGGAATGAAAGTCGGTCTGGACATGAAGGATGCCCACGTTTTATTCTGTATGACGGCAGAAGCATTACTTTTATGAGTTTGTTTGGAGGCATGACGTTTCAAAGAGCTTATTCCACCATATTTTATAAAGAACGATTTCTTGCAAAAGGAGCATTACGCTTTTTTGGGATTTACCTCATCTAACCTTGCCCATCCTCCTCCTTGCCTTGCCTTCTCCCACAACTAGTTGAAAGAACACGCACGTTTAGAAGTCCTAGCCTTCGAACACTTTGGGTCTTCCTCAACATCACTGTCGGTTTCTGTGCCAATTTTAGCACAAACTGTACTTAGGTACTCAACCTATCCACCAAAAACTAAGCAAAAATCTCACAAAGTAATCGCGATCCACTTGAAGAGGATAACATCAAGAGAGGGCAGATAAAGTAACAGAAAAAGACCACGTTGATGAGAAATTTGATCACTCCTTCCTCATCTCAATTCGTCTCGCAGCTGGTTAACGCGATTGTTCTGTTTTAGGTAACTGTCTACGTTATAGCTAGGTAGGTACGCTATTTTTAGTTACTTAGGTAGGTACTTAGCGCATTGTGAGTGAAGCTAGATAATATTGTTTGTGTTGAAGAAACTTCAATCCACAAACAGAAAAGGGAGGACATTTGAGCGTCCTCCCGAGGTCCCGGGTTTCGGGAGGACGGATGACCAAAAGGGAGGACTGTCCTCCCCGGGGGAGGACGGTTGGCAACCCTACGTGCACCCCGTCGTTGACAGGTGCGGGTTGACCCGTTTCATGTGCAATGAAACTAATATTATAATTGTGCTGCGCGTTATAACCGTTTTTCACGGAATAAACAAAAAAAAATTTTATTGAAAAAATCCAAACTCGGGGATCGTGCAGAACGGCTTGACGAGTGCTTTTTTCAGTTGTGCACTCGACCGATTAAGCCTGATGAGGTATTATGGAATAACAATGAAGAATTACTGCCTGTCGATATTGATTAATTTCGGAATTAACCGAGTGAAAAAATAAAATAGAACCCTCTCTGTTCGTAAGCCTACTCCCCAATCTGTACAACGAATTTCACACGTATCTGCACAATTAGGTCAAACCCCTTAATTCCCGCATTTGTTTAATTTTCACTAAAAAGTGACCTCCACTCATCGCAAAACTCCGAACGCTTTTATTATTCAAACTCCGATCATTCCGCCGCCCAACTGTTCTCGGTAAAACTGAAGGGCATCCCAGAATTAAAGCCCCGAGGGGGGTATATTGTTTCATTAAAACAATATAGTACCCTTCATTTTGCTACCTACGAGAGGGCGAAGTTCGAACGAAAACAAAAACCTTCCCCGAGAAAGATGAGAAGAAAAGTAGGAGTTGAACTCGAGTTGCTCACTTAATGGGATTAAGTATCAGTAAAGTTTAACAAGAATCCAACCTCGAGCCAGTGGAAATATTACCTAGCACGCACAGTTGGGGTTTTCATCTCGCAGTGAAGTTCGTGAAAGTATAACAAGGTTGTGCCGCTATAGGATGTCTAGGCGCAGACTAAGTTTGAACACAGTGTAAAGTTGAACCTTCCGTTAATGGGGTGGAACCGCATTGTTGGAATTTTCGAATTTGAATTTCTAGGATACTATGGGAACTGACCCTGCAGTTCAAGTTTTGGGTTTCAGCTTGTATTTTTGAATGAAATATCGGAAATTACCACTTTTTGACATTTCAAAAGACGAGGAAACAGCGTTTTGTGCGCCAAAGTGCGGAAACACTCGGTAGGGGTCTGATCCTAAGTCGGAAAAATAAACAAGTTCGGCCGTAAATCTTTCCAGTGGCCCGAAATAAAAGGCACGGGTTGGTCACGAAAAGGAAATAGGACTTCAGGGAAGAGAAAATCGCGCAGGAAAATACCTGTATTCAAACCGTACCAGGAACTTTCCATAAAAGCGAAAACTACTTCACCAGAGCGCACTAGCACTGAAATGAGAAAAGAGACCTGATTTGGTGGTTTGTTCTTTTTTTTAAGTGGCTACTGCATGAGCACATCTTTTGACATGTTCTGATATACATTCAGAAACATATTAAATATGTCCTGGGATCCTTCAAAAATCGGCCATTTGTAGGCCCATGATAGCCCTATTATAGATCTATAATAGATCGCAACAGTGAAATCGGATCGTTCCGGGACCCCAAAAAATGGATTCTACGTTCAAAAATACTTCGAAAACGACACCTAACTCGATTCCATAGCCAAAACCCTTCAAAAACGCCTCCCGTAGGTCCATTTTAGCCCCATAGAGCCCCACGGGTTTGGGCGATCGGGCTGAAAACCTTGCGGGCACAACTAGATGGTAAACCGAGTATTTTGACATAATTTCAGGTTTTTAAAAAAGTTCCTACTGCCCAAAACGGCTCGAACGGCTGTCAGACATTTCGGTTTTGGAATCTAAACCTCTTGAAACGGATAATATCAAATTTTGAGGCCGATCAGTATTTTCGACCCCCTTCGCGATTTATAGGTGTATTATTCAATGTATAATTATTCATTATTTTGGTTTATCAATAAACCAAAAATGATAGCTTTCAGTTTCTTCTCGTCCGTTTGGTTCGTTGGTTGCCTATTTACATTTTTAGGTTCGTTAGGTTGGTAAATAATTCAAATATTTCGAATTTTTCACCTCTCTATTAAGTTTTTCAATTTTTGAATAATGAATACTTGTAGCATAACCATTTTCTTTTAATAATTAAAATTCAATTATTTAAGTCTGGAATGTATGAAAATTTGAAATATTTATTTTATTGATAAATATTATAATATTAATAAATGAAATGATAAATAAAGCTATAATAATAAAATTATAATTAAAATATAATTAAATAGTTAAATTGAAAAAAATACTAACAAAAAATATTGAAAAAGTATTTAAAAAATATTAGTGAAACTAAAATTTAGTTAATTATTTAATAATATAATTATTAGGAATTAAAAAAAAATTGAAAAATTAGTTGAAATACGATTTTAAATCATATTTGTTGATATTTTAAAATAATTTTTCAATTTCTTTTTAATAGCATTTTTTAATTATTTAGTTTTACTGATTTTTTGAAAATACCTTTTCAATTTTTTCAGATATATGGGGTTTTCAGACCTTGTGCGCTTCCTCTAAACTACAAATAAAACCCGAAACGGTTCCTAATCCCTCACCGTCTTCTCAGACATCCAACATGGGTTTTCTTCATGTACAATGGAAAATGTAAAAAAAAGAAAGAAAAGCTGCACGCTTGGTGCGTGAGAAAAGCAATCAACGGAATGGACGAAACAGTTTACGCTGGCAGAGCAACCGTTCCGGAAGAGTTGTTGCCTGAAGATATAGGAAACAGTAGCGGTCGAAGGACCAACAAAGGTCGAAGACGGGTCGATTTTCAGACTGTATTGGGCAAGGGCTGTCTTTCCCCATCTTCGACGCCCGCCCCTCAAGATGTTGGTACTCAGCACTCGAGGGACCTGCGAGTTCCCTTTCGGCGTTGATTAGTGTACTTATCGGAGAGGGTTTCGTCCCGTTTGGGTTGTTTGTTTAGGGGGAGGGGCCATATTGATAGCTAACACAGCCGTATGCCGCACAAATCTACTCTGCTTGCTGATGTTGGGGAAAAAATATTATTTTCTGATTGAACTCAAGTGTTTTTGGTTTGTACAGTAAGTCTTGCAGAAAGATAAATTTGGTCTTTTGACATGTTCTGATAATATTCAGAAAAATATTTGACCTCCTAGGATCCTTCAAAAATCCCATTTGCAGCCCCATGAAAGCCCTAAAGATAGCAACAGTGAAATCGGATCGTTCCGGGACCCCAACAAATAGATTCTACGTTCAAAAATACTTCGAAAACGACACCTAACTCGATCCCATAGCCAAAAGCCTTCAAAAACCCCCACCCGTAGCCCCATTTTAGCCCCATAGCGCCCCACGGGTTTGAGCGATCGGACTGAAAACCTTGCCGGCACAACTAGATGGTAAACCGAGTATTTTGTCAAATTTTCAAATTTAAAAAGAAAAATCCTACTACCCAAAACGGCCCGGACGGCGGACGGACATTTCGGTTTTGGAATCTAGACCTCTTGAAACGGATAATGTCAAATTTTGAGGCCGATCGGAGTCGTCGACCTCCGTCGCGAAAACATAGGTGTATTATTCCAAGAATAATAAAACAAAATAACCGTATTAGGAACACACCCTCACGTAGCCTCACTCAAAACCTGCACAGTGCTCAGTTCCCATAAAATATATCGAGTTTCTTCCGAATCTCACAGATTTACAATGCTAAGAAAGAACACTACAGACAAACTAATTTATATACCATAAAATATAGAAATGAGTAGGCAGTGAATAACACCGTATAATGTAAAGTTGGGATGTCATACAGACGATATTTTCCCATTGTGTTGGCGACGACTTTTAGTATTTCCAGAGAATAGCGTTCACAAAGTTGGGGAGAAAGAAACGATCCCCATGAATGGAATAATCTCCATTTCCAAAGGCACTCGTGATTGAGTGATACAATAATTTTTCCTTTTCCTACACGCTTTTTCTCAGTCTGTAGAAGCGAGAACAATCCCATCTGAAGGCAAAGGAGGGAGGGATTTCTTTGAGGTTGAGGGGGATGTCCCAGGGGCTTTTGCGGGGGTCCTTCACTATAGCAACCTCCTCGTCCTCCCCACGAAGGAGGTTCTCATCTTTAACAATACCTACCCTATTGATCACCCTTCAGAAGGAGGCAAGAGCTGATCTTGGCGGAAATTTGTGCTCTTGTTGACTATTTTCTCTGTCCCTCCTCCTTCGTCGTCCCTTTCGCTTCCTCCGGCCCTCTTTCGCAGTGATCGTTGCCAAATGGGGAGGGCGATACCACTATCGAGGGGCGCTTTGTCAGAAGGCCTGAGAACGTGTAGTAGAAGGAGGTGACAGAATGGGAAGTAAGTCCACTAAAATCCGCGTAGAATATTATGAACAAACAGCATTTGGTAAGTTTGTCAGTTAATTTGATTCGGATATCACAATGAGCGCCATGGGTGATTAAAAAACAATCCTGGAACGGTCCTCCTTTAAAAGTTACGTAAACAACATCGCTGAATAATGCCTCCATTCAAAGCATTCAAATTCTGACGGAACGCTTTCATAATAATGAGAGCGAAAATATTATTTTCGTCAGTCAACACGAGGGATAGCACTCAGCAATCTGTTGTAGTGACGTAAAGTGAACACGATCGCAGAAAACCCCTAAGCATCAAACAGGATTGCCATGTCGTGCATGTTTAGTAAAATTTGAAGAGTGCGATCAAGATGGAATTATGATAATGCTCTTTTTCGCAGTGTCAACACTTTTATAAAATCGATACTTTTTTTTACATCCGCGTTCTTTCTCTGCCGTCGTTAATTTTCCCCAACTTCTGATTTATTATTCTTGGAATAATACACCTATGTGATCGCGACGGAGGTTGACGACTCCGATCGGCCTCAAAATTTGACATTATCCGTTTCAAGAGGTCTTGAGTCCAAAACCGAAATGTCCGTCCGCCGTCCGGGCCGTTTTGGGCAGTAGCAATTAAAAAAAAAAAAAAAAAACATTTTGACAAAATACTTGATTGATCGTCTAATAGTGCCCGCAAGGTTTTCAGCCCGATCGCCCAAACCCGTGGGGTCCTATGGGAGGTTTTTTTTTAAAGGGTTTTGGCTATAGGATCGAGTTAGGTGTCGTTTTCGAAGTATTTTTGGACGTAGAATCCAATTTTGGGGGTCCCGGAACGATCCGATTTCACTGTTGCGATCTATAAGGCTTTCATGGGGCTACAAAATGAGATTTTTGATGGATCCCAGGAGGTCAAATATTTTTCAAGTAAAACACACCAAAAAAATTTGAATAAACATTTTTTGAAAAAAAAAAAAAATCCAAAAAAATGTTTTTTGAAAATTTCAAAAATCCACAAAAATTTATTTTTTTTCGTTGACACAGAAATACATTTCTGCACAAGTAACCTATATCAAAGAATAATAACCCCTTGTGTAAAATTTGCAGCGTTTTGTTAAAAGCTTATTTATAAATATTCAATCTTAATTTTAATAAAATTTATTAATTATGTATAATATGTATAATTATTTATTTATATTTAATATGCCTACATTTGACTACCTTACAGAAGTGTTGGCATTGCCAATTATGTATTTGGAAACATCTCTTTTTCATCTTCTCTACTCGCATGCATAAGTGCTTCACGCCAGTAAGACTTCCCCTAATTAGGAGTATTAATACTCTGAGAACAGTATTTATTACTGGTTTTCATTACTCCGTATTCCGTTTCAAGATTCTAACTTCTACTTGTGGTTTTTTAAATAAATGAACTAAAATGAGAAGAAAACCTTAGATTTTTTAAGGTCAAATATCATCTATTTATTATAATAAATTAATAATTATTAATCGGTACAATCGATTGTTGCTTTCAGATTGTACAGTCAATGGTAAAATCGATTATTGATTGTTGCTTTTACATCCCTAGTAAGCGGGAAGGGGTCACCAGTCCCTCCGCTCCAGTCCTGGGTTTTTCAGAGACGAGTCACTTGTCGGGGGGGGGGGGGGGGATGTCAACCAATAGCCGTTGACTACGACGGTCGTGGAAGAGATCTGTTTTCTCGCGCGTGCCAAGACGGTTGCTTGCAATCTTGCAGACAACCGTCGAACCATTTTGTAATTTCTCGCAATTATCCCAAGTACCTATAGAGTTCTGACTTGAGGGGGAGACCCATTTAGAATACATTAATCAATGTGTCAACAACCTAAAACCGACCATGTTTTGAAAATCACACACATCGATCGCCACAACGTTTTTTTTTTTCTTTCTTCTTCCTCTTCCTCTCCTTTTCTTTTTTCAAGGCATTCTTGTGGGAAGCAGAATGAAATTGAAAGGAAGCAATAAATTTTGGACCTCTCTACCAAGGACCCCATTCTTTTGGAAAGTGATAGGGTTGTCCCGTAACGGCTATATTTCGGCCTCGGGAGCTTCTAATACGAAATAAAATCAATGAAGACGTTCTGGAGTTTCATTAGGGGATAGAAACGTCTCGCGGCCCTTTCCCTCCTTTGGCCCACCACCGCAGTTCTGTCGGAACTCGTCCGCTCAAGGACATCTTATAAATGGACCCTTTTCCAACGGCTGAACGAAATGTTGTTTTTGTTTCAGGATCCCATGGCTAGCTACGACGTCAACGGCCACGACGACAATCCGATGCCCCGCTACGACATGATTGACTCCAACAGACACGGGACCCGGTGCGCCGGCGAGGTCGCGGCCGTCGCCAACAACTCCTTGTGTTCCCTGGGCATCGCTTTTCACGCCAGCGTTGGAGGTTAGATTTTGACTCACCTTCATTATTCCCCTAAGGGTGGTCCCGAAAAGAAATATCATTTTTTTTCCCAGGCTTATTTCCCCGTCTCAAACATGAATAAAAACACTGCCGCTCTGTATACTCGTTTTTGAACTCTGTACATAAACATGCTTTGAAGATATATGGCTCAAAGTAGTCTGCTGGCCCTGCAATTAGCACACAGGGGCCATTTGATCGAATGCATTTGTTTTCTCGATTGAAGCCCCGAGTTGACAAAGTAACGCGATTAACTTCTAAGGATGCCAGGTCAGCTTTCCCAGGGTCCACACTCGAGATGTCAAGGTTCTTGGGTCTGCTGCACAGGTCCTTGATGTTGTCCAGATAAAGATCTGTTGCGGTCTGCAATTCCCTCCAACTTTCCTCACTGAGCTGGGCCCTTTGAAGGTCCTGTGTTCTCCAAGCCCACTCTCATGACTCGTCCAGGTCCTCTGCTCCGATCCAGGGTTTCTCCCCTTTTCAGCGAAAGTAGTGACCAGACAATCTTAAGATGCCAATCACAAAAATGATTCGTAAATATATAAAAGGGCGCTGGTGAGACCAACTGTGTGGTATCTGGGAGATACTACCCACAATTAACTTGTAATATCCCCAGCCCGCCAGAGTTAGGTCAAGTGGGAGGAGCGAGAAGCGCTGTGGTCTAAACCCTCTTCTCCCCTGCCCCCTTTGAAGACCCACGGTAATTCTGCTATTAATTTGCCATCCACTGTTCTAATATTCAGAATTAAATAATGTCTGAACGCAGTTATTTTTATGAGATCAAACCCGCTGACCAGGTCTTCTCTGGTGAAAATTCATCTAAGGAGCTTAATCAGTAGGAATGATACCCAGGCATGGGCCTGTTGCCCAGGTATTTTTTGACGAGCGGAGAGATCAGTCTCATGAATACATGTTCTTATAAGAACAGGTCAGCTTTGATGGCATTTGACGTAGCTGGGCACGCTGTCCCTGGTAAAACTGTCCCCTTGCTCTTTGAGAATTAGCGCTAACAGACTGAATCACGTCAACCGATTTTACATGAGTGTTTCGGCCGAACAGCTGCATACATCTCAAAATGAAGTTTCTGAAGAGAAACCAACCAAATTACACAAGTTGATTCCGGCAGTTGCGGAACAAAGTTTTGTTTTTCACGCGAAAGAGGAAATTTCCAAGAGCGGAGAGGAAAGCCGAGAACCTCTCGCATCACAATCGCAAGCCGCCCACGGGCCCTGATGGACCTGAAGTTTGGAGGCAGAGGATCCTCAGTAATTGGGTCATTCTAGCTTAGATTTTCTATACAGCTTCGCTCCTTCTTCGATGGTCCTTTCCTCCCCTTTCCGTCTTTTCCTTAAGATAATTCGCTGCTATCCCATCTCCCTCATCATTCTTTCGGTTTTTTTTCTTCGTCCGCTTTTCGAAACGGGTTTTTTTCCCCGGTCCTAACTGAGTTGAAAGAGAAACTCGTTGCGTCTTTTGTTCCGGAGGATTTTCCCGTGAATCGTATACGATACGATTGTCTATAAATAGAAATAAATTCTCTTCGTCAGAAGACAAAGCTGATTCACGCTTGATAATCGCTAAGAAATGTAGCTGATCAGCGGCGGATTTACGTAGTAGATTTTTTGCGGCCTAGGACCCATATCTATAGTATAATAAATTCAAGTAGGTATTTGAAATTCTTATTATAAATGTTTATTCTGTACTATTTAATCTACGATATATTGACTTCTACAAATTAATTTGAAATTTTTCTAAAAATCTGAAATTTTGACAAAATACTCGGTTTACCATCTAGTTGTGCCCGCAAAGTTTTCAGCCCGATCGCCCAAACCCGTGCGGCTCTGAGGGATAAAAAGCGGCACGGGAGGTTTTTTTAAAGGTTTCTGCTATGGACGAGTGGGGCGTCGTTTTCGAAGTATTTTTGGGGGTCCCAGAACGATCCGATTTCACCTTGAGGATCTATGGGGGCTGCATACAAACGGGATTTTTTAAGGATCCCAGGAAGTCAAATAAGGTGTCGTTTTCCGAGTAATTTTGGATGCATAATCCATTTTTCGAGGTCCCACATCTGCCCAAACATTGTACAGACATTTTTTTTTTAAATTTCAAAAAACACCCATACAATTCATTTTTGCTCAATTTTTCTATATCAAAGACGAATAAACCAGTAAAGTGATTTCTAACGTTCGGATTGACTTTCCTGTGACATCTTTTCAACTGAAGATAAACTTTATGAAAAGACTCGAACGACTTCACTGCAAGGGTTTATTGTAGCGTAGAACCAATTTAAAAACCAGGCGGAAGAATAAGCAATATGACAACAGCCAATCACAACTGTGGACGTACCCCAACAGTGGTACCAATTCCCTCAGGCATTATGACCGCTATTCTCTGCGAAATTACTCTACATAATTCTAATAATTTGAGTTAATAATTACGAAATTAATAGCACTCCCGAATATAAAGTGTATCGTTATACTGGCGAGATAGTGCAGTACTTCGGAGAGGGCGCTCCGGGTGGTCGTCTTCAATACTAAACATCCCGACGCTAGAGGGCAGAAGTGGCCCCCAAGAGCCAAATTCTTGACACTCCCTCCGCTCTGAAGCCACGCACTGACCACAAAGATCTAATCCTCAGTTTGTCACGTCGGCAATTGGTGTAGCTTAAAACTCTCACTAGGAAACCCGCATATTAACATCATCTTGTATCAAATTTGCCGATTCAGCAATTTGTGTAGTGCCTTGGCGCATATTTGGAAATGCACATAGCAATATGGTGTATGTAATTAGTGCTAATTGAATAACACGATTAATACTACTAATGGGCTCTTCAGTAAACAGCCGATTATTAGTTGATGCGATTGGTAGCAGTCACATCTCATCACGCTAGTAGTAAATCATCCATGAAATTTTGCCAGCCCGACGAACGCTTGATTATTAAATTGTCAAGCAGGCCCTCCTGCCAAACATTTACCCTGTTTTACCGTGAAATATTGATGTGGCGTGAAAGGGAGATTTTCCGAAGGCTTCTCTCACAATGATGTTAAATATATTCCAAGGAAGGGGCAGGATGGACTGAATAAGTAATACCTGCTCCCCAAAGTTAGATTGTTACTGTACTTGAATAATTTATTCACGAGACCTACCTGCGCTTGATACCTCCACATCTATTAATTTAAGCTGAGGTTTCATAAAATGATGAGAGAGGTAATTTTCAAAGGGTCTTGTCGGGTTAATTTTCGGGATCGTTAAGGGAACTGACCCTTCGGAGTGTTTCTGAAAAAGATATTGTTGTGTATTGGGATGACTGATGTTTCTTATTGGTGATCTAAAGGTGCTCTCTAAACCACATTACTGCGAAGGAGCCAAGACCTCAGGTTATCAACGCTGATCGGTAAAGAATGGATCACCTAAGGACCGCAGAATGTTGCTGGCTGAGAGGCAAGTTCCTTAGAAAGCCCCCTGGGCGCTATAACCCAATTCTTCGTGTATAAAGGACGGATGCTCTGTAACCTCCCCCTTCAGGAAAAACATCACCGCGCTCGAAGGGGATCCACTTGTGCCTTTGGACGGAAAAGTGGGGGAGGTTTCGTGATGGGAGAAAAATAGGGGTCGACCATGTAGCAGCCACTTGCGAGTGATAAGAGATTAGCACGCGAGGCCAGTTAAAATGCAGTAAAGGCCGGTGTAAATAACGGCCGAGAAGTTGGTCGTTCTCGTGATAGCGGTATTTTATCGGGTCCGTTATTTATTTATGGGTTCCTGTAGAGCTGAAGTAATAAGAATAGGAAGTAATAAAGGAAGTTCCTTGTTCTACCTGGCACTCAACAGGCAACCTTAGGAGGGCGTTAGGTATAGTAGAAGACAGCAAACCCAAATACATTCTGCAAAATATGGGTTTGCAGAACAGTAACGTTTTGAGAGAAAATCCATCAAAACAGCAGATTTGCTGCAGCAGCGAACCCGGAATTCCCAGTTACCGAAATTTTTCCCGTCAAACTGCTTGATAGTTGGGGTTGGGTTCGAACCGGCCATTTTGTACACGAAACCACAGCGCGGAAATCCAACAGCCGACAAAATTTCACTCAGGTCGCACACGAACGTGAACTGGACTCATAACCTAATAAACTGTACTAAAATAATAACCACCGGGAACCGGGTTAATGATGGAGGCGAAGCGAGGATTTGAAGGATCGGTAAAAGCGCGATATATTTTCATTAAGGCATTACGACAGACGACTAACTAACTAACTAACAGCACAAGACAAAGGAAGTCTAACTAGTGGGGGGATGGCAGGATTGCCAACAAGTTTACATAAAATAATATATACCATTAATTCAGACCACCTCTGCATGTATTTATGTGTGTAGGTATGTCGCAAGCCTTCTCCTCCGAAACCGTCTGTGATAAAAATGCGGACATTTTTTCTATCGACTCGGCCTCCCAGACACCTACATAACCCCCCCGAAAATGCGCGCAAATAGGCGCATTTGCGCCCAACTTTCTTATTTTACAAGGGAACCCCTAATTTTTTTGCGAATTCAGATTCCCCTGCCAATTTTACGTCCAATAAGCCTATTGCTCGCAATTTTTGATGAGCGCAAATTCGCGCAACTATTCATATCTTCGTTGTGTAGA
Source organism: Pilophorus perplexus (assembly GCA_955831195.1). NCBI lineage: Eukaryota > Metazoa > Arthropoda > Insecta > Hemiptera > Miridae > Pilophorus > Pilophorus perplexus. The sequence goes on from OY037017.1 coordinate 5,552,866, forward strand.
GTCTGATTGAGTAGGAGTTTCCTCTGTATCCTACCTAGAGATCCAAATTTTAATACTAAATCCCAAAAGAATGAATTCCGAAGATTGGCGAATTCAGATGAGTTTAATTTGAACGATTCTTTATAAACATAGGTGGCTTACGTGTATTATAGATATTTCCGGTAATAACTCTCAGAATTTATACTGAACTTCTTGCTCTATATCCTGCTGACTAAGCTCCTCATTCACTGCTCTGCTGATTTAGCTCTTCATTCTCTACTTCCCTGATTTAGCTCCTCATTCACTTCTTTGCTGTCTTAGCTCCTCGTTCGTATCTTTACTGTTTTAACTCCTAGCACACATCTCTGCTAATTCAGCCCTTCAATTCACTACGCTGCTGATTTAGTTCCTCGTTACTACTTTGCTGATTTCGCTCCTTGTACAAATCTTTGATGATTTAAGCTTAGCATAGCTCCCCACTCACAGCTCGGCTGGTTTCGGGTGTGGAAGCAGAGCCGGCGGGAGTGATCCCGACGTATGAGTCCGTTGCCCATGACTCCATTAAGGACATTTCGTTCGTGGAATCCGGAAAATCGGATTTATATAAGACTGGGTCCGCTGGTAGCTGCAGTGTTCCCAGGTTCAACTGCGAGTCCAGGGCGAGGCTGATACCGGTCATGACGTATCGTGTTGGATATTGGCATCCCCTCGGATCCCTACTGAAGACTCTGCATCATCACAGTATACAATGCCAGACTGTCGTATGCGAGTCTTCAAATACTCAGTCTTCCTCCAAAAACACAGGCGGCGATATCATGGATTTACGCCACAGGCCGTCCACCAAACACTCACTACACAAAATTTAATGAATTTAAATTCAAATGTAGTACCTAACACAGCTTCACGTTCGTAGGTACACACCCATCATCCAATGTATGGGCCCCACACCCAGCTTGAAGTTGAAGTGAGTGAGGTGCAGTTCTTCATAAAGAGACACTTGATGATTTAGCCACCACAATAAATATCTATCACAAAAGACACTTTATATTCCTTTATCTCCACCCGCGTGAGTCATTTTCCAACCAAGTGCCCCTCTAAGCCTCTGGCAGAAATTTGCTCAGACTGGAAGACCTGGCCCTTTTCCTCTTCCATTCTCTTTGATTACAATGGAGTGTTTGAGGCCGATAAACGCTGCCTATGTAATCGTTATTGATTGTAAGAGAAAAGGGAAGGCGTATTGCCTGGTGGTATGTGAGCTATCTCTCCCCTTTCCAACGTTACCGCTAAGAACCACCTTACCGACCGCATTATGCGATTAAGCTTGACACGGGGCTTTGTGACCTACTTAGTTGAATAAGCTCATAACATTAATCACGTGCCCGCGTTGCTATTTGTTTTATGAATAATTACATTTAATTTTTTTTTTTTTTTTTTTTTTATGGAGTCGATAAAAAAATTGAACAGGTCTTAATTCAACGAACCATCTCTATAAAAGTTAAACGAGCGCCGGGAAATTGAATTCTCCTGAATCAACGAACATCATTAAATTTAACGTCCTTCCCACAAACTGGGATTTAATGGTCCACTTCATTTTCTCGGGTAAGTAGCGGCAAACAGAAAATCCCCTAAGATACTGAATACTAATTTCATTTGTAAAGAGACGGTATCTGTTAGCTTCAATTCCCCGATGGTTCGTTAATAATTAATATCATTGTGGAGTACCGAATTTAAGCGAAGAATACTTATTGGATCATTCAAGCGTCACAAGGTAATGAAAAGAAATGTCGAAGGGTGCAAATTCCGCTAATAACTGTAGCGTAAGCAGATGTAAAAACCACGAATGATTTCTCCTCTCCCCACGCGCTCTTTAATGAACTGCGTGTTCAACGAACTGTTAAAATGAACGAACATTGTATGCATTCGCAACGGGGGTCGAAAATTTGGATCGGCCTCAAAATTTGGCATTATCCGTTTCATGCCAACACACCACATACAAAACACACATACAAACACACAAAACACAACCGAAATGTCCGAAATGTCTGTACGCCGTACGCCATACTATACTAGGGATGGGAATCGATTTCCGATTTTTTGGAAAAATCGATTTTTTGTTCCGATTTTTCGATTTTTTTGAATCGATCTTCAGGTTCCGATTTTTTAGTTGAATCGATTTTTTACTTCTGATTTTTGTAAAAATCGTGAATCGATTTTTACTACTGATTTTTAAAAAAATCTTGAATCGATTTTCGTCATTTATGAAAATTAGTTTATTATTTCAAGTGATTCAAGCAAATTTCGAGTCTTAGGTCGATTAAAAATTATGATAATAGCTAATAACAACAAAACTCACTAGTTACCAGCGACGTCCACCATGGCTTTTTCAGACAGCGAAACTGATTACTCGTCTGATTAAATGTTTATCAAAATTTTTGAAAACGAATGCAATTTTAATTTTCAATAAATTTTTTTAAAGATTTTTTCTTGAATCCTACCTGCATTAAATATATCTACCGTTATCCCTCATTAAAAAACATTATTTTTTGTAAGACCGATTTTTGAATCGATTTTCCAAAAAATCGATACTTTTATGGCGATTTTTTGGGGAAATCGATTTGGAGCATCCGATTCTGAATCGATTCAAAAAATCGATACTTCTTACCGATTTCCCATCCCTATACTATACAACCGATAGCTGTAGGCCGATGGGCTGTCGAATCAAAGAGAAGTAATGCTGCAGAATGCGAATAGTACGGACGTATAAAATGTCGTGAACAACCACACATTACTGATATCGTCACGGAGTCTGGACTAGGGATGCAAAATCGGTAGCCAACAATCGATTTTCAATAATTGAAGGCTCGCAATTGATTGTACCAATTAATCGGACTTAAAAATTGATTTTTCACTAAAAATCGATTTTTCAGCCAAATTATCAAAAAATTCTTATATTACTTATATTTATTTTTTTAAAACTGCATTACGTACTACTTAATTAAGTCCGGATGAACCCACATTCATTGAAACGGTCAACATCATCATTAAGTGAATTTATGGGCAGTAAAGTACTTTACCTACCGAAATTCGGTGTTATGTATTTGATGCATAATATTATTATTTTCTGAAATAATGGAACTTTAACCGTGATGATAAATTACATATTATGTAACGCCTTTTGCATAGTAAAAATAACAGTCTAGCCAAAAACCTTCAAAAAACCCTCTCGTAGCCCCATTTTAGCCTCACAGCGCCCCACGGGTTTGGGCGAACGGGCTGTAAACCATGCGGGCACAACTAGATGGTAAACCGAGTATTTTGTCAACAATTCAGATTAAAAACAAAAATCCTACTGCCCAAAACGGCCCGGACGGCGGGCGGCGGAAGGACATTTCGGTTTTGGAATCAAGACCTCTTGAAACGGATAATAATTTGACTTTTTTTTTTTTTTTTTTGGTTTATTATTCTTGGAATAATACACCTATGTTTTCGCGACACGGGTCGACGACTCCGATCGGCCTCAAAATTTGACATTATCCGTTTCAAGAGGTCTACATTCAAAATCCGAAATGTCCGTCCGCCGTCCGCCGTCCGGGCCGTTTTGGGCAGTAGGAATTTTTTAAAAAATCTGAAATTTTGGCAAAATACTTGGTTTACCATCTAGTTGTGCCCGCAAGGTTTTCAGTCCGATCGCCCAAACCCGTGGGGCGCTATGGGGCTAAAATGGGGCTACAGGAGGGGTGTTTTGAAGGCTTTTAGCTATGGGATCGAGTTAGGTGTCGTTTTCGAAGTATTTTTGGACGTAGAATCCATTTTTGGGGGTCCCGGAACGATCCGATTTCACTGTGGCGTTCTATAGGTTCTTTCATGGGGCTAAAAATGGGATTTTTGAAGGATCCCAAGAAGTTAATTATTTTTCGAGTAAAAATTAAAGAATTTTTGAAAAAACACATTTTTGAAAAAAAAAATCCCCCCCCAAAAATTTTTTTTAGAAATATAAAAATCCAAAAAAAAATATTTTTAATTTTTTTTTATTAACAGAATTAAATGTCTGTACAAGTAACCTATATCACAGAATAATAAACCCTTGTGTAAAATTTGCAGCGTTTTTTACGTCGCGATTGCATAGGTGTATTATTCCAAGGATAATAAAACAAAATAAGAAAAACGGAGCGATGGAGGACAAGTTACTCAGATTGAGAACGGATTTCTGCTCCGTATAAACATGTTTCTGTAAACTGGAAAACTCCTTTCTGCTCACCGAAGGGCCATAATGAGCTCCATTTCCCAAACTTCTCGTTAGGGATACCTAGTTACATTCGCGGTATCCATTGCCCGTTTTGAACATGTTCATGCATGCAATCGACTCCCGAGACTATAAGAATCCTGCACTCCATTCAAATGCGACCCCATTTGTCTCCGGCGCTTCCCGTGTCCTTTTGAATGTAAATCAGATGAAGCGAAAGACAATGGGGAAAAAATAAAATTGTTGCTCTAACCTTTTTCTCGTTCTTTTGTTCATCTTATCTTTGAGCGTGTTCAGGCGAACAAGAGAAAAGGAGAGTTTCTTTCAGAACGACGTGGAGTAATGTCAGAGACATGCGAGAAAGGTAAATTACTGAATCCCTATGCCTTCTTCCCCGAGTTACTTTCGGGTCCTCGAGCGAAAACTTAACTGGGAACTTTTCGTCGGTGTTTGACTCGAGAGACAATATCGCAACTTATCTTGGCCTCTCTTTTCCTGGAGAGCTCTTCGTTGCACGCCCCCATCTCCCAAGGACGGATGAGAGATGGAATTGAACTTGAGAGGATAAAGTTTATAAAAATACCAAAAATATATTTTTTAAAAAGCGTTGCCATCTGATTGTTCAATTTATAATAATTATAATCATTTAATACGAGAAAATCGAAACCAGCAAAAAGTTGTTCCATGCGTATCTGAGCTCCGAAAATTACAAAAACCAGGATTTCAAACATTTTTAAACAATTTTGAAGAAAATTCCAGTGGCATGTACCTAAATTGGAAGTTAAATTCCCTAAATTTTGGTGCTGTGTGTTTGGTGGGAGCAGGAGGAGTAAATCCTCAATTTCGCCTTCGGTGTTTTGGAGGAAGAGGAAGCGAGTGTGGAAACACCTCAGTCCAGGGAGTCGAACGAAATATAGTCGTGAACCTCCCGACCAGGGGGAGAGTGCAGCCTAGGGTGGCAATAAATAATCAAAGTTCGAATTTGATCACTCTCAACCCCCCAAATGGTGCAGTTGGGCTAGAAAATGAGTTTGGCAAAGTTTTAGGTACGAGTATAAATGGCGCCACATCGCATTTGAGGTTGTGAAGAAACTGCAAATTTTTTGGAAAAATGTTGTTTTTCGTTTGTAACTCGAGTATCCTTTGGGCTAGAAACCTGTAGTTGGTCTCATTCTGTAGATAATTTAATTGCGACCAACTTTTATGTCAGTACTATTTTTGCTAAAACCAACAGAATCGAGGTTATTGAGAATTCTGTGGGTCAGGTCGTGATATTTTTAAGAAAATGTGACTTTTTACGCATACCTCTAACAACGCCATGACAGTTCATTGAATTGTTCTTTTCGAAACTTGTGTGAGCTCCAACAGTGGTAAAAAAAAATAGGTGCTGGGCCCGTTGACGGGATGTTGAGATGGCGGTGGGCCGAACGGTGTCCGACTACGTCCATTCTACGTCAAAAAAAAAAAAAAAAAAAAAAACAAACAGCACCTATCTTGACCCCACACCCGAAACCATTCCAAACAGCCCTCCCGTAGCCCCTTTTTAACCGCACCTAAAACCATACTAGCACAACTAGATGATAAACCGAGTGGTTTGTCAAAATTTTAGATTTAATCCAAAAAATTCCTACTGTCGAAAAAGGCTCAGACGTCTGACGGACATTTCGGTTTTGAAATCTACTCGTCATGAAACGGATAAAGTCAAATTTTGAGGCCGATCAGAATTTTCGACCACCTTCTCGTAGGAGGTGTATTATTCTATTGTTCCAAGATTAATAAATCAAAACGATGAAAAATGTGATTTTTGCTCATTCGTTTTCAGTTGTTTGAGATTTTCGATGGTTATAAAAGGTTTTAGACTCAATGTAAGTCTTAAAGTTTTTCCTCAAGGTTGTCCTATTTTGGGAACCGAATACCATCTAATTTGCTATGGCAGAAGGGAATATGTCGCCCTCAATGTAATACAACATCATGATTTTCCTCGTCCTGAAGATGAAATATAAATATTTCGAAAATTCGGCCTGAAAAAGATGTCTTTCACAACGAATTTTTCTATCTCGAACGAATTTTGTTTCCTCGGTATATTGTTCTCGATCTAAGGCTCTTGTAACCTACATAAATATACCTGTCCCGCCGTTGATTCTTCTAAAATCTTTCATCCGATAAACGATCTCTGAAAAGAAGCTCAAGGATGTTATCCGAAGGCTTAGGCATTATCCTTTCTCCATCAACTTCCTAAAACCTCTTCGTACTTCTTATCCCCTTACGGCCTAACTACCTTGGTTAACATCCTCTCTCCTTCGTTAACCTTCATCTCTAATATGTTTGATGTCTTGGAACCCCAGCCGTTCACTGGAGCTATTTAAACGTTATTATTAATAGTTATGGGGATTGCTGAGGTTATTATTAATGTGAACTGTTCTCTTTAGCTACGGGAGAACTCATTAGTATACTAATGAGTATACAGCGCTCTTCAAAGCGACCGACTCTATTGACGATATTCGCGATACACGTCGGCTAATTCCGTTCCTCAGATGACGAGGAGTGGGGCATCTCCCTCGAATAGTTTGATCCCCAAAAGGATCGTCCGCACAGAACGGAAAAGGTCGGGGAGAAGCAATCTATTTGGGTAAACGCCCTTACGCCGGCTAATGGCCCCTGGAACGCACCCTCGTTAACCTGCTGAGCTCAGCTTCGGGGACAAATGTCACAGACCGGGGAGCTCTGGGGTCCTTTCAGGACGGCGCCATGGCGGTCCGTTTGTCACCCGTGAACACCCTTTGTCAATGCCGTCGATGAATGAGGGTAAAATGCTCATGTACACACACTATGTACAAGTTACACAGAATTGTCCTTTGCCTCAAATCACTCCCTGAAATAATTTGAGGGAGTTAATCTTACGCCAGAACCATTCATGTAGCTCCCAGGGAAGGAGGCATCTGTCTTCAGCACATATGGTCGAGGGATGGAATGGCTCAACATCTTGGCAGGTTGAAAAATTGCCGCCTGTGGGGTGTATGTTGGTATTGTTAACTCTCTTTTTACTTTTTGCATTGGGGAACACCCCCAGACCCCCGGATTATTACTGTTACTAGCACTCTGACAGGGGGGCTGTTCATTTTATTGTGGGGGGGGGGGGGTGCTCGCTTACTCAGAAAGGGGGCTCGGGCTCCCTTCGCTCGCCCATTTGAACAATATGTCAAGTGAAGGGGTAGGATACAGAGGAAGCGCCAACTCAATCGGACTGTAAACAACGCAGGTAGGAAGATTGCGCGGATTTGCGCGCATCAACAATTGCGCTCAATGCGCTTATCGGACGTAAAATTGGCCGGGGAATCCGAATTCGCCACCAAATTAGGGGTTCCCATTTAAAATAACAAAGTTGGGCGCAAGTGATCTCAACCCCCCCTATTAGTAGCTAAACGGGAATCCGAGACGGTAGACAAAATCGGCGTATTTTTATCACTTACCGTTTCAGAAGAGAAGGCTCGTGACATACTCTGCCAGCCTGCCGTCACCCACGGAGTGGTCACCTAATGGTAATCAAGTCACTCAGCCCACTTCATTCTCCAGCACCAGGAGCGTGGTTGCGCAAGGTTTTCAGTCCGTCCAAAGCGACGCTTAACTCGACCCCATAGACGGAAACCTTAAAAAAAAAGACCTCCCGTAGCCCCATTTTAGCCCCTTAGCTCCCCTCGGGTATGGGCGATCGGACCTTGCGGGCACAACTAGATGGTAAACTGAGTATTTTGTCAAAATTTCAGATTTGTAGAAAAATGCCTACTACCCAAAACGGCTCGGGCGACGTACGCCGGACGGACATTTCGTTTTTGGAATCAAGACATCTTGAAATTTTTCCAAGAATAATAAACCAAAAGTTGGACCACCAGTCGAGGAGCCATCTTGATCCCAAATGCTCACATTCGCTCGTTCAACATGGCAGTGCCTTTTAAATGGTTATACGAATTTCTAATGGGCCAAGGAACTAGGTCAGAGAAATGGGAAAATTCGGCCGAACATAGTTGAACTAGTAATTTACAAAGTACTCAGTACAGTTAGCACTGAGATATTAGGTGTCTGAGCAGAGGAAATCACTAGTGAATATTTGGCGTTTTGAATTTTCCCGCGGTGGCACTTTTACTAATCCGCCAGAGTACGCTAGCATAAGAAGTAGAGTGTAAAAAAAAAAAAAAAAAAAATGACAGCAGCCAATGAGAGAGTAGCGCCACTTTTCCCTCCAGATTCAAAGTTGAAGTTTTCGAAAGTGCCCTGGAAATTTGTATTACACCGTAGGAGCCCAAAACTCACAGCTATGCCTTCAAATTATGAAGTTCTTTCAGAAAAAAGTATTAGTCGACGTTCGGTTCCCGGGCCCATTATTGTGATAACTGTAATGATGTTGATTCGAGGTCAAGTGAAGTGATGTCGCTGTGTAGATCAAGCTGATAATTAATATATACCCGACTAAAATATTATCTGAAGGAAAACTTGGGTCGGCTAGGGCGGATCCATTGTACCCACTCACCTTTGCTGGCTTTGATTAAAGAGCAAATAACTCAATGTCGCCGCTACAGTAAGCGCCGCTTCAAATTGGAACTAGAACCATCGCTCGTACAGCTCCAAGAATGAAAAGGGACCCCCAGTAGGTCGGCAGTTAAGGGGGTTTGAATGTCCTGAGTAAAATCCTCCAGTCAAACCCTTCCCAGCGGCATCAAAGGCAGGTTTAATTGCACATTTGAGCTCATCCTTCCTCGTTTTCCAGACGTCAAAATGCTCCGTGTGCTATATTCAAGCCCTGAAAGTCGTTCTCCGGGCTGTAACTAAGCGTCACTTTAGTACACCCGCACACGATGGTCGTTATCTCCAAGCTATTGGATATCCAATTTAACGGCGGTGACCCTGCTTTTTTGAGACAATAGGACGACACATGTCCATCGGGGGATATAAAGATGATTTTCATGGAAAACTGTCAGTTAACGAGGGCGCTCCGAATATACATTTGCCAAAGCTTTTTTTCCTCATAAAGACAGAGAATAACGATATTTCATAGGAAACTCTTTCAAACGAGAGGATTACAGACGACGTCGCTGACCGTTGAAATATAGCTGTGTGACCTTTTTCGCATGTACTGCCTGAACCCTTCCAATCCTGCTTGTTGGCTCTGAACTGGGGATCGACCTAACTTTTCAGGTGGGTTTACTCTGGCGGATCGAAAAAGCTTTTACAGTGCACTTGAAACCGATATTGTGTGGACAGAGCTCGGTGCCTTGATTCGCAAACACGGGATATGACGTGGTCGACGGTATTTTGTACGACGGTTGCAAGCGTAAAGGAAGGCTGGTACCAGTTTGCCCTCGTACATTATACCGACTCTGTCAACAGTGTTTCGTTTATTTATGGGATGATAATAAATTTTGGAGCCCCAGCCCGTCACAAGGTTTGTTTTCGGTCAGACTTAAATGGGATGACGCTTGTTATTGTTTCCGACCCTACAAAAGAGCATTGTGTATTCCATTTGTGCTGCATTTCAGATGGAAATTCGACCTATTTTCAACTCCCGTCAAATGTAATTATAATCTCAATCTGGATCATTTTTCACGGGAACAATAATTGTCGCTATAACTGTGTGTTGTTGACTGTTAAAACGCTGACGTTGTAAGTACTCTGGTATTTGTTGTTCTTTTGAATACTGCTGGTTTAATACTTCTACTAGGTGGAAAGTGGTTCCGAGGAAAGAGCAACTGGCTATGAGAGGGCTGGTTTGAGGAGGCCGAAACCGGTTTTGAAAGAGCAGACTGTGTGAGCTCACGACCCCACTCTATTGTAAATTCGCCAGCCCGCCACAAGTAGTCCCGAGAGGGGCCTCAGGATGCGCTGCGAGTTTGAGCGGTCCCACTTCTCCCACGAGCGGCCTCACTGCTCAGGACCTGGACTGTCCCCAATTATCATTCACTGACCGTTCTTCCAATTATCATTCACTGACCGTTCAATTTCTCAATATGATTAATCGCAGTGCATTTTCAGTTGGCCCCGACGACCCGGGCATCCTTTAGCGACACTTCGCTTGAGGAAGCCAGGTCAGCGGGACCAATTATTTCGCGCGGGTCCATTGCCCAGGCCATTATTGGCGACACGTCTGTAGTAGCTTGGAGATTGGACCTTCGTAAGATTGGGTCAGCTCCATTGGCGACAGTTCTTTGTGGAAGCCAGCCAGCTGATTTCAAGTAAAACTGCGGGCTCAGGGCGAACTGTTATCAATCCTGACACTTCAGGTTTGTTATCGGATTCCCCTCAGTGCCCTTCGTGCCAATCTCGTGAATCCTCCAATTATGCATCCATATCACCTTCCAGGCCAGCAGATCGCAACACTTGGTATTATGCCCTGGACATGGATTCATGCAGTCCCCTCCTTTTCCTAGAAAGAAAATGGCGCGTAATCCTAGATTCTCGTATGACGCTTGAGGCATTCCACCCGGAAATGCTACTATTGGTACGAGTGTCCCTAAGTGGTAGGAGGAACAAAGGGAGTTTGTCATCCCAGTCGTCCTGGCTGGCATCACGATCATCCCAAGGTATTACGTTATGGTCCGAGTCGTTCAACCTGGCCACCAGACTGAGGATGAAGGCTTAGTCCTGACCCCATCTAGAAATCAGCTGTTGGGTTTTTGGGCTATGAGTCATTGTGTCAGACGTTGCTGGCCTACACCCTGTTCGTTTCTGCCTTATTATCCAATGAATTCCCTCTTCTTGGAGCTAATCACCGTGCAGTCACTAGTTTTTGGAAATTAAAAACCGGTTATGAGGGTGCAGACATCAGTTTATCGTGTTCAGAAACCAGTTCTATAGGTTTGAAAGTCTGCCGGTTTTCCCTGGTACTCCCAACAGTTCATCGCCAACCTTCTCAACTACTCAAAATGTTCATTGATATCACGTTAAACTTTTTGTGTCCAAATAAATCACGAAAATTTTTCCAAATACGCCTTTTGTGAAAGGCAAAGTCAATTTCGGAAGTCCTGCAACTCGGAATCGGTAACCGAACCTACCTACTAGAGGGTGAACCCCAATTAAATACTGCCGTCTGCATGGAGCTTGGGGAGTTAGGCAATAGCCAGCAATACACCCGAGTCGTGTGGGCAGATAACCTCGTACTGTTGCTCAATAAAGTTACAATAATTGTAATTATTACAATAAAATTTGTTTATTTTATTATAACCACGAAAATGATCATTTTATTTTATTGAAAACTCCAGTGGACGCAACGGCTAAAAACTTCGACATTGAGAAATTGTGTAAAGTTACAAGTTGGCTCAGGTTTACGAGAAATTTTCAAACAAGAACAAAATGAGACATTTTCAAGCTAAACGTGAGAACGGTGTGAAATATTGATGTCGTATTTATTTATAATAAGTACTATTTTAGGGGGTCCCAGAACGATCCGATTTTACCGTGGGGATCTACGGGGCTAGAAATGGGATTTTTGAAGTATCCCAGGAGCTCAAAAAGTTATCGATATTTACTTTCCTTTCGATAATGTCGACAAGCGATGGGTAGCGAAAAATATCGTATCGAATTTTCTCGATTCTGTCTTAAAATTTTCTACCCGTAAATTGTACCCTCAACGTGTGGGATCGTGTGAAGGTGATGGCTGTGGAATAGAGTAGGAACATAGGGTGTGTTATTCAGCGCCTCCATTTCCGAGCCACTTTCAACGTGAGCTCCAGCGTTACCTGATTTCAGGAGCAAAACGAAACTCGCCGTCCTCTCATTCGCTCAGCCCCTCTGACCAGCCAACGTGGAATTGAACAGCCTTTGTCCTTTGGCTTCACATTTGGACCGCAGGGCTTTTTGAACTGCCGGTTCGGACGGCTCTAACTTTGAGGCCCGAATGTTTGTGTGAGCGGCGGACGAAACCCGCTTTACCCTTTCTAATAAAACATCCAATGGCATTTGGATTGTACAGAAGTGGATCCCGGATTAATTCGTCCGACCGCACCGAACCAGTGAAACGATGATTTAATTGGTACGGTTTTACGCGAACTTGATCTCCCACAATTGGCTTCATGTCATGTTCTGCAGATGGAAAATGTTACTGTTTGAAGTTTAGGGATTTGCTATCTGGTTGAATGTAATGAATTCACATACTCATTTATTACCCACGTTTAGACATAACATAGGATTAATAATCAACTGTCGAGGTAATATGAATATCCCGAGGCTTTTTCTTCGTACATAATTACTCACACAAACGCGAAGCGCTTACACGGCTGCAGATGGCACGAAATGGCAAAGCAATTAAACATTTTCAGCTCCACTATTTCCTGTCTGGTGTGGTGTTTCTTCGGAACTATTCTTAGAAAGTTAGAAATCTTATCATAGAAGAAAAGTTAGTTTGTTTTTTTTTTTTTTTTTTTTCAAATTGAATTTTTCGCATGAGTAAAGGAGTCACAAACTGAGGCAGAGTGGCAATAATTTTTCTAGATAATTATTATCATTTACCAGCGGGTGTTAGTTGGCATAGTTCACAGAAACAATATACCTTATGCCAACTCAACTAGAGCATCCATTTACAGCACAAATCTTTTACGGCCGTAAAAAGTGCAGTAAATCGTGTTTTACGGCTGTAAAAAAGGCGTAAAATTCGGACAGAAAGAAAAATCGATTACGAAAACATTATCTGTCTATTTATAAATACGAAACTCCTATAAAAGAAGTCGAACATTTAGTTCAGTTATTGTTTATAAAAAAAAACGACCAAAAGAGGAAAATGCTGCTAAGAGAATCATCTTTTAAGGAACAACAGGAGTACCTACAAAGGTAGCATTAAGTATAATACCTTTGTAGGTAGTTGAATATTATTCAACTATGGGAAAATCTGAAGCTAACCAGGGTGAACCAGCCTTGAAAAATATCACCTGGGAGATGTTTTTGGCTCGCTAGAGAAATGAGGGTGGGTAACAGTGGATGCTAAGATGGGTAGTGGGTAGTATAATACTACCCATATAATACTACCTATATATTCTTTGGTGATGAAGGTGTTTTAGCATGGAACATACTTTCGACTTGACCTAACTGGCAAAAAGTGTCACGTTTTTCGGGAACGGTATCGAGGACCGAAAATGCGACCCAAAAGAAGCGGAATAACGGTTGACGTCCAACTTTAATCATATGTTTTACTATGGTCTCTAAGAAGGCAATTGACGCTTGGCGTTTGGTTCGGAATTAGTGGTAGGTATAGATTAAAATCAAATGAAGCATGTTCCATGTTTCTTGAATTTTAGCCGTAGGCTCTAAGCGAAAAGCATCAGGGGGTTCAGGGGGGTTGCCCCCGGGCGAGGCCCGAAGGGCCGAGTTTTTATCAAAAACACTTGAAAAAAATTGTTCACCACCCAATAGCCCAATTTGTGGGGAAACGCCACTTCTAAAAGCCCAAATTGCTATAAGTAGCAACCTGAAAACTTTTCCCCGTGAACAGAGCTAAAACGCTGCAAATTTTACAATAGGGTTTATTATTCTTTGATATAGGTTACCTACTTGTACAGAAACTTAATTCTAGGTCAATGAAAAAATTTTTAGAAAAAATGTTTTTGGGGATTTTTTTTTTTTTTTTTTTTTTTTTTTCAAACATTTCTCGTTCTTTACTTGAAAAATATTTGCCCTCCAGAGATCCTTCAAAAATCCCATTTTTAGCCCCATGAAAGCCCTATTGATCGCAACAGTGAAGTTGGATCGTTCCGGGACCCCAAAATATGGATTCTACGTCCAAAAATACTTCGAAACGACACCTGACTCGATTCCATAGCCAAAAGGCTTCAAACAAAACGCCTCCCGTAGCACCATTTTAGCCCCATAGCGCCCCACGGGTTTGGGCGATCGGACTGAAAACTTTGCGGGCACAACTAGATGGTAAACCGAGTATTTCGTCAAAATTTCTGATTTAAAAAAAAATTCATACTGCCCAAAACAGCCCGGACGGCGGACGGACATTTTGGTTTTGGAATCTAGACCTTTTGAAACGGATAATGTCAAATTTTGAGCCCGATCGGAGTCGTCGACCTCCGTCGCGAAAACATAGGTGTATTATTCCAAGAATAATAAACCAAAAGATAGCCAAATTTGCTATTTATAGCCCAATCTGGGAACACTGATGGAAGGCGAAAATTTGCGAAAATTCGGTGAAAATGTGAAACACAAGGCTCTGGAGTTGGGAGGGGGCTGGGAGGTTCCTGGGATTGGAAGGGTGAGGAAAATGTAGTACATACACATCATTCGGGACTGTGATTCTATGACGGGGAAAAAGGTGCTGTAAATTAGGGTGCCTAGTTACGCATTTGCGTAATAGGCAAAAAGCGCTGTAAACGCTGTATAACTGTAATGGATGCCCTACTACCAACCCCGGTTCGAAGTATGCCAACTGTCCCTGACCGTACCTCCTGGGGGGAAAAATGGCTGCCACGGACGCTTTAAAAACCCATCACGCTGAATAGCCCACGGATTATGTTGGTTCCTTAAATTGAGCAGATTACGGAAAAATTGTCCTAGTGGACGATTTCACGATACACACGACACCAGACGAGAAATAGTTGAACTGAACATTTTTATTTACTGGTTACAAAAATGGTTTTTCTCCTGAACGACTGGCGCAAACTCCTCCGATGCCGACGAAACTTTGTGACCAACTGAAATACCAGACAGTCACGTGATGAGAGTGGTAGCCCTCCCACTCTTCTAGGAGAGGTTTGAAAGCGAAAATGCCAACCCCCTTATGCCAACTGGGACTGGCCGGTCTCCCCTAATATCCATCTTGCCACTTTTATCTTATTTCACTATTTTATTAAATAAAATAAATTTTATCTTGCGTTGTCTGACGTTGTTGCAGGCGTGAGGATGTTGGATGGAGACGTGACAGACGCAGTGGAAGCCCGCTCGCTTTCGCTCAACCCGCAGCACATCGACATTTATTCCGCGTCGTGGGGGCCTGACGACGACGGGAAAACCGTCGACGGCCCCGGCGAACTCGCCACGAGAGCCTTCATCAACGGCGTGAACAAGGTGAGCGAAAGAAGGGAAACGCGCCGACGATCGGATATTTCGATGTTTTGGTTAATGTAAATTAATTTTTACAAAAATTCCGAGCTTGGATGACAATGTCATGTCATGATCAGTCATGAAGGATTAGCGGAATATTCTTCAGACCCGGTTGCATCGCATAAAATGTGAACCTCCGAGCAAACAGCCACCCTGGATTTTTCATCCTGCCACGTCGTCAGTTAAAACGATTTCCCCTCCTCCCTTCCCGTCCGTTAATTAAATTACTTAGGACGTGAGCGGCTGTGGGGCTTCTGGTGAATGTTTTAATAAAGTTTCGCTCGCAGGAGTCCCCTCGAAAGAGCCCAGAAAAAACCTCGAGCCTTTCTCTATACAATATTTACAGGCGTTTTCCCGAAAATGAGAAACAAACGCATGAATAACAGAATAAATGAATGTATAAATAAGTGACGGCAGAGGGACAATGGCTCCAACGGGGCTTCTTCCCTTGTCAGTCTTTATCAGATTCTTCTTCATTCCCTTTCATGCGTGCCATGAGAAATTCATGCACTTTCAAATAATTTGGATTCATTTGGTATTAAAATTTAATAGTACTAGCGGGCTGCCAGGTCTTCGTTTACATGGCCCTTTAGAAACTTAAATTACCTAACTGGTTTAAGATGTAGGCCAAAGGCCTAAAAACGCAATGACTGAGCCAAATTTTCAATGGCTTTGGGCCAACTGGAAGCACTCAAAAGTACCGGGTTTGGCCGCAAATCGAAGAAATGGAATGGGTATTGTCTTTGGGCCCAATTCGTCAATTTTCATTCGTACTTAGTAGGTTCATAAGGTTGTATTATTAAATGATCTTACAAACACACCTAAAACTAATTGAGCTGTCAGCGGCTCTATTTCAACCTAAAACTGAAGTGTTTGATTTTTTTTCGCGGCTCAGGTGGTTTTTGTGCGGGTTATTTGGCAGCACTGAGTCAGCCATTGTGCGGCATTCCGTTAATTTTAAAATAATTTAAAAATTATTTTTCTTGCTCCTCAGTTTTCGAGTTTGAAGCCCAGGAGCGCAAAAGGTTTCTTGCTCTGGGATCAGTAGACCGGGGAGAGATACTGGCACAACAGTGGAGGGCTATTCTGCCGTCTGACGCAAAAAGGCCGTATCTCAAATTTTGGCGGTTTTCGGGTTTTTGCAGTTACAGAATCTTCCGGAAAATTGAAAATGTCTACAAAAAGGTTCGTTCCAGCTTTGACGGACTGTTAACAGAAATCGACGGAGACATGCGGAGTTGAGAAAACTGCTGTTCCAGGCCGCTGGGTCGGCGAAAAGTCGCCGTCGCCGGCTGTTCCAGGTCGATTTGTAGGTTGACAGCAGTTTAACTGCTGTCGGACGGAAACCGACAGCTCGAATGAGTTCAGTTGGGTGCTGTCGACTAGGATAACCCTACCCAGTTGAAACCTCTCTCATAACCTTCTCACTTTATTTTGGTGCTCGGCGCGTCAAGTTGTACAACTACGTAAGTTTACGTCCTCACGAAGTCCTCGTAGATACCCTCAAACACTTAAAATGACTCATTCCCGCCCTTATGATACTCCCCTCTCGAAAAAGGTTGATTATTCTGAATACAATAAACCAAAAATTATCACTTGGAGTTTTCCATATGAAATTTACTGTCACGTGAATCACCATGAAGTAATTAAATTGTTGTAGCATTACTTCACGGTGATTCACGTGACTTGGTTCAACAAATTTTGTTGACAGATCGCGTTCCAGGTCAGTAGGTGGGCTGTTCGACAGAACTCAACAGCGATTCAGAAGGCATTGGGATTGCTGTCGACAGCTGTCAACCTTTGTTAACAGACGGCGTTAGACCTGGAACAAACCTAAAATAAGTCCCAGTGGATGATTTATGTCGAAAAAACGATTCATGTACAAACAAACCCACCTGTTGAGTGAAAGAACTTCAAACTTGTGTTATGACCGGAGGGCTAAGGGCAGATGATTCTTGTTTTATTCTTTGATTTAACTTGAGGAGCAAGAAGAAACCATTCCCATTCCGGAACTTTTGGTTTATTATTCTTGGAATGTTTTCGCGTCAGAGGTCGACGACTCCGATCGGCCTCAAAATTTGACATTATACGTTTCAAGAGGTCTAGCTTCCAAAACCGAAATGTCCGTCCGACGTCTGAGCCGTTTTGGGCAGTAGGATTTTTTTTTTTTTTTTTTTTTTTTTTTCAAATCTGATATTTTGACAAAATACTCGGTTTACCATCTAGTTTTGCCCGCAAGGTTTTCAGCCCGATCGCCCAAACCCGTGGGGCGCTATGAGGCTAAAATGGGTCTACGGGAGGGTTTTTTTTTAAGGCTTTTGGCTATGGAATCGAGTCAGGTGTCGTTTTCGAAGTATTTTTGGACGTAAAATCAATTTTTTGGGGTCTCTCAACGATCCGATTTCACTGTTGCGATCTATGGGGCTTTCATGGGGCTAGAAATGAGATTTTTTATGGATCCCTGGAGATCAAATATTTTTCAAGTAAAAAACAAAACAAAACTTTTTTGAAATATAAAAATCAAAAAAATTTGAATTTTTTTCATTGACAGAATTAAATTTCTGCACAAGTAACCTATATCAAAGAATAATAAACCCTTGTGTATAATTTGCAGCGTTTTTTTTTTTTTTTTTTTCGCTCCGCCGACTCCCAATATGTAAAAAAACTCGTGACTTATGCCTCGGAATGGGTTAAAAAAATCGTCCCCAGTGTCCCCATTATTTTGAATTTTTTAGCCCCTATTTACTGTCTAAAACTTGATTTTCGAGAAAAATAATGGAAATCAGCATGTTAGGAAAAAGGGGCTTTTGCTGCTTTTGTCCCTTTGTAGTAAAAAGTTTGTACGCCCCTTCCCTATGTGCCTACCTATGAACCCTCCAATAATAAGGAATGGGCGATTCTGGAAGAAAATGGTTTCTTTCAATATTGATAGAAGGCTTCCCAATAACACCGAAAATGGGGTTAAAACACAAATTGCAAGTACTCACGAATTTATAAAATTTATGGAAAAATCGCAATTTGAACTTTCGGCGGAAACCAGCGATCAGCTCCCATTTGTCGACGATTCCGCCATGTTGTCAAGTTGGCCACACTTAAAAGTCAAAACTGAAGTGTCGGTCTTCGAGGTTAAAATTTGGTGAAGCTCCAACTTGACACCGCGGCCGTTGGGGTTAAGGTGAATAACAGAAAAACTTTTTATTTTTACTTAAATTAGTTCTAAAAATGTCAAGAGATTGTTGAAGGGAACAATCTACGGACAAAGTCGTTTTCTGATTTGGCAACCCTGGCCGTCAAACCAGAAGGTGACGTACATTTTGAATCGACCAGAACGACTTTAGATGAATATAAACTACGTGAAATACTTTTCGTCACAAAAATGATGTATTTTTCTCTATTTGACTTCTAACAACATGATGATTCAACCCGAAATTCGGGTGCAAGTCCATTCCTTATTGGGACAAATTTAAAAATTCCATTTGTCGAAAGAAAAGGAAATCCGTTTCAGTCTGTATTTCCTTTTCTTTCGACAAGTTGAATTTTTGAATAATATTCAAATTATTGTTTTTATTTGCCGTCATATTCGGCTACATTTCTGTCTCTTGTTATTCAGGGGCGAGGGGGAAAAGGCTCGATATTCGTTTGGGCATCCGGGAACGGAGGTCGAGACCACGACAACTGCAATTGCGACGGTTACACCAACTCCATCTGGACGTTGAGCATTTCCAGTGCTACGGAGAACGGTCTGGTGCCCTGGTACTCGGAAGCCTGCTCGTCGACCCTGGCGACTACATACAGTTCGGGGTCCACCGGCGAAAAACAGGTGAAGATACAAATTAAATGTTGATGCTATTTAATTGCTAGATGTTAAATGATTCCTAACATCCCCCCCGTAAATCCTACTTACCAATTCGGTTTATTTTTCTTGGCAGATCGTGACGACAGATTTACACCATCAGTGTACTACTAGCCACACGGGAACGTCGGCTTCTGCCCCCCTGGCAGCAGGCATTTGCGCCCTGGCGCTGGAAGCCAATACCGACCTCACGTGGAGAGATATGCAGCACATCGTCGTCGCCACCGCCAAACCTGCCAACCTCAAAGCCACCGATTGGGTTACAAACGGCGTTGGACGGAATGGTTAGTTACAAGAGTTTGATAAAGTACTTACAGACAGTGCTGCATAACACCTGACGGTCTAACTAGCAACGCCATACGCTGTGCTCTCGAAAAAAAAAATCCACGTGAGACACGATGTTTTCCTTCGATATCCCCAAAGGAAGTAGGAAGGATGACCCTTCAAAACCAACCCATCCGCTACTGAACCTCCTCAAAAACTCCACTAAATTGACATCGCTCAATCAAAAACACTGATTTAATAAAGATTCCACTTCCCTCTCCCCCATTTCGTGCCATTTTTTCTGGTGCCTGCCGATTCTTCCTTCCTCCGTTTGAATTATTCAGAGGTTCTCTCCCCTTTTTCTACCGCTACATGGCTTGACGTCGACCTTTCGTGTAAAAAATGGGATCTAGCCGGAAATTATCGCGCCAAGCCACCTAGAAACACAAGAGAGCCCCAAGTTTCCATTTTTTCTTTTTTCTTCTCTCTCACTCTTTCTCTTTCGACCTCTCATGTGTTACCTAATTCCGTTCTAATGGGTTTTCGTACAATCGTGCGCACAGAACAACCTATTTTCGAGAATTCTCAGAGTTGTGGGTTACACGATGCGTAACTTATTATCCCATTTCATGTGGCCAATTTTCTCAAGTACAATGACTTATTTTGGATAATTTTAATATTAGTGTAGGTATACAATAATTGCATACGAAGGCATAATGCATACAGTACAGGGGGAAAACCGGCTAACTCATGGTTTTAGCGTATTGAGAAATCCAGTTAGCTTGTTTGAGAGCTCGGGTGAACTCACTCGCTGTTTTGAGACAAATCAGACCTGATCTGACCATAAAATTGGATGCGCCGCCTCAAAATACATAAGAAGCAACTGCCAACTCATTTTCGACCAAAATTAGAGATACTTAGCTGGTTTTCTCCTGTTAGTCCAGTCATTAGGTAGGAATGGAAAAATTACCTCAAGAATTTTCTCGACGGATCTATACGTTTTTGGGGGTGCTGAATCCGAAACTTTGGTTATCTGCTAGATTCGGATATGGCCTTTCCATGAAAATGGCGAAAAACCTTTAAATTTCGGTACTTTGTTGGGGTTTTCGCCTAAAACTCGGAAACCATGGCTCTTAGCGACATGACTACTCCATATAAAATTAAAGCTGATTAAATTTCCTAGAAAATGAGACCAACAACGTCTCGCTAGCTTCTCCCGTTTGGCCGCTAGACGCAAATACTGGGCACTGGTACGCCAGCCCATGGCCACGACCGGGTCCCCCAGAAGTGCGATCTCCACCCTGGGCCTATTTAGTCAAATTTTGGCCGCTAGAGCGCGCTGAAGCCCCCCCCCCCCCCCCCCCCGCCAAAATCACCTCTCGTGAGTGCGCTGTCAGACATGATAAGACAAAAACCCCGTTTTTCAGAACTTTTCCGCCTGTAGCTCGGGAACTATTGGCCCGATTCCAAATTTATTTTTTTCTCGTGAAAGCTGATCAAATTTCCCATTGCGACTATTCTATATGAAATTTGGATTAGAGCTTCCATAAGGAAGGGACAGGCATGGCAAAAAATGGCACATTTTGACAAAAAAAAAATTTTCGCACATTTTTGGCCATAACTCGGGAACAGTTAGTCTGATCTTAATTATCTTTTTTTCTCGTGAAAGCTGATTAAATTTCCTTTCAGAACTGTTATTAATATTTTCCCGGATCCTCAGGAAAAGCCCGTAAAATGTCTCTCCAAATAGGTAATCAGAGGGAAAATTGCGAATTCCCCCTTTCCGACGAATACTAATGTCACTTTTGTTGTCTCAACAGAAATGTACCGTCCCTCATATAGAACCTGGTAATGAAGCGTTATTTTGTTGTGGATTTGACTAGGATAGCCGTTGGCCTAATAGCCAACACATCTTTCAAAAGTTATGGGTAGACCTCAACGGACTCCAGTAGATCCCTCGAAAAACTTACTCTTAGAAATTTTGTTATAACTTGAAACGTCCTGTTTACTTCGTGGAATTGGCCTTGAGGCACATGGAAAAATTAGATATACCAATACATCGAAGGGAAACCTGAAGATACTGTAGAGGCGCCACGTGTATTGTGTTGTCAGCCGTGTAGGTAAACACATTTGTCCGGAGAAGAGAGCCAAACAGATCGCACCATATCTCATTTGCTGTTCCTAATCCCTCTCGCTCGACTTGCTCCACGTAATGATGGCTTTGCCGCTAATCCTTCCCGGCAAAACGCGCTACAGTTCTGTTGGCGCGAATTTACAACGACGAAGGACCACCCCCGGAATCACGGGGGAAAATGAATGATTAAATTCTTCGGTAGACAGCGGAGACAAAAATATAAAAATACAAAACTCACCCTGTCAGACGTCGAGACTCGCCTTCCGGAAAACTGCACTTTTGCCTGAAATGGGAGGGGTGTGGGTGTTTGAGGGTAGGAAGGGCAAGGAATAGATAGGGTTTCGGCACAATAATTTAATTAATCCGGAAAGTAACCACGTCGACCGGGGACAGTGTATTTTGCGTGATTCTGCGCGGTAGTTTCGCGGGATTCGGTGCGGTTTTTATATAATTCGAGATCACCGTTCTGTAGCGCGATTATGAGCAGCGAGGTTTTAACCAATTTTATAACAATTAAGCGGTTGAACGACGGAGAAGCGGGGACACAAGTTTTCGTAAGCACGGCAGGATGAACAATAACGAAGGTCAGAGCAGAGAGGGGAAGGGCATCTTTGAGTGGCCCCCACCGGGGCAACGGCATGATCATTCGTGCGCCTCCATTACCCCCCCACTCTGAAAGACCATTTTATATGGTTTTAAGAATTTTTAAAGCGAGTTGAGGGTACTCGAAAGTATCACAATAATTAGCTGAATAATGGTAGACCATTATTAAGCAATAAATATTTTCTGAATATACATGATCAATGATCACGTAGGAATAGCGTAGAATTTATTTAGCGTAAAATGTCATAAATTTTATGACATTTTCATCAACGTATTAGTAATATAAGTTAGTATTTAATTACACAATAATAGCGCAAACAATGTTAGACTAGAACTCAACAACAACACAATATTAACAATAAGCAAGAAATAAATTTGCAATACATAATAATAAATAAAGGGTTAGGTCTACTGCGTTGGTAAGGGACAAATTTCAACGAGCACCGACGCATGTACATCTGATAGGATGTCTGATAGGATGAACGAACAGGGCCGTCTATGAGACAAAAGTCTCTGGAACGCTGCGAGGAAACACTCAATGGTCATGTCGGAACATAATTCAGTATGTACTGATTTCACTGCTAGACAGACGAATAGACAAAAATATGTCTTCATCAATTTCGGTTTCCCTCGCTGACGAGATATCACTATCATGAATGGCCCAGCGTAATCACAGCCGGTTTTCTCGAATGCTTGACAGCCAGTAACCCGAAGCTCGGGTGAATCTGCCATTTCTGGCGGCTTAGGTGCGGGTTTGGGTTTAAAGCAGGAATTACACTTCCGTACCCGACTTCTTAACCGCGTTCTTGCAGCGGGAATCCAAAATTCTAACCGAATCATGGTTAATAGCGAATGAGCACCAGCAAACATGAGGTCGAAATGATACTGATCTTTGATCAAATCAACTAATTTCCCGCGGGTTGGGAGCAGAATTGGATTATTCTCATCGAAGGGAATTTTGGCGTGTGATAACCTGCCCCCCACCCTGAGCAACCCATCATCATAGAATGGATCAAGGTGTCGGAGACTATCGGTAGGTCGTAATGGTTTCCATTTTTCCCATAAATCTATTTCCTCCGCATAGGCTTTCTTTTGTGCATATTGAATCCAATAATTTTCAGCCCGTTGGAGTTCACCTCTCAAGATGTACGGCGTTTGAAGAGTCCTTTTCGTACAGGCCCGAAAAATATACGCTGTAGTTCGCAATAATTTTCGATATGAGGAAATTCGATCTAAAAGGGGTGCGAGAATTTCATTGGGTTCCGGAGAAACAATGGGGAAGGCTACAATTATTTTAGCTTCACTGGCGACCATTGGCTCGATTTCAGTTGGACCCATGAATGGAGCCGGCCAATGATCCTCGGAGGTCCATGGAGGTCCATGGAACCACAAGTGGTGATTCAAGAGGTTTTGAGTGTCGGTCCCTCTAGAAATTACGACGGCC
This sequence comes from Pilophorus perplexus, assembly GCA_955831195.1. Taxonomy (NCBI): domain Eukaryota; kingdom Metazoa; phylum Arthropoda; class Insecta; order Hemiptera; family Miridae; genus Pilophorus; species Pilophorus perplexus. The sequence goes on from OY037017.1 coordinate 5,576,471, forward strand.
GGGTTATCTTCCCCCGCTACGTGCCTCCACTGTGATTTTTGAGTGTGTTCTTGCAAATAGGCGATGTGATTAGCCACCCATGTTTTCCATCTATGCGGTTCAGAATGTATCCAATGGAGGACAACTTGGGAATCGGAGAGTGCGACTATTGTCGAAAATGTGTGCAGGCTGGAGTATGAATCGACTACAAATCTCATGAGTTTCGATAGGAGGACCGCGGCACATAATTCCATGCGTGGAATTCGTTCCATCAGCAAAGCAGAATTGGAACACCATTTTGCACCTTCACACTTGAACATCAGCCGCAGTTGACGATACAGCTCAACCAGTCTTTCTTCGCTCTCGATTGAACTCGTGACGTCATCAAGGGATAGATCTCTATGGACCACAGCGGCAGCCAACGGAAATTTATCACGTTCAAGATCAGCAAGTAATCGTACGGTTGGCTGAGCTAAAAATGGCGAACAGGACATCCCAAAGACTACTATATTCGACTCATAAACCTCTAATCGTTGACCTGGTCCTTCTCTCCATATGAAGCGTTGGTAGCGACGATCTGATTTGTCGACAGAAATTTGCAGGAACATGCGACGACAATCTGCAGTCACAGCGAATTTGTACAATCGGAAGTGAAGCAATACTTCTAGGACATCGGTTTGCAATTTAGGACCAGTCATTAAAAGATGATTGAGTGAATACGAGGATGAAGTTGCAGCGGAAGCATTCCACACTATACGTAATGGAGTCGATACATGACCTGGGCGATATACTCCGTGGTGAGGCATAAAATATGAGTTTTCTTCCGAGACGTCAGAAGCTGTCCCAACTTTTGATATGGTTCCATCAGCCATATACTCCTGAATCAACTTGACGTATAAATCGCGTTTTTCTGGTTGTTTTGCGAGAATACGTTCTTGAGAGAGAAATCTAACCGTAGCCATGGGTTTGGACGAACCTAGGAGAGATGGAGACTGAGCAAACGGGAGTCGAACCGAGAATGTACCATCAGGGTTGCGGACTGTCGTGTTCAGGAACATCTTTTGGCATTTCTCATCCTTAGGTGTGGCGATTTTCTGATTAGGAACTTCCTCAACACCCCAGAACTTTTCCACTAACTCTTCCAAAGGCGTTGACGTCATTAGGCACACTCTACTATTCGAATTACCCACGCTCTCAATTTCCGCTCTACCCATCACTATGTATCCCAAAGTAGTTTTCACAGCTATTGGCGATCCAGGAGGGCCTAAACGTCGGCGATAGTTAGTATTATAAACTATCCGCGGCCATAGTTCAGCTCCAATTAAGCAATCTACATCATTGGGTTCATGGAACTTTTCATCGGCGAGAGCATGTACCAGATTTCTGAAGTGGTGGAGACAATTTAAAGAAACTCGAGCAGTTGGCAGACGATCAGTGAGCTTATCAACAACCAGAGCGTGAGCGGAATAGGAGCAATTTTCATCGAATCGAGAGGAAAATTCAAAGGTGGTGTTAGCGGAGATACTCAGCGGCGAGGAACCTATACCATGGACAGCGGACTCAAAGTCCTCCATATTTAATCCGATCCTCTCACAAGCACGTTTAGTAATGAAATGTGACATCGAACCACTATCTAATAAACAGCGAAGCTCGTGCGGGTTTCCAAAACGATCCCTTACTATGACGACAGCAGTAGCGAGTAGAACAACAGAAGGAGCGGACATAGCAGAGATATGATTGGAGCATGCTGATTGAAGAGAGGAAGTTGCGACTACATTTGCGGTGGAGGATTGCGATTGCGGAGCGACCACCGGGTTTGACGGGGTATCAGCAGCAGGAACAGTAGAATCCGATTGGCTGGGATTACTCCCACTCGAGCGATGAAGCAATTTGTGGTGCTTCCGATTGCAATTTTGAATCGGGCATACGTTCGACGAACGGCAGGCAGAAGATAAATGGGAATTTACCGATAAACAGTTAAAGCAAACTCGATTGGCTTTCACGTAACACCAACGGTCATCCATGTTCATTTTTGGAAAATTCTGGCATCGGTACAAAGGATGGACGGATTGTTTACATAGGGCACAAGATGTTGTCACATCCTGACCTTCAGTGGCAACGGCAGCTTGATCGGTACTTGGCGTGATTAAATCCTGCGCAACGAACGCGTGATTGGAGGCTCCTTTCGGACCAGGGGTCCCTTTACCTTTGGTGTTAACAGGGTTTGGTTTGGACCCAGTAGCCGGTGTGGAGCTAGAGGTTCTACCAAGAATTTTACCCTGCTCGGAAACAAATTTAACCAAATTTTCCAAACTTGGAAACGCGACTGAACGGTAATTATTTTCGAATAATTTGGCCGTGGTCAGGTCCACTTTCTTTAACCCGATATGTAAAAATACATAATCGGACAAATCATCTAAATTTAACTGCTTCAACGCGTAAATGGGCGCAATAAATCCCTCCAAAAAGGAATTTAAGCCTTTTTCAGATTCAGCGGATAGCGATTTAAAGTTCAATATTTTTTCGATGTAAATTGAGGCGAGCGCTCGCTTATCCTCATACCGATCAATTAAAGCCTGTAATAAAATATTGTAATTAGCGGCTATCGGCGAAATTGACGATAGTACAACTCTGGCTGGACCCTGGAGGGCCCCGGCCAAACGCGTGACTTTATCGAGATCAGTGTAGCGAGGATCTTCGTGAACACTCTGTTTGAATAGCTGATAGAATACCGGCCATTCCTCAACGACACCCGAAAATTTAGGAACCTCAAGCTTAGGAGCTTCCATACGGGGCACATATCGGACTTCTCGTTGATCTTCAGCAGGCCTTTCCTGGCGAATTAATTCGGAGTATCTCTCCTGCACTATGCAAAAGAGATCATCGAATGCATCTAAATTTTGATAATCTATTTCGTAGGTAGGGTCGATTTTATACTCATACTCGTGTACTAAGTCCAAACTTTCGATAAATTCCTTGCGAAGCGATTCTATTCTTCGCGCTTTGGTTATAAAATCAGCCTTAGCGCGGGTATCAGTAGAAAACGATTGCCTACTGCAAACGTCATACAGAGTTTGCATCCGGGAGTACGCTCGTTCCTTTTTTGCGGTATGAAGCGATCTTTGGAGATAATAAACATTTTCCAATGCGTTATCGGCAACGTTATCAACTGGCATTCCGAAGATGAAAGGGGAACTCGAATCGAAAGAACGGACCGAGTGAGACAAGAATCGGCAGGAATTTTAACACGTTGACGGCTAACCTTGAAATTGGATTTTTACCGAATCCCGAAACTATGGACAATCTAACGCCCGAAAGGACCAAAAATAATGTTGGCGCGAATTTACAACGACGAAGGACCACCCCCGGAATCACGGGGGAAAATGAATGATTAAATTCTTCGGTAGACAGCGGAGACAAAAATATAAAAATACAAAACTCACCCTGTCAGACGTCGAGACTCGCCTTCCGGAAAACTGCACTTTTGCCTGAAATGGGAGGGGTGTGGGTGTTTGAGGGTAGGAAGGGCAAGGAATAGATAGGGTTTCGGCACAATAATTTAATTAATCCGGAAAGTAACCACGTCGACCGGGGACAGTGTATTTTGCGTGATTCTGCGCGGTAGTTTCGCGGGATTCGGTGCGGTTTTTATATAATTCGAGATCACCGTTCTGTAGCGCGATTATGAGCAGCGAGGTTTTAACCAATTTTATAACAATTAAGCGGTTGAACGACGGAGAAGCGGGGACACAAGTTTTCGTAAGCACGGCAGGATGAACAATAACGAAGGTCAGAGCAGAGAGGGGAAGGGCATCTTTGAGTGGCCCCCACCGGGGCAACGGCATGATCATTCGTGCGCCTCCAAGTTCTACTAATCTTTCGAGGGATTCCCCTCGTCGAATCACGCGAGGCGTTTCCAATCGGGGGGAGCTTACACTGATTAGTGGGCTGATTGTTGATTGCCTAGCCGGAACCCTCTTCTGGACAATAGCAAACAAGTGTTGCGGACTGATTTACAAAAGCGCGCAATTAGGAGTGTAATTTGGAAATTTTTTATTTTCAGTGAGCCACTCGTTCGGGTATGGACTCATGGACGCAGCGGCGATGGTCAGGCTGGCCAGATCGTGGAATACTGTACCTGCCCAGCAGAAGTGTGAGGTCTCCGCTCCACACGTTGACAAGTACGTCTTTTTTTATATATAAGACGGGAATGAAGACGCACCGAAGCGCTCCGCAGTGGTGAAACTAGGAATAACTCGCTCTGTCCTCAGCATTCAGCCATTTTGTTTCATTTGATTGTTTGAAGTCATATGTTTTGGGTATTTTGTGGGATCAGAGGCCCTTATTAGCCTGAGAATCCTTTCTTGTTAGACAACTGGCCTCGAAAAGTTCCACTTCAAGGCCAAATCAACTACTGATTAACCCGAAGCGGAGGTGGAAACTACGACGCTGGGTTTTCTGCGTTGGACACACTGGAAAATCTGATGAATAGGGGGTATGGCATAACTGTAGTGAACAAAATGAGGGTGGGAAAAAAAAAAAAAAAAAAACGGTTTGAGATAGGCAGGTCCGGTGTCGGCTTGGGTAGGGAACCAAGGTTGACTTGTGGACAATTAATGTGCCAAAGAACCAGTCAGGATTTTCACATCGAAGTACATACCTAAGTATAAGAAATTAGGATATATTTCTGCTCGGCCAAGAAACCATCGCTAGACATCAGGGGTGAACCCAGAATTTCTTTCATGGGTAGGTGTGGGGGGGGGGGGGGGGGGGGGACTGGATATGACTAAGTTGGTGTCGCATGCCTTTACTGTAACCATGTCAATTTTATCAATCTATCTGGTATGGAAATACCTAAATTTTATTTAAAATCAAGGCTGTGTCCGTAAGACTGAGGGGAACCTGAAAAGGGTGAGGTTACCTGTGAATGGAAGATGGTGGTACCCTCCGATGGACCGAAGAGTGAGGCATTCATCGTCGCGAAACTTCACACCCCAATTCTGAAGTTCTAAAGAAAAACCATAAAATGGCTCCTTTGTGTTTATTTTAAAAAAATCTTATTTAATTTAAATATTAATAAATTAAATGAATTATTCTAAGTGCTATTTAATTTATCAATATTAATATAAGTCTCATTTCATATACCTTTTAAGGGCCAGCCCCTACACGGTCTGTAAGCTCTGCCGGGGACCTTGTAAGGGAGGAGAGGCTGCCGCTGGGGTCCCCTTGACTCGGGTAGAGAAATCGTTTACCTACTACATACCGCAATTCTGGAGAACGTTTTTTCAAGATTTGGGAGACAGTTCGTTCCAGACTGATTGCAGATATATTCTGGTATGTGGGAAGACGATTTCTCTTTCTATTCCAAAGATCAGGAGGTTTATAGGCATTTAAAATTTATATAGGTAGGTACTCCATCACTCGACCTATTATTCAAACGGGCGAGGGAAGAGAGCCCCCCTGTTTGAGAAAGTGAGGCCCTCCTGGGCGATGAAATGGTCGGCCGAGCAAAGCGAGCCCCCCCCCCCCCCCCCCCGTCTGAGTGCTACTAATATTATTATAATGTATGATGACCATTGGCCGTCATCCGCTTTGTGCTACTCCCCCCCCCCCCCCCCCCCCCCCCACTGCATGGAGAAAGCAAATAACCTGGTGTTAAATGTCTTTTGATAACAGACGTTATTATTATTACGATCATAGCTTCGTTCAATGAGGTTAAAATATTTTAGCGTGGAACGTGCTTCAACCTTGAGCTAACTGCCAGAAAACGTTACGGTATCCGGAAACCGTAGGGGAAGGTAAATGCGACCCAAAAGGAGGGTAACGTAACGTTTTCTGGCAGTTAGCTCAAGGGTAAAGCATGTTCCATGCTAAAATATTCTAACCTCTTTGAATGACGCTACGTCCGTAATAATAACATCTGTCATCAAAAGGTGCTTTAACACGGGTTATTTGCTATTTCCGTGCAGTTATCTCAGTGTTTGTTTTTTTCCAACTCTGAAGAAAGCTCAGCCACTTTGCCGGGAAACAATACTCCCCGGGGACTATGAAACGGGAGTCTTTGTTTGGAAAAACAGATTCACCGGTGTAAATGGCGGATATTACTAACTGAGCCCGGAAAAGAATCGGTGTGTTTAGCGGAGCGGGCCAATTCCATAACCGGGTGGAACCAGGTCGGGGGAGGTTTTTAATCCAATCACCGTGGGGGAGAAGGGAGGCTTTGATTCAGCCTGGGCCAGGGGACAAAAAGGAACAAACAATGGGAAGTATTAACCGCTAGTGGGAGAGAAAGGTCGGAGCAGATAAACGAAAGAAGTGGAACTGACTGCCCGGGTATTCATAGACCTTGTAGAAAATCTTATAGTCTCCGATAGGTCGACTAGGCGGAGTGGGCAGTAGAAAGAAGGAAGGGATACCAAAGAACTTACAGAAATAAACGGCGCTAAAAGGTTGGTAAGGTGCATAAGGGTGAGTTCGTGAGTGAAACATCGTGGCTGCTGTCGTCACAGGACGAAGCTTGATTCAACAGTAGAAGTGAACTCAATGCGTTGCTCATCATAGGTAACCTGCTGTACAGCAGATTTCTTCTGGAACGAGTTATGGTCCAATAGACTCTTTACTGGTACCTGCGCGCGTGGGAGAATATCATTCATTTCTGTGTGTGCGCCATTCTCGAGTCGAATACTCAGCACTGTTGAGGTCCGTGAGGTGATCTTTAGGGGGATACAGCCATGGACGATCTTACAAGCGCCCAGTCTTTGTTTTTGGTTTCTTCGGTTGTTGTCCCGTTGGTTAGAAATGCAGGGCAGACCACGTTGTAGTAACTACTGTTGTAGTTATAATTTGTTATATCATCTTGTCATTATATTCATTCATCCGAACATTCGGCTGGCGGCTTTGCGCCATGCTTTAATTATATTCATGTTAGTTGCCGTTTCATTCAAAATTAAGAACAGTTCTTAATTTTATTAAAAGAAAACACTTTTTATTTAACTGTTATAAAACCTACTGTTTTCTTTTAATAAACTATTTTTGTCTCCTTCTTCTTTTGCTGATCTGTTCTGGTCGTTTTACGCTGGAATCGCTTTCTGCTCTTTTTTTAATCTTTAATGGCTTTGTCTGACATGGCTCTTGGTATTATTTCAACATTTTCTGCTGGGAGTAGTACGGCCTATCGTCTGATGGTTTTAGCGTCATCATTCCGGTGTGCTCAGGATGAACTTGAAGGGAATATAATCAATGTGTAGTATAGTATATAGTATATAGTATAGTTGCTTAGCGCTCAGAACTGTGCGATTCAAGACTGACAGGAAACAACTTCCAGCTGATTGATTGTTTATGATAAGTAAAACTCAAAGTAACGCTATCACCACGGAGGACGCAAAATGTAACCTGATCACAGTAGATAACAGTTAAAAATTGCTTCGTTCTCATTTGCATTCGTATAGAACTATCGCAGACGTAGCAGACGTATGAGTTAGGGTCACGCGACACGGGGTGGGTCACTTTTTACAAAACTCGCTCTCCCGAAAAATCACGTTTTCCAACCTTCACTGTAGGTTTTCCTACCTTTTCTCTGGATCCGCTCAACTTTTTCGATTTTTTTTTTTTTTTTTTTTCCAGTGCGTTCCATCGAGTATACTATAGTGGGAACAATCAGACATCGCGTTTATCGGCTTATTTCGTGGCAGAACGAGCGGGGGGGGGGGGGGGGTGAAACAATCAAAATCCGCTTACCCAAATTAGCCTACCTAAGCCTTTTTTTTTTTTTTTTTTTTTGTGTGTAAAATCTGCCCGACCAAACGAATAATTCTCAATTATTGAAATATCGAAAATAACGAGATGTCAGATTGTTTGCGTTGAATCCAAGTTTTATAGGACCATTTTTTTTCTCGAATTTGGTCCAGTAGTTCCTGGGAAAAGATTCAGTGAAATTTAAGACTTGTTACCAGGTATCCAACCCCCTGCTCGGTACCTATCTCTATCAGTTCCAACCTGTTGAGAGTGGGCACCTCAGCACCTCGGCCCTGGCAAGATCAGAGGTAACGAGGATGACCAGTAGAGGGGCAGAAGGACCACCTTGTGTACTTACTGTGGACAGCTCCAGTGAAGGTACTCAGCAGTTACTCTCCCAGTTCCTCCAGCATCAGTGCGCAGCGAACTCTGGGGGAACCCGTAACACTTCAAGTCATGGAAAGCTTATCTGGCCCATCACTCTTCCAAGTGGTTGTGTGATTTTGGACATAGTGCCTTCGGAATTGCGGAGTTGAAGTATTGATAGGATGATTCTTCAACTCTCTTCTACTTAAATCCTAACCTAACTCCAATCCTAGTTGGGATCCACCGTACGTTACTTTCCTCCTGGCAAGCCCAACTCGTTCTTCTCTGTTGTGGCCCAAGACTCAGCGAATTCCTCTAACCTGGACAAACTTCGCCGCGCGGTACAATAATTGTATCGTTCTAGTTTGCCAGGGGACACTCTTACGCTCAGCAGACTGGGGCTTCTCCGCATAGACACGAGGGTCTTCCCTGCAGTTGACCAGTCTCATAACTTGGCTGCTTAGCGTTAAAACTGCTGCACCCACCTGACGTCACAATTAATGGGAACCCTGCGCAAGAAGAGGAGTATCTAGTTTTATTTGCAGTTCCCTTCCTACGCTTCCCCGACTCTCTTAGCAACCCCCACTGACGCTTTCCCCTTTCTTTCTTCTTACTTCCCAAGTCTTTTAAGGGGTGAGACAGGAGAAATGACGGCAGGGGGAGGGGGCTAGTCACTAATGAGAAACCGGAAGATAAGCTGGAGGCAAAAGGAGGGGGCGCTAGACTGTTTGTTCCTCGACATTCCCCCCTCGGCTCTCACCCTTTTGGGGTATTTTCGTCGTTTTCTAAAAGGTTTTACGACAAGAGTTTTCACTGGAGAGTTTTAAAGCAGAAACTTGAATCTCCCCAGACGCTGTAACAACTTATGCATGAAGGTGACGGTGAAACTCTCCAAGTGCTTCCCATTGCTCAGAACAAATGTTGGATCTATTATCTTGCAGATGTAGATAGTTTAGTGAACCTGCATTCATTATTTAAAACCCGACGTTGTGGTAGAAGGAAGGGTAGGAAAGTTCGAGGATAATATCTTATAGTATCCATATAAGTTGGAGAATATATTTCATCCTCAGCATGCAGGTTTGAGACGTCAAAAGCAGCCAAGGCTCGCTTCGCCGGAAGCACTTGACGGGAGTTTGTTGCATTTGCACTTGATAGGGTTATAAGGAACTCCCTTGGGTAGTTCAGGGTATCCCGAGCTTTGCTCGAAACGTCGAGTCCAACAAACCTCCCCCATCACAATTTTCGCTATATTAATTTAATCCTTTCCGCCTTAAATTTCCCCCCTCCACCACATCTAAACCAGTGCATTGAACCCCATAAATCCGACAACAGCCAACATAATAAAGAACCACCTATCCGATGCCGTCAGACACAGTGCGATGACTGCGACCTAACAATCATAATGAAATTGGCCCACCTCAGGATAGAACACATATTTAACCTGGCGTTCTGGCGTGTGGTTGGAGACTGGGACGGAGGAAGCTCTGTGTCCACTACTTTAGAAATGCCCTGATGATGGTTAAATATAACCCGAAAGCTTGGCCATAGAGAAAAATACTCTCGCCATTCACACCACCTCCTATAACCCCACAGCACCCAGCGGCCAGACAAGCCAAGGAGGACACATCAGATGTTAACCAATTATTTTCTCAGTGCTAATTTCAATTGTTAGTAGGTAACCGGTAGGTTAAATGGTAGGTAAAATGGTAGGTAAAATTGGAAACCGCTTTCAAAATAGGTCCGATCCTATAGGTCTCCCACAAGAATATTGCGATAAGACACTGCATTCTGGTGGCTGAAATCAAACTAATATTCGCACGAAATTTCCCCGGTCCCTCTCGTTTTTCCCATCCCAGTGGCAGCACTTCTCTTTTTCTCCCCTCAAACGGGGGTTTTAATTGAAAACTTTTGAATTTCACATGATTGAATGCGGCTGTCGTGCAGTTATTAGGAAGAATTAGGAATAACTAAAAATTTAAACGTCAGTAACATTGCGAACGTTCACTTAAGGATTCTGTTCTTCCTCCTACCGCCATGGCTATGAACGTAGACAATTTCCCTCGCCTGACTCCTCAACGGCTTTTTTTTTTTTCTTCTTCTTCTTTTACACACACTTTTGTATTAGAAAGAATTAGGAATACCAAAACTACACAAATTCCAAACTACACAACCGGGAGACGTAAACAAAACGGCGAGCAAGCTGAGACAATGTTGCCAACAAAAAACTCGAAATCCTTTCGCTCGTCCTCGGCTCAAGATGACACATCGGCGTTTCCTTTTGCGGCCACCAGACTGCACTGGCAATATTCTTGTGGGCGACCTACATTTGTGGCGTGTTCTGTGGGTCCCCTGGAATACGACTAAAAAATGAAATCGTGCTCCAAAGTGTCCATGGATTTTTGCTCCAATTTCAAACAAAAATGGATATTTAACGCACCTAACGTGATTAAATCAAATTTTGGCCAAGTTGGAGCGAGTAAATGGATGGTAAAATAAGATGTTGGAGGAATCAGTATTCAACCAGCGTGTCGTAATTACTACCAAGTTCAAGCTAGTTTAGAGGGTAATCGCTACCTCAAACATCGACGTTTTTGATGAAAAATTGTGTTTGATTGAAACCATCCAAGAACATTGTTTTTGTGCTGACGAAAAATTTGCCACCTCTCAAAACCCCGAAAATAATTTGCGCCACCTCGTTTTAACCAACGTAGTTCCGTTCAAAACATACGCCAAAAGTTGTAGCGGGTTTTGTCATTAGGAAAATTTCCTAGTAATCCCTACTAGTAACGACGCTTTTTGGCCCGGCTCTCGATGAAGGAAGATATTTCGCGAAATCTATGTTCTAAGTTGAAACAACCTGGTCAATTTGCGCCTGCTCCCATCAAAATCCGTGATTTTCGAACGTACAATGTATATTTTGTATATTTCATAATATTATGTAGCCACAAACATTGGCTTTTATTATAAAATAGGGGACAGGGTTGCCCCTTGGACTAAGGCGACAGAGGCGACAGAGCTCCGTCTGTTTACAAATCATTCGGAGCGCTGATGAGCCTGGTTCATAGCCGGGGCCGATCACCAATGTTTGACTAAAAGTCAATCGCGTGTTGTAATACCTGTCTTGTCGGCAGACAATTCACCTCTGAACGCAAGTTTATGTGAATCCATTCTCTTGAGCCAGAATTTCTAAAGCTTATCTAAGTACCTACAGTGCGGGGTCGGCTCCTGCTCCACTTGTGAGAACCAATTAACACAAAAAACCCACTTTGCTTTTTTTTTTTTTTTTACATTGGCTTTTACCAAATTTATAAAATATAAATCTTTTTATAGATTTATGGATAAGTCGAAGTTTGAATTTGAGGCAGGACGAGGAATCAGCTGTTTAGGTTGAATTCTCACTCCTCTTGGACTCTGTCTCCCTATTGGCCAATACAGCCCCTCCCCGGTATACTCTGCCCCTCATTGGTCGGACCCTTCAGGAGTGGTCATGACGTCAAGGCTAGCAATTCAAACCGTTCCGAACATCTTTTGATAGATATCCTCATCTCAAAAATGAATTTGTTTCGACTTTTTGACTTCCAAGAACGCGGCCAAAGATGATTTAACCCAAATTTCAGACGCTCGTCTTTATGTGAACTGTTGTAATTTACCTCTGCTTGAAATGAATCCGTGACCGGCTCACGTGAATCACAGACGTCTGAAGCTTATAGTCTTCTCCCTCATTGAGTACAATAGGGTGTGAACATGGGTTGTCATCGCCAGCTCTCGAGGGTCAGTTCATTGTGAATCAGATGGGGCACGGTGAACTTCTGCAGGTGTTGGAGAGATATTGACAGAATAATGCAGGACTTGGCATTGTGTGGACAATTTTTTACGTTTGCTGCATAGTGTGGGAATTGAACGTAAGGCGAGTGTTGCTACAATTCCGTTCGAATTTAAAATTGTTTGCCCTGTCAAATTGGCCTTGGCAAATAAATAAATTCTTGATTCTTAATTCTTGATTCTTGTATGAATTTTGGGAAGTTGAAAGCGCCGCGTCCTTGTTCTTACCGCTGTTTGGGTTGGGGTAATGACCAAGAGTAGATTTCCTGTGCACCATTTTTGTCGAAGTTGTTGCCCGAGGCCAGCCCCGTTGAGCGGGGGGGGGGGGGGGGGCACAGGACCCGTTGCCCCCGGGCCCGGCCTTCGTAGGGGGGCCCGGATTTTCTTGAGAATTTTGTTTTTGTTTGTTTGTAAAAAAAAGGTGGTAGGAGAGGCAATATAGGAAAAATTTTCATACCTTTTTTTTTTGGTTTATTATTCTTGGAATAATACACCTATGTTTTCGCGACGGGGGTCGACGACTCCGATCGGGCCCTAATTTGACATTATCCGTTTCAAGAGGTCTACATTCTAAATCCGAAATGTCCGTCCGCCGTACGCCGTACGCCGTCCGCCGTCCAGGCCGTTTTGGGTAGTACCTAGGAATTTTTTAAAAAATCTGAAATTTCAACAAAATACTTGGTTTACCATCTAGTTGTGCCCGCAAGGTTTTCAGTCCGATCGCCCAAACCCGTGGGGCGCTATGGGGCTATAATGGGGCTACGGGAGGGGTTTTTTGAAGGCTTTTAGCTATGGGATCGAGTTAGGTGTCGTTTTCGAAGTATTTTTGGACGTAGAATCCATTTTTTGGGGTCCCGGAACGATCCGATTTCACTGGGGCGATGTTTAGGGCATTCGTGGGGCTAAAAATGGGATTTTTGAAGGATCCCAGGATGTTAAATATTTTTCGAGTAAAAAATACAGAGTTTTTGAAAAAACACATTTCTGAACAAAAAAATCCAAAAAAAAAATTTTTTTTTTGAGATAAAAATCCAAAAATTTTTTTTTTTTAATTTTTTCATTGACAGAATTAAATTTCTGCACAAGTAACGTATATCAAAGAATAATAAACCCTTGTGTAAAATTTGCAGCGTTTTTTTTTAGGGGCCCGATGAAATTTCATACAACCTTTTTTTTTTAGGGGCCCGATGAATTTTGCCCCCGGGCCCGGATTTTCTCTCCACGGCCCTGCCCGAGGCTGTTATGGTGGAGGCGGAAGGTTAATTCGCTGTATTTTCACTCCTACTTAATTAACTCTCAGAATTCGCCGTTCTCCATGTCTTCCTGCGTTCTGTTTCGCCGAAGCGCTCGGATCCCTACCTAATAAAGTGCCCAAACCAGTTTTGCGTCGCATATGCACCGCTAGGCGTTGTGATTGGAGCTCTGTGGCGGCACTTGGAAGCTTCCCCTTACACGCTTGACGGTGGCGGCAGGTTCAAGGTGTCCGATGGTTCTTTACCTCTTATCTTTTTTTTTATTGATTCGGGTTGTTTGGCTTTGGAGGGCCGGCTATGAGGCTAAAATGGGGCTACCGGAGGGGTTTTTTCAAGGCTTTCGGCTATGGGATCGAGTCAGGTGTCGTTTTCGAAGTAAGTTTGGATGTAGAACTCATTTTTGGGGGTCCCGCAACGATCCGATTTCACTTTCGCGATCTATAGGGCTTTCTTGGGGCTACAAATGAGATTTTTTATGGATCCCAGGAGGTCAAATATTTTCAAGTAAAAAAAAATAAATCTTTTTTTTTTAAATATAAAAATTAAAAAAAAATTTTTTTTTTTTGAAATATAAAAATCCAAAAATTTTTTTAATTTTTTTCATTGACAGAATTAAATTTCTGCTCAAGTACTACCTAAGTAGCTGGCAGCATGCCTACCTGAAATATTTTTGAGCCCCCCCATCAAAGGAAGACCCGCGTATATTATGTAGATTGTGGAAGGCCACTTTTGTATAATAATTCATAGCAAATAAAGTAAGGAGGAATAATATAGGTGCGACGCAAGACGCGAGGTCCCCCAAGATTCTCCCACCATGTAGACTCAACCTCCCTCCGGGGTAACATCCACAGAGGGTGTGCTCGTGAGGGTGTCCTCCCATGGTGAGGCACACTAGATAATATCAATACATTATATTGACATGCACCCCCTCAGGGATTTTATTCGTATTCCTTCAACTTGCAGCGGTAACTCCTCTCTACTCACCTTGTGTTACCTTATTCCTCGTTTGCTTAATACAATCCCTAAGTTCTCTTTGGCAGTTCAATAACTCTTTTAGCTTCAAAACAGGTTGGCTCCCCACAGATGTGAGATCCACCTTAAAAGTCTAAAAACTTATCCAACTCCTCCATTCTCCATCTGTGTTTACGGAGCTCGAGTACTTGTGCCCGGGTAAAATTGAAAACCTCATAATGATATAGTGTCATGCGTGAAAATACTTTATTCCGGCTGCAATGAAGAACTGCTGTGGGATCCCCCATATGTCTTTTTTTCCTCCCGCGTTTAGCGAAAAGTTGGCGATTCTCTTAGCGCCTACTCATTTCCCGGGGGCAGCATTTATTTGTTTCGCGGCCCGTAAACTTTCGGGATGGGCCTTTTCAAGCGTTTTTGATGTATCGCAGGCGATCGGTTCGTTGGGACTGTTTCTCCCTTCTCGGGGGGAGAGATGTTTCACTAGAGAGAGACGACCCTAAAAAAAAGAGTCACCCCCAGCGTGAAAGTTTGCGCTCTGCCTGACGCACCCTCTGGAGAAATAACGTCGATAGGATGATGTATGGGTTTCCTTCTCGCCCCTTCACGTCTCTCGGTTACTGTCTTTTTCAAAGGCAATGAATTTTCAATGGGCCCCAGCTGCCGAGTTGAGCCTCTCCTTTTTCCCGCCTGATGTTCCAGCGCTGTACCTCTGCGTTTTTTTTGTTTTTTTTTTTAACTAAATGAGCAATGCTTTTTCATCTTTCAAAGTCCAACTTTGTTGGAGGAAAACATGAAATATTTCGGTTAACGTTCTTCAACAACCTACGTCACCAGCACTCGTTCGAATTAACTTCTGATCCCGTGTAATTTTATAGGAACTTTTTCTCTGACACAAACTTTCTGATTGAGGTGGAAAAGGTTTTGAAATCGAAAAGGTGTTTGGAAAAAATCCTTCAACACTTGAGACTCGGAGTAGGTGAAACTTTCATAAAAGCATTTCAAGGACTCTCGATTTTCTTTTCACTCTTCGGGCTTCTCTTGACCTTTGGACCATTGAATTACTTGGGTGTGAATTACGACCATTCCGAGCTCCAAGTTTGTGTATTGATTCTCGTCAAGAGGTTTCTCGTCTGGGCTCCGTCGGAGGGAAAACGGCTTATAACTTTCAATCCAATCATATTTCTCCCAACAGCTCAGTTTCTTAATAGGTTTGAAAGTTTACTTGTAATAGTTTGAATGTATTTCATAGGTGGAGATTTAACAGTACCGACGTGATACGCGGAAGGGGATGTCGATGGTATACGGAAGACATTTGGCCGTACAGTGGAAACAGTCGTCCGCTTCTGGATTAGGGTGTCTCTAACATACGCAGGGCTGTGCATGTCTCGAGGTGTTCTCCGTCCATTTCTCCAGTCCCGCACAGTCTACACTCCGCAGACGGCTTCACACCAATCCGGTGCAGAGGTTTCTGGAGAAAGTCGTGGCCCGTCAATGTGCGGAAGCAGGCTCCGACCTTCCTCGAGAGGTCAGCTGGTGTCGGACTGACTCGGATTGTCTGTGGTAAGAGCTGCCCACTTTTCCCCCCTAGCGCTGTCTGCGTGCTCCGTTGCCATGGTCTCCCAGTATTCTCCTTTCAACCTCTTTTCTCGCGTCATATTGCGTGACAGGGGTGTTTGGTTGGGGCGTTTCCGAGCCCTCCTTCGCCAGTCGATCAGCCATCTCATTCATATACAGGCCACAATGGGAAGGCACCCCCCTTCGGAATTCATTCGCCAGCTTCATACACTCCCGGACTGCCCCAGTCACCAGCCTGTCCTGGCCCTGTCACTGCAGACTCTATGTCTTGGGTCTGCTCCAACCTCAGACTCTCTCTCACATCAATTGCCTTCACTTCCACCTGCATAAACTCGTTTGGCTATCAATTTAGCCAACACGAAGTCGATGGTCATCTCGAAAACGGCAAATGAGGGTTTGAGATTGGACAGTGATGGACAGATCACTTGGACCAATGGGTGACGGAGACTTGGTCGATGGAGGGGGAGCTGCTGGATGGCAAGGTCGGCATTCTACAATATGTGTGGCGGTTTGTCTTGAAGTCTTTGTCCTTTTGTTGCATCAAGTCAATAGTGGGATAGACACCATTGAAAGCCAAGGATAGAAATCGCTGGAGGCTTTCGAGATGTGGATAATTCGACGCGTTCTGAGAATCCCATCGACCGCAATAAAAACAAAACTCCCTGGACCAGCTACTCCCGGCTATATTGCACATTTAGCACGAAAAAATTCAAAACATGTTCTGAATCGGATCATACTTACGTAAGACGGGGTTACTATGTGACAGGTTTCGAGGTTTTAAAAAAAAAAAAAATTTTTTTTAAATCAGGTTAAAAAAGTTTTTCCGGGTTTTTATATTTTTCCCAGATCTTGGCTTTCGATACCTGGCTTTTTTAAAATTTTATGTTTATTAATAACACAGGTTTGCAAAAAAAAGGTCGATCTCAGGCGCCGCAGAAAAAACCATCAAACTCTATGTTTTTTGGGGTGCTGAATCCGAATCCGACCCCCGTTTTTTCCGGTCACGTCCAAAATTTTGAGATATTGGCGATTTTTCGTTTTTTCGACCTTTTTCCTTTTTGAAAATCACAGCTAAACGTGCGGATGTACAAAAATTCCACAAAAACTCTCTTCTTACTGGAAATTTATCGCTGATTCCGAAAATATATATGAGTTGGTGTCTAAAACCACGAGAAATGTGTGATTTTGCCAAAAAATGTTTAAAAAACGTGGTTTCTTCAAAACCAAAGTCACGTTTTTTGATACTTTTTACCTTCTAGCGTGAAAACTAAGGCCGTTAATAAAATTTTCACAACGAGGTCTTGTAGGTAGATTGTTTCTGCATCGAATGGGACCAACCGTGATTCTTTACCTTCCATAATAAGGGAGCTATGATTTTTCAAAGTTTCTGGGCGCTTGTTTTTCAGGGCTTCAAGTGCAATTCCGTGAGTTCTTGATGAATAAAACCATCTTTGAGTCGGTCTGAATTGATGCCTCCGAGTCCAATATATTCCTCGGAACAAAGTTTTGTTGTGATCAAGTTGCATTGCCGACTCCAGGAGTTCATGTTCTACGACATGGCCAAAATGGGTAGAAACTTTGAAAAATCATAGCTCCCTTATTATGGAAGGTAAAGAATCACGGTTGGTCCCATTCGACGCAGAAACAATCTACCTACAAGACCTCGTTGGGAAAATTTTATTAACGGCCTTAGTTTTAACGCAAGAAGGTAAAAAACGTGACTTTGGTTTTGAAAAAACCACGTTTTTTCAACATTTTTTGGCAAAATCACACATTTCTCGTGGTTTTAGACACCAACTCATATATATTTTCGGAATCAGCGATAAATTTCCAGTAAGAAGAGAGGTTTTGTGGAATTTTTGGGCATCCGCACATTTAGCTGTGATTTTCAAAACGGAAAAAGGTCGACAAAACGAAAAATCGCCAATATTCGAAAATTTGGACGTGACCGGAAAAAACGGGGGCCGGATTCGGATTCAGCACCCCAAAAAAACATAGAGTTTGATGGTTTTTTCTGCGGCGCCTGAGATCGACCTTTTTTTTGTAAACCTGTGTAATGGCTGTACGAATTTTTGTTGTTGTCACATTCTTGCCCCACCAGGCGGGGCAACTATGTGACAAACACGTTTTTCCCCCTAAAACACTGTAAAACTCGTCCCTGTCCTATTGTTGCCTTGCAAACTCACCAACAAACGTTTCCTAGAACACATAAGATCGATTTAGGGTTGAAAAAAAAAACCTGAAAAAACGCTGAAATATAATTTATTAAAACCTAAACACCCCCAAACAACAATGCACTCACTAAAATCACCAAAATGTTGAAAATCCAAGTTAAATAAAATGGGGAAAATACATTTTTCGTAGTGTCACATTGTTAGCCTCCACCTTAAAGAGGTTGGCTGGTGTCACATAGTTACCAAGGAATCCACAATTTTTTTACATTTATTTTCGTATTTGACGCAATTTGCGGGAGATTAAAAAGCTTTTTATCGGAATGTGTTGACAAATGGTTGCTTAGTAACGAAAAAATACTCACTTGACGCAGATGAAGTGCTGCTCTGGTGCACGACCCTTATTTTCTGACTTTTGTAACCTGACGTTGAAAATGAAGTTTTGGAAACCACTTCGTAACCTCCTCCCAAACGAAGATCTTGACAACTTCATAATTTTCCGTGTCTTGTATACAACCATGGAAGACACAAAAAAGTTGTAGACCTTCTGAAATTCACCTATAGGCCTATTAGAGAGTTCCTAAAGAAACATCCGAGATACGTCGACCGTTAATTTTCATCGCCGTAAGGGATTTGTCTTGGTAGAATCAAAGAAAAGCTAACTTCACATATCACCGTAACAGAGATACGGTGTTATCAAAAGTCACGCTAAATTTGAAGTGCCGCTATTTACCTTATATTGTTCGAAATTAACGGCGTTATCCTTAAGACAGTAAGCTTATCGCCGTATCGTTAAGGCAATAACGTTCGACGTTAGGCATAAGGACGTAAGTTATCGCCTTTATTTCTGCGCATGCGCGAAATCTCGAGTTACGTCGACCGTAACTCATCACCGTTAGGCAAAAAGTGGCTTTAGGAACTCTCTAATATTTTAAAAAATATGTCGAAATCCTGCGTTGTCACATTGTTCCCCCACCTGTCACAAAGTAACCCCGTCTTACGTAGTTCATGTTTTGGCGGTTCCTGAGTCGAATGCAACTGTTCCTGAGCCGCTAAAACCCAACGTTTTTGAGAAATATTCAAATTTATGTCAAAGATTAGAGGAAAACAAATTTTATTAGACCTGCTGCGTTTTGAATCATTTCTCATTGTTTCCTTTGATCAAATATTACCAGGTTTGTAGTAACTACAACTTTTATCAAATTTATAAAAGTTATTCAATAGGTATTACTGACAGTATTCGCTGTATTGAACAGCAGTATTCGCAAATTGCCACTTGTTGAATACCCAGCCGTGTTTCATATCAACTTACTTTACATAAATCAATACCCACGAACGCTCCTACTGCTCAAAACGTGCCTGGACGGCGTACGGCGGACGGGCCTTTCATTTTTGGAATCTTGTCAAGTTGAAACGTACAATCCCAAATTTCGAAGCCAATCAGAATTTTCGGCCTCCGTCGCGATTCCAAGAATAATAAACCAAAAGCAATTATATTGGGCTTTTCTCCTTGGTAAGGTGATTTCACAGAAAGTCTTCATAACAAAAGGATCGAACCCGCTTAAAAATATTCTTTGATTGTTCGGTGAATTTCACTTGAGATAATTCCGTCAAGGAGATGCAAAGAAGAGACCCTTAGCGGAGCCACTCATGTTGAACTCTTCGCAATAATCTGTTGGCGTCACTCATACAAACTACCGGCTTCAATAATATTGGAATCGAATATCAGTATTGGAACCGACGTATGGAATTATGTGTGTAGATAAGATTCTCGGAAATATTGGTTTCTGATAAAGACCTATTCGAATGGGAATGGAAAGTACATTACATGAACATTTGCGGGCCAAAATTAATGGCCCCTTATCTCTATTTTCCATACTGCGAGTCTTGTAGGGACCAAAAGGCTTTACGGGAAACCCCCCACAGATTCCTCTCAGAAACTGCCTGCCCCTCGATGTTTGAATAAAAGTGGAGGGGACGGGAAGATCCATACCGGCCGGAATTTATGAGGGATTAGGCGGTCCCTGTGCGGCTTTCTGGGTCCTAGGGATCGTTTGTCCGGTAAAAGTATGCAGAGGTCGAGTTCGTAAGCAATTTATCTGTCGCGGGTGGGGGAAAAGCCATCCCCTTAAGTGAATTGGGCTACGGAGTGGCCTGGCGGAGGAAAAACCTCTCAAAATTCGATGTGCAAACAATGTCGCGTTTCTCGTGTAATGTGTAAGATCAGCCTGTAACCCTTGGAAGCCAATGTGATTTCATGGTTATAACCTGAACGGACGATGGGAAATGACCCCACGGTGTAAGTGGATAGTGGTTGGAGGAATTTGGTTTTGATGGGTTAAGTTGGTTTTCCCAGGGTTCTCACTCGAGATGTCTAGCTCCCCTGGGTTTACTATGCAGGGACTGAATGTGGAGGCAGAGTGGGCATCAGGTGTTTCCACTAGCGGCCTCGTTGCTGCGTCCAATTCTCTTCGTCCTTTCCATAGGTTTTCGTGCGACGAGGCACATACGTCCGTATACGGGCGACTGATCCCATTAGGTCAAAATAAGGCGGCCTCCGCTGCAAGCGATTTATCGTAGGCGACAGAAGCGACGCGCGACAGATCCTATCCGGATGAGATCTGTCGCCTGAACTCAAGAAATCTGCGATTAATAGGCATGATTAATTTAACAGTGAAGGATGCCCGGGTCGTGGGAGGTGAAGCTGGGTCGCCCGATCTCGCTGTCGGTCACAGCGCTTCCCGTGGCCCCGCCCGGTACCACTGGTTGGGGAAATGACGGGAATAGAGTGAAGCCCATGGGTCCCACAGTGGGTATAAACTACTAAAAAACGTGGATTGAACGTTAGCGTTGAACGGTGAACGTCAACGTTTTGTAGCCACGCATACCCGCAATTTCGGCTATTTAGGTCAAAAGGAAACCACGTGTCCATTCCAGGGCTGTTTAACAAGAAGATAGAGCTATAAGGTCCCTTTTTATCTACTTAACACTTTGAGTTCCTTCTGAAACGGAACCTTAATTAAAAACCACCTTAACGAGACCTCTGATCAAAATGTTACTCCTAATGATGACTACTAACCCTTCTCCCTTCTTTTTTTTTAACTCTCTAGCAAGTGAAAATGAAAACCTCGACTTTGTCAATCACAGGATTCTCCAGCACTCCCTTAATTGGGGAAGAAGCCGCACCCCGGAACCATAAAGACGGGGGAGACAGTTTGGTGGCAATGAGAAGAGGGGATTGAGAAGCGCTGGAGACGACTTGACATTAACGTAGGGCGGCGCTGGAGAAGGAGGATTGATGGAGACTTAAGGCACTGGGCTGCGTTACCGTGGAAAACGGTCTGGCCTCGGGAAGCGGGAAGGGGACAACAGATTAATCTGCATAGTAATCAGACTCGCCTCAACTCCAATTACACTTTAGAATAATAGCAAGGAGGGACATGAAGTTCACGATTACAGGAAACTTGACAATATGCAGCTTTGCTCTTCATCGGTTGCGATGAATCAAATCACGATAAATCGACAAATTGGCTCAGAAGGATAGGATGGCTAAGTTGAAAACAGATGGTATTTCGGCTTAAAATTACCACATTGCATCAAAGTCCGATCAGCAAATCGCATAACAAGAAATGTATGTGGCTGCTTCGTGATTCCGCTCGCTCAGGGAATCCGCATACATCTATTATGCACCAACCTTCAGGCGAGCTTTATAGCGGGGAAGTTGAGCAAACACGAGGCCTTCCAGATTTCTGACTCAAGCGAGCTTCGAGTAAACGGCGATATGAAGGCGGGCAATTGAAAATTGTAATGAAGCGTGCGAGAGAGCAATACCAGATTCGCAAATTCCGAGGGACAAACGGCCAAACGATATATTACGTCGGCACTGGCGAATATAATTGCAGTTATTACGACTCAGCGGGCAGCAGATAAAATTTATACAATACAATATTTAATATTGTTGCGATCGCGGGAGTCCATTCCGGCAGCTATCATGAAGTTGTAAATGTAAGACAAAGCTACACCTAATCTGAATCTTTGTTTAATTTCCGAGACAGAACAGCGAACTGTTAACAGTTGATATTCATCAACATTCCATTCCATTCTTGACACGTCCAATCGTTTTTTCGTTCGATCAAAGATTTTCCACCAACGCAACAGGATGCAACAACCTGAGCCGGCCCTGAAATTGGGTCACCCCAATATTATGCGGTAAACGGTAAGATGTCCACTTGGTAATCAATACGCTTCTTATCCCGGACCCAATCAATCAAGCGGCCTCACCTTCAGAATTAAGACCTCGCGTTTGAAACTTGGGTCACGTAGTGTGTTACGAGAACCTTCTTCGGAGGGATCCTCGGAAATAAAGGAGTTTCCCGGAGGTCTTTTCTCATGCCAACCCTATCAATCGGGTAACTTCCAGTCGGTCCACAACTCTTCCCAAGAAAACCCGAAGGTCCGAATATCCTTCAAGAGGACGACTCTAATAAAAAAAATCCCGGAAACCCCGGGCGCGCAATACATCAAAATCCCATCTCGCATGGTTAGGCGGGGACCGTCCCGTTCTTCTTCATTGAAGCGTGAAAAAAAGGATAGAATTCATGGGAGAACGTCGAGGGGAAATGGCATTTCAAAACGCATTCTCATGAGGCTTCGACGTAACCCACGCCTACGCTACCTCCTTAATAGACAATGAATAAAAAATTATATGATAACATCAAACACAAAAGCTCAAGAAAATTGGATTCAAGAAGAAAAATTTTCCATGAAATATAGCTTTTAGGAAAGAACGTGCAGAACCAGGGGATTATGGTCATTGAAAAAAAACGCTGCAAATTTTACACAAGGGTTAATTATTCTTTGATATAGGTTACTTGTGCAGAAATTTAATTCTGTCAATGAAAAAATTAAAAAAATTTTTTTTTTGGATTTTTATTTCAAAAAAAAATTTTTTTTTTTGGATTTTTTTGTTCAAAAATGTGTTTTTTCAAAAATTCTGTATTTTTTACTCAAAAAATATTTAACAACCTGGGATCCTTCAAAAATCCCATTTTTAGCCCCATGAAAGCCCTAAAGATCGTCCTAGTGAAATCGGATCGTTCCGGGACCCCAAAAAATGGATTCTACGTCCAAAAATACTTCGAAAACGACACCTAACTCGATCCCATAGCTAAAAGCCTTCAAAAAACCCCTCCCGTAGCCCCATTATAGCCCCAGAGCGCCCCACGGGTTTGGGCGATCGGACTGAAAACCTTGCGGGCACAACTAGATGGTACACCAAGTATTTTGTCAAAATTTCAGATTTTTAAAAAAATTCCTACTGCCCAAAACGGCCCGTTTGGGGCAGTAGGAATTTTTTTAAAAATCTGAAATTTTGACAAAATACTCGGTTTACCATCTAGTTGTGCCCGCAAGGTTTTCAGTCCGATCGCCCAAACCCGTGGGGCGCTCTGGGGCTAAAATGGGGCTACAGAAGGTGGTTTTTGAAGGCTTTTGGCTATGGGATCGAGTCAGGTGTCGTTTTCGAAGTATTTTTGGACGTAGAATCCATTTTTTGGGGTCCCGGAACGATCCGATTTCACTGTGGCGATCTATAGGGCTTTCATGGGGCTAAAAATGGGATTTTTGAAGGATCCCAAGAAGTTAAATATCTTTCGAGTAAAAATTAAAGAATTTTTGAAAAAACACATTTATGAAAAAAAAATCCCCTCAAAAATTTTTTTTTGAAATATAAAAATCCAAAAAAAAAATTTTTTTAATTTTTTTTATTGACAATTAAATTTCTGTACAAGTAACCTATATCAAAGAATAATAAACCCTTGTGTAAAATTTGCAGCGTTTTTGATAAGATCCTACTGCTGTAATTCGAGTAACATGGAACATGCTTTATTAACCGTGACATTGAAACCCACGTTGCGTGTTGGAAAAGTAACTGTCCATCGCCGAACCAGTGGCCCAACGTAGGTACGACAGGCGAGGACGCCGCACTAGTGGCCTAATGGCAAGACAAGTGAGGACGCCGAACTAGTGGCCTAACGTACGACAGGTGAGGACACCGAACTATTGGCTTAACGTATATTTATTTATTACGTAATATATAAACGTGACACTCCCGCGTCTCCCTCCCGGACTAACAGCTAACACATGTTCCATGCTTAAAAAAATAAAAAATAAAAAAAATAAAAATTCTCGACGAATACTAAAAGTAAAGTATAGTGGATTTTTCTTTGTTGACCGATTTGGTTCTCACAATGGGGCTGGAGCGGACCTGAAATGATTCACAAAATGCCTTGCTCTAGAGTAAATCCGCGTCGTCATCCCTTGAGAAGATTTTAATTAACTAGGCCGGGACGCGAAGCCCTGTCTCCAAGGCTCGAGCGGCTATGATATGACGCCTCAGCTCGCTCAGGCAAGGTGTAGGTGCCGACGCTCAATACATTCGCTTCAATTGCCTAAGCCTTCTTGGTAACTTACAATGTAGGGTGTCCTACTCTGTACCGCAAGGCGCCCTACCCAGCCCTAGTTCACTTATTTGCCGCTAGGTGCTGAGCCTAACATGCCACGCTGATTCTTTGGACAACAGTGTTTGCAGCTCTAGCATCCTCACAGGCTTGCTGCAATTCTTCAAAATTTATGATTGTTTAGCCAGGATTTTGAAAGCTTTTCATTTTTTCTGGCTGTCGCTGGAATACTAGGGAGTCAGACACCTAACCTATTGCAAAGCTATTAGAACCAGTGCTAGCTTCCATTTTCACAGGCAAAACCACTGGATTTAGTGGCTTCAAGTCTGTGGACGTTTCCAGTTACACCACCCTCAAGGTGTCTCGTGCCACCAATGCTTCCAGAATCAGTTCATAGGGGGTGGTGGGCTACCCGCCAAAGACTGCAGAGAGAAACGCAATCTGTTTGTCACTAGTACGTTTACCAGGTGCTCGCTAGGCAGAGTCCAGCTTTGTGGTTTGAAGTTCTCGGCATCTGCGGGAATAAAGCCTGCTCCCTCCGAACGGTTTCAGGCGCCTGGCTGACGCCGCCGACCCGCATCATCCCAGATTGATAAGTATATTTATGGATATTCAATTTTTATTTAGCGGCAAGACAGTGGTGGGTGTAACCTGGCGCGATCTGTGGACGTAAAGGCAAACTCCTTGGCCCTTATTAGTATCGAGGATACTCCCAGAGGTGTAGCTAGCGGTCGAATGCGGGACCAAATGGGGGGGGGGGGGATTCATTGAAAAGGAGGGGAGCTTTCAGGCACGTCTTGTAACGTGGAGTGGGTTTTCCTTTGGTGCTCCTTCACCTATGGAAAGGACGAAGAGAATCGGACGCAGCAACGAGGCCGCTAGTGAAAACACCTGATGCCCACGCTGCCTCTACATTCAGTCCCTGCATAGTGAACCTCCAGTGGAGGACTAGACTTAAAGTTAAGCAAAAAGGGGGTTAAAATAGATTTCAACTCTCAAAAGTATCTTTTCACTTTCACCACGTTTCATTCTGAACACATGAAGAGAGCGGCCCGCCAGGGCGGAACGAGCAGGGGTTGGCTGGCGTAGCCAGTAGGGAGTGGCACCCTTGTACACCAAACCCGTTGCCCGCTCAACAATTTTATCGATTCATTTTGGCTATTGAACGGAAGAAACGAATAATAAATGAAGCGGCCGTTCTGGGACTGCTTAACCCATTATAATTATTTAATGTGTTATGCAGTCCCAGAAAAACAAATTTTGTGTCACTCGGCTCAGAATGATGCGTTTCTTATTTTCCGTTCTGTTCCACAACTACCTATTTCACGGTTTACTAGTGTCGAAATCTAATGTGCTGTAGGTCACGCTCCATGAAAATTTTCAATTTATTTTTCAACACGAAAGGAAGTATGCAGATGAGTGTTGCTTTTCATAGTTATGAGGGGCTGGGTGTTGGGGACACGCCGTTGGTTGGGCAATAAAGGTAATGGAATACTGGCAGTTACCGCCCGAGTGTCCCATCCTTTTAACACCCCTGTTATCCGACCAGAGGCGATATAAAAAGGCCTGGCGGGCCCGGAGGTACATTTATTCGAGGTATTCTTGCCGTAGCGTGGTGCCTACTTTCCACAACAAATTCCTCTCTAAATCTGGTCGCCAGCTGCGTTCTCCGACCACAACCTCCCCCGTTGATTCCTGTTACACGCAGGTGTCCGTGTAGAAGGACCGTTACAGCGTTGCGATTGTATGCAGTACAAATTTCCGTCCTTATATTTCATTGATGCAATCTCTGGTACTCAGCGGTATGTTTGCACTGGTGACAGCGTGAATGAAAAATTGTCGGGCGAAACGGTTAACCTGGCGGAGGAGGCATATGAATTAATGAAGGCTCACGTCTGTTTTCATGGAGACGGGAAGAGAAATTCGGCCAACACTCGGCAAACAGGTGGAAAGTGTCACTCGTAGTGTAAACACAGTCAGAAATGGAGGATCCCCGCGGGATAATTGGTTTTTCTCGGTTCCCTCGGGGAAGTACGACTTGTCAAGCGCACGCTGTTTTCACGACTCCCCCCAGAAAACCTTTTCTGCTTCGCGACACCGGCGCAAATTAACGTTTGCTTGCAACGCGTGACGATGTTACCAAGTTGTATTCACATTTGATTTCCGCGTCATCCTCACGCGCTTTCCGAGATTTGCGGAGGAAATACTCCGTGGTTTCTGGTGGGGAGGAGGACGCACGAAACTTTCTTCGTAGCAAACACTGTAGGGCAGAGCTTCCCTAACTTTTTTGGCGGCCTACTTTCTCAGGAAACGATCCGCAGCGGACTCCATCAGCTCTTCGTAACAATTTAAACTCAGCTCATGGCCGAAGACCATGGAAATTGATTGTTAAATAATCAAGGCAGGAAATTTTACTGCAAGTTCCTCCTTGTATCAAAACTTTGAGGTTTCAAAAGAAACCTGAAACAACTTGAGGCAGGTTCTCGTATAAGGGATTATAAGTGTATACAATATATATAAAATTATATATATTGAATATTGATCAATGAAATAGGTACCTATTATTATGTTCACATGAAAAACCATAATATTATTTTTCCTGATCACCCAAGTGGAGTCCACGTAGGTAAATTAATTGATCGGAAAAGAACATGTAACGTCTACACCCTCACTGTCCTCCTCACCTTCACCGGGCTCACTGATAATGATTGATAATAGAAAATAACTTTACGAAACACAATTTTTAATTACTTTCACAAAATTATTTTTTAAAACCTCCACAACGATTACAACAAGACGCCATGTCCCGGTTCTTCTTCTTCATGTTTGTTACAGTTCAGTTAGCACTCCATCATAGACCTGACAGAGGTTTTTCTGGTTGACTACAGAATGTTGTTGTAGTAGTTATTCTGCTAGTTCAATATCCCACAAACATAATATTGATAAACGTTCCATTATGGTATCCAGATTATTTCATTCCATACGATTTTTTTTTTTTTTTTTTTTTTTTCAACAATTTTCATTTGTCTGAGGAACTCGCGGACCACCTGGAGGGAGCCGGCGCACAGTGGGACGAAAGCAGTAAAACCGCGGACTATTTGAACCCCTTCAGGGGTTATGTTTTGGCTTAAAACTTCGTTTATTTAGATTTTCAAGGGTGTAGAACACGAATCCGGTGTTAGCAGTTTCAAGGTGTGAAGATTCCAAAAGCGAAATGTCCGTCCGCCGTCCGGGCTGTTTTGGGCAGTAGGAATTTTTTTACAATTTGAAATTCTGACAAAATACTCGGTTTACCATTTAGTTGTGCCCGCAAGGTTTTCAGCCCGATCACCCTAACCCATGTAGCTAAAATGGGGCTACAGGAGGGCTCTTTTAAAGGGTTTCGGCTATGGGGTCGAGTTAGGTGTCGTTTCCGAAGTGATTTTGTACGTAGAATCCATTTTTTGGGGATCTACTGGGCCGAAATTTCAGATTTTTAAAAGAATTCCTACGGCGGACGGACATTTTGTTTTTGAAATCAAAACCTCTTGAAACGGATAATATCAAATTTTGAAGGCCAATCAGAATTTTCGACCTCTTTCGCGATTGCATAGGTGTATAATTCCA
Organism: Pilophorus perplexus; assembly: GCA_955831195.1. Taxonomy (NCBI): domain Eukaryota; kingdom Metazoa; phylum Arthropoda; class Insecta; order Hemiptera; family Miridae; genus Pilophorus; species Pilophorus perplexus. The sequence goes on from OY037017.1 coordinate 5,604,407, forward strand.
AGAATCATAAACCAAAACGCTTCTTTTTCAATGGGATCCAACCAGTTATGATAAAAAGTAGACATTCGATTTCACGTGCTGAAATCTTTCAGGAATGGCTGCTATCTCGGATTTGATAGAAAATGGACTTAACCAGTTTTGCAACTGAACGACTTAATTGACCCCCGTAGGTTTTTGATACGTTCAAATATTTCCTAGACAATACTTCATCAATCTTTTCGATCATACAGATATTTACATAGCAGCTCTGCAGAGTTAACCTTTGAAGAGAGAGAATTCCTGGAAATACTTTCGTAAGCACTTTTTCTACTTCAGGACCTGGTATAAGCTACCAAGGAATTGGATAGGTACTACATATCACCTTTTTTTCATCAGAAGTGATAAACTCTTACACTTGAACTAGTTTCCGACGTGATGAAATAGAATCGCTGAAAACGAGCGGAAAAAGCGAGTTCCACTTTTCCTTTGACATAATTCATTCACCGGAGTGCTGCACCCATGCAACAAGATTCCTTCGGGTTTCTGTATTTTCTTCCTGCCAAGTAGCGCCGTGGAATATTTATCGATCTAAATGAAATACATGGAATTTATTACGAGTGAGAGCCGCGGAACACTAGCAACAAAGCGTCTCGCTAGTCCGGCACCCGAATACATAATAATAGACGTTTAGTTTATTCACGTTCAACTTCTCGGCGGGAATGGAATACGGAGAGCTGCAAGGGGTTTACATATTTCAAGCTCCCCTTTGCTCGCGGAAAGCTACCCCTCCGGAATATAAATCCTGGCTTAACAAAATCGCTATTCATTACAACTGTGCTTCTTGGGTGGTTGAAATTCTTCTGAGTTGGGGGGGGGGGGAAGGGTTTTCATCAAGGGAATCGTAATTGGGTGGCGGTTGGTGCGAAGAGCCGCATCAACCGCACACTTGAACGCGTTCGTCGAGTAATTCTGGGACTGTGAGTGACTCTTCCGTTACAACTGACTGGGTTGCGGTGTGATCGAACGTGTTTACTTGATTAAAACAAGTTCTCGTAATTGCTCAGCCTCAGAGAGAAGTGAGAAGTACAATTTTATATCAGATATAAAACTCACAGATTCTGTTATCAATTTTTGGTTTACTATTCAGGGAATAATAGGAATAATAATAATAACCTACGTATTCGTGACGGCGGTTAAATTTTGTCATTAAACGTTTCAAGTTGTGTAGATTCCAAAAACGAAAAGTCCGTCCGCCGTCCGGGCCATTTACACCGTCGGAATTTTTATTAAATATGAAACGTTGACAAAATACTCGGTCTCCATCTAGTTGTGCTCGCAAGGTTTTCAGCCCTATCGCCCAACCCCGTCGTGCGCTATGGGGCTAAAAAGGGGCTACGGGAGGGTTTTTGAAAGGGTTTCGGCTATGGGATCGAGTGTCGATTTCGAAATATTTATGGACGTAGAATGCATTTTTGTGAGTCCCAGAACATCCGATTCCACCGTAGGGACAAGGGGCTGATGAAGGATGCTAGAAAGTCGAATGAGATGTCTTTTTCCGACTAATTTAGGTCGCATAATCCATTTTTCGGGATCCCAAATTCGATAATTTATCATCGTCAAAATGTCTTATCAACAACTGCTAAGGGTACCTTATGTGGTGTGTAATAGGCTTCGGAAGTCAGGAATAAGAAGATGTTGACTCAGTTAGAAAAATGGTCAAACTTCAGCGCGCTCTAGCGGCCATACGGAAGAAGCTAGCGAGGCGTTCTCGGTCTCATTTTTCAGGGAACTTGATCAGCTTTAATGTCGTATAGAGTAGTTATATCGCTAGAAGGCATGATTTCCGAGTTATTGGCGAAAAACCAAACAAAGTGTCGAAATTTAATGGTTTTTCGCCATTTTTATGGCGAAGCCTTGTCCGAATCTACTAGAATTCCAAATTTCGGATTCAGCACCCCCTCAAATGAATAGATCCGTTCTAAAAAGAAAAAAAAAAGCTGCAAATTTTACACAAGGGTTTATTATTCTGTGATATAGGTTACTTGTACAGACATTTAATTCTGTCAATAAAAAAAAATTTAAAAAAAAATTTTTTTGGGGGGATTTTTATATTTCAAAAGAAAAATTTTGGGTGGATTTTTTTTTTTTTTTTCTTCAAAAATGTGTTTTTTCAAAAATTCTTTAATTTTTACTCGAAAAATATTTAACTTCTTGGGTTCCTTCAAAAATCCCATTTTTAGCCCAATGAAAGCCCTATAGATCGCCACAGTGAAATCGGATCGTTCCGGGACCCCCAAAAATGGATTCTACGTCCAAAAATACTTCGAAAACGACACCTAACTCGATCCCATAGCTCAAGGCCTTCAAAACACCCCTCCTGTAGCCCCATTTTAGCCCCATAGCGCCCCACGGGTTTGGGCGATCGGACTGAAAACCTTGTGGGCACAACTAGATGGCAAACCAAGTATTTTGCCAAAATTTCAGATTTTTAAAAAAATTCCTACTGCCCAAAACGGCCCGGACGGCGGACGGACATTTCGGATTTTGAATGTAGACCTCTTGAAACGGATAATGTCAAGTTTTGAGGCCGATCCGAGTCGTTGACCTCCGTCGCGAAAACATAGGTGTATTATTCCAAGAATAATAAACCAAAATGCTAATCAATTAACTTAAAAACGCTACGAATGTTTCACAAGGTTTCATTATTCTTAAGTGGATAAAAAAATAAGCAAAAAATTATTCTCTGTCAGTAAAAAAGTACTTACCTGTTAACAAAATGAATAGCCATGGGGTTGAGAGGGGTGTCGTAGTTCAAGTACGTTATAAAATAAATTTGTGGGAACGGCTACCAACCAGGGGAGAGACCATGATGTTTACCTAGGTCAGAATCAGAATCAGAATCAGACTTTTTTATTTGCCAAAAACACATAGTGCATAAGCAATGGTCAACAGTGATATAACAGTAATAGTGCAATGGTTAACATTAATATAACAGTAATAGGTGTAATAAAAAACACGTACCTACACACATAACAAAATTTAACAATTGGCAAGAGTTTATTTGACAGAAATTGCATTTTCTAAAAATTCATCCATAGAGTATGGAGCCAGGGACTGTAAAAAAGATGCCAACTTTTTTCTAAAGACTGACTTTGAGCAGGAGTGGACTTCCATGGGGATGGCATTATAAAATTTGATACCCCACCATTTACTGCCTGTACAAGATTTGGAGAGTCTGTGGAGAGGGAGACACAAATCTTCTTTTCTGCGAGTAGAGTAATGGTGTGTTGGCGTTTTGAAATTCTCGACGTTGCAGTGGACATAGCAGATGCTTTCGAGGATGAAGGCGGCGGGAATCGTTAGTATTTTTAGGTCGATGAATACCTTCTTACAGTCATCCCGATACTTTCGGCCAGCCACAACTCGAATGGCTTTTCTTTGGTAGGAAAAAACTGAGGAAGACGCAGGAGACTGCCCCCAACTGATGATGGAGTATGTTGCTCTACTCTGAAAACATGCATGGAATAAGGGCAGGCTTGGAAAGCCTCTCCGACAAACGACGAAGCAGGAAGACATAGCTGTAGGGACGGCCACGAGCTGCTCACAGTGAGGCCTCCATGTGAGTTTTGGGTCGAGTTCTACACCAAGAAACTTTACACTTTCAGGTTTATGGGCCAAATCACCCAAGTCCCTTAGCCCGAAGTACATAGTACTAGTCTTATCAACATTCACCGAAAGTCTGTTCCTGGAGAACCAACTTGAGGCAGCCTCCAACGAGGTGGAGTCGACATGTTGCAGAGCTGGAAGTGTCTTTTCTGTTGCAGTTAGTGATGTATCGTCAGCAAAGAGAATTGGTGGGTTCGTAAGGCCGAAGGGTAGATCATTAATAAAGATGAGAAATAAAATAGGCCCTAAGACCGAGCCTTGAGGTACTCCAAATTCGATTGGCAGGAAACAGGAAAGGGTATCATTATGCCACACGGCCTGTGACCGTCCAGCTAGGTAGCTGCTCACCATAGAGATGGCACTTTCGGTGACATTGTATTTAGACAACTTATCCAAGAGCAGCTGGTGTGAAATACAATCAAAGCACTTTGCGATGTCCACGAAAGTAGCTGATGCATATTGTCCTTCCTCAAATGCAGCTGTTACGAAATCGGACAATTTCAATATTGCGTCATTCGTAATCCTAGGTAATCAGTCTCTCTTTGAACTTAGCCCGGACGACACATTGTTAACTGATATGGTACCGATGACTCTGGTGGTCGAGGTCCAATCCCTAATACAATACAACTTAGTCGATACGATATTATAGGACTATAATAGTCCTCCGCGGACGACGAGCCGGGTCAACAGCCCCAGCTCTCCCCCCTCTGCCGTAGGTTGCTATGGCTCGTTCTCAGCAAACGAAGGCATGTTTTGTCAGGACCACCAGAAATGTTTTGCAACCCACAGAACTCCCTAGAGAGGTTCATTCGATCCCTCAATCTTGTGTGTTGAAGACGGATGCCTTCGCCGCGGGAGCTCCCTTCAAGTACGTCAGGGGCCCTTCATCTGCCCAATTACTTTATTTGTTTACAAACTGTAAACAAAAAACTAATCAACTGTTGAAAAAACTTTTCAACTTTTAATTTTTTTGAAATAACGGTTTATTGCAATAAACAATGGTGCAAAAATTATTCGATATCATGATATCGAATAATTTTTGCACCATTTGCCTACACAACTGAATAATAAACCCTTGTGTTTCTGCATCGTTTTTAGAGTTTGTGCTTTGTTTTATAAAAAAGAAACAAGGTAATTACTGCGGAAACCTGTCTGCAAGAGAAAGGTACCGCCTAGTTTACAGAACAGTTCACGGTACCCCGCGGATGCCAACTTTATACCTTTCCCTCTACTTGGTGTTGGCGCCCCTTCGAATGGGCGGCAAAGTTGGATACTCCCCCTGCCGAACTTGGATAATTAAGCTGGTTAGAGCAACAACTTTCGGAAAGGCGGGGAAACCAATAATTAGAGTCGCATTTATCACATTTCCAACCCTGGAAATGATACCGTGCGGGAGTGAGGGGAGACCGCCGGAGTCTGAAGATGAAAATTCTCGTCGTTTGCGGACAATTGCCACCCCGAGCGGAAATTGTTTCCACATTACATACTCGGACTACGAGAACTTGAAAAAGTTCTTTCTGAAAACAACGTGTGCATGCGTGTTATTTTTTGTTGAAAACAAAAAAAACCACGGGACGTAATTAAAAAGTTTGAAACCGGAGGGAAAACCCGGCGGTGAACATTTCGGATGAGCGGTTTCAACTCCCTGTTTTTGCATCCATTGTAACTTTTGGGATCGCCCGTTGCTGTATTTAAATTATGGGCGAATCGTCTAACATTTGTTCGTTGAACACCACCATATTCAATGTTATATTCAGAGGCGACGAGGAGTCGAACGAAATAAATCTCAAATGCACTTCTCTTCTCGCGGATCGCCAGCCCAACAGAGCTAGTACCGGGGGGGGGGGGGGGGGGGGATCGCGCAATGGCCGCGGCGCGATCGTGCAGGCCCCTCTTCTCCCGCCGGCGACGCCGCATTTTCACGCACGGATTTTCTTCCGTCATTTAACGTTTCACTGTTCGTTTTACCATTGACTATAGTCAATATAGCTCTTCAAGCTATAGCTAGTTCAAGCTATAGCTCTCTGACAGGGGGGCCTTGCTTTGCTCAGCAGACCATTTTATTGGCCTGGGGGAGGGCCTTGCTTCGCTCGGCCGACCATTTTATTGGACAGGGGGACTCGCTTCGCTCGCCCATTTGAATAATACATCAAATGATGGGGAACCTTAGGTATTTTAAATGCCTAACACCCTCCCGATCTTTGGAAATCGTCTTCCCACACACCAGAATGTACCCGAAATTAGTGTGGAATGAATGAACTGCCCAAATGTTAAAAAAAAAACAACAACAAAAAAACAAGTTCTCCAGGATCGTAGGTAAACGATTTCTCGACCCGAGTCAAGGGGACACCAGTAAAGAGTCAGTTGGGATTGAGTAAGATCTCATAGACCTGCACTCGACCCTATAAGGTCGAATACAGACGCACGCCTCCCAACGAACGCGGCACAGACTTCACAGGCCGCAAGCGCTCCGGACCCAGTTATGTTTATTAAGAATTCAAATTACTCACTGTCTATAATTCGCCGATCGTCGGAATTTTGTTCTTTCGGGATTTAGAATCTATTTGTCATGAAACGGATAATGTCAAATTTTGAGGCCTATCAGAATTTTCGACCTCTTTCGCGATTACATAGGTGTATTATTCTGAGAATAATAAACCGTAAGTAATTTCCGTAAACAATTATTGTCTGTTCCGCGTTTGGACCGATGAGGGACCTCGAATAATGCATTGCACGTTCAAAAAAAAAAAAATTGAAAACAACGCTTTCGATCTTCCGGCATTCAAAGGCCCCATTAAATGTGCTACAAATTTTTTAGCCCGGTGAAACCCCCCATAGATCCCCACGGTGAAGTTGGATCGGTTTGAGACCCCAAAAATGGAATTCTACGCGAAAAAATACATCGAAAACAACTCCTAACTCGACAGCATAGCCGAACACCTTCAAAAAACTCTCATGTTGCCCCTTTTAGCACCACGGGTTTGGGCGATCGGGCCGAAAATCTTGCGGACGCAACTAGAAGAACGAAATATTTTACCGCAATTCGTACCGAGAAAAGTAGTCCTTTCTGGAATAAAGAATGTAAATAGAGTATAACACCGCGGCAAGACATTATTTTACGATTATGCTTCGGCGAGTTTTTATTCCCGCCCTGGAAAAATGTAAAAGTACCGCTCGGGCTCCAAACGTTGAAACAAGCACGAATCCCCCTGATTCAAAAAGAGAATTTGATGACTCGCCAAAGAGATTAGACGTAGGAAGGGGATTAGGGGTACCAAGCGGAAGAACCGCAAAAAACGAGATGCCTGAGAGACCAACCCCTCGACCTGCTCCTTCAGGCACCTTCGGGGTTCGTAAGCTCTCAGGGCAGCTTTAAAAGGTGAAAGATGAGGTGGGGGGAAGGTGGGGTTACACTTAGAAATGCGAGATCTAGAGAGCAGGAGAGAAGAAAAAAGTTTCAGAATGACGCTCAATTAAACAACTTTATTCAACGAAAAACGTTCCCTTGTGTTTTTATGCCCTGCCCGTCTCCCGTCCTTTTTCACTGCGTATCTCTAGTACCCCAAAGAGTCCTCTAGACCGTTCTAAAACGGTCTCGGTTCCTCTTCATTGTTTAACTCAAAAAACAACTAAAACCTTCACGATCTGCTGCAGTTGCTGAAACTGAAAATTGTTCATTTGAATAATTAAGGAGATCCTTGAATAATTCTTGATTAAATTTTAATTCCTTCATTTGAATAACTAAGGGGATCCACGTCTGTAAAATTCATTTATCTTTTTTTTTCTTTTTTTTTTTTTTTTTTGTCAGTCAGGTTTGACTTTTTGTAATAATAGGTCTCACGGGTCTATTTCCGAACTCTCGCTGATGTGTGGTTTGTGGAATGCCTTGAGCATTATATCTAGGCCCAAATAAGGTGAAAGAAAGGTTAAAATTCCCAAAGGGTGACTGGAAGGAAATAAAGCACTTGTTTAGGATAACGTAAGGGAGTAGAGAGGAGCGACTAGCGAATTTAAGAATCCAAGTTGTACTGAGCGAGTTGTTCTGGATCTCGCCTTGATCCACTGCAGGGCTCACCCCTCAAACTTTCCAAGTCCCCCATTATTTTTTGTATGCAGCCAAACTTCGCGAGTTCGACACCGTTTCGACTCCTATTGAACTTGAAAAAATAATATTTTGCGATTGAATTTTCGAGTTGAAGCACAAGAAACCTAAAACATTTTTATTGGGCAGTGCAAATTATGTTATCATTTCATTATCAACGTTCAGCGTCCAATGGCCCTTCGGGCGTAATTTTCCTACTAGCAGTTCTGAACGAGGATGACCCCTCCCTTCAATAATACAAAACTTATTTTCAAGGGTAACGAAGCAGAATGTTGCTTTTTTTTACCCTCCAAGTTTCGTTTTGCCAAGTTTGAACGGGAAAAGTCGCCCCTCCCTACTTTGACTCTAGCCCTCATAACGAGCCTCCTTTCCCGACTATACTTCTACGGTATAAATCAAGTTAGCTCATAATTTAGTTCGAGCCGAAGGGTAGGTGGATGATGGTGAGGGGGGTAGAAGATGAGACAAAACTTGGATTACGATCCCTTCCACTTGAAGTTATAACCCGGCTAACGTCTTTAGGTTAGGTGGAAAAGGCCCCCTCTCCTCCCTTCTACGCAATGGCTCTTCCCGGACCCCCTCCTACCGTCTTCCCCTCAAGCCGCCAAAACAGGAAGAGAAAAAACTTCCTACATCGACTAAATGAATTCGGCGTGATTTACAGTGGGTTATATTGCCTCCCCCGACCGACGTCATTATTAAACCGTGGTGGGTGTACGAAGTGCTCGAGCTCGTCGTTATACAGTGAAAGACCCCTTTTTCAACAGTGAAGAATACGTTCCTACTTATCTCATGGGGTGAATTTAGTGCGTTACGTGTAGACAGTTGTAGCGTATCGTTATATGAATCTGCACATTTATACCAATTCGAATGGTTGCGTATCCTGATCTCTGGTCTCTGGTAACATTGAGCGCAAATGCGCGCACTTGCGCTCGACTTTTGGTTTATTATTCTTGGAATAATGTTTTCGCGACGGAGGTCGACGACTCCGATCGGCCTCAAAATTTGGCATTATCCGTTTCAAGAGGTCTAGATTCCAAAACCGACATGGCCGTCCGCCGTCCGGGCAGTTTTGGGCAGTAGGATTTTTTTTTTTTTTTAATCTGAAATTTTGACAAAATACTCGGTTTATCATCTAGTTATGCCCACAAGGTTTTCAGCCCGATCGCCCAAACCCGTGGGGCGCTATGGGGCTAAAATGGGGCTACAGAAGGGTTTTTTTGAAGGCTTTTGGCTATGGGATCGAGTCAGGTGTCGTTTTCGAAGTATCTTTGGACGTTGATTCCATTTTTTGGGGTCCCGCAACGATCCGATTTCACTGTTGCGATCTATAGGGCTTTTATGGGGCTACAGTAAAGATTTTTTATGGATCCCAGGAGGTCAAATATTTTTCGAGTAAAAAAACAAAAAAAGTTGAAAAAAAACACAAAAATTTTTTAAATATAAAAATAAAAAAAATTTATAAATAAAAAAAAAATTAAATTTTTTCATTTACACAGAATTAACTTTCTGCACAAGTAACCTACTTATATCAAAGAATAATAAACCCTTGTGTAAAATTTGCAGCGTTTTTCCGAGGGGTCGGCACCGAGATGTGACGGCTCCAGGTCACAGCCGAGTCAAGCGGGTCTCCCCGGGAGACTCTCCCGTTACTGCCTCGATACCGCCTCCTTGGATAGCAGATCGCCACATATCGTGTTACGCCCTAGGCAGGGATCTTCTGGTACCTACTCCCTTGAAGGGAGTCCCTTCACTCTCCTCCAGGTAGTCCCTTCACTCTCCTCCAAAGGCACCGGGGGCGAAATCCCAGTTACGCTGGAGGCCTTCCCCCAAACACAACACAAATATTGATTGACCTTATAAAAAGTTAGGCACTCATTTTGTGCATGTAGGAACACCTGCAACATCCGTTAACGAGGGTACGCTACTACACCCACTTTGGTTTCGGTACCCACAAATTGCCAGCGTCGTGAATCTGTCTTTTAGTTGGGAATCATTTGAACGTTTTCATCGATATATATTTGCAGTTCTTTGAACAATCTCGCCACAAAACCAGATTATCAACGGTTCTTATCGTCTCATGAGGTCTCCATTTGAGAGGAAAAAAACATTTAGCACTCTCAGCAAAAACGCCTTTATCTGGTCGTTATAAAGAGTTGGTAGGTATGTGTGTTACAGCGCGACACACATTGGGGGTCGAAAGAGATGACGAACTTCCCCGTATCACATTTTTTTACACCGTTTCATCCTCCCTTTCTTCCGTCGACATTCATCACAGTCCTGGGAGTTTTCCGAAAACATGAAAGGGCGGGCAGAGCCCCCCTGAACCCCCAGTGTATTTTCACGCTTAACAATTCTTTGATATCCACTGTCCAAATGATAAAGACGGTTCCGTGAAATTCGTCTGGTCTGTATAAACGTTTCTGCCTCCGAGCCATCCTGTGCGTTTTGTCGATGCCTTTTGTCTCAATTAAAACTCAAAGCGTCGCTTGATGGTAACTCTTTATAGTTTTTTAAGGTTAAAAGCGGCATTATTGAATAGGTTATCTACATCAACCAGCACCACTCATGAATTCAAATAGACCAAGTGGGTGAGGGGAAACACTTTAAAAATCTTCCAAGGCCATAAAACTCTTTATACATCCCGACCTTCTCGCCTTTTGCGGAATACACGATGAACTTTGTTTTACTAGAACTACTTCAAAATTGCTTGTAAAGCTGCCTTCGCCTGACCTTACTGGTGCAACCTGGGAGGAGGGAGGCCCTTAAAACTTTTCCGTTGGTTAGTCAAGATGAAAAGCGGTAAAGAAAAACCGCCCCAAGCCGCGAAAGGAAGATTGATGCTGTAAACGCGAAATGACAGCGATTGGCATAATTTTTTAAACTTCCTGACTATCATGTCTGAGTCTTTAGAGTTCACAAAAAAAATCCGCCTACAGTGTAATGGCTAATTTATTACTTGGCGTACTGAGGAAGTTAGTGAACGTTCAAACTCGGAAAATCCACGTTGATAAATCTTTCAAAATGTTCGTATCAACGTAAACCACTTTGCGGTTATTGCAATAGTACCTACCGAGCGGAATCATTCTATAATAGTACCTACAGTAATACGGCCAGTATTTGTACCTTCAGTAATATGGCCAGGCGTCGCTCAGTGGTGCCCAGGCGGCAAAAATCCTGTTTTTCAAAATCCCAAAATTTTGCGCTCTCATAAAACTTCCTTCACATCACATGTTTCTCATCTAATAATAGCCCATTTTGGTTGATTATTTCCAATAATAAGCCTTTGTGATCGTATAGCAAAAACGTCCAGCTGCTGGACTCCAGCAATCAAGGGTGAAGAATGATACGGCCCGCTCTCCGTGAAGGGTGCAGAATGATACTCACTTTTGTTTTATTATTCTTGGAATAATACACGACGGAGGTCGACGACTCCGATCGGCCTCAAAATTTGACATTATCCGTTTCAAGAGGTCTAGATTCTAAAACCAAAATGACCGTCCGCCGTACGCCGTCCGGGCCGTTTTGGGCAGTAGGGATTTTTTTTTTATCTGAAATTTTGACAAAATATTCGGTTTACCATCTAGTTGTGCCCGCAAGGTTTTCAGTCCGATCGCCCAAACCCGTGGGGCGCTATGGGGCTAAGGGAGGGGGTTTTGGAGGCTTTTGGCTATGGGATCGAGTTAGGTGTCGTTTTCGAAGTATTTTTGGACGTAGAATCCATTTTGGGGGTCCCGGAACGATCCGATTTCACTGTTGCGATCTATAGGGCTTTCATGGGCCTACAAATGAGATTTTTGAAGGATCCCAGGACGTCAAATATTTTTCATGTAAAAAACAAAAAATTTTGAAGAAAATTTAAAAAAAAATTTTTTTGACAAAAATTTAAAATATTTAAATCTGAAATTTTGACAAAATACTTGGTTTACCGTCTAGTTGTGCCCGCAAGGTTTTCAGCTCGATCGCCCAAACCCGTGGGGCGCTATGGGGATAAAATGGGGCTACGGGAGGCGGTTTTGAAGGCTTTCGGCTATGGGATCGAGTTAGGTGTCGTTTTCGAAGTATTTTTGGACGTAGAATCCATATTTTGGGGTCCCGGAACGATCCGATTTCACTGTTGCGATCTATATGTGATTTTTGTGATTTTTGATGCGATCAAATGTGATTTTTTATGGATTCCAGGAGGTCAAATATTTTTCAAGTAAAACCAAATACAATTTTGAAAAAAAAATTTTGAAAAAATTTTGAAAAAATCCAAAAAATATTTTTTAAATATAAAAATAAAAATAAAAATATTTTTTGAATAATTTGGTCCATTGACAGAATTAAATTTATGCACAAGTAACCTATATCAAAGAATAATAAACCCTTGTGTAAATTTGCAGCTTTTTTTTCTAATGGGTGCAGAACGAACCTCACCCGCGCTTTCATTTAGCATGGAGCATGGAGCAATTACTTCACATGGAGGTTAACTTCCGGAAAATGTCAAACGGGAGAGTAACGAAAATGCATCAGGAGAGGCTGCCGCTGGGGTATAATTGCCAAGCGTCAGCCCAACCTAGCGACGAACGATTCGAACTTCTGCCATCTAAGTGACGAATGTTCTAAGCTTGTCAGTGACTTTTTCCCACCAGTTTTTGTAACAGTTACTATGTACCTAACTCGAGGAACAATCTTGTCTTTCCATTTAGATCGGCACTGTTTTACGACGTCAAAATTGCAGTGAAAACATTCAAATTACCTACTCACAATATCTATTTGCTTCAGTAATGTGCACTGATGTCAGCGTTCCTGCGGTTTCACGGGTGGTAGGTGAGCCGTGAGTGGTGCTTCTTTCCTATTCATCATGAAAGGATGAAATTCGAATTAGGCGTTCTGAGAGAATGATGGACACGACCAAAACAAAAACAAGAATTTGACAACACAATAATTATTATATAAACTATTTTGTTGACAAATTGGCACTAATATTTTATTACAATACACCTTTGATTGATGAGATGAATCAAAATCAGTCTTCTCCCAGCTACACCACAGCATAAAAAATCATGATAGGTACATATTCGCATAAAATCACAACAAATTTAAACAATAAAATTGAATAGAAAACCTAACTAGGTATTCGTTAAAAATCTAAGAATCGTTAAAGTCAGGCTTTTCCCCGATACACCGTAGCTTGAAAGCAGCAGGGCGCGATGATTCCGTCAATGGTGATCTGAGCGAACGAGTCACAAAACGTTTTTGAGCACTCAGAACAGAAAAGCGTATTTCCAGCCTTTGCAACAACAAAACGTGATGATAATGAAAAGGGCGTCCGCTGCGGTGTTCTCTAGTTGGAATCATTCGTCGCTAGGTCGCGGTGATGCTTGGCAATTCTATCCCAGCGGCAGCCTCTTCTAAAAGCTTAATTCGTAACTCCAGAAACCATTGCTATGGACTGGTAGGTTGCCACCACTCCCCGCCCCATGAGACTGCCCCTAGAGAACCCTGGGAGGCGACTATTGTCCGTCAAACTGCTCAGGGCCTGTAGTTGCCTTGTTGCTACGGGGACTCTCAAGGCGGCCGCTGTAAAGGCAACGAACGTCTTGTAGTGAGAAAAGCTGGGAAATCATACTTGCTCCAGACCTCCCTTACATCATCGGGGAACACCTCAGCTTCCAGGACAGCCTCTCGAATGCCGAGCAGCCCTGCGCACCACACATAGCCAGGGTCGTTGGCCAGGACCAGTCAGTCGGTTGAGGTTTGTGGGGAAGTTCCCGATAGCAGCTCGGCTCTGGTACAACTTGCGCTGATCAAGTTTTTGTCATGTCTGAAAGAGAATTTCGTTGGATCAAATAGAAACCTGTGAACCCATTCCCTGGACGCTTCTTGATCCCTTCAATCCACTCAGACCTGCATCCTGGAGTGGCTATCCCGGAACTTTCTCACCCTTCCTCCAACCACAACGGTGGCGTGAACATGGATTTTGCGCCTTCGGAACTCAGCCAACCATTCAACACAATTATAAATTTAGATTTAAGACCTCCTGCAATATGTAGTGGTTCCGACAACTACTTCAACGCTTATCAGCTCAGATGTGGTAAAGTGAAGACAGAAGAAAAAGGAAGGAACTTTTCTTGAAAAAGGAAATGTGAGGAGAATAGGGGAAGGAAGCAAAGAGATAAATCGTAGTCGTAGAACGTCACAATACACTCCGTCTAGAAACGAGAACTCGAGAAGATTTTCTCGTATTGGAAACTATTGGCTCGTCACACGGCGATCAAGATTGATTCAGATTGGAAGTTGATGCGAAATAGTGGAAGTAATTTAGATCACTTTATTTTGAACCAACGTGTAGCTGGTTTGGAATTAATCAGGTTATTTTTCTACTGGCGTTTGTTTAGGCTCATATCCTGCGAATTTTCGTCAGCTTGGGGCCCAAATCCTTTACTTCGCCGTTATCCGGAAACCCCACGGCGAAAGTCAACGATTCGAGCTCTGGGGAAACTCCGGATCGCCGTTTGGAAAGCTCTGACAGTACACAACATCCAGGCGCTAGTGTATTAACCTGCAGTACCGAGCCTGGCTCGGCGAGCCATCATGTCTGGGGCCAGTTATGGCCCAATGAATCTGTTCTGGTCCTTCAGCGCCGGATTTGCATTCTGCTCTTTCTTCAACAGCTTGGCTCACGGTCTTATCCTGCCATTTCTAATGGTGGCAGTGCGGCCTTACGTTTGGTAGTTCTACACCACAGACATACTATAGCCAATATCGATTTAAAAAAACAATATTAACAACAACAAAATTATATAATTATTAAAAACGATATTACCTACTTACATACTTTCACCATTTACTTACGAAAATAGGAAGATTCATTCATGTTATTGTGTTGATTTGAGAGAAACTTCGACGGTCGCTATAATAGTGAAAATCTGAGAGCTCTGCAATGGAGAGAGGAAGGCTAAAAGCGTATTTCAGGGTTCATGAATATGCAATTCATATTTCATCACGTGTTCCCATCAATAATCATTCTTATCTAATGAATTCTGTAATAATGGACACATGATGATGGACCCTTTCTGTGTAAATAAATTCCCGATAATATAGTTAATATAGACCCCTCAAATTCTAGTGTCGTTCTTTAGTAAAATTTATGCGTTACATTACGTTGGAAATTTCAAAAGAATGAAAGCCCAAGTTAATTGATACGAGGAAGCTTATGAATTTATCTTCCTTTTTTCCGGTTGACGAACGAATTCAGGTCGTGGCATTTTCCAGCGGTTTTTTTCCATTCATTTAAAGGTTTTTCTGGGATTTCCCGGCAACCAGACCCCCCGTTCGTGCTCTCACTAATGGAACAATCGTGATGGATTAAAGATGAGAAGGGATGAAGGGTTTGGGTGTCGAGGATTCGAGCACATCCGCCCACCGCCGTTCAACTTGGGAAAACACCGAAGCAAAACTATTGTTTTTATGCTGTAGCAGCTCTCAAGCGGTAAGTGGGAGTGATGATTTATTTGCGTGTTACGGGGACCAGGTCGCTTAATTATCTTCTCTATTTCACCTGACACAGAGGGTTTACAGGCTTTGTACGTGGACGTTTCAATAGAAACAACTATGCGAACAGGACCCGATAGGGAAACTTCACGAGAAATTGATTAAGAAGCGGATGGGGGAGGCAGTGCGGCCTCACATCGGGGAAGTCGACGGTAGATGCAATCTTCCAAGTGGTGACAGCACCAACGGCAGTTTTGAGAGGCGTGGGAGTGAAGCTGGATGTGAAAAGCGCATTTAACTAGGGCAGCATCAGGCTTAGTCGTAGGCGGTGACTTGTTGCATGTAAATTACGACAGACTCCTGATTATGGAAGTGCCTGACGGCGTCTTTCTGGTATGCTATGCAGATGAGCCGCTGCAGGTGACGACGGACTAAGATATGTTCAACGTCTTGGACTGGATGGAGTTCCATTTCCTGACCCTTTTGAGATGTGGTGTATCCAGACGAGTATCTCGTGAGTGCAGAGCGTGAGAAAGACAGAGGCTCTGCGCCGAGCATGATTCGATGATGCTTGGGTAAATTGGTTACCTTGGACCCGTTTTCAGGGAGCGGTTTTGGAGGGGAAAATCGAAGGAAGACGTGGTGACGTGGTGTTCGGCTGCAAGCAGCTCTCATGGGAGACTGGAACAATTGCGAGGTTGTATAAGAGAGAAATGGATGGGTTGCCAATGGGTGGAGAACGTCTACGATACCCAGAGAAGATGTCAGGCAGTGTTCCTAGATCCAAAGGCGCGTACTCCATGTTCTTGCACCGTTTGTTGCTGAGGGAAGGATCAGAAGTAGCGGGATGTATGCTCATAGGGTTCATGTAACGTCCTGAATTCGCTTCTCTTATGTTGCTGGAGGTGGTCAGCGTGTTTTCACTTCGTCTTCAGCCGTCTAGATAAGACTGGTCTCATCCCAGAGACCAGGGGCTGTTCGGTGTATCCGCTTGAAACGTCAAGATCTGCTGTCTAGTTGTTATAAGGGGGGCTCGCCCACCGCTGGGCCTATGCCTCTCCTGCCATCCGCAAGCTAATGGCAAGCTTGGGACCGCTTGTTCTAAGGGTACTTGTTTGCATACGCTACAAGTGGGGCCGAGCGTTCTAGCTCACTCTACCAGATTTACAGGCTGGTATCCTAGCTTCCTCTGCACGTATGAGGCAAGCTATCACCACGACCAACCTCGATTCCAACACCAAACTGAGGGGGACGGCCAGTGGCATTTCGCAGCAGGGATATCCTGCCATAACATGCCTGTGGCAGCGTGGGCTCCCCCTCGCCCGAGGATACCTGGATTAGGAGGGTGGCAGCTCCTTTCCCTCCACTTTAAGGCCGCTCCAGTCGGAGGCCCGAGTGAGCAAAGGTGTCACACCCACTCTACCACTTTACAAACCTCCAACACCGAAGTCATGTCATGAACTTTACAGGGGTAGGTATGAGGGAGGAGTGTCATGTCAGTCAGGGGAGTGCTGTGGGACTCTCAGACCCTAGCGATCTAAAGGAGTCAATTTTCCCGGAACCAAAGCCACCAGTGGGTGTAAAAAGCAAAGGTTCCGCTGGCCCCTGTACCAAGTTCTTTCTTGAGGCAAAACAGACACGAACAGGAAACGATAAGACTGCAGGGGGCAGTGTGGGGGCCATCCTAGACCTGCCGACACCGTCCTACTGGGAGCGGACGGCCTTCGCGCGTTCCCGCCCTAATTACTAGCGGTTCCGACGTCTAGCAGTGCCGAACCAGTCTACAGCGCTACGACCTTGACTGTTGAATTGCACGCTCTACACCAATTCATCCTTTCTGCTGCCCTCTGGGGAGTTGATGAAATTGAGATACACTGCCACGATGTCGTTATTGATATGGACATTGAAAACCTTTTCGCTTTAATATCGTTCCTGTACCAATCCGGCATTTCCCAGTCTGAACACACAAACCCCAAAATGTAGTCGAATTCTCCGTCTGCAAAAGTTCGCCGAATTTCCATCTCATCCGTACAATCCCCTCCCCTTGTTCATAATCACCCGCCCAGCCAACTTCAAACGTAACCCCGCTGTATTAGCGAAGAACTCATTTATATGAGATGGGAAATTGCCATGATGTTTTTCCGCATCGCGACCTTTCTCTTTCATCTGTGTGCGTATGAAGAGAAAAAAAATAATAAACTCGGGAGCATTTCCGTAATGGGTTTTACTCCCTCCCTTACTTCCGTTCGACTTCAAAGACCGAATACACCCGTAGTTATTCCGTTTCGACATGCAGGAACCGCTTTTGGAACTTGGGTCGATAACATGATGGGAGCATAGTCCTCATGTTTATGCACTGAAGGACCTACGCGTGGGGAAAGGAGCTCTGGGGAGCTGAATTTCGCTAATGCTGAGCTAATGGACGCACCACTTAGACGCCGCCACATTATACCGGATCGATTAACGATGAAACCCGCGTGAATCTGACTAAATAGAACATAGCTTGGCCTTTTCGGTATTAGGACAGGTTTGAACGTATTTTGGTTCATTTTCGCTACTTTCGCAACGGGAGTAAACAATTTTGTGCGGCCTCAAAATTTGTCATTATAAATTCGTTTCATGACGTATAGATTTCAAAATTCAAATGTCTCCTCCGTTCAGTTCGCACAGTGTTTCGACACTATGTATTTAGGTGGGAAAAAGTCAAATCAGAAAAAAAAAATTCAAGCAATCTTTTCAAAAAACTTTCTTGTCCCTTACTTTCCTTTTTTTAAAGAAAGAAACATTGCAATCGGATCAACCCTGCCTCGGCGAATTCGTACACAAACGCGACCTCAACTGTCGAAAAAATACACGAAAAGTGCCTTAGAGGGAGAAAAAAAGGGAATATGTGCTAAAAGGTGGAAGCGAAAAAAGGTTATTTCGCGAAAAGTTACCGGAAGCCTTTGGGGGGCTTCTCGCGTGATGGAAAGTTTAAGGTCTCTGTCAATCTTCGAAGGAGCAGAGGGAAATAAAAGAGGGGGGGATCAAGATGTTAAAGGGTGGAAAAGCCGAGACGAAGAGAATAACTCCCCGGTTGTGATATGCCAACGGGGGAAATCGATTCGGGTGTGGGAGGTCCAGAGAGAAAAGGAAACTCGAAATTAAGTTGCGGGAAGAAAAAAAAAACTCTTATATTGAAGTTGTTCTCGCGACTTAAGGGAGGAAAGGAGACTTTCGGGGTGGGAAAAGGACAAATAAAAAAATAATAATTTCATACCAAGGAAATGTGGATGACTTTGAAATGAGGTTTTTTGCGTCGCTCTGCACCCCTTCACCCAGTGCCGCTGTCACCTTTTGCCCTGGGAAAACTTTGTCCTTCGCTGTGAATCACATTAAGAAGTCATTCTTTCTTATCCATTCCTGTGCCTCCCTCTTCAGTTGACGTTTTTGGGTCGGCTTGGCAGTTTACAAGTTTTATTTTGCGGGAGTATTTCAACGATTTCAGCCGTTCGCTAAGTGGACGATATTTCAGTTGACTCTGGTGAATTTTGAGGCGGTGGATGAGGCAAACGTAATGAAAATAGTGCACACGAGAAGTTTGGACCGTAGTACTCTCGAGGGTCCTTAAGTGATCTGGTACCAGTTTTAAATCAGCAGAACCCCCTAATCCTTTTGACCCAGTTGTGGGGGAACTACTCCCACGCGCATCGCTTTGTAACTCGGGTTACCAGATGGGCATCCTTTGGGAGGAAATGTCCTTTTACGACTGTGTCCTCCGTTGAACTGAAATGTCCTCCTTTTCGGATCAAAAAGAAAAACCTAAGCTACCAGCTAAAAAAGCTACCTACAAACCAATTTCGCTGCCTCTTCTCTTGCCTACCCTGTGATACTTGCTTTAATATTGCTTGTTTATAAATATGTTTAAATAAAGTTGAAGTTATATAATGTATATGTACATTATATAACTTCAAAAGTTATAACTTTTCAAAGAATAAACATCAAACAATAATAATATTATTATGATGTTTGTTTAATCTTGAAACGTCTACCTTCTCCTTACCTCACAGTGTGACCAACAGCGACGAGGTGGCTAGTAGCTCATTTTTGTGATTGTCGCCTTAATCATGTACAATAATACTATTTTGTCAGAAGAGTAGACGTCCTGGTGACTTTGCTAGAGGTTTATCTAGTGGCAAGTTTCAAGCATCAAAGTAGCATCCTGAGCAGGGGCGGTTCGTCCAGGTGTTTACTGGTTCAGAGAACCCCCAAAGATAGTGATTTGCAATCTGTACAAATGCTAGGGCTGACGTAGCCGTCTTCCACATCGCAAAGAAATAAAAAACAACTATTACTCACACGTCAGGTTTCTTACTGATTAAAATAGTATAAACAAATCCTGGCGGTATCCACGGCTTTCCCCGAAGCGTCGAGTTTTGCCGTAGGCCTTGCCGACGTGATGGAGCCGTTTTTTCCCAGGTCAAAGCTACCAGCGTAAAAAAGTCGAGAGGTTTACCAACTCCTGAGTCGGCTCAAAGTTTTTCCTCGAATCAGACGAAAATTCGTTTTCGGACAATAAACAAGTCTTGACGAATTCGGGCAGAGGAAACGCCGCGGCGCGCCGGGGTGTCGCCCTATCCGTTGGCACTACCGTAGCGTGAAGGTACCACGATGGGGGTTCCCCTAAGCATCTTGGAAGGTCTATCCTGGAACCATTCCCTTCCTCGCCCCCCTGACACAATATACAACGGCGCCTTGTACAAAGAGTATGCGTCTTGGGAACTCCACCAAACGCTCTTGAAATTTGGGCCTTTCGCAGTATTTTCATCGGACTCCCAACATTCACTTTAGAGATTGGCAGAATTTGCATCCCCCACAATAGTCTGCACAACGCTATGAATTGATCCTTACTAAATCCTCTTTGCTCCTGCTTGCATGGATTTTCTCAATCACAATCCAGTCTGGGTGAACCTCTTGTCTATCAGCACTTTCAAGCTTAGCGAGCTTCAATACTGTCGTGGGCGATAGTCGTGATCGTAGCTACTGATTCCGAGTCGGCGGGATTAAATCGATCCAGTTCGACTTCCTCACTTGATTTCCTCTCCAAGGAAATGGAATACCGGCGATGTAACTGACGCCCGAGCAACAAGTTGCCCATCAATCGCTATCTAGATGCGGCCTTAATTGAACCGGCCACCCGCTAAATTGAAACGCCCGTTTTAATAATCTCACGATAGTTGTTGGACGAGAGAGAAGTTGAGATCTTACGGGTGAAATTTTTGCTACCTTTTCAACCTGGAAGGGTAAAAGTGGACGTAGTGTTTATGATTGATGAGGCACTCTGGTCAACGGATCGATTAAATTCACTTCAGTAGCTCACGATGGATAGACGTGTGACGTCCTTTGTCGTGAAAATTGAAAGGACGTTTTTTGCGTATCGTGATTATTTATTACGTAGTATCTATTATATCGCCTTGGACGTGTCAGCAGTCATCGTTGTTCTAAAGCCAGGCCCGCTAAACTGTGTGTTTTCTTATCCCGTAATAATCCCCAGGATTATCTCATCTAAATATTTCTATTCAACTAAGTCTTCCTCAGCTGGAGTTTTTAGCGCAACCTTTTTCCAAAAAATGGAAAGGTGCGCTCACCTCTTCGACATGTAGGTATGTTTTTTTTTTTTTTTTTTTTTTTTTTTTTGTTTGTGTACAGAGCATCACGTCCGAGCGGCTCAACAGATTTTCATGAGGGTGGTCTCATTGTCATCAGCGAGTTCCGGGGGTGGTTATAGGCTACCTTGATTTTCCCTCCCTCATCCCCTTCATCGGTTTTCGGGAGGTCCTTCACAACGAAAGTTGTTTATCTCTGATGTGTAACTAAGGAGGCCTCAAAAGGGGGACGAAAGTTTTTGTCCGATTTCGTTGGTACAAGGGTCTATGGAATGAGCTTTTCAGGCTGATTCCAACGACTCCAAAACGATTTTTGCAGCCTGAGCCGTTCGTTACCTCTGATCGGCATAAGGTTTTATTACGCATCTGTCGTTAGGGTGCAGTTGCTTACGTAATGAGCATCACGTGGATACTTTTGATGTGTTGTGTGGCATAGTTTGGTCGCTAGATACCTACTGTTTCTTAGTTTCTCTCGCTCATTAAATATTAATAACAAAAAGGTTGCGCTCATCTATTCAATTCAATTGATGGCTTGTTTCTTTTTTTTTTTTAGTGGCGTGTACGTAGGTAGGTACCCTTTCAGGGTTGAAGGGTTAATTCCGATTTCCGAACAAATCGCCTTGCGTCTTATCATTAAATGAATTATATAAATTTTATTTTGACTCCAATGCCAGGTTAAAATAGTGGTTCACGTATTCAGAAAAAAGTCAGTTGCAACCATTGTAAGGCGGTACATTTCGCCGCTGATAGAAATCAGGCCCCCTGTCATTTCTATCTTGTCAGGCCTGTGTCGGATCAGTGGAGGTCGTACAGAGCTAAAGCAAAGGACCCTAATTTCCGGTATTTCAGTCAGCCACTAGCGATATTTTGTTGACCGGACAACGAGAGCCCATACGAGATTGTGAGTTTGTGGGAAAAAGCTCAAATTAAACTAAATTGCAATGGGGTACACGCCGAACTCTACTAGATTGCACCTACCTCGGCGAATTTATGAGGCGCCAGAAATCCTGACGAGATTGCCATAGTTCGCAGAGTAATTCTGAAAATTCCGAACCGTTCGGCGCATGCGCAGTAAGGCAATTTTAAAGGACCGAGGGTAGGGTACATCGGCTTTAAATTAAACACTCATAAAATCGCCATAAATCGCGCTGTAATCATCGTCATAAAATTAATTTTTACACAATTTACCTTCATCAGAGAATTATAAACCCTTGTGCAATTTTTGACATTTTTAGCGCAACCTTTTTCCAAAAAATGGAAAGGTGCGCTCACCTCTTCGACATGTATGTTTTTAGCGCAACCTTTTTCCAAAAAATGGAAAGGTGCGCTCACCTCTTCGACATGTATGTTTTTTTTTTTGTTTTTTTGTTTGTTTGTGTACAGAGCATCACGCCCGAGCGGCTCAACAGATTTTCATGAGGGTGGTCTCATTGTCATCAGCGAGTTCCGGGGGTGGTTATAGGCTACCTTGATTTTCCCTCCCTCATCCCCTTCATCGGTTTTCGGGAGGTCCTTCACGACGAAAGTTGTTTATCTCTGATGTGTAACTAAGGAGGCCTCAAAAGGGGGACGGAAGTTTTTGTCCGATTTCGTTGGTACAAGGGTCTATGGAATGAGCTTTTCAGGCTGATTCCAACGACTCCAAAATGATTTTTGCAGCCTGAGCCGTTCGTTACCTCTGATCGGCATAAGGTTTTATTACGCATCGGTCGTTAGGGTGCAGTTGTTTACGTAATGAGCATCACGTGGATGATGTGTTGTGTGGCATAGTTTGGTCGCTAGATACCTACTGTTTCTTAGTTTCTCTCGCTCATTAAATATATCGTAATAACAAAAAGGTTGCGCTCATCTATTAAATTCAATTGATGGCTTGTTTTGTTTTTTTTTTTGTTTGTGTACAGAGCATCACGTCCGAGCGGCTCAACAGATTTCCATGAGGGTGGTCTCATTGTCATCAGCGAGTTCCGGGGGTGGTTATAGGCTACCTTGATTTTCCCTCCCTCATCCCCTTCATCGGTTTTCGGGAGGTCCTTCACGACGAAAGTTGTTTATCTCTGATGTGTAACTAAGGAGGCCTCAAAAGGGGGACGAAAGTTTTTGTCCGATTTCGTTGGTACAAGGGTCTATGGAATGAGCTTTTCAGGCTGATTCCACCGACTCCAAAACGATTTTTGCAGCCTGAGCCGTTCGTTACCTCTGATCGGCATAAGGTTTTATTACGCATCGGTCGTTAGGGTGCAGTTGTTTACGTAATGAGCATCACGTGGATACTTTTGATGTGTTGTGTGGCATAGTTTGGTCGCTAGATACCTACTGTTTCTTAGTTTCTCTCGCTCATTAAATATTAATTACTAAAGGTTGCGCTCATCTATTCAATTCAATTGATGGCTTGTATGTCTTTGCTTTGGCACATAAACAAAAAAATCGTCATGAAAACTGTTGACGAAAATTGTCCCAAGCCGTTTCTAGGGAAATGGACTAAAGACATAAAATGTCCCAATGTGTTGCAGACTCGTATGCAAGCGTTTGTCTTTGCTTTGGCACATAGTTTAAGATTTTTTTTAAATGTAAAAAAAAAATTATTGATCGAAAATCGCGGGCCGCGATTAAAATTTAATCGATATTATATCGATACCTTTGGTTTGAAAAATCTGGTCTTTGGCGGGGGGTTGTGTTCTTAAGGTGGATCAGACTTGTCTCAGACAAGTAGGTAACTTGTCTGAGACAAGTCTGATCCACCTTAAGAACACAACCCCCCGCCAAAGACAACTGTTGTCTGACTCCGAAATCTGGCTGATCGTTGTATCGATACATAATATGCATCGATGCATATTATGCAAAAAATGTATCGATATTTTACTAATCGATATTATACTAATCTTGTGTTCTTTCTTCACCTTGGTGCCGACTTTTCCCCCTTTAGTGTCTTTCATGGTGTCTTTCAGAACAACAAAATATTATCTCCTTTTATTATCCAACAACAACTTCTCAAATTTTCCTGATTACGTGATGACTTCTCGGAGTTGATAGTTGTTTACGTTCGTAAAAAATCAGTTTTTGACTGTTTCGGTTTTTTTGCATTATGAAGGAATCTTACAGACGAGAACCTCAACTAAGGCCAAAGAAGGTAGGACTGTTGACGTTGATACTTGTGATACTGACGTCTGAGGTGGATAGCACTTCCAGAACCGTCGCCGGAATACAGAACGGACTTCGGAAAATGGATGTGAAAAGAATCGGAGAAGCGATGAGGAAGCTCGTCAATCAACATCCGATGCCTGAAGGAAGTTGGAAGTTGCGTTTGAAGAGAGCGAAACTGAGGGCGTGATGACTTACCCGCTTGGAATGTTTTGTTAGTCAAATACCAAGTACCTACCTTCATAATGTAATCGTAATTTTGAAGCGGCATGAAATTTTGTACTTTTGTACGCCCTTACTCCCAACATTGATAATCATTTTAACATACCAGTTATTGCGCGTTTTGAGAAATTAATTTCTGGTAGCGGACCCGGTAAGTAATAATTTCTGTATCGTCAGCCCTGAAATGTACACACCGTAGAACCTCTGGGGTCTTGAAAATGACTCCAGAGAAAAGGTATTCACGGGGTTGATGGGCAGGGCCCTCTCTCATTGTCGACGGGTGAGGTTGGTAACTCATTGTGAACTTGAGTATAACTCCCCTTCAGAGCAAGCTGTATCGTTTGGGACAGCCTAATGGGGGAAGCTTCGACCGCCTCACCGGTTCGTGGGCTTTTTAAAAAGAGGAATTTAGGACCAATTAAAACGGGGTGCTTGAATCTCCCTCTTCTCGGCCCCCAGACCTCTTTTTCTTTCTGAAGTGAAAAATTAAGCCCTTTGCTCTTTTCACGACGAGAGTTTTTCAAGACCTTTTTGTCCCATTGGAGGTTCAAATTTTCAGAACAATGACTCGACGTCGCGACATTTTAATTTTATCGAACGCTATGCGATTTTTTCTAACATTATTTTGTTTCTTTTTTTGTTGCAGGGCCATACCAGCTAAGAGCCACGTCACGCTTCTTCTCAACGTGACGGAGTGCCCAGGTGTTCGTTATTTGGAGCATGTTCAGGTAACTAAAACGCTGCAAATTTTACACAAGAGTTTATTATTCTTTGATATAAGTAGGTTATTGAGTTCCTTTAATGATTTTTAAAAGATTTTTCCTGGAAAAGTCGTGCTTCAAAAGTTACCTACGAAAATAGGTCACATTGCAGAAGACCCGTCTCTTAGGGAAAATGTCTGGAGGGGGTACATGACGTGGGCTGCTACGTCATCTTTTGATGCATCTATGCAAGTTAGCCAACTTTGCTACGAGAAGAGCCGACCCCAAAAATCGAGAATCGAGGTTATCATCAAAGAAGGTTAAGAAAATTGACCCAGTCCGTGTTTTTATTCCGATTCTATTCAGATTTATTATTCAGCGCTCTGGCGGGTCCGTGCCCAACTACTTCGATGCTCAGCATGGCTGATGGGGAGATTAAATAATGACAACGGATGATTTTAGATTAATTAAGGAACCGGTTTAATGACTTGTAAACAAGACGACATAGAATATAGTACAGCTAAAGTGGTAGAAACCAACACGCATAACCTGCAGTAGGAAAACCTCCGTTGTATCGTTTATGTGTCCTAGCATGGATGATATTGTTCACTACCTACCAACATAGCTCCCCTTGAACAATACTGAGAGCGGCAACATCATGAAAGTTTTCCATGTGAGATCAATGAAAAGACTTATACGTAAAGACTCGAAAACATTTATGCAAGGACTACAAACATTTGCGAGCCTAGATCAAAAAATATTATTAAGAAAAAAAAAAACTAGCTTCAGTCTTTCAATTTGTCTTTGTTAGCTATAACAAATTAGCTTAATTACAAAAATGCATCACAAAATGTTATTATTCCTAAACGCTATTCAGACAAGGCCAAATAATTTGGCAAATTTATCAAACTGAATTTTGGCAAGAGGCTTCGTTAGCGCATCTGCCAGCATATCGTTTGTATTCAAATATTTCAAATTAATATTGCGATGTTTAACGTGGAAACGAATAAAATGAAATTTTACGTCAATGTGTTTAGTACGTTGACTTATTACTTCATTTTTTGCTGATCTGATAGCACCTTGGCTATCACAGAATGTAATTGTAGGGTTCTCTATCAAAATTGGCTCAATTTCGTTCCAAAGTGATCTGAACCAAATCGCTTCTTGGATACAGTAAGCAAGTGCTACATATTCACTTTCAACAGTGCTAATAGAAATAGTTGATTGACGTTTACTGAACCAGCTAATTAGGCCACCCATGAATTTTACACAGCAACCAGAAATTGAGTGCCTATTATTATTTTGACTTGCGAAATCAGCATCAGAATAAATTTCAGGTTCTAAATTTCCATCAATACAGTATTTCAATTTTCGATTGGCTGTACCATTCAAGTAACGAAAAATACGTTTGACTGCACACCAATGCAAATTTGAAGGTGCCTGATTAAATCGACTCACGGTATTAACAGCTAGCGCGATATCCGGTCTTGAAATTTGGGACACGTAGAGCAGGCTTCCAACGGCTTCCATATACGGGACATCATTGGCAGGCGGGCTCTTGATCTTGACTAAATCGACGTTCGGGTCCATCGGAGTGGCGACGGGTCGGCTGTCTCCCATTCCAAATTTCTTCAGAATTTCTTGGATGTACTCTTCCTGGTCGATGTAAAGGGCTCCTTCTTCTCTTGTGATTCTCATCCCAAGGAAATTTTGAACTTCCCCAAGGTCCTTCATCTCAAATTTCTTCTTGAGTGCATTCAAGATGGAGTTTTTGCTCTCCTCGGATTTGCAGAGGAGAATGACGTCATCCACCCAAATACCCATGATTATCGTGCTCTTCTGGTCGCGCCGATAATACAGGCAAGGTTCTGCTTTCGACTGGTGGAGCTTGAGGTCCAAAAGAGCTTGTTGAAATGTTCCAAACCAGATCCTTCCACTTTGTTTTAGGCCATAGACAGATTTTCTCAGTTTCCAGACTTTCCCTTGGTGCTCCTTTTTTATGGCTTGATCAGGAGGGGTCACGTAGATCTCATCAGTTAATGACCCATGGAGATAAGCGCAGGCGACATCAGCATGGTAAATTTTGAGGTTCTCTTTGACAGCTAGAGCAAACAAATATCTTAATGATGAATATCGGATAACTGGTGAGAAGGTTTCTTGATAATCAATTCCTTCCTTTTGCTGACAACCTTTTGCCACGAGACGTGCCTTGTACGTGAGTTTCCCGTCACTAGAGATTTTTGTCTTGAAGACCCACTTCATTTGTAGCGGTTTCCGGCCGGGTGGTAGGGTTGCCCATTCATACGTTCCACTTTTGGTGAATGAACTCAGCTCTGACGTCATCGCATCGTTCCAATGCTTGGCATTTACGCTCTCCATGGCTTCCTTCGGATTTCTAGGCGCATTTTCACCCAAATAAGCAGCCATGTGTGATACCATGTCAGGCGGTGTCTTTCTTGGTTTTGGGGGTCTCGCCGTTCTCCTTGGAACGTCAGTTGGTTGGGGCGTGTCTTGGAGACCACTTTCATCAGTTTCATCGGCCGTTGTGAATGACCAATCTGAGTCTAGCGGATCAACGGTTGCTTCTTCATCATCTGGCTCCTCTCCACTTGTAGACTCGTGATTTGACGACTCCTCATCATCTACCAACGTATGGTCATCACTTTGTCCGTCTCCTTCTTCCCCAAGGTCGCCTTCTTCAGGACTATCTTCGGACTCTTCACTGTCGTCAGTTTCTTCAGACTCTTCATCGTCTTCAGGCTCTTCAGACTGCGTGGTCGCTATGGGAATAGTGTAAGAAGGTTGAGGTGAATTTTGTGAATTCTCTTGCAACGTTTTCCGATGATTTTTGACAGATTTACCATCTCTATTGCCTGTTTCTATTTTTTCAGGCTCTTCTAAGAAAACAACGTCCCTAGAAATTGTTATTCTTTTAGACCTAGGATCCATGAACCTCCATCCTTTAGTGTTATCACAGTACCCCACAAAAATCATCTTCTGTGATTTTGGGTCCAATTTTTGGCGTTTCTGCGAGGGAATTTTAACCATGGCCTCACAGCCAAACACACGAAGGTGGCTTAGGTTCGGTTTAGACCCTTTCCATAACTCGTAAGGAGTGGCACCCTTGACGGCTTTCGTTGGCGATCGATTGTTGACATACACAACCGTGTGGACGGCTTCTGCCCAAAAACTTTTTGGCAGTCCTGCGTCGGCCAAAAGACTTCTTGCCTTCGAAACTATCGTTTTCTGTGCGCGCTCTACGACGCCATTTTGCTGGGGCGAGTAGCTGACTGTTTTTTGGTGTTTGATCCCCTTTGACTTGAACAGTTTTTCCATCCGCCTATTCACGAACTCTCTGCCGTTGTCAGATCTGAACGCTAGGAGTTTCTTTCCTGTCTGGCGTTCCACGAAGTTGATAAATTCCTCCGTCACCTCGAAAACTTCTTCTTTCGATTTCAGGAAATAGGCTGTGATAAACCTCGAGTAGTCGTCGACCAAGGTGTAAATATAGAAACTGCCGCCGACTGATACCTGTTCCATCGGACCAACCAAATCGGCATGGATCAACTGAAGGATGTCTGAGGACCTCTTCGTACTGTCTTTGAAGGGTAATCTCGCTTGCTTTCCTTCTAAACATGCCTGACAGACCTTATCGCTAATCTTCATGTTTTCCAAACCTGTTGACATGTTGCGGAGAAGTGCCATGCTTCTGCGGTTGAGGTGTGACAAACGACGATGCCAGAGCAGATCTGATGACCCTTTTGCAAGGTAGACTGGTTTCGAGGCACAGATGGGTTGAGTTCCCTCCATGTCTAGTCTATACACGCCGTTGCCCTCCGTAGCGGTAGCTATCACGTCACCATCAGTGTTCACAACTCGGCCACCTGATTTGTCGAAAATAACCAAGTTTCCTCGCTTCACAATTTGACTGACTGACAGTAGGTTTGCTGCGATACCTGGGGTATAATGCACCTCATGCGCCGTGATGACTTCAACTTGACCCGCAACCTTTAACTTTAGCTCTGCTTTTCCGACTGATTTTGTGGTGAACTTTGTGTCACCGGCAGTCTTGATTTCGAGCTGTGTTCCTTCGGACACACTGTAGAGGTTTTGGATGTCACTGGTTAAATGGCAGCTAGCACCAGAATCCAAAATCCACTCGTTTTCTAAGACTCCGGCTGATGAGAGGTGGGCTAGGAAGGCTGAATTTGACTTATTCTTGTACGGAGCTTTCTGAGGCTTTTTCGACTCTCCAGACTTTTGCTCAGCTTTATCTGGACACTGGCTGGCGTAATGTCCGCGCTTCTTGCGTATAAGGCGGTTTCATTATCCGAAGAACGGGTTTCTTGTGTTCCTTTGATCTCCTGTAAAAGCTTCACCTTCACAAAGTCCGACGTGATTCTGGCGCCTGAGTTTGATAATCCCATGACCATGGGTCTATACTGGTCTGGTAAGCCTGCCAACATAAGTCCTCCCACTACCTCATCGCTCAAAGGCAATCCGGCTTGTCTCAATTTCTGTGCCGTGGAAATCATCTTGTTCACGTAATCATCCACAGACGTGCAATTTGCGAGCCTTGTGTTCGCAATTGTCTGAAGGAGAGATACCCTATGTGTTAATCCATCATCCTCAAATGCCCTTCTCAAGGAATCCCAGGCCTCCATGCTGGTCTCTGCTGACTCAATGTGAGCGAACAACGTTGGGTCCACTAGCAAGGTAATTTTGGCTAAGGCAATTTGATCCTTTTGAGTAAACCTCTCGGCGTCCATCACTTTTACATCTGTTTCACTTGTTTTACCGGATGTATCAGTAGGACTACTGGTAAGTGTGGGATCATTCTTACTTTTCATGGTGCCGTTGACGATAGGCCAAACTCCTTCTAGGATCAAATACGCTCTGACGGCTACTTTCCACGTCGAGTAATTATCTCTTCCCTTCAAACGATCGATTGCCGGAAGTGCACTAGCCATGTCGACGATTTTGACGGGTTTTTAGAGATCGTGTCAACGAGGGAAACGTAACCTTGACTGGGGCCTACGGGTAGCATATCAAAAAAAAAGCTCAACTGATCAAACTATCGCGTCGAAACACTTTTTAATTTATTAAACGCACTGAGGGCTATCCTGGGCCCATAACCCTGATGGGGAGATTAAATAATGACAACGGATGATTTTAGATTAATTAAGGAACCGGTTTAATGACTTGTAAACAAGACGACATAGAATATAGTACAGCTAAAGTGGTAGAAACCAACACGCATAACCTGCAGTAGGAAAACCTCCGTTGTATCGTTTATGTGTCCTAGCATGGATGATATTGTTCACTACCTACCAACAATGGCGAGGTGTGACGTCACGTGCCCTCCGTTTTTTGTTCAAAATCTTCAACATTTATAAAAACAGTTCTGCGCGTAATTATGCGGATTTTTGGACTAAAAATTAGTGTAGGGGGGTTTAAAGGGTGCTGAATCCGAATATGTTGATAGAAATGATGAATTCCAACCTTTTCAAGGAGCCCAGTATGCAAAATTAATTCTACGCCATTTCTGTGCAATGTCTGTACAGATGTGGGACCCCCAAAAATGGATTCCACGTCCAAAAATACTTCGAAAACAACACCTAACTCGACTTTTTTTTTTACTCGGAAAATTTTTCATCTCCTGTGATCCTTCAAAAATCTCATTTGTAGCCCCATGAAAGCCCCACAGTGAAATCGTATCGTTCTGGGCCCCCCAAAACTGGATTCTACGTCAAAAAATACTTCGAAAACGCCACCTGACTCGATCCCATAGCCAAAAGCCTTCAAAAAAGAACCCTCCCGTAGCCCCATTTTAGCCCCATAGCGCCCCACGGGTTTGGGCGATCGGGCTGAAAACCTTG
The DNA here is from genome assembly GCA_955831195.1 of Pilophorus perplexus. Lineage (NCBI taxonomy): Eukaryota > Metazoa > Arthropoda > Insecta > Hemiptera > Miridae > Pilophorus > Pilophorus perplexus. The sequence continues at coordinate 5,635,218 of OY037017.1, forward strand.
CGGGCACAGCTATATGGTAAACCGAGTATTTTGTCAAATTTTCATATTTAAAAAAAAAATTCCTACTGCCCAAACGGCTCGGACGGCGTACGGCGGACGTACATTTCGTTTTTGGACCTCTTGCAACGAATAACGTCAAATTTTGAGGCCGATCAGAATTTCCTACCTCCGTCGCGATTACATAGGTGTATTATTCCAAGAATAATAAACCAAAATCTGCAGATTCAAACACGGTTACAACTTTTTGTTTTGACGGATTCGTTGAACTTGAGATAAGCACGTTCGTGGAAACGTCTCTGTGGCCTTCTGAATATTCTCAGTTCGTGCTCGGAGTAATAAAGAATACGGTTCTGGTGACGTGGCTTGTAAGTAATAGTACGTCTGTTCTTGTATCATCCGAGAGCAATAATTCAAAGCAAACGGGTTAAAAACAGGCGTTTTTTCCCATTCCGTACTCCCACAACATAGATATTACATCACTCGCAAATAAATATACATCCCGCTACGGTATGGGCGGTGTAATTTTTCAAAGGGACGCGAAAAAAAGGGAGCACATTACTCACGTCACGTTTATGCTACAGATTCGCTTCTTGTAGGTGAAAAATGAATATTTGTGGGTTGACAGTATCGGAGGATCTCGTAGAATCAGGGAAGAGAGGTGCCGAATACGAAGAGGGTTCTTTGATTTTCCACTGAATGGGCTTAGGTATATTTGGGGCGAAGGGTTCGTTTACCACATGACTGAACCTGTTCCAAGATGCATTGGAACACGAAAGGGAGTTGATGTTGAAATGTTTGGTAAAAAAATTAATTACTTTCTAAGGGATCTGTGGGGAATTTACCCCACTTTCTAGCGCAATCTCGCCAGCCCGCCAGAGTTAGCACTGGCGGGAGGAGCGGGTCGCGCTTCCGTTGCAGCGCGGCAGTGCGAACTCCTCTTCTCCCGCCAGTGAGTCATTATCACAGCCATTTATTGTGTATCAATAGCAATATGCCATGCATATCATGCTCGCATTGATTTTTTTCTGGGGGATCATTCCCCCTTATTCAGGGATCAAACCCGCTGACCAGGCCTCCCCAGTGACACTTCGCTCAGGGAAGCTGAATAAGGGGGAATGATCCCGACGCATGGGTCCGCTGCCCAGGCCTCATAGAGGCGACGCTTCGTCTGAGGAAGCCGGGAAAGCAGTCACATGTGAAACCGGGTCAGCTTGCCAGGCCACCTTTGACGACATTTCGATAAGGTAGCTGCTGCGGCTGTTCCCAGTAAAACTGCGAGCCCAGGGAGAAACAATACCGGCCTCGACATCTTATTGTCTTCCCCTCGATTCCCTTCCAAAGACTCTGCATCTCCATAGCATCCTGGCATATCAGGTAAACCTTGGAGTATGCGCGTTTTCTGTGGCTGCATCTTCCCCCAGATCTGCAGATCACAACGAATCGTGTTATACCCTGGATGGAAATGTACCCATACTCCCTTCCTCTTCCTATCGTGGATTCACGCCGCAGGCCTTCCACTAACCACACAACACAAAATATTATGAATCTAAATTCAAATTTAGAAACACAAATACATGACATGTATTGTATGTACTCACCCATCACCCGCTGTGTGGAGTGTCCCACAGCATTTCGGGGTTCCAGGGATAGTGATCGACACATAAACTGAGCGAAAATTCTTTCGCCGTTCTTCAACAGCGGGTGTTGAAGTTCAGCGAAAACCCACCCCTTTAAAACTGATCGCCTGGAACTAATAGAAAAGCTGAGGACTGGTGTGTCGATGTATTTTCAACCCAGGTGTTGAAGTAAGTAGAAAACCCACCCCTTTAAAACTGATCGACTGCGTTTCGTCGAAAAAAGGGTTGAAAATCCGCTACCTGCCTGACCGTGCGGGACCTAATTTTAACTTCAAGGCTGGAAATGAGCCGTCAGGGGTTGCATATTTTACGTCACGCTTCTGCAGTGGTTCAAGTTCACTGTCCTGCTAACGAAAAGGCACCACCTAAAAACAGGTATGTAACTAAGCCTCAAGAGAGTAGGCCTATATTGAGCTTGTTATGGAGTTCACGTTCTTACGAAGTGAGCTCCATTATGTGCTGGCCGTGTCCGTGTTGCGACAAACTAGGTGATAAATTTTAGGTTATAGTAGGGATGTAGCCTAATTCCTGGTTGTAATGTTGTTAGATGCCCTGAGGATGAAAGCTTGCACGCTTTCGAAACGTCGGGATCTACAGTAAAGAAGCTGAAGAGAAAAGAAAAGCCTAATTAAATTCTCCCTGGAAATTCCTTGGAATCGTGATTACGAAATATGGAGGCCAACAAAAACCAAAGTAATCCAGAATAGTTTTGGGTACCGACCTGTGCGATGATGATGTTGACCCGGAGGCTTGCTGAGTCCCGTGAAAATGGACAAGGCGGTCATGAGAAATCCTTTGGAAACGATTTGTAATTTGGTATTTGTTGGCAAACGGTTACACCAAAACATTTGACATCCTCCACAGTGGCGGATCCAGAGGGGGGGGGGGGCGCCCCCCCCCTCAACGAGAAAATATATGAAATTTTAAATTTTATAATCGTCTAAATTTGAAGAGAAGTACTCAACATAAACTTGATTAAATGTCTGTGTGTTGTGTGGTGGCTGCGCTGCGTTCATCACTGTGCCGAGAAGGTGTCAGGACGACAAGCGACAGGGGTATAGTGAATAGGGCGGAGTGAAAATGGCCGAAAAAAAAATTTTGAGAACCGGAGAAACCCTGATCCTGGAATAGTGGCGAAATTGGTTGAAAATGATTGTGTAACAATTTGTGGCCGAAATTCGGTCATCTTGAGGTGGCACAAATCGTTAAAAGTTTTAGGTTTGCGTAAAAAATGAAAAAGCGCGAAACTTAAAGAATTTTATTATTTCTGACCAACAAATCGTGGTAAAATGGCTTGAAAAATCATTTTAAAAATAACTCATTGTTGTGGAGCATTATCCTGAGGTTGGTCACCACCATTGAAAAAATAACGCTTTGTCTCAAATCGTGGAATTTGCTGCAGGGATTTTTTGCGGGTCCTTATAAACCCATCTCTATTGGTTTCACCGCAAACTGAAGTAGAGGCCTCGGTTACCAATTTTATGTGCCTCTCAACTGCCTGGGAATGGCACGTGCCATACTGTTCCGTACGGAACTGCAGCAATATCCATTTTGATGACATTTTGGGCAATTTCCACCAGCTCAACATCGCTTAAATTTATCGTAGATGGAGGTTCCTCTGTATTATCTTCAAATGAAACCATGGTATATGGTCAGCGTTGAAATCCAACCGAGGAACATCTAACTTTCGAATATCAGCAGTCCCTCCAAACCTTCTGGCATCCTGGATTCTCTGGACAGCGAGTTCACGAACGGGTACCTACCCTCTCATCGTGCAGCATTGCCAAGATGATGTACTCTGGGTGAGAATTTTGATGTTGAGGCGCGCCCTTCTCTCTCCACTTGTCTCTCAAATCGACGTTTTAGAATTTTCTTAGTATTTTTATCTACTCCCCCAATCATCATCATTCTTTCCTGCCGCTGATCAATCAAAAACGCCCGTTCAGCAATGGGAACTTTTTGTTTGCACTCGCAAGACTGGAAATCTACGCACTTGCAAAGGGCCACGTCAAAGAGGGTCATTTTGGCGTGTGCTACAAACGCCTTGATCTCCCCATTCCTCTCTGCTCTCAATTTCGGGATTTTTTGTAACTTTTTGTATTTTTGATGATAGTTCTGTATCAAGCGGCCAATTTCTTGTTCACTCACCACTGGTATCGAAGCTTTATCCCACACTCTTCTCAAGTCCCTGACGACGATTTGGCAGATGGCTTTCACAGATGGGTCCTTATTATTTTCTAATTCACGCAGTTCCTTCTTAACCAACAAATAATGCTTCATCATCTGTTCATAAGTAGGTAAGCTGTTCTCATTGAACTTTGTCAACACTCCAAAGATAGGGCAAACGAACTTACTGTGAAATGATTTGGATGACATAATATGTCCAAATATTATTTGGTTAGCAGAAACAAATCACTCACACTAGAAGGAACTATAACAAAACGATAAATACTCTTCAATTGAGGGGTCACTTCGAAAAATAGTCAGTACAGGTTTTAGAAATAGCTAAACAGCTAAACTTTGACTCAGAGGAAAAATGTGCTTCACCGAATCTTGAAACAGCTTTTTCCTCTTCTCGCTACTAGTCTACTAATACGTAGGGATAAATATAGCCCAAATGCAACTATCCAAGCCCAAGGCTCAATATTTGAAAATTTTCCCCGAGGGGGGGGGGGGGGGGGGAACACTTTTGGTTTGGGGGTATCTATCATTCAATCATTCCCCCCCCCCCCCCCCTCAGAAAAATCCTGGATCCGCCCAAATGTTGGAGGATTCCTCCAAATGTTTTAATATGTCTACCTGTCCTACATATCGTCGCAAGAAGTCCAGAATCGCCGTCAGGAGCAAGATTATGAGAACTCGAATGGCAACAGATCTAAACTTAACTGCTACAACACAAGTTCCCCTAAAAAAATACGACAGAATAAAATATTTGTGATCGACCCCAGGGGAGTCACTGACGTTCGTAATAATGGTCACCCGGGTATGAGGGGAATGAGGGGTCGGCCATTGAATACGGCACAAAATTTATGTGCCGACACCCTGTCGATCATTGTATCATACCACGAAAAAAATTCACAGTGGCCGACACCCCGTTTATTTTCGCCCAGAAGCGTTTTTCTCTTATTTATGACAGGGAAATTGAAGAAAATCTATCATAGATGACCGTAAAACAATGAGAATGCGAACAGATAAGCAGAAAGCAGAAAATCTATCATAGATGACCGTAAAACAATGAGAATGCGAACAGATAAGCAGAAAGCAGAAAATCTATCATAGATGACCGTAAAACAATGAGAATGCGAACAGATAAGCAGAAAGTTGATAAATCATCATGTCAAGCCGATTCACCAACTCAACTCACCTTTCTGATGAAAAACATGGCAGAAATGCGCTTGTTGACAGTCAGTCGGAAAATGTCATTTTCAAAATGAATTTCCACGGTTTTTTATGACATCTGAAACTTTATAAAAATTTTATGGTTTAAACCATTTAATGGTTTCGGTGGATTCTGCAGGGTTTCTAGGACACAATGGTTGCTTGGATATGATGCGCGATAATAGTGGAGTGATGTTATTAAGGATTTTCAGCCGAGCTTTAGATGGGTGTCGGTCACTATGCGAGTGTCGGAGATTGAACGTTTACACTAGAATCCGAATCTGCAATAAAAAAGGCTGCAAATTTTACACAAGGGTTTATTATTCTTTGATATAGGTTAGTTTGCGCAAAAATTATTTCTGTGTCAAAAGAAAAAATGTTGGAAAAAAAATTTTTGGATTTTTTTTTTCAAAAAAATTTTTTTTTTAATTTTTTTTTTTCAAAAAAACATTGTTTTTTCAAAAATTCTTTATTCTTTACTCGAAAAATATTTGACCTCCTGGGATCCTCCAAAAATTCCATTTTTAGCCCCATGAAAGACCTATAGATCGCAACAGTGAAATCGGATCGCTGCGGGACGCCAAAAAATGGATTCTACGTCCAAAAATACTTCGAAAACGACACCTGACTCGATCCCATAGCCAAAAGCCTTCAAACACCACCTTCTGTAGCCCCATTTTAGCCCCATAGCGCCCCACGGATTTGGGCGATCGGGCTGAAAACCTTGCGGGCACAACTAGATGGTAAACCGAGTATTTTGTCAAAATTTCAGATTTTTAAAAAAAATTCCTACTGCCCAAAACGGCCTGGACGGCGGACGGACATTTCGGATTTAGAATGTAGTCCTCTTGAAACGGATAATGTCAAATTTTGAGGCCGATCGGAGTCGTCGACCCCCGTCGCGAAAACATAGGTGTATTATTCCAAGAATAATAAACCAAAATGGGGGTTCCCACTTGTTATAACAAAGTTAGGGTTGGTATCTCCAATTTGGCGTGCGCCAAATAAATTGGCACACATCTAAATCGATGGGCAGCTATCAATCTAATGGGGTTTGTATTTTCAGAATTTTTTTTGAAAAAAAAATAAATGAAAAACCCTATTCTAAGTGAAGGTGTTCCAATCGGTAAAGCTTCGCTTCTAAGCCTACTTCAATTTTCTTGAGCATTGAGATTCTACCCCTTTAAGAGCAGGTGTCATTCAAGACGGGGTCATTTGGAGCTCAGTATGGGGTGATTGCCCTCTCACATTTCAGCAGGTATAAGAAATATTCGTTCAGTTCCAGGCGCCCAGTTCCAAGACTTGACTCGATCTTTCAGCTTCAACAGGGGGTGTTGAAACTAAGCGAATTTTCAATCAGTTTATGTGTCGGCGATTTTCCAATGCCTGTTCTTTCTATGACTCTCAACCCTTGAGTTGAAACTAACAGAAAGTTGGAAAAAATGCTTCCGCGACCATTTTCGAGCAGTTTATGTGTCGACGACTTTCCAAGTACCCCATTTCGGTTCCTGGTGTGGTTGTGTGTATAAACTGATGTAGTTTCATTAGCTGTTTGAATTGGTTTTGTGCCGTAGTAAAAATAGCAGTAAAAGCTTTACTTAGAAGTCCCCCTTCCAGTAGTTTGATTGCTTTTCCAGGGCTCTTCGAAGTCTATACACATTGCAAGGTTTGCTTTAACCAGAGTTGGGGGGATAATTTAAGGCCGTCGGGTAGAGTAAGGGTACGGGATCAGCATAGATTCTCAGGCCAAGAGCCGTAGGTAACTTTGTGGACCCTCCCAAGTTCCCTTAACACCTCCTGAGGTCGAGATTAGCATGAAATCCTTCTTAATGACTTGGGTTTTCGCAGACCAGTAGGCCTGGCACCCCAAAGACAATATCGGAACCCATAACGTTTGCCATAAAACCCTGTCCTCCCATGCCCCAAATCCCAGCGCTATTTCGAAATCAATGGCCTAACCCCGTTCCCCGCCGTCATTTTGAGGCTCGAGTCGCGAATATTGTGCCACAACTGTCAGAGGGAATACTCATTTGACTAAATCTCATTAGACTTCCCCTCAACGGAATCACGAATTTGAGGTTGCTTTGATTGCAAATTTACAGCTTGAGCCTTTCCCATCTTGGCAAGATCACTCGTGCTAACAAACCTACGGAAGAGGAAATTAATGTAAATACACTGCCAAGGGGTTCATGGCACATAGCTTCCTCGCGTTCAAAAACTACCTCGATTTACACCCGAATTGGATTATTAGGTCATCTCAAAATTTATGGTTGTAACAAGAAAATTAAGTTCGCGCATGCGCAGAGCGTACCGCTGAACAATCATCAGGTATGGGACCTCAATTGGCGTAACCCGCTTAATCCCTGAAAATCTAACCGAAATCGGATCAAAATTGCAGAAGTTATTGCTGTAACAAGCAAATGTGGACAGACAGACACGGCACCAAATTTGCTCTGAAGGTTCTGAAACGCAAAATGCAGGTGGAAATTTGAATTTGGGGGGGGGGGGAATGCTTCTCGAAAGCAATACCAAAAGAATACGAATTCGGGGGACGATGGCAGGGGGGGGGGGGGGGGGGGGGGGTTCACCGAGGACATCTTTCTTTCGGTGATCGTGTTCAGTTCGAAAATGAAAAGTTCCATTTAGTCTAAGATAACTTTGGGAGATTAACCTTGAACTTTAGTGTTTTTATATTAGAATGGGGGGTTCACATTGATTTTTTTCTATTTTTTTCTGAAAGTACTCCCTGAGAATGTAGGGAAAACAGTAGTCAGCCGCCTGAAATCGTTTCCAGAAAATTTAAATAATTTAACGAAAATTACGGCGTTTGAAAAACGCCGGGGGGGGACAAGGCGATGGAGGGAGCGTGACGTCACTACCTCATTACAGCTGAAGAGCGTCGTCGATTGTGTTATGTTCTTGACATTGTTCCGCCCAGGGTTGCTACTCCACTACTCATCACAGAATGAAATTCAATTTAGCCGTAAATCCTTCTGATAAAGATTTATAAAATTATTGTCATAAGTGTGTTTTATGACGTTGAAAATGATGTAATTTTTGTATCCTACAATCTTTGAATTTAATTCTTCTCCCTAAAGTTATCATTCTTTTGATAATGTAGCTCGTGAAAAGTAATGACCATTCTTTATTCAAGACACTCCCCGTGGGCCATTTCTAGGGAACTTTACCTGATTTCAAAGGGACTAATGAGATTTTCTTGTAAATGGTCGACTTGGCATTCATTTTCGGTTCATTTCCGATAGCCGTTAAAACCCCTTTGATTGCAAAAGGGGTGTAAAAAGAAGAAAAATAAAAAAAGGGGGAAAAGAAGGAGAGACATTTTTGAAGGTAATCTCGTCCGAGATTAATTTCACTTTTTCCAGACTTTTTTAGCTTTCCGACTCGGAGTTTAGTAGCAATTAGGGGTAGGGGGGGTGTAAGCAAAGGTGAAAAGGGGGTCACGGGTTGAGTTTGAAGAATCAAAGTAAGCCGTAACTTTCTGAAGAGCTTTTTCGGACCTCCTGAAGTTAACGACCCTGACTTTAAATCGGTCGGCCACTTTCTCATCTTCTGGTAAGACCGATAAAGACCTGAGGGGAACTTCGGAAGAAAGAAGGTGCTTAAACAAATGTCCCTCGTCAAAATTTCGTTTTCCGAGAGGGCTTGGCTCTAAGTAGTCGCCAAAACCCCCTGTGGGAGAGTCCTCGATGCGAAACTTCCTCCTAATCTTAGAAGGGTAAACTTGGTCCGTCCTGGCGGGTTCTACAGACTTCGTTTGCATAAGATCCGAATAAATTTGAGATTCCTTTTGTTCTAAGTTGGTCATTAAAGCGTCTTTTTAAGCTCCTTCGGTTTTCCCTAAGCCGTTTTCTCTTGATTTTCATTGAAGTGGAGCATGGAATACATGACTAAACGGAACGCTAGTGAAATTGTGGCTAGTTTTGGCTTATCAGAATAATCTACCTATTTCGCGAGGGGGTCAAAAGTTTTGATTGGTTAAGCCTTATAGAGCAGTGGGTGGGTTTCTTACAATTTAAATTGTGTGCGGTATGACGGGCTGGTTTTCCCGGGGTTCAAACTCGATATGTCGAGGGTTCTAGAACAAGATTTATATGTGACACTGATTTTTTTTTTTTCAAAATTCATACGAAAGAATGATAAACTCTTCTGTACAATCTTCCAATCCCACCGTGGGAATCTATGGAGCTTTCATGGAAAGTTTCCAGGAAATTGGTGTCGTTTTCGAGTAATTTTGGACGCGTAATCCATTTTTCGGGGTCCCACATCCGTCCACAAGCCATACAAGAAATTAATTTTTTTTAACTTTCTAAAATTAAAATAATTACATATAAAACGCTGCAAATTTTACACAAGGGTTTATTATTCTTTAATATAGGTTACTTGTGCAGAAATTTAATACTTAAACAATAATTGTTTAAGTATTAAATCCAAATTTAATTTAATACTTAAACAATAATTGTTTAAGTATTAAATCCAAAAAGAAAAATTTTTTGGGGATTTTTTTCTTTTTTGTTTTTGTTTTTTACTTGAAAAATATTTGACCTCCTGGGATCCATCAAAAATCTCATTTGTAGCACCATGAAAGCCCTATCGATCGCAACTGTGACATCGGATCGTTCCGGGAACCCAAAAAATGGATTCTACGTCCAAAAATACTTAGAAAATGACACCTAACTCGATCCCATAGCCAAAAGCCTTTAAAAAACCCTCCCGTAGCCCCATTTTAGCCGGATAGCTCCACGGGCTGAAAATCTTGTGGGCACAACTAGATGGTAGACCGAGTATTTTGTCAAAATTTCAGATTAAAAAAAAAAGTCCTACTGCCCAAAATGGCCCGGACGGCGGACGGACATTTTGGTTTTAGAATCTAGACCTCTTGAAACAGATAATGTCAAAGTTTGAGGCCGATCGGAGTCATCGACCTCCGTCGCGAAAACATAGGTCAGAGTATAGTAATTTCAATTCGAAAAATTTCTTAAGCTGAGCCCAATTGTTACGGCTCGAAAGAGCTTTTAATTGCAAAATCACCAGTCTTCTATTTATAATACACAGAACTCTCGAAGTGCTTGACCCTCTACTGCCCACTTCTCCAGTTGCTGAGGGGTCTTTCACTACTCGGCCAGCCCTAAACCCCTGAGCCCCCTGAGCCCTGAATTCCCTCTCCACGTAAACCTCTTTGATACCAATCTTTGTTGAACCTGGAGCTCTGAAATGATTATACATCTTGAGCTAAGCTTTTACTCGCCAAAACTCGTTATAATGAACTTGGGAAATTCGGGGAATGCACAGTACTGTAAAGGTGGATTCACACGTGCGGAAAGTGGAAGGCCAGAACGACGGAAAAACCAGTGGACGGGGTAGGCGGAGTCGGAAGAGTGCACATGAAGCGATCTCCGTGGTGGTCGGAATGATAACCTTCCTCCTGGAAGCCTCTCCGATCTGTAACCTCTCTCACGTTGTTGAGTGTTTTTAATTTTCTTCAAAAATCAAAAGTAAAGTAAACCGTCTCCCTGTAGCTCACTGGCTTCATCGTCCCACAGCCATCTCACCGATTCCGTATTTTTGTGGCCCTTCGTTGTGGGGTCCCAAATCTCTTCCTGGCACTTCACCAGTTCAACTAAATTCTCGTTGAAATTCATTTTGTAGAAACTTGAAGACCTGGTGTAAAAGAGAACAGAACAGCTTGAAGATAAAACGCGATCAAGAGTCTCTCGTCAAGAGATGACTACAAATTCAAATCGACGCGAATGAGCAACATCTGATAGCGGTTATAGCATTCTTGTCCATTGCGCATGCGCGGAGCTAGACGGAAACGACGGAACGTCAGAAACGGCATAGAAATTTCTTCCGCCGACAGCTGTCCGCCCGCTCCGACAAAATGGCGACCACCATTCTCCACTGTGGTTCAAACAGCTGATCAGATTGCGTTCCGTCTTTCCGCTTTCCGTCCTCGTTATGAATCCACCTTTCATGGAAACACAATCTGTCACATTTTGAACTAGAGAAGAGATCACTTGAGGATTCCTGGCTAAATTTAATTTTTTTTTGTTTTTTTTTTTTCAGGCGAAAATCACTCTCATGACGCAGCGACGCGGCGACATCGAAATCCACCTGACGTCGCCCGCCGGCACGAAGACGATGCTTTTGGCCAAAAGGCCTCACGACGTCTCCCGAACGGGTTTCCGCAATTGGCCGTTCATGTCCGTCCACACTTGGGGAGAAAACCCTGTCGGCAAATGGTCCCTCGAAATCCACAACGAGGCCAGATTCCTGGGTGAGGATTTACTTTCAATATTCAGCTTAATAAACAATTTTATCTGTGGATAATCAGTTTCACATCCCAACTAGCATTCATTATAATGAATGATTACTGCATCATACTAATCCTTCATTTTAATGAATGCAAGTTGGGGTATCAATTTGTTGAGTTTGTGCTATCAGGCTGATAGACTTTAATCGTGTTGATGGGTCACTAACCTATGCAACGTTCTATATTTGGCTAAAAAATACCATGTTCGACGTTGTTTTTTAATGAGCTTGGCGGGTCAGGTCGCATGTAACAAAAGGGAATTTCACTCATTGAATTCGGGGTGGTTTTTCCTTTGTGGCCTTTATTTTTTCTTTCATATCTTCTTACTCCTTTATCTTGGTTCCAATGCCTGATCACTTCGCACTGATCAATCATTAGTTGTTTTTAGTGAAATTTATGGTTGTTACTGGTATTTTTGGCGGTTTTATGAATAGATAATTTGCCATTCAATGGTCAATCTTCTTGAAATCTTCTGTAAACTACTCTCAGTGGTAGTTGAATACAAAACAAGGAAAGTCTGGCCAAAGATGTACACTGATGACGAAATAGCAAGTCCTCACTATTTGAGGCGACCTCACACCTACCATGCCTTGCTGTCTCGCCGGCTGAGTCGTTAACGTGGGTGTTATGCACAAGAATAACAAGATGTTGAATTTTTATAAGGATGCGTAAATCCAAATTACTGGAGATCCTTATGTATGGGTTCTGAAGGAAGTTGAATAAGCAAATTAATAAGAATGCTAAATCCAAATTACTGGGAATCCTTATGTGTTGATGCTGATGCAATTGACTGCACAAGTTGGTAAGGATACGTGAACCCAAGTTTGGGAATCCTTACATGTTTTGAGTTGGTGAAAAGTGGCAATGAGTTGAAATAATGTAAGAGAGTAAGAAGGAGGGACTAGTAGATTTTGAGAAGTCAATGTGTACTGAAGGAACTGAAAGTGGCCTTACCTGTGGCCTTACCTGTGACCTGGCCTTTATATAGTTAGTCACCCCCCACTGCAGGCTCACCCCTCTCTGGGTAACCCCTTTAGAGAGGGCTGAGTCTCTTAGGTCCCACCCCCCCAATGGGAAACGAAATTACGTGTTTTGAGTTGGTGAAAAGTGGCTAAGTCCTAATAGGAGAGTAGGCGTAACAATGAGGCGGCACTGAGTTGGAATAATGTAAGAGAGTAAGAAGGAGCGTTTATTTGATTTTGAGAATTCAATGTGTACTGAAGGAACTGGCCTGTGACCTGGCCTTTATATAGTTAGTCAACCCCCACTGCGGGCTCACCCCTCTCTGGGTTACCCCTGTAGAGAGGGCTGAGTCTCTTGGTGCCCCCCCCCCCCCCACCTGGGATCCCCCAAAGGAGTGCTCTCTTCAATGATGTACCTGCGTCTGCTCGTTCTTATTTGCTTATTGCTTATTTGCTTAATTAATTATTCTCAGTATTTATGTGGGGGTCAGCACAACGAGTATTTGCTGAATAAAACAGCTTTTCACCCTACCAATTATTGAGCTTTTTTTCTTTTGGTTTTTGGCTCAATCACAAAAGCATGAGAGACACGTAAGAAAATCATCAGAGAAAACTCCACAACGACGAGCCATTTTCAATACAGGCAAATTCGTTGTTATTGTGATTACAATACTATCAAGTCCTCAAGCCAGTCTGGACTTATCCAGTTATGCAACGCTCAAAGCATCCATGAAGTTATTGATTTGGAATAATGTACTGAGGAGTGTCGTTGAATCATACCGGTAAACTAGATGTATCAGACCATGCAAATAACTTTGAACACCTACAGTAAATGAAGTGCTTAACCAAAATTCAAACCATAGCTAATCACAAGAGGCTACAAGTACACGTTAATGAGGAGGCGGTCCAGTTGCGGCGAGATCTACTCGGACGTTTCGAGAGAAAGAAGCCTCAGCTTATGAAGCATAGCTGATTTATGCTCAGCTGATTTCTGTATTCAGGGTCAGGTAGGTGAGGTCGCCTCACGTAGTAGGAACCCCCACGATAACAACGAATTTGTCCATTTTTAAACTGTCGTCGTCTTTCCTCTTGCGTGATTTTCTCAAGTGTTGCTCTCTCATCCTTTTGGAAGAATGCCTAAAACTAGAAGAAGAAAGTGCCTCGTCGATTGGTACTATGAAGAGGTTTTTTTTTTTTTTTTTTCAAATGCAGCGCTCCTTGTGTTTATTCAGCGAATGCTCAGTCGGTTAAACAGCATGGTGGGTGTAAGGGCGTCTCAAATTGTGGGGACTCGCCCTTTCATCATCAGTTTACATCCTTGGTACGGACTTCTCGTCCCGATCCTTCCCTTTTGTATTCTACATCAAGTGTAGTTTACAGAAGAATTTCTTTAAAGGAAATCTGTTGACCGAGTAATTTTCTATTGAGGCAATAATGACGTTATGGTCTTTCTCTAATTTTAATAGGAGTTTAATAGGAGTTTAATAGGATGAGAATGTGACGTGTTGGGTATTGTATATTGTGTATACTGTATTGTACGTACTAATAACCTGCAATTTAACCCTGAACATCAAATGCGAATGTGTTGGATTTTGGGTACGAGAATTTAAATGTTTTGTCGATTGTGACGAAGTTCTAAACCAAGCTACGGGCCCTAATGAACCCATTTCATGGGTAAGAAAGGTGGCTATGTGAATTGAGGCTGAACTTGAAGGCTTCAATGCTTCAAGTTTTCCTTTTGGCTTATGCACAATGGGGATCGGTAGTATTGCGAGTGAAATCTAAGGAAGGCGGTGACGATTTGCTTTATCGTCAATGCGTGAGTAATCCGGTAAACCAAAATCCATCAACCAAATTAATGAAACGGAACGAGTTAATTATTTATTTACTTGAATGGGTCTGGGATTCTAACCACAAACGGCAATCCTGTAAAAGAGTTTAATACACCCATTGGCATTTGATGTTCAAGCTATCATATTTGTGGTATTATTGGCTGGTTTTGTGACGGTTACTAACTGCTTCCTTTCTAGGGAGAGCCACACTACAGGAATGGGCGCTTGTCTTGTACGGCACCGACATCGCCCCTCAGTCCTTCAACCCAGCTTACGTCCCCCCACCTCCGCCCCCGACCCCCTCCCGACCGCCCCGCCCCCTCACGACGGCCGCCCCCAAGAAACCGAAAAACCGTAAAAACAAAGGGACCAACCCGACGCCGAAGCCCAAAAAAGCCAAAAAAGTGTTCGACCCTCCGACGTCGGGGCCCCAAAGGAAGACGCCCCGGCCGTCGGTGATACAGGCCAGACGGCCGACGATGCCGCCGGCGACGCATCCCGTCGGGCTCACGATCCTTCTGGCCCCGCCGGCCCCGGGCCACCCTTCGGATTCGGCCCACAGCTTCCCGGCCATTTTCCAACAGTACCACAAAGTCCAGCAGCTCTTCCCGTATTCGAAAATCAATGAGTCCCCTCTCAGACCTTCAAAAAAAGGACTTGTGCAAAGTGAGCACCACAGAGAAACAGGCAAGAGCTTGCTCCAGTAGAAAACACCTTTTCAGTGTTCACACTTTTGCCAATTATTTCTGTTTTTTAATATAATTTTTTTTACCCTGCATTTTGCTTGAAGATTATGATTTAACTTGGACGATCTCTGCAATCAACGTTTTACAGATCCTTGCGTGGTTCCTTAGTATGCATTATAGCCTTCCTTATTAACTGACCCACAAAAAATATTGAAAATCCATCTTGACATTTCTACCACAGTAACTTTGAATGTACGAGGCAAATGCTGGACGCCATAATGTACTAGTAATTTTTACCTTCTTTGTTTTAATGTTGAGAATTTTTACGTGACATGCGGCTTTCACTTCTCCTATTCTCATTTCTTTCCCCGGGCCTCGTTGGGTATTCAAGCTGGGGAAACCAACTCCTTCTCCTCCCTTCAATTTCCCTTATTTGGCTTCCTGTATGTATTCTACTAACCCACGTCCTCCGCACGCCAGTGTTTTGTATTGAATACAACATTGATTTATTTTACTCATTTTTGTATTATCCGAGCATTTGTTTAGTAGTGTTGTATTGTGTGCTTAGTGTTTGCATGCGCTTAGTTTATTTATAAAAATGTGTTTTTTGGGTTGTGTTACAACTCCATGAATTGCCATACTTTTGAAATTTCTGAATAGTAAATTTTAATAATGCCGAAAAGCTGCTAAATTCTTGATAGTAATGATATTTCGGCCGTTGCTTAAATTTAATTAATTTTGTGAATGAAAATTCGCGACAACTTTTGACCTTGCACGAACTTTGACACTTCATGTTCTTAGGTAATTATCACTTTTGTAGAGTTTTTAAAGCCAATTTTTATTAAAGGTGTTTTAGAACATTTATATTTAATATTCGCCAATTTTACACTCCTGCCTTTTTTCTGTTTTGTTGGCAGCCTTGATTTTTCTCCGTTGTTATCAAGAGTTGATCAGTGATGCCAGATTGAGGGTTTTTGCCCACAATGGAGGGATATTTAGGACTGGGAGAGATGGTGGGGTTTTCCTGATGACACCTCCCAAGACGGAGGGATTTTAGTATAAGCTCCTACTAACTATCGAAAAAACTGAGTTAAAAACGATCACATCGCAAAAACCATTCGGCGGCGTTTCGACAGTTTGTGCTGACTAAAGGATTGATGAGACAGGAACTTTTTAACAAAATACCATAATATTAGGGGAGCCATCTCTGGTTTTAAAAGCGAATTCGGAACAGTCGGCGCTGAAAGCAGGACTTCAAGAAACTGACTCCATTATTCGGATTTTCGAATGAGTTCTCATATCACAAAGTTGTTCACTAAGTTCTTAGGTACATTTTGAAAGCGATACACAAATGCCTGATTGAAAAGTGTAATGAAATATGATACACTAAAAGAAAAACGTTCAAATTCAACAAAATTCGAGAAGAAGTAGGGGAAAATGAAAAAATATACTGAAGAACAACATTGAACATTGACTGTGAACGAAAATTTCCTTTCATAACCTACCAACATTACTGGGATTACGCCCCCCGGCCTGTGGAGGAAGAGGAAGGAATGAATACGCCCAGGGCATAACACGATGAGTCGTGATCTGCTGACCTCGGCGGCTGTATGAAGTAAAGGGAGACCTTCCAGGCTGGCACGAAGTGTCGTGATGGTCTCTGGAAGGGACTTCAGGGGAATCTAATGTTAAAGTTGGTGTGTCAACGTCAATATTCCAGTCTCCCGGCGACCACAGTTGAATTGTTCACAACGGTAACCTGGGCAACGGATTCGTCCCACTGTCCTGGCCTCCCCAGACAAAGTGTCGCCCCAGTGTTGCCAAATATAGCCAGTAAAATCCCACTGAACCCCCCCCCCCCCCCCCACCTTTTAAATAAAGTAATAACCCCCCAAAACAAACCCCTTGGTAGAAACAGTTCCCTCTCTCCCAATAAGCGTTCTTGAGAGAGAAATAGTTTTATTTGTTAATACGAATTAGATCAATTTATTGTATGCACTTTCAAAGCAGCTGCACTTGCACATGCCGTAAATCATAGAAATATACCTATACACAAGGGTTTATTATTCTTTTATATTAATTGTGCAAAAATTAATTCTGTGTCCATAAGAAAATATTTTTGAAAAATGGATTATGCGTCCAAAATTACTCAGAACGTCCCTCGGATCCGCCAAAAATCCCATTTGTAGCCCCATAGATCCCCACAGTGGAATCTGATCGTTCTGGGGCCCCAAAAATTGGATTCTACGTCCAAAAATACTTCGAAAATGACACCAACCTCGAGCCCTTAGCCAAACCCATCAAAAATCCCTACCCATTTTGCCCCACAAAACCCCACGGGTTTGGGCGATCGGGCTGAAAACCTTGCGGGCACAACTAGAGTCGCGATTACATAGGTGTAGGTATTATTCCAAGAATAATAAGCCAGTATGGTAGGAGCTAAAAATTGGCGGATGTTGATGTAACACCCTGTTTTGACTTGACGTTGTTTCAACAAAAATATACCCTCCTTCGAGTTTAATATCGTTTTCTCGTTATTTACAGCTTCGCTTTCCGAGTGGAATCTCATATTCTACGGGACGGAGACGGCTCCGGGAGCTCAACCCGACGTCATCGACGCCGGCCGAGGCCACGACCCCGACCCCGGAGCCCATTTCGGCGCCGACAACGCCCTCGATCCTCCGTCGTCCGGTGGGAAATGGCGCGAAGTGACGCAGAAGACCCGAACGTCGGACGTCGGCGATACCACGTCGTCCGTCCGCTCGGGCTGCGCCAAACCGTCGGACGCTTGTTTAGGTTGGTGCTCAGTTTTACTCTACACAATTCTACTAACTTCGAGGAACTTTCTGTGGGATTTGAGGACATTGTGACGAGGTTACCCGATTTCGTGCGTCTTTCTCCTTGTGCTACATGTGATACACTGTGTACTATATAATACATATAAAAACTCTATCGACAATATCTAGGGTATTAACGTAATTTTAAAGGTTTGACTGCCTATTGCGAAAACAAAAAATCGGCGTATATAAAAAAGCAATGTTTTTCAAAAAATTAGACTTCGCATTCAATTGACAAAAAACCAAAAAAGAACTTTTTTTATACGAGAGCATAATTTTTTAAGTCAAAACTCAATTAACCTTAGTAGTATGTGAATTTATGAATATGAAGAAGATCCTACCAACCTATTTATCTGACTGAGGGTTTTGCGTTTGAGCTACTTATCAAATTTTAAATTTTAATTTATTAATTTTCTCCAGAACAGTATTAGCCAAACCGGTGCTGCCACGCAGTAACAAATCATTCAATCACTATGGACAATGTTACCTTTTTTAAACACCCTCAGTTATGCTAAACTCCAAAAAATTCTGGAAAAAGTTTCTTTTTTCATTTTCCTTACCATTTATGTCTTCGAAAAATAATCGTCTAGTGAACCAAAGTTAGGACGGTATCTACCCCGAATCCCCTTCATGTATATATCACTAGGAGTGTTTGTTGTGTGTTTGTATAAAAAATATTTAGGCTAAATGAAAAAAAGTATGATCAAATTTGTTGAAATTTTCTTTTGACAAGGCGGTGCTTGAATAGGTATTTAATGTTCATTGTGTGCACTGTTATGGCTGCTGTGCTCTTTGGGTGTGTGTTCAGGATGGATCTCTCATTTCCGTATGTGCATTTGGGGTATCATTTGAATGTTGCGGACTAAGCCACTCTTTTGGCTTGACGGTTATATACTTACTTGACAGAATTTACCAACTGACACCCCACGACCTAATTAGGCTCCTCATCTACGAAGCGTTTAACACTCGATATTTTGAGCAACCTCGTTCAAATACGATGTCTTTACGATGTTGAACAATCACGTTATAATCATAATGAATTATGTTCTTTGCTCTCTCCAACCAACTATCCCAACAAAAACATCGTATTTGAACCCTTGAAAAGACTGGACTTTATGTTGTACCAAATAAGTTACATTCATCACGGGTAGATCCTGCACTGTCTTCCTGTTGTATTCTTCGTTGTGATTCTTTGAAAAGCGTTCTTCCAGTTTATTTTCTCCGACATAGCCCGACGTTTATTTTTTTGAATGTTACTTAGTACTTACTTATATTTAGCCGACTTGTTGATATATTCCTAGTTGTTTAAAATGTAAATTGATTTTGTGAATACTCGTGAACGAGATCAAACGCACGGCCCAAGTCCTAAAAAAAATCAATTTTGACCAAATGATTTGAGTAGTTGAATCCGTGAAAATAATCGTCTAAAATGTTAGGTGTGTACGTCGTTTTTTAGTAGAATTGTTTATCATTAGCTGTTTGACCCTTAAAACGTCGCCTTTTTGAGATGTTTTCGAGAACTTTGAAAAATTGGTTGCAAAATTTTTGGGATGAATGACAATGTGTCTTGGTTGACGACAACATTCGGACAAAGTTCTGTTGAAGTTGTCTCCCCAACGAGGTTCTTTGATATCCTTTAAGATCCCAAAAAACAAAAGTTATCATGTCAATACCAATAGGTTCCTGAATTAGGTGAATTCTGGATGTCTTCTTGTTTTAATTTCACTTTGTCTTTGATTTCATAATGATTTGCCCTGACGTTTCGTGGAAATTAAAATTTGTTTTAGGGGTCATTCCTGAAAAAAAGTGTAAGATGTTTGTCCCGGGGCCGTTTCTCAGCCTCTAATGATGTTACGTCATTCTCCTGGCATATCCCCGACGCTAGTGACTTTGGGACATTCAAATCTCCACAATGGAAACAATTGAGGCGGCAGCTGCTGGATGATCAGAAACGCCCTTTTTGCGGAGATCTTTTTAAACGCGCTCTCTCGCTCTCATTTATGTAACCTCAAAATTTCGATTTTGGCACATCCTTTTTGCAGCTGCCGCCTCAATTTTGAAAGATTGTGTCTAGATGTTGCAGTGTGACTACTGGTCTCATGTATCAAACTTAATACTAAGTAAGTCTTGTCATTCCCCTGCCTGTTTTGGAATTCGTGTTCCTCCCTCAGCAAAATGGAGGAAAATATTTTTTGCACTCGCATTGGCAACCCTGGTACTCCGTTCACTCATCACAATTAAGTGTTTATTTGTCAGTTCAACAGTAGAGGTTGTGAATCATCCCCGCTCGTCATTCCCCTGGCTGCTTTCCCTACAACACAGTGAGTGCTTCGTTTTTTTCAAGTCCACTAACTCACTCCTTTGAAGTAAAGCTAGTGGAGGTTGTAAATGGCTGTTTGTCAGATGGATATGATAGCTTGGGGGTGGAAACCCCCGAAATTTCATTCTCCTGCGATTAAGGATTTTCAAAGAAAAAAGATTGCAATTTTAACCCAGTTTTCAATTCTTGGTAATTATGGGTGGGTAAATATTGGTTTTAGGTGTCGCATATACCTGTCTTCGGCATTTCTCTTCATTCCCTTGCCAATTTTGGAATTAGTGTTCCTCCCTCAGCAAAAAGGAGGAAAATACTTTTTGCACTCGCATTGGCAACCCTGTTACCTCGCTAATTCATCACAATTAAGTGTTTATTTGTCAGTTCAACAGTAGAGGTTGTGCATCATCCCCACTCGTCATTCCCCTGGCTGCTCTCCCGAAATAACAGTGATTGCTAATTTGTTGTTCCTTCCACTAACCTCTGAAGTAAAGCTAGTTGAGGTCATAAATTTCAGGGGGGGGGGGGGGGGGGGGAGGGTGTCCCACTTTGGAGGGGGTAAGATTTGTGGGAACGGCTACCAACCAGAGGAGAGACTACGATGTTTACCTATCTGGTAATCAACGGAGTCTCACCTTGAACCTACGCCCGGACGGCACATTGTTCACTGATATGGTACCGATGACTCTATTTGCCTTCTGGTGGTCGAGGTCCAATCCCTAATACAAGACTTATCACTACGACTGTAGGTCCATCAACAAGCCGGGTCGGCGGCCCCCAGCTCTCCCCCCTCAGTCGTAGATTGCTGTGGCTAGTTTAACGTTCTCAGCAAACGAAGACAATGTTTTTTTTACCGGTCCACCAGATTTTGATCCCGGTTCGAGGTCCCAAGAGAGGTTCGTTCATGCGATCCCTCGATCTTGTGTGTTGAAGACGGATGTCTCGGCCGCCTTCGTCACGGGAGCCTCTGCTAGGATTCACATAAACGTTCCAACGTTCAGAGGTGAATTGTCAACCGACAAGACAGGTATTACAACACATAATTGACTTTTGGTCAAACATTGGTGTTCTTCCCCGGATTCGAACCAGGCTGATCAGCGCTCCGACTGATTGTAAACAGACGTCTCGCTGACGCCTTAGTCCACGGGGCTACCCTGTCCCCTTGGAGGGGGTAATGCATGGTGTACACCAGGTGGGGCCGCTTCGCTCTGGTAGCGTCGGACTCGCGCCTGTTGGTATCACTTCAGGGAAGCTCTCCTGCTTTTGCCTCCACAGCCCTCTCTGTTCCCTTCTTTCTCTGTTATTCCGGCTCTCCGGTTCGGTCCATTTCCTTGGTCTTGTATGGCAGTCACAAAGGCTCCGACTGCCTCCCAGTTCTGGCTCTTCTCTAGCATATGTTGGTTTCTGGTGACGATCCCTCCTAACTTGTACTTGTAGCACTACACCATTTTCCTCTCTTTCTTGGGCACCATCTGGAGGCTGACATCACTTCTGGTCCATTCAGATACAACCCCCACCAAGCACTATAGCTCTTTAGCGTGCTCTGGTATTGTCCACTTAAGTCGGATGTTGTCTTATGCACTGGGCGGTTTGTCGCACCAAAATTGCCGAACTTGCCACGAATCCGCGAGAGAAACTCGCTCGAATTACGCTCGGATTCCGATACGACCCATCCACGATTTCTTCCGAAGGAGGCTCCACCTTCTACCCTCCTCTTCGGACTTTTCCTCGTCTCCACAGAGTTTCCTCTCCAGCCCGTCTTCGTTTTGGAGACATCGCCGTAAACGTTCACTTCGAGCCTCCTGATTTAACCCCAGTACGGGACGAATCTGGTTCTTAGGAGACACCCTCACGATCGACGTCGGTTCGAAAGTTTATCGAAATTACTTCTCTACTAATCCTGAAACTTCGTTCAGGGATCCTTATAAAGTTATAATTTAGAGGACCAAGAAAGTTGCACTTTCCCTTCTTAGTGGGAAGTATCTATTTTATTTTACTTTATTTATTTTGATCAGTTTCTACTAAGAACCATATAAAGCTAGAGTGTGAGAGTGGCCACTCCATTAGTTTAATAATAATTATTACTGCCATATTCTTTTTTTGTTATTTCTCGTCTAAGACAACGTTTCTTAAGCAGTGATTTTAAAATAAAACCAGTATATTGTTCGTTATCAAGGGTATCAGCCTCATATTCTTCTCACTTAACTCCCTTCCTCCTTCTTATCGCTAGCAGAGGAAAGTAAATAAATATCGTAGCGATTTGACGTATTAGTACCGCTACAATATAGTACTGAGATGTCCGTGGAGGCTGTCCGACCATGTGGCGCACGTCACGCTCATCTTCTCCTCAGTGTACGTGGGGTCATCACGAGGAAAGCTCGAAAATAGCCGTGTCTTGAGGAACTGTGTGACGTAGTTGGCCGACCCATGATTTCTCTCAGTCCGTTTGCTGGGGTTGTGGACGAGTCTTGCTGTCCATCGACCCCAAGTTTCCGCCATTCAGGAGACTTCCCGCCTCCGAAACGTCTCTTTCCTCTCCACCTTCTCTGGGCCTGCCCTTCATTTTTCCGCAGTTATCAGGCAGATCGGTATTACTTCTAATACTACCTGAGCAGGGGGGGCCTCAGACAAGTCTGTTGGCAGATTCTTTGGGCGCCACTTCTCTGGACAGCCTCCATCTGAGCTCTGTAATTAGCATGCCTGAGCTTCAGCCCGTATCTATGCTCCGTAGAGCAGGATTACCTCAGCAGTCCTCATGAGGAACTGTCTTCTCTATTGTGAAGGGCCATCAGCCTGCTCAAGTTACCGACTACCCTTGCTGCTTTGTCTGCTGCCTTCCAGTTATGACTCCAGAAAAATATTGCCATCCAACATCATCCCAGGTAGGGTATTGAGTGAGAGTTTTCAACGAGCTGGTTCATGTTCATTGGTATGCACCTGTCAATTCACTTGGTTGTCATCAGCACAATCTGTCTTTTGAACACCAAGGGACAGAGCATGGGCCTCCATTCACTCCATTATCTGCTGCAATGCTCGGGCTGGCTTTGAAGTAGCTCCATTGTTTGGACCATCATAATCGCGATTAGGTCATCTGCGTACCTTACCTGGAAGACTCCTTCTGGCATTTCCAAAGGACCTTATCATAGTAAAAATTGGGAAACCCCCAAATTGTCATTCCCCTGCGTTTAAGGCTTTTCAAAGAAGAATGAAATTTAACCCAGTTGTCAATTCTTTATGGTAAATGGTGGAAAATATTTGTTTCAAGCGTGGCAAAAGGTAAAAAGAAGTGTGTCATTCCCCTGTGGGTCTTTTTTTAACGCTCTAACGCATAATCGAGGGTTTTGTTCCAGACAACTTCCCCAATCAAGCAGAAACAATTCTGCAAAGTTGAAAACTTTCGATACCGAATCTTACACTTTTTTCACGAATGACCCCCTTTTTACTGACTGTTATCAAGTGCAATTAAACAATTCGAAAGCCCGTAGCCGATTTGAGCGAGCTCGGCGTGGAGGTTGCGATAATTGACTCTCTTCTTTCGTTACGTTTCACCCGATATAGGTATTAATTAGAAAAATGTATAACGTGTGTGATACCTACCTTTGTATTATAAACTTCCATGGTGTTTGTTAAAATGCTCAAATTAACCATTGAAAAAAATTGACTTTGAACAAACAAAATTTGTGAAATTGTTCAAACGAATGGATTTGAATTGTTTTTTCTTTTTTTTAGTGTGTACATTCCGTTAGTGTCAATTTTCAAATTTTTGTTGAATTAGAACGAACTAATTTTTTTTTGGCGTACTGATAAATGAAACTTTTGTGTATTAAATTGAAAGTTTTTAACGAAATGTTCTATGACTCGACGACTCATTAAAACGACTTTGTTCAAAATTTGAGCCTCTTTGGACCGTTTGTGTTGTGTTCTTCCTAGACGTTCAGGGACTTCCGGATTCTGTTGCTGGCAGCCGTGAAAGTTTAAACCAAGGGTCAACTTTCGTGTTGTTTTTCCCGCAGGTCTTGCCTGCTTGTTCCAATACGTATCCCCCGTTTGGTTGGCACTACTGTTGAAAACTTGGTGCGACTGGTCGACAATTTATATTCGGAGCGGCGGCAAGTGGAAATGACGGGGTTTCATCTTCGGAGCCGGCACCGACAGCAGGACGTCGTTTCTATAGCGGAATCAAATAAATCTTGCGTCTAGTGAATTTGGTAGTTTTGTTGGAAGCATCCCGAATGTTATTAGGCCAGTCAATATAATTTTTACCTCGCATAGTTGCGTGTGACTGCGGATTTTTTATATGTTGTTGGGTCCCTTAGAGGAGTTCATATCTAATTCTGCAACCATAAAAACCTTGTGCTAACTTTTTGGGAGTCAAAAAACCGCGAAATTGTGAAGCTTTTTCCTTTTTCCAAAAAAAAAAAAAAAAAAAAAAAACTACTGAGGAGTATTTTGACAAACATCACCCTATACACCCTTAAAGTAGGTTAAATTTGCTTCAATTCGAAACCAATTGGAGATGGGTGATTCTTTGAAAAAAAGTCCCCCAATTCGACATCGCTCGGTAAGCGAAAAACCTCGTTTTTCAGAACGTTTTTGGCTGTAGCTCGGAAACTATTTGCCAGATTCCAAATTTCTTTTTTTCTCGTGAAAGCTGATTACATTTCCTATTGCAGCTATTCTGTGTGAAATTTTGATTTGAGCTTCGATAAGAGAGGGGCAGGCATGGCAAAAAATCGCCAATTTTGGCAAAAACGTCTTTTTACGCACATTTTTGCCCATAACTCGGGAACGTTTAGTCTGATCTTAATTTTATTTTTTTCTGCTTAATGCTGATTAAATTTCATATGAGGGACGCTACATACCATTTCTTTTGAGACAACAAAAGTGACATTAGTATTCGTCGGAAAAGGAGAGAACTTGCCATTTTCCCTTTGAGTACCTATTTAGGGAGACATTTTCCGGGCTTTTCCTGAGGTCTCCGGGAAAACGCTAATATCAGTTCTGAAAGGAAATTTAATCCGCTTTCACGAGAAAAAAATAAAATTTTGATCGGACTAACCGTTCCCGAGTTATGGCCAAAAATGTGCGAAAAAACACGTTCTTGTCAAAATTTGCCATTTTTTGCCATGCCTTCTCCTCCCTTATCGAAGCTCAAATCAAAATTTCACACAACAGCTGCGATAGGAATTTGAATCCGCTTTCACGAGAAAAAAAAGACATTTGGAATCGGGCATAGTTTCCGAGCTGCAGCCTAAAAGCGTTTTTTCGCTCATCGAGCGGTGTCAGATTTGGGGACTTTTTTTTTCAAGAATCACCCATTTTCAGTTGACTGCATTTCCGCAACCAATGGACGTACAGAGCTCCAATTAGTTTCAAATTGTAGCAAATTTAACCTACTTTAAGGGTGTATATACAGTGTATATATATTTTTACTATGTGTATATATATTATACTATATTATAGTAATGTTCGTCGAAATACGCTTCCTTATTGGGGTTTTTTGGAAAAAAACGGAAAAACTCCACGAATTTCGCGGGTTTTTGACTACCAAAAAGTAAGCACAAGGTTTTTCAGGGTTGCAAACTTAGGTATGAACTCCTCTGACGGACCCTAACAAGATCATTAAAAAAAATACGCAGTTACTTGCAACTTTTCGAGGTTTCCCCCTTTTTGGGTTAGATTGACTGGCCGATATGCTCCCCTCTTGTCACCAGCCCAAGACAGCTCAAGAAAACTGATGTTCAATGTAAGATTTTTTATTAGATGCCAAGTAGAAACAATGTTTTTTATAATTTCAAACTGGAAGGTTTGTTTCTTTACGTTGTGACAAACTCGTTTTCTACTTTATTGTTTTGTTATGAATCTAGTGGCTTTGAACCAGTGCATGTCGCATGTAGTAGTTCCTAATTGCATGATTGTCAATTTTATTGAACTGATTTTTTATTTTTGTAGTGAGAGTCAACCTTGGATATATTTTTTGGTCAGGAGGAAACGGTACTCGGTCTAATTTTTGAATTATTGGTCATAACTTGCCTGCAGTTTTGTAGTTGCTTGTGTGTTGTCTTAATGCAATTCAGATCAGCCTGTTAAATTAATTGTTTTTGTCATGTTAACCCACTGTTGAATTTTGCTACGGTTATGGAAAGATTGATTGGGTTGGGAGAACGGTATTCCTTGTGTAGGACCCCTATTGTACCTTGTCTGCCGCACACGTCTTATTTTGGGCTGGCTCCTATCGCGGCATTAAAAGCTCATTTTTTAAAAAGCGTAAATCATCTCTTCTGTTTAACGAAGGGTAAATTTTCCTAGAGAAGAATAAAGGATCGTTCTGTTTACGTCCTTAGTTTTAACTCGTCCCAATTCATCACTTCGGGGGACGAGGAATTATGTAGCCTCAAAAATAACAAAGATTATTCTTACCCCCAGAAGAGGGCTCTCAAAAGTAGAAAAGAAAAGCTTTTTTTTCTCTCCTAGCGAGGTTTATCCCTTCGGCGTAGGACAAACAGGAGTGGTTGGAGGCCAGCCAACACCCCGGAGACGGGATTTCGAGGTTTATTTCATGACAGGCCCCTCACCAGGGTAACCCATTTTAAGCTGGAAGGTCCCCCCTCTGGAGAATCGAAGGAAATGGAGGGTACGTCACATTTTATGATTCCTCGTATGGACAGGTGGATGCCCTCAATAACCCAACAACCAACAATTCTTTACTTGACTTGGATAAAACTGGAATTGAAAAATGAAAACTTTGATCATTTAGGTTCTTTGGAGCTCTGGCTGAGAAAAAGGGATGTTAGGAGGTTTTGATAGATTTAGGGGTCGAGTGGGGTGTCACTTTCGAAATACTTGAAGCGATTCCTGCCACACCACTTGGCTTCGGTAGGTGGCGCCGACTTTGAACTTCCGAACAGGTCGCAACGACCTCCTGAGTTTCCTCACTCTCCTCTGTAGTTATCTCGATTGGCATTAGTAACGTAACGTTACTAACGTGTACTATGCTCAAATTTTTGTCAAAGGGTAACCTCCGAACCGATACAGGAGTCTGGTGACCTGACTTTTCTGCCCGCTGGCAGTTTGGGGATGCCTGACTCCTTTACTTGGGCTACTCTAAGATACGCACGGCTCTTCGACCCCCCCCCCCCCTCTAACAGCCCTCGGGAAAGCTCTAGTACACCACAGCCGCATCTAGTGAAGCTGTACTGATCAGGCTTTCTTCATCCTCAGCCTCTGAAGAAGCAAATCCGGGATGTTACTCTGACGCTACAAACATACATCCCGAAGGGTCCAATGGCGACGTCGAAAATGGTGTCGTTTTCGAAGTAATTTTGGGCGTAGAGTCCTTTTGTGGGGGCCGTCATCTGTGAAGTAGTTTTAGCGTGGAACGCGCTTTTACTGGGACCTAACTGCCAATAAACGACCCCATAATGTGTCAAGTAAGTAGATGAAAAATGGTTGACGGCCAACGGTCATCAAATTATGAAAGTTCCACGTTCTCCAACTTTTAGCCGTAGGGCTCAAGGTGAAAGCGTCTGGGGATGTCTTCCCAAATGGTTTCAAGCTTTCCAGGCCTGTCCAAGGCTTGCAAAGTTGGTGTCAAGCTGGCTTAAGGTTTCCAAGGTTGCCAAGATGGCCCCAAGTTTTCCAGAGCTAGTCCGAAGACACCCTTTGGGTTCCAATCCCTGCCAGGATGGCTTCCACACTTTCCAGGCCCGTCTAAGACTTGCAAAGCCGGTCCCTCTGGACATGCTGTTCGAGAGTCGACCGCATTTTTTTCTGTTTCCGAAAAAGGGAGTCGACCGCTGTTTTAACTTTGTCCAAAACGGGAGGCGATCGTAACGGGATCTCAAGCCTCTGGAACTGGTCAATCCGCCTGCTGGTGCTCCTCGTACGGCGTCGTCTCCCGCCACTAAAGGGACCACTTGTAGATGGGTCCACGAGAACCGTTGTGTGGGACATGCACGCCGGTGAGATGTGCAAATCGCTCCTTCAACCGCTCCTGTCTCGATAAACCCAAGGAACGCTCTCTCAGACCTGGAGGCACAATGTGGGTGGGGGGAGGGGGGCTAGTACCTGCTCTTCTTGGCCTATGGAGTCTTCTATGTCTATGGAGTGGGGTCGTTACTTACCCTCCCATCCCGCTCTTCAAGCCAGTTCACCCCCGTCAAAACTCTGCAAATCTTACTTTGAACAAGTTGTGTAGAAAATATCTTTTTGAATTAAATTAAAATCAACTTAAAAATGTAAATAATATTAATAACAATAATTAAAAATCAAAATAAACTTTAAAAATGAAAGTTAAATTAAAAATTAACGTGAACAAATTAAACATGAAAAAACTTTATTAAAAAAACTTAAAACCTGTAAGTTGTAAATCAATTTTGATAAAATTGAGTTTAAAATTCAGAAAGATGTTAAGCTACACCTTAAATATTTGTCGTATTCCTCCTATTATGCAGGACCACCCTAAAAACCCGCATGAAAACGTGTTCCTTCCCAATGTCCTTCCTAAAATGTTTGAAAGATTTTTGAATTCAAAAAATTATATTTAAACATTGTTGTGATAAAATTTAAAGTTCACCTTTTGAGACACCCTACGATCCTAAATTTGTTCTGTACATCAAACCCATCTGTAACCAAATTTGCATGATTGTTTAGTGAGTTATGCTTCACGATACCTTCTCTTTGATGAAAATACGCATCCTATGAGCGTCGTCTGCATATGTCCAGTCAACCGGTGTGCAAAAGTGCCGTTTTCGTGACAAAACTAGGGAAGTTTATTTCTCGACGGATCCTTATGTGTTTTGGGGTACTGAATCCGAATATGAAGTTTGCTGCCTCCTCCGAGCTCGGTTTCAAATCGTAAAATGCAAAAAACCTCAAAATGTTGGCACTTTTTTCAGTTTTTTCACTTATATACCTGAAACTATGCGTTTTTCGAAGATGACCACTCTGTACCAAATTAAAGTACACAAAATTTCCTTTGAAAAGCAGTGGTAAAAATTGATGTTTGAGCCAGGGGTCTTGGAGATATAGCGTTTCGAAAAAAAAAAACAAAAAAAAAAAACAGTTTTTTTCGGCGAAAAGGTCGAACACGCCCACTTCCACCCCCTGGAACACGATTAATATGCATGATATTGAAAAAAATGTATTCAGTACATTAGACTGAATCCACGCGTTCTGCTCAGCCCTCCATCAACCTTCATTATAATATAATGAACAAATTATGTACCTTCTTAGTATGCTTCATGAGTTGCTCATGAAGCTATACCTTCGGTAGTCTCGGCAGCAATAAAGCAAAAGTAGGATTTTTTGTGTATTACAAAAAAGCGTTGTGAGTAATGCAAAAGCTGTACAAAACCACTAGTACATTCGAGGCAACCCGAAAGTGCAACGACAAACCGAAGAAACATTAACATTGGCCATATGGACGCTAGCTAGGCTCTGCAGCGTGATTCAAATACGTTAGAAGATTTCTGTCGTGAACTTCGCGATAGTGTGCTTTCACGTGGAATACAATTATTTATTGATATTGTGCATATTAATCGGGTTGCAGGGGGTGGAAGAGGGCGTTTTCGACCTTTTCGCCGAAGAGCCGAAAAATCGCTGTTTTTCAAAACGCTGTATCTCAAAGACCCCTGGCTCAAACATCAATTGTGACCACTGCTTTTCGAAGGACATTTTCTGTACTTTAATTTGGTATAGAGTGGTCATCTTCGAAAAACGCATAGTTTTAGGTGTATAAGTAAAAAACTGAAAAAAGTGCCAACACTTTGAGGTTTTTTGCATTTGTCGACGCGAAGCCGATCTTGGAGGAGGCAGCAAAGTTCATAAAAAACCTATAGATCCGTTGACAAATAAACTTCCCTAATTTTGTCACGGGAAAACCACCATTTGACTGGACTAATAGTGAACTTCGTTATGTCGCGTGATTGGCCAAAATGTTGTTTAAACAGTTGACGCTTTTCGTTTATTCGAAGCCCTAAATCGACGCTTTTGTGCAGTGCTCCACGTTATAAAAAATTTGTTTACGCTCATCCCTGGGATCGGACTGTTTGAGAGCGGAAGATCCCGAAACCCCCAACGTATTGCCGATAGGTAAGTCTTACACGTTTTGTGAGTACCAAATGGGGGTGTTGGGTTGGTTGGGGTCGGCTTTAACCCTAAAATTGTACTACCTACTCACAGGGACTTCTGCTTCATTTACGGCGAAGATGATTTTTTAAATTACATCCTAACTGGAGTCAGGCCCGAACGCCGTTTAAAAAAAATGTAATTTGACTGTGACTTGGCTAACTAGTATGGGTCAGGACTAATCCAGAATGGCAGGGGATAAATATGTAATCGGAAACGTAGGCCATTATGGAGAAGTAATTAAATACTTTTGGAAGGTGGATATAATATTGTGGGTTGGTTATTTAAAAAAACCTTCGAAATGAGCTAAGTTTTGTTTCATTTCCATCTCTTCTCACTCTTGAAATTTCTGGACGGGTTCTTGAAAAAAACTGTACTTGTTGTTCAACTTTTATACGGGCCCTCTTTTACGGCTCATCGTTATGAATGAAATTTCCAGCTATCGGGGAAACCCCAGCTCGAGTCAAACTCTTTTAAGAGAACACACTGAAATATTGAAAGTAAAAGTCAGTAAGCTGCTTTGGCGCACAAATACATGTAAGGGCTGCGTGCTCGTCAAATATTAATTGTGTTTCTTTTGTGAGCCTTGTTATTAATATTAAAATATAGCTCTTTTCAAACATTTACGTTCTCTTTTGTTGTTTTCCTCACATTCATTATTTCTCGACAATTAACTAATGCTTGATGAGGATTGTATTATGCAAAGTCCTCTATTTTCCTTTGCACGGGTGGTTGGTTTGGACGAGAACTTGTTTTTTTTGGTGATAGGGTTCCCAAAGGATTTCCACGTGTCTTGGTGTTGAATCTTTCGATACACTTCGCCCTTATTTTTATTCCAAGTTTTTTCTACGGAGATTTTTATCACGGCATTTTATTAGTTCAAATCTTTACCGCATTTGAAGACAGACGAAACCTTATGAGTAGATAGTGGACAAATTGTTTTTGTGTTTTTTAACCGAGGTGATTCTTAAAAAAGGCAATTTTTAAGGTCTTAATTCTGACAAATTGAACCTTGTCAAAAAAAAAAGTCACATAATACAAAGTCCATCAGAAAGAATGGATGTTTTTTGAAGTGCTGCTACTCGGCAAGGGGTCCGATCGTGGTGGGTTTGGTAGCGTTCTAAAGAAGGGAATGGAGAGTTTTTGTTTGCATCATAGTGTGGAGTGTGGAGGAACGCGAGTACGCTGTACGGCAGTTCTTCATGGCGAATCTGTCGTCCAGACGCAGCGAGAGTTCCGCGCTCAATTCCAATTTCTGCTCGGTGGTTTTGTTTCCAACTCGTTACCTGTCCAGTTGAAGGTGGAGCCCCGTCTCAAGATCGTGTTGTGGTTAGGGATTATTCCGCGATGTGGAATTTGGAAGTGAGCTCGTCTGGACGACAGATTTCGCCATTTGTGAAAAACTGCCGTACGGCGGTACACACGTCTCTCCTCACTCCACACCATGAGGCAAACTGAAACACCCCATTTAATTCCCCTCTTTAGATCGCCTCCACCCCCACCCTAATCAGTTTGCATAATGGTGTGCATTATTCGGCATTTCAAAAAAACATCCGTTCTTTCTGACGGTACATAAGGCATCCTGAAATCACAAAAATTTTGCAATGACAAATACAGCTCACGATTACTTCTTAATTGGAATTTAAAAAATTAATAGGGTGGTGGTAACGAGAACACCTAATAGTGGACAAAGCGAACACCACGAAAATGATATTTATTCATAGTTCCCTTGAAAATGCCCATATAGAGCTTTTTCATTGCCACTTCCGTATTACGATTAATTCACAATTTGTATGTGAGGGAATTATGTGTGGTAGTCAGAAATTATAAAGTTTGAAACCTTGCCTTCACCGCTCTATCTTGCGAAGGCCTTCACTATTCTCCAACTAACGTGATTGATAAATGTTGATTATTATAGCTCTAGAGCGATTGAAGGTGTGTAATTAAACCCCCCGTATGTGCGGTGATGAGACTGTCAAGCTACACTTGATGTGACATCTCATCACCATCACCAAATCGATTTAAAAGTCACACCGTGAAGAGTTCTGTTCTCTTTCAATTGTGACTAACTGTACCAACTTTATTTTAGTACCAAACCGTGTAACGCGATTGCAACGCGATTTTTCGTAATTGAAGGTTGGCGACACTGATGTAGAAACACGAATCCAAGATCTTTTGTTCTATAATATAATATATTATAAGAATGTATTATATTTCTTAAAGCCAAGGAGAATACTTTGAAGGAAAATAATGAGCAGAGATAGAAGCGGTGGTAATGAGAATTTGATGTGAGGATC
Source organism: Pilophorus perplexus (assembly GCA_955831195.1). Lineage (NCBI taxonomy): Eukaryota > Metazoa > Arthropoda > Insecta > Hemiptera > Miridae > Pilophorus > Pilophorus perplexus. The sequence continues at coordinate 5,667,620 of OY037017.1, forward strand.
CCAAAAACATATAAAAAGAGGTCTGAAAAACCTTTTTAACAGAGCTACAGACCTTTGGAGAAACCTGCCTGGTTTGAGCTTTTTTGAGAATCACCACTGTGAGTTATAAAACTAATAGGACTAGTTCCACAAATAGTTGAGGCTTTTCACAGTGTTGCATCGATATGTTTGAAACTGGTGAATGTTCTTGTGTGGACTTTCCCTGCAATCAGGGCTGCCATCTATTTTAGCGAATACGGGACGCTTCAATCTGAAATACCTACGGGACTTAATGGGACAAACCCCCTTGAAAAACGGGACATGATGAATATTCCAAAATAGTAGGTATTTTCTTCGGGCCCAGACTCACTTTTTTTAAATGATTTGAATACCTGAAGTAATTTTTTTTTTTTAATTCAACCTCATGTTCACAACACCTGAAAAGGGAGATGTTCGCTCAGCAGTGGGACATTTTTTCTATATTGCTATTCATATAATATTAAAATAGATAATTTTTTTTACAGGTAATGCAAAACATCGATTCAAAATTATATCTCTTTCAAAAAATCGATTCCTTTTTCTTCAATGCTCTTCACCAAAAATGAGATTTTTAGAAAGTCCAAAAATTTGATACTTTTGCAATTTCAAAAAAATCAAAAATATTAATTAGGTCCCTAGGTTTTTTTTTTTTTTTTTTTTTTAATCAATTTTTGGTTTTTATTAACTTACTTTGAAACTTCATTTTTTTGGAGTAGTTTCTTTTTTCCTTATTCTTGCTGGTTGAAGTCCCTTCTTGGCCGGTTTCATCAATGTTGGAGTGAAAAACAAGAAAATCTCTAAATGCATAATCAATCGTTGTTAGTTTAGCAGGCGATGAGAAATTCGTCTTCTTCTTCCAGTAGGTAATTATAGGTAAATTTTGAGTAGGTGGTCTGCTATGGTGGACGTAGTACAGGACAGATGGCAGCCCTAACTTAGCTGGCTTCTGGCCTGAGTTTTACAATTTGTTTGCAGCTAGTACAGGTCTATTAAAATGAAAGATTTTTTTGAAATGTACTTTTTTTGTGATTCCAATATCGAGTTTCATGATGGTTTTAATATTGTTACAGAATGCAAACAAGGATTGGTCCTATTGGACGGGCAGTGCATCAAAGCCAACGAGGTGTCCCAGGTCGTCCGGGAGTGTCCCGCCGGTCACTACAAGACCGAAGACGTCTGCCTACCGTGTCACTACACCTGCAAGAAATGCACCGGCCCCAACGACTACGAGTGCAGCCTGTGTTACCCGGACGCTGTCGTCTATTCGGCGACCGGGGAAAATTTCTGTTTCCCCAAATCCCTCCTCCCGTCGGTGAATTACACCGGGTGGTTGTACCGGGTGTATGTCGGCCTGTTGTTGAACGGTTTGTTCCTCGTGACGGCGGGAGTCCTCATATTCATAAGGGAGAGGGGTTGTCGGATGAAGAGTCCCAAAAAACCCGTGTCAGCCAAAGTTTTGGAGACGATGCGCTACAAATTAACCGCATCGGGTAGTGATTCAGATAATTGATACCAATATGACTCATAATGCGAGCGTTATAAAATATTTTATATAATGACACTCTCCCACAACAAAGCACAATTTTTATCTCAGACAGTTGACGGTTAAGTTGCCAGCCTTGTTCATTGACCTGAAATGCAGATACTAAGCTGTAGGGTAGTGTATAGTGTAATTGACAGGAAAGCACCAGTACTTGGTCACTTAAGCAGTTTTTTCACCTCATAAAAACTTTGTTATTGAATCAATTCTCGATTTTGTTGAGGGTTAGTTTTGTGTATAAAAAAAATGCTTGCCTGAGAATTTCGGTGTAATTAACTAATTTCTTCTTTTGTCTGTATTTGCACTTCATCTCCAATAGTAGAGGGGTTGGTTAGAGACTATTCGATAATTTCATCTTCGATTGCCTCTTGTAGGCAATGCATCTCTTATCGCCTTTAGTCCAGCAGTAGTCACCAAGCATTGACTCGTTCCAACGCACCCCAATCTCAGTAATCTTCTTTTCTTTTTTTTTTTAATTGTTATTTTGACTATACAAAAGTGTTACATAATAATATTATGTAATATTATATAATATTATTACCTAAGTTCCATTATTTTCGAAAATAATCTGCATCAAATAAAAAAACACCGAATTTCGGTTGGTAAAATGCTTTACTGCACATAAATTTACTTAATTAATTAGTGATGATGATGATGTTGACCGGTTCATTTAATTAAGTATTAATACAGTCTGTTTTTTTTTTATATAAGGATGATTTTTGATAATTTGGCTGAAAAAATCGATTTTTTAAAGCCCGGTTAATTGGTACAATCGATTGTGAGCCTTCGATTGAAAAAATGGTGGGCATTGTTTTTGAGCAAAACTTGTGTTCCCGCACTCGGACGTTTTACAGACGTGTTCCTACTTCATGGACAAAGTTGACGCTATTCGAGTTGCATCACTTCTCAATGGTTAATGTCACAAAACTTTAAATGCGTGTCCCTTCTCGATGTAAACTTTGTACATCTAGACATCGCGAAGGGACACCAATTTAAAGAGTTTTATGAAATAGAGCATTGAGAAGCGATACAAGTGTGAATAGACATCCATCACTTGAGCTGATACCTATTCTATGCAAAACTTCCCGAAAATCCTTGAATTTGTGTTCATACTCAATGAAAAATTTACTTTGTTTGAATGCTAAATTTCGCATTCGAATTTGTGTCCATGTGAGCTTTTATCTCTACTCTATGAACCTGTATCGCAATTCCCTGTTCTATGTCACTACTCTATGAAAAGGTTTATAGCGTTCAACGGCTTTTGAGTTGGTATCACTACATGCCATATTTCACTACCTACAGAAAAGTTTAGTTTTAAAACCAAAGTGATGACAAATCAACCAGCACCGCTAGTCCAGGGGAACGATCGATATCAAATTCTGTTTGTTTGATTTGGCGGACATTTTCCAAGATTCATTTTGTATAATTACAAACAAGTTTGTTTTGGGTCAACTTAGAAATTTGAAAAAAAAAGAAAAAAGAAAAAAGTATCAGTCCGATACTGGGAAACTGGTAGGAACTCCGATACCTTTCTTTCTACTATAAAAAATATCGATAGTTTCTAATATTTGATGACTTTGCTTTGGAACACAATCGAAAAGCGTTACTTTTAAAAGTGAGACAAATAAAATTGCCACCTGAGCTTCGCTATTCTATGGCTGCATCTTTATTCTGCTCAGTAGATCACGACAATTCGTGTTATGCCCAGTATGTTCCCATATTCCCTTCCTGTTCCCACAAAAGCACCGGCGGCGAAATCGTACAGGCCTTCCGCCAGACACACTACACAAAATAATGAATTTAAATTGAAATTTAGCAAGTAGGTACACGCCCATCACCCACTACTGTATGGGGTGTCCCACAGGATCCTATGTAAATGTTGTGTCTCGAGAGACAAAATTTGTGTAAAATCGATCAGAGTTACGACCTTAGTTGTAAACGACGCCGGAGTGATCAACTACTGGAAGGCCAAGTACTGGTGCTTTTCTCTACTATTCCACTGAGGCATCATAAACCTAGCTCGTAACTTTTCGACGTAAATTCGAGCCCATTTTTAGATTATCGACCAGTCGTGCTGTAATGAATTTCTTCGTAATGAACATTAACTTGAAACCACCTTGTCGGTGTACTTCACGGTGTACACACATAATCCTCCACGCGTTGTTAATGCGGATCTCATCACGCAAAACCTATCGTGTTAATTGTACGAACAAATACTTATTCTACTGACTAGATTTAGAAATTCGTTGATAATCGATATTATTATTGCATTGTGTGACGAGCGCTTCCCCAACTGGAACGTACCTATCGTTAGGAGTCCCGTTTTGTATATTTATGCGATTGCGAACTTTTTGTTGTTGATAATATCTTTTGTTCATTTGTTGATAAATATTATGTTCGTTAGGGAAATGAGGTAATTCACGTGATATAGAGATAAGTCTTTTTGGTGAAATGAATAGAGCAGACCTATTGAAAGTGCCTTTGACCCTAAAAGAGTTCTCAGTTCAGCAAAAAAGGGGATGAGTAGTGAAGAGTAGATAAATCCACGAACAAACTGAATTTTCTGAATGGGAGGACCTTAACACGGTCGTTCTGAATTGAGTTAAGAAGATATAATAATTATTATTAACGTCACTTGTCTCGTCAGTTTGCTCAAAGTGTTGTCAAATCTGCTGAAGCGCATCTAGCAAGTTAAGTTTAAAATGCCGGTCAGTCGGTCGGAATTGATAAAATTATTTTAAAAAATAGGCAAATACGTCGTTTACAATCGTTGTATTATCACTGTGGACTGATAGGGTAACTCTGTGTGTCATGGGAAAATGCAGTTTCCGTTTTATCAGTTCGTGCTGATCGCAATAGGATAGTTAGAAGTGGTTAGGAAAAATTGCAATGTACTTAATCAACTGGCACATGTACATACATTCCTGGTCTATGGATTTGTTGACTGCGATTGAAAATGTTATCACCGAAGGCACCTATGAAACAATCTCGTTCAAGGGCCGATGAGGTGAATGTATTGTTATAGTGAAGAAAAAATAAACTCGTGTTTTGATGTGAAACCGTTTTTTCTTGTCATGTTTCTATTCCCTGTAGAGCCCAAAAGAAAGTGGTCTGCTGGAAAAAATTCCGAACTTAATGCAACTTGTACAGATTGTTCAGGGGGTGCTTATGGGAGGACCCTGTCAAGTGGGCGTAGAGTTTACTCCCAAGGCCGTAATTGATTGATTCCGAGGGAGTGAACGATAACGCCTGTCTCGAGGCCAGGAGAGCCCTTTGAAAAGTGGACGGTTATCGTTTACTCCGCCTCAAAACTGGGAAAGGTTGTCGTTTACTCCGTCCTACAGAATGTTGTTTTGGTCATATCTCTCAAGTAGGCAGGTTTACAGGCGTTTACTTGGGTTCAAGTAGGATGATTGCTCTTATTTGTTTGTGTTGTGTAATGCGTACACTCCGGACAGCGTAAAAACCACGATTTTCTGTGACTTGTCCATTTTTCCGATATTACTCGATAAGACTTCCTAGCGTTTTTTGTTTTTTTTTTTGATAGTGAATAATACTATATTATTACTTTTTTTTTTTTTTTTTTGACAAAGAATGAGTATCTCATGTATTTAACAATAAGTCATCGAGTCTGCTTCACTTTTCTTGATTCGATCGTTCGCTGCACTTCGCCTTCTATGACTCGAAAGTTCTCTCCGCTTCAAGCAGTGTTTTGTTGCCGGTAAGTAGTCCTTTTCAACGATGTTGGAGCCCTAGCTGCAGCGCCGCCTCGTCGTCAAACCCTAGCTGGTCATCAGCGCTCCGCCATCTCTGCGGAGTCCCCCTCACGCACATGGAGGCTGCGCGTACGATGGCAAACGATAATCGTGCCCTGAGCCACCCCTTGACGATCGTGCCGCTTCCAGTTGTCTGCTAGTCGTTAACCTAAGACATCGACGAATCGGGTCATCTGGGGTGCCAAAAGTCCATCCACTGTGCTGACCAGTGGGGTGAATGATCAGTTCTTACCTGCGATACGGGGTACGATATTGTTCATTCGAACGATTTTAAAGTGCATGAAATTACCCCTAAAGTATTTTTAAACCCAACAACATGCTCACTGTGAAAACTCCAAATTTTGGAGTCCAAAGTGTTTATAGTCGTAGACATACCCACTGGTCTGGTATCAAGACGAACAATTGTAATTGTACTTTTTTTTTTCAATTCCACCGCACTATTTTGATCGCCTTTATTTAATTTTAATCAATTCTATTGGTACCAAGTTGAGGGAGTAAAATTTACTCTCATTTTCGGTATTTACATTTAATGGTAAAGTCCAGCTCACATGGCATAATAAAAAGGCGGGGCGCGAGAGCGTTCGGCGATCTCATTGGAGGAAATCTGTGCGGGAAAACTGATCAGCCATTCAGATCGGGGGATTTCAGAATTTTCTCGTACCATGCTCGCTTAGCTGAATTTTCCCAACTTCTTAACGTATGTTGGAATAAAGATGGCCAAATTAGGGATTAATCTCCAGCTCGTGTTGCGGCTTTACTATAGTAGACTATGGGGCCACCTCCTTGCAAGCTACGTCAGCCAACCCCCGCTCGTTCCCCTCACTAGGTTGCGGCCTGGCAGGGACGCTCCCTTCATTTGTTCCATATGAGACGTGCGTTTACTCCTTTTCTGCCCAACTTTCAGAGCTCAGCTATTTTATCCTCCCTACCACCTTCCCAACATCCTTTCACGTGGAATTGATCCTATTTTTTGAACACTTAATTCGTTAAAATTGGCCACATTGAGCCAAATTTGTGGCGGTTCATTTACTATGCTCGCCGAGCTGAATTTTTTATATTATTCTTGGAATAACACCTATGTAATCGCGACGGAGGTCGACGACTCCGATCGGCCTCAAAATGTGACATTATCCGTTTCAACAGGTCTAGATTCCAAAACCGAAATGACTGTCCGCCGGCCGTCAAAATACTTGGTTTACCATCTAGTTGTGCCCGCAAGGTTTTCAGCCCGATGCGGCGCTAAGGGGCTCAAATGGGGCTACAGGAGTGTTTTTGAAGGCTTTTGGCTATGGGATCGAGTTAGGTGTCGTTTTCCAAGTATTTTTGGACGTAGAATCCATTTTTTATGGTCCCGGAACGATCCGATTTCACTGTGGGGCTACAAATGGGATTTTTGAAACATTCCAGGAGGTTGAATATTTTCCGAGTAAAAAAAAGTTGTTCTGATAAAACAATGTATTTTTTTTTTTTTTTTTCGAATTTTTTTATTGACAAGATTTAATATTCGGACTTGCAACCTACATCCAAGAATAATAAACCCTTGTGTAAAATTTTCACCGTTTCTCCTTACTAATCCACTTATTCCTTGCCATCACTAATCCTGGGTTTTCAAGATTTTCTAAAATGAGCCGACCAGGAAATGACCAAGACATTGTAAAAGAATCATCTAATTTATTCATTATTTACAGCAGCGTAGGGACATCTTGTTTGTACAGAGAGGCTTTATGTACAATAAAAAAGATTTGTTTTCTTCAACAATAAAATAACATTTTATGGCAATAAATAGGCACTATGAGATATTATCTTACTTATGTACAATAATTCAATTAATACAGTACATGTTTCCGGCGCGAGGAAGGGTCGTTGGTCGGAGGCCAGAAGGCGGTAGAGGAACAGAGGTACGTGTGATGTCATAGGGAGCTTTTCGACGTCCAAATGTCGTTCATGGCGGACATTTCGAGACATTCCGCCGGAAGTGCGTCCACCCTTTTGAGGTCTTCCAAGTAAAAGAGGAGTTCGGTCGAGACGAGTCTGAAATGCGATGCAAACAGTTTTCACGTTGCAATATAATCACTAAGAAAAGAGTAGAAGGGAGGGTGAAAGCCAACATCGAATGAAAATCAATTATAACCTGCCCAACACCAACGTAGTGATGTAATCCCGCACTAGCAACACTATAGAGTTCCTAAAACTACTTTTTACGTTGAGTTGAAGCTAACGGCGACAGGATTCGAGTTCTCTTGTTAAAAGGCTGTTACAAGGAACACAGATCAACGGCTGACATCAATTAGAAAACCTGCAGCGACGATAATTTTAATTCAGCCCATGGTAATAGAATTGTGGAAAGTGGCGGAGCGCATGCGAATTGTCACTCGACGAAACTGCATTTACAACGATACGTCGTGTTAACTACCTGACCCGGCAATTATTGAAATCAACTCTAATCAAATTATGAGGGTCCAATGTACTGCTTAGTAGTGATGGAGACTGGGAATGGGAATTGCTCTTTGAGATGAACTGCTCAGACTGAGAAGCGCTCGCTGAGAACTGCAGTTCAATGGTTTGACAGGGAAAAAAGGGGGTGAGAAGGGGCAATTTCTACCCTACATAGTCTTGCTGTAGATCTTGGACCACATGCTTTCGACTCAACGTTGAAAAATACAAGGAAAATGACACCCCAAGTGCCCATGTTACGTCCGCCGTACGAGCCATTTTGGGAAGTAGGAATCTGAAATGTCGACGAAATACTCGGTTTACCATCTAGTTGTGTCCGCAAGGTTTTCAGCCCGATCGCCTATACCGGTGGGGCTAAATGAAGCTACGGGAGGGTTTTTTGAGGGTTTTCGGCTATTTTCGAGTTAGGAGTCGTTTTCGGAGTATTTTTGGACTCTACGTCCAAAATCCATTTTTGGGGGTCCCAGATTGGTCCGATTTCACTGTGGGGATTTCTGAAGGATCCCACAAGGTCAAAAAGGTGTCGTTTTCCGAGTAATTTTGGACGCATAATCCATTTTTTGAGGTCCCAAATTTGTTCAAACATTGTAAAGAATTTTTTTTTTTTTTCAATTTTTTCAAAAATATTTTTTTATTGACACAGAAAGAATTTTTGACACAATGGGCTCCTTGAGAAGGTCGGAATTCATCATTTCTAACAACATATTCGGATTCAGCACCCTTTAAAACTCTCAAACAAAAGTTTATTCCGAAAATCCGTATAGTTGCAGAACATACGTGCAGAACTGTTTTAGAAATGTTGGAGATTTGAACTGCAAGCGGAGGGCCCGTGACGTCAACCGCTGGGCATCGCGTAGCTGGGCAAGTAGCCGCCAGAGCGCTGAATAAAAAATCCGAACGGAATCAGAATAAAAACAGTCCGCCTGGGTCGATTTTCGAATAACCTTCTTTGCAAATAATCTCGATGCTCGATTTTTCAATGACGTTCTCTGATGACTATCCCGATTTTCGTGGTCGGCTTTTCGCGTAGCAAAGTTGGCTAACTTGCATCGCTCGTCCAATCGAAAGATGAATAAACAGCCCACGTCATGAGCCCCCTCCAGACCTCGGGATTTAAATATTATCTTTTTCCATGAGGCCCTATAAATAATAGAAGCGGGTTTTCTGCAACGTTTGACTGTGTAAAATTGGAAGCTTTTTTTTTTGTCTATTTTTTTAATTTATTTTTCAATTCAGTTTTCACGTTCCATCCAGTGAATTCATGTACTCATAACTCTCTGCACACCTACTATACCCCCAACCCGTGGGTGAATCCACACCATAACTCGCCTACCCGGCCGGTACTCACCCGTGCGTTACTCCTCCGTCATTGGTTATGTTCATTTTGTGCAACTTGTCGCTGAATATTTCCTTGAAGATGGTGTTGATCTCTTTGTACAGTTCTTGAATCTGAGAGTGGGGAAGAATGTTCGTGACGGCCTCGTGCAACTTCTTCAAATGTCTGTAACGTTTAGAGGAGTTGACGACATGTTTCGACATGGGACGGGGTGAAATTCATAGTGAAATACGCTCCTCACCTGCTCACATTCTGGAAGGACTTGGAAGGCACGGGCGGCTTAGCGTCCCAATTCCTCAACTCTTGAGTTATGAACATTTTCATTATTTCGGTCAATTTGCACAAGACTCCTTGAGCGTGATTCTTTATGTGAACAGTGACGTCCTCTAAATTGTCTTTGAAAGATTCGCCGATGAGACCTGAAACATCAAGCAATGACGCGGTTAACTCCACCACACTGCACAAACAACATAGGGGTGTATAGAAAATATTGATATGTCGATATTTTTTATCCCAATATATCGAAATATCGATATTTTGTGCAATATACAGGGTGGCCGCCATCTGGAAAAGTCAGGGAAAACCTGGAAAAGTCAGGGAATGAAAAATTTCAGGAAAAGTCAGGGAAAAGTCAGGGAAATCGGTCGCAAGTCAGGGAAAAATTTTTGATTAAAAAAAATAAAAAAATAAAAAAATTAAATAAAAAATTGTATTAAAATACGAATTTTGTTTGGTGACAAGTTTGTCCCTCTCTTCCGTCCCGAAAATGATGATAATTTTTGAATTTTGGTGGGAGCGACTTTGCCGGGTTTGTTTTCCCCTCACTCTTCATCCATGTTGCCCGCACAAGTTCAATGAGTTGGCGGAATTCCCGTTACAGATATAATATCCCCATTCACACGATGAAAAGTCCCACTTCATGCATCCTTCTCTTCATAATGGAATGTTCCACTTCACCCACGAAGTAACCTATCAATCTTTCACTTGGTATTTTGGTTCTAGATCTCTGTCCTTGTAATCATTACTAGTTAATTAAAAAGATTTTTTTCTGTTCGGGTACGTATGTATTTTCTAATCAACTTTCAATAACAAAAAAAAAAAAATTCAAGCGATTAAAATTATCAGAATTAATAAAATGTCAGATTAAATTATTATTATTAATAATTAAATTATTATTATTAATAATTAAATTATTAAAATCTCAGATTTTGAGTAATTTCGGGTCTGGAAATTAGGTATTTTTGCAGGGAAAAGTCAGGGAATTAATTTTTCCCAGCTTGGCGGCCACCCTGATATATCGATATTTCTGACTATTGCTATCAAAATGGCACAATTGGGTCCGATATAATATATATTATGTATTAAATAAAGAAAAAATGTATTTGTTAATCTACAACCTGAAGGCTCATCTGAATGCTGAAGGGTTATTGGTTTGATTGACCAAGCATACTGATTAACTTCTTTCATTATATTCATTTCCTTCATTATATTTGAATCGCTGAGTGTAAAAACGGGACAAGTCCCAAAAACCAAATTTTACAGGAGACACAAAAAACTTCCTACACACAGGAGGAATGAATTTAAAAATTAGGTAAATTCCCCACATGATGTAGACTCCCGAGGGATATTTTACACCCAGTCGTCACTATGGTCGGCCATCAGGTATGGCCGTGGCAGTCACTTTTGAGCGATGGACGTGTCCTTTTCTTCCACTCAACCATGGAAATTGCAAAGTTGTGGGCTCCATTTCATTAATTACGATCAGATTGAAAAGAAAACAAGATCATAATGACCCAGATTGTACTGTGGAATAATTTTTATTAATCAAAGAATGTTAAAGCAGAATTTAGAAAAAAAATGTCGTGTGTGAGTGACCCCCTGGCAAATCTCAAAGGCGTTTCCAATGCTTCAGAGCTGGGAGTTTCGCAACCAGAGGCCATAGAGATTTGAAAATGAGAGGGTCCATAAAAATGTATGGTTTCTGCCCAGCATCTATCAAGACCAAGAGAGAAGAGATTTGTATACTAAGTATTTTAGTAATTTATAATAAGTCTTATTATAAATTTTACACTTGTTAATTAATTGTTTATTCACATTCAACAGGAGGTTTTGAGTGTTGGGTTACTCAATGAGGTGGTTAGGGTGAGAAATGACTCCTCTGCTGAGTCAGACCGGTCTAACCACCTCATTGGATTAGACCTCTGCACCGTCGGCAAAAACCACACCGTTGGGTTTCTCATTTAGTTGCCTAATGATTATTATCCCATCCAGGGTTCATTATTTGATGCAATTTCGACCTCTCCAGTGAGTGGTAAAGTTTTTAAACTATGGGTCTCATCTGGAAGTGGGGGTCTGGGTTTTGTCTCTGTATCAAATAGCAGATTTCATTCTATTGTGATTTGTAACCAGTTAGAATTCGTAGAAAAGAAAGTAATTTGTAACCAGTTAAAATCCAAAGAAACATTGTGTTCATAGAGGTTGAACTACTAGGTAACAAGCGTTTTATTAATAATTAATTATTAATCTTGATCACAGTAACTTTGAGGAGGTTTTGTTCAGGTTGGCACAGCAAACAACGAAAGCACTGTCGGTAGAGTTCATCGGTTGAGTGAAAGAAGAAGACACGTCCTGGACTTGTCCCGCTCTTACACTCAACGCTGAGTTCGTTCATCAATTTCTACCGCTAAAGGTTACGGGACGAGTCTCTTTTTCACACCAAAGGTGTATTGACACGAGAAGAACAGTTTTTCTGGAAAAAGCGATATTGACCAAAACATGGACTTGTCCCGTTTCTACACTCAGCGATTCATTTAGTCAATTTGTGCTCAAAAGAGCCTCTCACGTTTTGGGGTATTTTTAGTTTCTTTCATTCCTCATGTTTATTGGGGTGCTGAATCCGAATCTGAGGTTTGCTAACAAAATTTCGTGGCGCAACATTTAAAAATAATGCAAAAAAATGTCAAAAATCTCATTTTTCGGTTGTTTTTTGAGTATAGGTTAAAAACTATCAACTTTTGGTAAAAAACGATTATCTTCAAGATGGAAGTACATAAAATTTCCTACAAGTTTTACTCTTCAGGTTTTCTTCTACGAACTGTTCGGGCTCAAGCGCCAGTTGAATGAAAATGAGCGGATTTCAGCTGCTCCCGATTTTGTTGAATTTTTGAGGTCCCTGCAGAAACCCCCTTCTCCCTATCAAAAACGGTAGTTAATGTGTTGGTACAAAATAATATAGGTACAAAATGTGGTAGGTAATTCAAAATGCAATAATCAGACTCAGTGCTGATGGCATAGCGTTTGTGCCGCGCCAGTCTATGCCCCTTGAGGCGCAGCTCCAGCGCATAGTGTTTGAAAATAGGTTTGATCCTGGAGAGTGAGTGTAAGTGTGGGCGTGAGGATGCTCACGCTGCTGAAACGGATTTTTCGAGGATGGAGACATACTTTCGCGTTAACGAGTGAGGTTTCTTTGGAATGACGCGAAACCCCCAGCATCATCCTCAGCAATTAAGTCCAACAGTTGGGAATGATCTATTTCCATCACTCACGCACCAGGAACAAACCTAATAAAATTCACTATCGAGAGGTCTGTAGACCAGCATTTTTCGAGCTCGGAATTCTCACTATCCCTGCTATTTATATCCTTGAACGCTTAAATAATGTAAGGAAGAACATCGATAAATTCCTCAGACCCGACCATAAATACTCCCACACGCAGCAAAAGCAAACTCATACTCCCCTTTCATCACCTAACTACTTCCCAGAATACACTTGGTGGGGGCACATATTTTTTAACACTCTCCCAGCAGATATCTGGGATGCTCCAGCTCGTCCGTTCAGGGCCCGTATCAAGGGTTACCTCATCAGGCTGGCTCCATACAGTTTCTTGGCAGACGTGGTAAATTGGTCCATGTATCAGGTCGTGGTGTATTGGTCATGTATGGTGTGGTGCCTGTATTAGTAGTGTTATACCTAGGTTAAGTTTATCAGTTTTTTCTTGTATTTTTTCCTGTATCTTTTGACTATTGCCTATACATGATTATGTGTTTCGCAAATGATTTGATTTGATTTAAAACTTTCGGCACTTCAATTTAACCTGTCGGTAAGTCAAGTAAACAAACACCTGAAGTCAGGTTATAAGAGATCTGGCGAGGTTACACAAGGTTATCAAGTGGGTTGTAGAGGGTAACTCACACTCACATGCTCTCAGTCCGAAATGTGAGCAAGTATGAGCACCTTACACCACCTCCCACTCACTCAGGCACCAGGAACAAACCTATTGTTCTGTTAGAAACAAATTGGACAAAAAAAGATCAAAGACTGATATATCGATATTTTTCACCAATATCAGCAGTGCTTCGATACTGTTTAAAAATATCGATATTTTTCACCGATAGTAGCATCCTATTGTAAGCTAGTCCTAATTCATTTACCTTGAAAATGAACTCGAACATGCGGAATGAGCCACAGGACGAGGTGCAATGCCCTGAGAAGCAGCGCCATGTTGGTGCTCGTGATTTTCTTCAACCCCGTTTTCTCAGACTGGGCTTCCCCGCCGAGAATGAGCTTGTAGCATTTCGAATTGAACTGAACCAGAAGGTCGCTCACGTACCGAAGCAAACTCTCGGCACAGACGGGAATTTCTTCAGCGTGGAAACAGTACTCCGCCACGATGTTCACCAGCATGAGGACCGTCCTGTGGAAAAATACATTAGATTAGATGGTGCATGATAGGAATAAGACAAACGAAGGAACGTCAGCACTCACCCGACAACAGCGAAAGTTTCAGATCCAATGCGCAGCGATTTTTCTACGTGCAGCTGCCCGTTCGAGGTGGGTACTTCAATGCCGTCCTTAGATACAGCAAATTTTCCTGAAAGCGCCATTCGTAACTCACAAGCAGAGTTGCCGATTTTCGTTTTCAGGCCCAGTGAGAGGGATACAAAAGGACAAACACGCAAATGTCTGAAGGTTTTTTTCAGGGTTAGGCTATAGTAAATTTTCTTTTTTACACCAGAACAGTGCAAAATACAGACTTATACAATGGCTCTAAACGCTGTTTCGAGCTCTTAAAAGCAGCGTCCGTGTTAACGTAATGGAAAAACGCAGGTTTGATGATGGGTGATGATGATCGCGATGAAGAATGACTCAGCAGGATTTCCGATAAGTGAAAAAGAAAGGAGAAGGGCTCCTATAATTCGAATAAAGGGATCAAAACAAGCCAGAAGTAAGGGAAAACAAGGAAAATAGAGGCATAGAAACCCGTTACCCAAGAACCATTAGTTCACTGAGCGTCACCTGGCAGCGCAACCGGAGATAAACATTGACGCTGTTATGGTTCAACTTTTCAGTAAATAGAGTAAGAAGGCGGGTTATTGACGGATGCCTGGCTCCAACTGTAGTTCTCAAAAGTCCCGTTGCAGGTGACATGCGATCTCATCATCGTCTTTCAAATTGGTCTGGGTTTGCCGCGCTTTTTTCCGAGCCTACGCAACATCAAAAGCGTTTTTTCCAGACGAATAAGCGCTTTTCCCTAACAAATCAGCGATTTCTTTTTTATGGAGTTGTGACATAAAGTGATTCGAAAATTTCTTTTTCGGGTTTGGTTTTATATTTTGCTGTCACAACACAATAAAGCAGAAAACAGTAACTTATTAAATAAGTTAAACCTTAGTTTTTGAAGAAAACCCCAAACTAGATTGGGGGATATATTGAATAAATAAATTTTAGAAAAGCGCTAATTTGTTTGGAACCCCGATTTTTATTGGGATGTTATACAAAATGCAGGTAATGAATTTTAGACCTTGCACATGCCTGAATTAGCCCATAAAATGCCCCAAAAATTACAAGGTATATTACTTATTAGACTGTAATTCGGTAAATATTTTTCGCGAGAGCGTATTGTGATATTGAAACGCTCGCGGAGCGGGTCATGCGTAAAACAATCGACTGAGCGATCAAGTTCATGAAATTTTGCGTAGAACCCAAATCTATTATATTGCTAAAACGCTGCAAATTTTACACTAGGGTTTATTATTCTTTTATATAAGGTACTTGCGCATAAATTTATTTCTGTGTCAATGAGAAAAATTGTAGAAATTTTTTTTTAAATTTTCATTTTTCAAAAAAAATTGTTCTTTTCAAAAGAACGTTTTTTTTAATTTTTTGTTTTTTACTTGAAAAATATTGGACCCTTGGGATCCTTCAAAAATCACATTTGTAGCCCCATGAAAGCCCTATAGATCGCAATAGTGAAATTGGATCGTTCCGGGACCCCCAAAAATGGATTCTACGTCCAAAAATACTGCAAAAACGACACCTAACTCGATCCCATAGCTAAACGCCTTCAAAAAACCCTCCCGGTACTTCACGATTAGACGAGGAACGGGTTGCTACAGGTGTTCCGAGAGAAGGATGGATGCATTGATATGTGATGAACGGGAATTAGAGGTACGATACAGCGTCGACGAGAGCGCATTTCACCTACAGCGAGACTTTTGAGAATTAAAACTACAGTTGGAGCTAAACGTCCGCGGAAAAGTGCCCCACCCTCTCACCAGGCCTGGGCGTTTCTGTAACAAATATTTTTAACTGCATGAACTACCATTGTTGGCTATGGAGTCGACGAGCTTTTGAAACGACGCTGGTACATCCGTCCTTTTCCAAGGTTCACCGTCGAGAATCAGATGCAGCTTAGTTGTTCGCTCAACGTGAAACTTATACATGAACCTGTTGGCCTGGAGAAATCAACAAATGTAGTCAGTGGGCATGTGGTGTTTTAAAGTTAAACAGCTATAACGTACCTGGTGCGAGAAGGCCGATTTGAACGAATGGATGGAGGCACTGGGGCAAAGAGCTTCCCAACTCTTGTTCATGTCGTTTACGAGTTTCGCTAAATCTTTTAGCTGCGTCAGAGTTGCTCTTTCCATCCACCAATTACTGTTGGAGGTCCGACTGTCCTCTTTGTACCTGCAATGAAAAACAAATTCAAATTTTAAACTTCCCTAGAGCTTTGTTGAAGAAACCGTGAATTTTTTCAAGCGACTTACTTATCTTCATTCCATATCAGAGTCCGACTAGAGAGAAGTTGAGCACAGCGCTCTTGAGAATATTTACAAATGTAGACTAGAACTTCTTGCAGTTTGTTGACAACTTTTTCGTGGTCGGTAATTGTTAGAAAACTTTCATTGGACTCGGAGCTGAAAAAAAGAAAAATCAGCGTAAAGGATAGGCGGTGGATTCTATTTTACACCACGCAAACCAGTCCCAGTTCACCGCGACAGAGCCTTACCCTGACAATAGGATAAAAAAACTTGAGTATTAGGGTAAAGGCACCAATTGCTGACACCACCCCAATTACTGACACATGCTCATTCTACCTTGAATAATAAGCGTTTCACGTCACCTAGAAATTCAAAATTGGCGCTAAATCATAGTCACAGTAATTTGCTACCGATTCCCGCCAAGATCTAGTCAGTATTGATGATATGGGGTTCAAGAATGAAGTTTTATATTCAGTCTAACGTGTGCCGTCCGATCGTTAGCGGTTTCGCTAAGAAGGTGAGTCACAATTTCATCTATTATATCCGTTCCATCTTCGTTTCCACATTCCAATTTCTTTTTACAGCTCCAATATTGATGTTAAACAGTAAAAATACACATTTCCTGAGCAAATTACTGATAAAACAATATTTTTCTGTAGTGTTAGGATTTGGGTACCAGAAACGTGCCCTTACCCAATTACCGACACTTGTGTTAGTAATTGGGGTTTTCGGAAAACTTTAGTTCGAAAGCCTAATTAACTAGGGTTTTTACGTAGAAAACAATGGTGCTACCCACGTTTTGGAAAAATCAATGGATCCATTTCCTAACAGGGGGTGTTAGTAATTGGGGATGTACGCACACCAGATACTGACAGTGAGCATATCCAATTACTAACACCCCTCTCCCTGATGCATGGTGTCAGCAATAGGTTCCTCACACTGTCAGTAATTGGTGCATGCATGTCAGTATTAGGATCCTCACACTGTCAGTGATTGGTGCATGCATGTCAGTAATAGGAGAAAAAATATGCATCCAAATTTTAGGCAGAAAAATGATTTGATTAATCGTTTTGATAATTTCAATGAGCGAAATGAAGAAAACCGATATTGGCCTGATGGAAAAATTTTAAATTGTGAGGATCGACTGATAAATACGGGAGAAATTGTTGAAAAACCACAACATTTTCCTTACAGTGTCAGTAATTGGTGCCTTTACCCTATGTATGTACATGATGCAAGATATGTATGTCACAAGCTTGCTACTTCTGCTATATTAAAGCTCCAATTAGAGGAGGAAAAGGATGGTCATCTTCATAATTTGGCACTTCTAGATGTCGGAAAAATCTGAAATTGGTCTTAAAAAGATATTTTGTCGTTCGCTGAAAAGCGAGGGGAAATGCAATATTTTGTGTAAATTCCTATAACTCAAAGTACGATTACATCACGAAATATACTACCAATTTTGTTGCCGTCATCATCCCGTCCACCTGGGTGATGTTTACCAATAGGTACAAGCCCTCATAAAGTGTCGGCAAATGTGCGGCGAGTTCGCTAATCAGATCCCATCCAGAATTTGGGCCAATTCTTTTGGAATTCGCCTACATAAATTACTGATGAACCAAACAAAAAACGCTGCAAATTTTACACAAGGGTTTATTATTGTTTGATATAGGTTACTTGTGCAAAAATTATTTCTGTGTCAAAAGAAAAAATTTTGGAAAAAAATTTTTTTTAAATTTTTTTCATCAAACTTTTTTTTTTAAATTCTCCATTTTTACTTAAAAATATTTAACCTCCTGGGATCCTTCAAAAATCCCATTTTTAGCCCCATGAAAGCCCTATAGATCGCCACAGTGAAATCGGATCGTTTCCGGACCCCCAAAAATGGATTCTACGTCCAAAAATACTTCGAAAACGACACCTAACTCGATCTCATAGCTAAAAGCCTTCAAAAATCCCTTCCCATAGCCCCATTTTAGCCCCATAGCGCGCCACGGATTTGAGCGATCGAGCTGAAAACCTTGCGGGCACAACTAGATGGTAAACCAAGTATTTTGTCAAAATTTCAGATTTTTAAAAAAATTCCTACTGCCCAAAACTGCCCGGACGGCGGACGGACATTTCGGATTTTGAATTTAGACCTTTTGAAACGGATAATGTCAAATTTTGAGGCCGATCGGAGTCGTCGACCCCCGTCGCGAAAACATAGGTGTATTATTCCAAGAATAATAAACCAAAAATATGGTGGTAAGTTGTAACATACGACACACTATCCCCAAAACACGGAGAAACCAATTCATGTTACAAGGTTGGTCGACAATTAATTAATTTATTCTTTTTGGAATGATATCAAAACCATTTTTTCCCCAAATTATACGTTCACCATATTTGGCAATTATTTCCAAGTCGGCCACGAATCCTTCGTAAATTACATTGGGTAAACTCAAATAGTGAGACATTTTTCTCGAATGCCTCGCAGACGTCTGCTAATAAAATCATCACGTTCTTTGCCAAAGTGGATATGTTTTGCATGTGTATACGGATCCGTCGCGGCCATGAAAAAATAGCACTTACCATCCCGTTAACTCGGTAAATGGAGGGACCTTGACCAGTTAACCTTAACGCGTGAGATACCGAGAGTTTGAGGTACCAGTACGGTAAATTAACCCTCAGGAGAGTTCGTGAAAGGCAAATCGCTCTAAACTCTCGGCAACTCTGCCCGTTATCGTTAAAGCTCCGGCAAGTGAGTTGGTAAAAGGCCCTAACAGGAAGGTTGGAACGGGGGCGTTAACAGGCGAGCGAAGCGAGCCCCCTGTCCACGTACTAGTACAAATACTCAACAGATGAGAAACAAACGACTCACAGGATTAGGCCTTCAATATCTTTCGAACTAGTGAATTTCCCTGCACTCATGTCCGCAGCGCCCAACATGAGATCGTAGCTTTTCTGTAAAAAAAAAAGAAAGAAGAAAACAGTTTCAACTGCCAACAACTATTACAAGAAAATTCACAGAAATCAACAATATGCACAAACCTTCACCCTTTGGCACAGCCTCAACAGAACGTGGGACGTGTTAGTGTGCAACCTCAACCATTCGTCCACCTTGAGCATTTTCAGTTGTTCCTCCAGCCCCAGATCTCCCTGAGCGTCGCTTTTGACAACAACTTCGATCGCCACCTGTTTGACGGCAGCTTTCACCGCTTCGATGACTTCTTTTTTGTAAATTTCAATGAATTCGAAATTCCCTCTTCTCAGCAACCCCATTACTATGCAAATCATCTTTTCCTGCAGAATAGGAATTATAGTATGAAACTATCAACAGTTAAGAAATGTCAGTCATTGTTAAGAAATGTCAGTCATTGTTTATGTTCAAAAGCTTACCTCTTCAAGGATATCCGGTTGAGAATCGACTAAAGGCCTGTTCAGATCCGCAGAGCTGTACCGTTCAAATTCTTCAGTCATTAGAGTGTCGATAACTTTCAGCATTTCACTCAATTCGGACCCTAAGTGCCTGAAAAAAAGATCAATCCATTCTAGAATTTCGAATGTGCAAAGCAGAAAGCGTTGTTTTATTAAGTAAAACAATCACCTAAAACTGTGCACTCCAGCTAGTTCTTGTTCCAGTAGATCTTTAGTGGCTTGAATCAAGTCCAACGCTCCGACGTAATCTCGATTGGACAGGAGTAATTGAATAGTTGATTGCGTGTGCATAACTGTGGCCATAACCTTCAGCTGCAAAAACCCAATCACGTTTCAAGCACAGGTCCAGTGATTTCCAGGATTTTGCAGCGCGAATACAAACCTTTTCATAAACTGCTTGATAGTTCGAACGAGATCGCTCACTCTTCAAAACCAGCAATGAGTTGTTGACAAGATCCTGCTCTATTCTGGATATTTTACTCCTAAAACAGACCACCTAGTGAGCACCCAACCAGAAATTATCGACAAAAATCAGGCATCAAATATACCTCCAGGGGCGGACAGGCGGTTTTGTTTTGGTATGTGAATTATTTGGTACCGTCTCCACAAACAAAATAGCGCTTCAAGCTAGGATGCATTTTGCACATTTGTTCAGTTAAGAGCATTATCACAGCTTATTAATGATTTTAAAAAACCCGCAAGAGGAGCATCTGGCTGGAGCACTGAGCCAAGAGGCTTTGGGCATTTCTGGCTCGCCTCGCCATCTCCCCTCCACCCCTTCTCACGTATGTCCCCTGCTTGTTCATTTCTTTCGAGTTCTAGGCTCAACCTCAGGCCCATGGTAAATTTATATCCGTTTAAATTTACCTTTTATATCTGTTTAAATTCAATTATTTAAAAAAAATTGTGTTTTAAATTTTCATGCCGTGTTTGGACGAATGAAGGAGCCCAAAAAATTATCAATTACCAATCTTATTTCCCAAAAATAGATTTTACGATCAAAAATACTTCGAAAACGACACCTAACTCTTCAAAAAACCCTCCTCCAACCCCATTTTGGTTTATTATTCTTGGAATAATACACCTATGTTTTCGCGACGGGGGTCGACGACTCCGATTGGGCTCAAAATTTGACATTATCCGTTTCAAGTGGTCTACATTCTAAATCCGAAATGTCCGTCCGCCGTACGCCGTCCGCCGTCCAGGCCGTTTTGGGCAGTAGGAATTTTTTTAAAAATCTGAAATTTCGACAAAATACTTGGTTTACCATCTAGTTGTGCCCGCAAGGTTTTCAGTCCGATCGCCCAAACCCGTGGGGCGCTCTGGGGCTATAATGGGGCTACGGGAGGGGTTTTTTGAAGGCTTTTAGCTATGGGATCGAGTTAGGTGTCGTTTTCGAAGTATTTTTGGACGTAGAATCCATTTTTTGGGGTCCCGGAACGATCCGATTTCACTGTGCCGATCTATAGGGCTCTCATGGGGCTAAAAATGGGATTTTTGAAGGATCCCAGGATGTTAAATATTTTTCGAGTAAAAAATACGGGATTTTTGAAAAAAACACATTTGTGAACAAAAAAATCCAAAAAAATAATTTTTTGAGATAAAAATCCAAAAAAAAAAAATTTTTTTAATTTTTACATTGACAGAATTAAGTTTCTGCACAAGTAATGTATATCAAAGAATAATAAACCCTTGTGTAAAATTTGCAGCGTTTATTAGATCCGCTGAGGCCAAACACCATGCAGGTACAACTAAAAGGATAACCAAGTATTCTGTCAGAAATTTCAGAGTTTTAAATTTGATTAATAGGTCAAGTGGTGTTTTAGGATACAGTGGAAACGCCGACTCAATCGGACTGTAAACAACAATGAAAGGAAGAATTGCGCGCGTCGGGAATTGCGCTCAATGGGCTTATCAGGGACGTAAAATTGGCTGGGGAATCCGAATTCGCAAAGATATTTTGGGACTCCCATTTAAAATAAGACATTTTTAGCGCAAATATGCCAATTTGCGCGCAGTTTGGGAGGATCTCAACCCCCCTAGGGAAACGGGAGGGCGAGACGGTAGAAAAAATCGGCGTATTTTAATCGCTTACCGTTTCAGAGAAGAAGGCTTGTGACATACTCTGCCAGTTACACAAGCCAGCCACTTTATAAATTAATGGTATAGATTCCTACAGCCCAAAACGTCGTGGACAGCGGACGGACATTTCTGTTTTGGAATCTACACGTCATAAAATGTAGATATAATGACCAATTTTGAGGTCGATCAAAACTTTTGACCCCCGTTGCAAATACCAAAGTATATTGTTCCAAGAATATTTAACCAAAACGGTACTACAAAACGCTCTCACAGAAAATTCTCGCTGATTAGGGGGAAGGGACCGAACGGATGGCGAGGAGGAACAGAAACGACCGAGGGACGGCTACAGCCAGACCCTCCTGCTCGCAAGCCATCAACATGAGAGACTCCTGATTGCTGTCTCTAAGAGTTTGCCTCAGCCTTGTTTTGACGATTTTCAATTTTGAAAAGCTCATCTAATACTCGGGTCGTAGAAAGCGTTACCAAAAATTTGTAAAAAAAAAATCAAAGAGACTTGCATACGATGAAGCCATGAGGTTGTACTGTTTTGAAACCTTGTAGCACAAATTACGCCTTAAATGCAATAAATTGTATTGCACAAATGAGACATTAATTGCAATAAATTTTATTGCACACTCGATGAAGAACAAAGCCAACCAGATCGACTTTTTTCAAGCCTGAGTTTTCCTTTTCTGTCTCGAGTACATATTTTAGGTAGGTAGGATAAAATTGTATTCCAGCTTCGCCGACTGACTATCCGCCCCTGTATACCTCAATGCTTTGACAATGTTGATGGTGGAATCGAGCTGCTCCATCAGCGTGTCGTGAGAGGCCATCGCGTGGAAAAATGCGTCAGATTTTTGAGCAACTTGTTGAGCGATCAGCACTTCGACCAAATCCAAATAGTGGGTGAGCTGAAGAATTAAAATAACGGATAACTCGCGTTGAACGTAAACTGTAAATATAAAAGCTAAACGACCTCTCACTTTTTCTTGAAGTAATTTCGTCGATGACGCGGCAACAGGTAGAGGTTCGCCGACGCTTTTGTGGTTTTTAGCAGTCGTTTGGGAATAAACGGCATTGAAAATGTCAAAGTTGCTCAAGTCCAGGTTCGGCTTGAGAAATATTTTCGGTATCGGGCTCAGGTCAAATTGTATTCGTTCTGAAATTAAAACTCGTCGGTGATTCCACAGTCAATAAATGTAATTATTAAAATGTAATGACTCACCATTGTATTTGGCAACACGAAGAGAAGGGAACGTTTTTAATATATCCGAGTGAGAGTTGGACTTGGGAACGGAATTCATGAACCGAACATGTTTACGATGGCGCTGAAATGCACAAAAGCAGGTTGAGCCTAACAGCCGATCATTATAGAAAAAAGAAACAAAAGAAAATAGTGGTACCTTGTGGATTTTCTTCAGGTAATATTCAAAATTGGCACGGGAGACATGAGGTAGGTAAGACGGATCAGGAACATCAGTAACTTCGACAAAACCTTCGCCCCACAGCCTAGTGAAGAAATCTTTTTGCTAAGAGACACAAAATCGTGCATTATACAGAATGAAACACATTACGAGTTTTTACAAGGTAATTTTCTTTATGACTAACCTGCTTCCCCTTAGAAGGGTCATTCAGAACAGCAGGGAGGTTTTGAGCCGTGGAGCTCAGAGTCCATTTGTGGTTGGCAAAAGGTCTGTCGCTCCCGGCACTTGACGTCGACACCTTCCTCGCCGACGAGTCCTTCCTGGAATTGGCGTGATGCCGAAGGACGTGTTTTTCGTAGTCCGAATCGCTGACGCCTTCGACCGGCAGCGTCCAGCAGACGCCGTTGTCGCCATACCGGCAAACGTAAGAACCTCCTTCTTGAGCGCAATGTTTTTCTCTCAGATGGCTGGGAAATAAGTGCAAGAAACGATTATCATAAAATAAAAATAAGGGTGTGGTGCTCCCAAACGACCCAGAGAGGGATGAGCCCCGTAGTGCGGAACTGACTAGTATAATAATATTATACTAGTCAGTTCCGCTAGTATATTATATATATATTCCGATAGTATATTATACTATCATCAAAGCTGGAGGGAGACCCACTCGCTCAGTACAATCTCGATTTTGGTTTACATATTATTCTTGGAATAATACACCTATGTTTTCGCGACGGAGGTCGACGACTCCGATCGGCCTCAAAATTTGACATTATCCGTTTCAAGAGGTCTACATAGATTACAAAACTGAAATGTCCGTCCACCGTCCGCCGTACGCCGTCCGGGCCGTTGGAATTTTTTTTTAAATCTGAAATTTTGACAAAATACTCGGTTTACCATCTAGTTGTGCCCGCAAGGTTTTCAGCCTGATCGCCCAAACCCGTGGGGCGCTATGGGGCTAAAATGGGGCAATGGGAGGGGTTATTTGAAGGCTTTTGGCTAGGGGATCGAGTCAGGTGTCGTTTTCGAAGTATTTTTGGACGTAGAATCCATTTTTGGGGGTCCCAGAACCATCTGATTTCATCTTGGGGATCTTCAGGGCCTCAAATGGGGCTTTTGAAGGATCCCTGGAAGTCGAATGACCGTACCTAGTTTTTCGAGAGATTTTTGACTTAGATTCCATTTTTTGGGATCCCACATCCGTCGAAACACTATACAAGGATATGGATTATCTTTAATTTCCTTTTTTTTTTAGACAAGATTAATTTTTGGATAATTGGATAATAATAGAACAATAAACCCTTGTGTAAATTTGCACCTTTTTTAAAGCCATACTGAGCAGTTCAAAAATTAGGAACCAGCATCAACACCTAAATGCTCCAATTTCAGGCTCTTCAGGGTTATCTTTTGTAAACATTAACCGCTATCGTGAGGAGTAACTAACAGTCGGTAGTTACTTAATCGATCCAGAAGCGACCTCGAAAGGGCGGGCCACACAAAATTTACATTCACGCCTGAGAGAGCTCGCCATTCGTCACACCCTGAGCCGAACAGTCGTCGTAAAACGTTTTAAACCCAACGTCATTTGATTCTTACCAGACGAATTTTTCCAGCGAGGAAAATTCCGTGGAGTCACAATAATTGCATAACGTCCAGCTGGGTCGGATTTCTCCACTAATAGACATCATTTCACAAATTCTGCACTGAATTCAAACGAATACGTATTCCGAGGTAGACTATCCCGTGAAATTCCGCCGCCCGAGGGGCCAGAAAGAATCATTTTGCCACAATATGGAAAAGGGGGATACAACACATTCCGGCGAAACCGCTGACAATGGAAGTTTCCTGATGATAGGGAGTTACTTGTACCAAAGTCTTTCAAAACAATCACAGATATGTATGCTGAGCACCAATTATTAATTGAATTATGCGTCTAAGTGCAAACATCCAAAACTAATTGCATTAGAACATTCGACACAGACAGTGGCTTACGTTTACGAATACTAGTCTGATAACGTTGTGATAACATCTGTCATATGACGTCACCCGTGAGGATGAAAAGCGGGAGTACACACCGCTCCGACAATTTCCCGAATAGATAAATTTTTATAACAACAAAGAGACAAACAAAATTAAAAGCAGAATTAGAACCCATCATATTCCAAATAAATAGGGCCGTAGAAGCCGGTTCCAGACTAACTCATTTGTGTCAGCCATGGCTTGTTTTGGGTGTTAAACTTTAAAACTAGTTGTTCCGAGGGGCGATATGGGGCTACAGGAGGTTTTTTTGAAGGCTTTCGGCTATGGGTTCAAGTTAGGTGTCGTTTTTGAAGGATTTTTGGACGTAGATTCCATTTTTGGGGGTCCCAGAACGATCGGATTTCACTGTGGGGATCTATGGGGCTTTCGTGGGTCTACAAATGGGATTTTTGAAGGATCCCAGGAGGTCAAATATTTTCCGAGTAAAAAAAAAATTTAAAAAAAAAAAAAAATTGTTTGAACAAAAAGTGTGAAAATTTTTTTAATATTTTTATGGACACAGATTTAATTTTTGTACAACCTATTAGGTTACTTATTATTATTTATTACTTAGTAACCTATCATGGAGGAAAGAATTTCCTCCATGGTAACCTATATAAAAGAATAATAACCCCTTGTGTAAAATTTGCAGCGTTTTACTCATAATGACATTGCTTGGTCCCCTTCAAGTTTTCTTCGACAATTTTCGTATAATTCGAACCCCTGGAATTACAGCTTTCCAAAAAGCACCGACTTAGCTTCAATAAATTGTTTGTTTGCTCATAATTCACGGTTATATCATGGCAAATCTTTTGGCCATTATCTCCCACCCAAAGGGAGTAAGAGGCCAGGGGTGTGGGAGAAAATAGGCACCCATAAAAAATCACAAAATTTGTGATTTAATCATAAATAAAAACCATTTTATTCTTGAAAAATAGTAAATATGAATACAAAATTAATATTGTCAACTTTCAAAAGCGAGTAAGTGGCCACTACGTGGTGAGTAAGTGATGAGTATGTGGCACAGATTAAACTACTGGTATGTGGCCAGGGGCGTGGGAGAAAGTGGTCTGACTATCCACAACGTCCCCATCGTAATTTATTCAAAAACTAAACATTTGACCTCGAATTTTTAAAATTTATGTAACGACCACAAACTCCCCCTTAGCAGTTTTTCCAAAACTCTGAAAATTCGATCTCAAAAATTCAATAATTCTAAAATTTGTGTGATGAGCTCATTAATGGGTTCAAGTGAAACACAATGGAACTTACGGCAGGCGATTTCGTCGAAAAATACGCCCTCCTGGCGATCTGAAGCTATGGCCTAAAATTACTATAGACCAAAACTTCATGTCATCGCTGCTCATCAAATCTTCATCCGAACAACTTCATGCTTCTTGTACTTCAGGTTTGCACTCCAAAGATGTATTTTATCTAATCTGGCGCTTCCAATGATGAACACTGCCGCAAAAACAGCCAGTGGCCACTTTCTCCCATGACCACTTTCACCCCGAGCTCCATTCATTTATTCAGCTTCATTCATTTTACGTGTTTCGCCGTCCATCAACAAAATTTTCAATTACTACCTTCAACTCACTCACTCATAAACGTATTAACTTTTGGGAATGGTAAAAACTGTCCCGAGTCAATAAAACGTTCATAAAATCCTGTTTTGCTAATTTTACAACGGTAAAGTTTTTTGATTTTTTCAACTTGAGGAAGTGGTCACATAGCCCCATAAAAACCCAATTTTATTATAATTATTTCAATCGAGAAAATTGATATTAAAAACAATAATTAATTACTAATAATTAGTAATCGGTAATTATAATTATAATAATAAATTAGCATATAATTATTGTATGCTAATTGATCATTAAAATTATTAATTAATAATTGTAATTAATAATTATGATTAATATTCGTTTATTGAGTGAACTGTATTTGAATGAATACGAACACTTTTCATTCAGTGTGTGTGTGTGTATTTTGGAATGAATAGGTACAATGAAATTGTAAGTATAGGTACCTTTGTATTTTGGATGTATTTGAGATTAAAGCAATGTACACCTTTCATAATTGTCTCAAAATCAAAAATTTGACATTATTACCTACTTCCATGACATGTATAATTATTTAAAAAATGAAAATTCAATGTAAACGTACACGTACGTCTGCTTCCCGCCTCCCGAGCCGTTTGGGCAGCAGGAATTTTTTATTTAAATCTGAAATTTTTACAAAACACTCGGTTTACCATCTAGTTGTGCCCGCAAGGTTTTCAGCCCGATCTCCCAAACCCGTGGGGCGCTATGGGGCTAAAATGGGACCACAGGAGAATTTTTTGAAGGGTTTTGGCTATGAGATCGAGTCAGGTGTCGTTTTCGAAGTATTTTTCGACGTAGAATCCATTTTCGAGGGTCACAAAACGATCCGATTTCACTGTGGGGATCTAATTAATTTTTTAATGACCCAGAATTAGTTTTTGTGCAATCAACCTGTATCAAAGAAAAAAACCCTTGTGTAAAACTTGCAGCGTTTTTTAGTTTCAATTTTTTGACGTAACGGAATCCATGCCGCTTCATTTGTAGCCATTAAAATGAAATTTTGAATTAAATTACCCAGTTACTTTCAAGTAACGGAATATTTGTAGTCGTTACACGTTACCCGACCCACCACTACTCCATCAGCTGATTGGCGCTCCTTCGCCTCATCCAGCTCGCTGATTGGACAACGAGAATAACCAAACTGATAAGGTAGAGTGAGTTTGAGATGTTATCAACTTAAACGTCGTTTATCTTTTCTAAAATTGTTTAATTGCGTCGGCAGGTACTTGACAAAATTCGTCGTCATCCCATTTCTCGGCTGTGATAGTTTCGTGTAACCCAATTAAAACGATGCGCTTCGTCATGCAGTTTTCTGTATGAATCTTATGGAAACGCTCCATGACTTGTACTTTGTTCTGAATGTTTTGTATTTGCGTTGAAGCTCTCTCCAAATCCGCGTCAATTTATTCGATAACGTTCGCCTTTCCGAATGGATAGCGTTTACGTGAGTATATTAAATTTTAATTTCTCATAAAACTGAGTTGAGGCTTTTAAACGTTTGGTGATACTGCACTTTTGAAAACTGCATCTTCACATCATCACCATAGTACTAGTCACGCTGACAGGGGGGCTCGCTTCGATCGCCCATTTGATTAATGGGTCGAGTGATGATTTGTAAGTATACATTTGAAACGCGTAAAACCCTTCTGATCGTTGAATGTTGGATGTCGAAAATCGTCTCCCGAGTCCCGTGGGAAGCAAAAAATTGTATTACGAATGAGGGACTCCCCCAGATTATTTCGCTTTAAATCGAGGATTAAAGCAAAATGGAATAGAAGAGGAATTTTCTATTAATAAACTCGTTTAAATGATCGAAAAAATGGATTAAAGCAAAGATTGTGGTACTTGCTTTACACAGTTATTGGCCTGATAGTTCCTAAATATACCCATTTACAAGATCAATATCTACTTATCAGTGATCGATAAAATCGATTTATATTAGCTAAAGTACGCTATAATATAGTTCTTCCGCGTGACGCCAGACAAATTTCGGGACAATGTGCGGGGAGGGGGGGGGGGGGGGAGTAGACGCACAGAACACCACAAAAGTGTAGAAATTACTCCCAGAGAAAACGCCGCAAATTTTTTTGTTAACAGTGCAAAAATTAAGTCATTAAAAAATATTTTTGAAAAGAAAAAAAAATCTGTGCATTGTTCGAACAGATGTGGGACCTCGAAAAATGGATTATGCGTACAAAATTACTTGGGAAAACGACACCTTATTTGACCTCCTGGGATCCTTAAAAAATCCCATTTGTAGCCCCATAGACCCCCACAGTGAAATCGGATCGTTCCGGGACCCCGAAAAATGGCTTCTACTTTCAATAATACCTCGAAAACGACACCTAACTCGACCCCATAGCGAAAACCTTCAATAACCACACGGGTTTGGGCGATCGGGCTGATGCTACTGGGAAAGCTCATGAGTAGTAGATGAAGTTCATTATAGTCGAGTTCTCGTAGAAAAAGGATGCAAGACAATGCGAACATGGAAAAACCGGTAACATGGGGAAAACCTGTTTTTCCTCATAAATCAGTGATATCTACTCTTTCTTCTTCTTCTTCCGTGGCTCAACAACCCGCGAGGGGTCAAGTAAAGTCCGCCAGTCATCTCGGCGTTGTGCAGCTACTCTCCAATCACGGACTCCCAGCAATGTACACGCATCTGTCTTGACACCATCTACCCAGCGCAGTCTAGGGCGTCCTTTTCGTAGGGTGGAATGAATTTCCTCTTCTAGGAGCCTCCTAGGAACCGAATCAGAGCTCATTCTTGCAAGGTCTATCGACGCCGGCCAATTTTAATATAAAGGACCACGTCCCAGTCGTCGCATACATCTTTGATCTCCGCGTTGGTTCTGATAAGCCAGGCCAGCTCATCCGGATCAAATATTGCTCCGAAAACCCTTCTTGAAATTTTCCTTTCGAATCGGAGCAGTTGGTTTTCCTGGGTTTTGAAGAGTGTCCAAGCCTCGGAAGATATTGCTGACACTTAACGACTTGGTATCCCATGATGCCCTTTTAACTGGATGTTCCACAAGTGTGTGCCTTGAATCAGGCAAAAAAATTAAAAATGCCCAAATGGGAGAAAACTCATTTTCAAGCAGTTGGTCCGCTTCTGACGGTAAACTTCCATAACCATAAACTACCTTGTTCTGATTGTGAAATTATTTGATTTCAGACTATACTAGGAGCAGTATGCAAAGGCTTTTTTGACAGTTTGCGAGGAGGTGTTTTGTTGTTCACGTTGGACGAGAGTATCAATGAACACAAGTCGCCAGCCCGACAAGATGTTTCCCGAAGAGTGGCTGAAAATCCACACTATAAGGCTGACAAGAAAGCACAACCTAAAAAGTCAGTTTTCCAACCATCAATGGACCCGAGTGCATTTTTCGTACGCAAAATGTTTTCCAAAGTGTTATTTCTCTGCGTTACTACCTCATTTTCTTTTGATTGCAGGGAAAAGAAAATTCTGAAAAGGACTCTCCAATGCTGCGGTCTGAATGGCGGAGTCTTCTGGTTGAGCATCCTCCTGTTTGAATGGGGTCTCCAGCCTTTGATTGGATATTTTATACTTCTTATGTTTGGAAAGGAGACTAGAATTGGCCTGACCGTTTTGTCCGTCGTTGATTCGTCTTTATCATTTATATTCAGCACAATGTGGGTCCTTCCTTTGCTGCTGCTCAGCAAAGTGGTCAACAGCCTTTGGTTTCAGGTAAGTTCACTGCGGTGGCAATACTGAATGGAAATTGACGAATGAGTCGCCAGTTAAGATATGGAACAGTCCTACTTTTCTGTCCTATGCGAATTTTGACAAAAAAATACTAATTTTTTCGTGTTTTCAAAATTTTCCGATGTAGAGTCTCAGGGAGCTGTGTTCTGCTGATTGAGTCAACTAGAATGCTTATAAAATGCGCAGAGAACGCATGACGGGTGTTTCGGACGTAGAATCCGAATCTGGAATCAAAAATACGAAAATCGGTTCAAAAAACGATGTTGCGCGCTTTTGCGCACGGTTGCGCGCGTCGCGGGGGATTTTAATATAGTCTGTGCGCAATCATTCCTAGAATCGTAAAAAAAATTGTCGAAATCCGATCAGCCGTTTAGGTGCCTATAAGGCACGACAGACATACACATAGACAGAAACCCGATTTTATAGTTATCAATAGACAATACATAGTTATAAAAATGGTCTTTCGTGAAAATAAATGTCATGTTATTTCCCCATGTTAATGCTGCCTAATGCTAATGTTGCCTCTTCTCGCGAAATGAGCCGATTATGTATAAAATCTCATGAATAAAATCTGAACAATCTGAATCGTGACTCTTTCTGTTTTTTTTTTTCAGGATATCGCTGACTCTGTGTACCGGCACAGCCGAGGAAGGCCCACACTGTTACCTAGCGTTGGAAAGCTCATTGCTGATGCCATGTTCAGCGTGTTGATTCAGTTCCTTTTTCTAATTCAGGTAAGATTTCATTGAACGAATCGCACTGGAGCATCTTCTGCTGAATGACTTCGGGAACAAGAATGATTGTGAATACTGTTCTTGCAAACCGAAATGGCTATATTGATGAGAACCACAGCGGTTTATCTGCTCTTGCAGCCACAGTTTGAACTTTCGTATTCCACTACCGTCCAGGTAATGAAAAAAATTCTGGAGAGCTACCAGTTTTTTCCCAGCATTCAATTTTACCCTAATTGCCTATAATGTAGGCATATTAAGGATCATTATAGGCAGGGATGTAAAATAACCTAACTAGCTTCGGGTAAATTCCCGATCTGGGTATTTTTACATCTATGAGAGAGGATAACGAAAAAAGTTCTTACCGCTCAAACCCAGCCTGTTTCAAGCATTTTAGAGTTCATGGTCATTCTCCAACATAACTAAATCTCATTAAGGATGGTTTGCCAAACAGTACCTTCCTACATGATCCATCCACCGGTAAAGAAATATGGAATGATCCATCCACTGGTATGAATGTTTTCTGCAAATAGATCACATAAGTCTGACGTCACAACCTATCTTTAGGGCTATGGCAAACATTTCCTTTCATAGCGTGGGAGTAACCAAAGTTGCAACTGGGGGCAATCAAAACCTGGTTTTCTGTGAATATTCCCTCATGCAACATAGTAAGACATATTCAACGAATCTTTCATTCCGAATTTTAGTGTTCTACGGGAATCTGCAGGAAAACCTTGAATGAGTTTTTTTTTTAAAGTTTTCCAGGAAAGGTCATCCTTCAAAAGCTACGAAAACCCCGTCTCCGTTATTGATAGGACCTTTGGAGATTAAAAAAAATAAAAATCGGGAATTCAAATGTGTTATCTTATAAGGCTACTGCTGGGACACCCGCGCTTCGCACGAAATGTCAGATATCAAAGTTCAGTTCAATAATGCATTCATGGTTATCAGTGGCTCAGTGGTTAGAGCGTCTGAGTGCTGAGTTGAAGGTTGCTGATTCGATCCCAGCAGTCGCCAGACATCTTCCTTATACTGATAATCACCTCTTGGAAGGCAATGGCGAACCACCAAGAGTATTTCGCCCAGGAAAACCTCTCACATTTGCCGGTCGGAGCCGGCGTTAAACAGTAGGTCCCTACTACTTGTGTAATAACTGTTCAACACGCTCAACAGAAGTTAGTAGGGTGAGGTAGCCAACGCCTGGTTACAGGTAAGGCACCCAGAGAAGAAGAATGCATTCATCCTTCACCTTGAATACAAGCACGTCCAACCCGTCCAACCTTGTTGACCCGTTTCTTTTCGTGAAGTGTCAAACTATCTCGAATCGAAGGCCTGTACCATAAGAGAATAAGAGGCAAATGCTGGACACCGGTATGTCGGCCCATGGCCACGACCGTGTCCCCCTAAAATAGGGGGAAACTCCACCCTGGACCTATTTAGTCAGGTCCAGGGCCGCCAGCATTTGCCTCAGGGACTCTGAGGTCCACGGGCCTGGGGGCAGCAGGCCGCCTTATCTGAGAATAAGAGAGAGTAAATTTAACCTGTATTATTTAAATTACCTGTTCAAGTATGTTCACTTCGATTGATCCTCAAGAAGCTGTAGTACCTACCCTTAAATGTTAGTGCTCTGGGATGAGCAGAGAGAAATTCGTTATTCCGCAAAACCCCCTATCAATAATGCGATCCATGCATTCACTTGGAACACCCGTAGCAATTTTTCTTAGCAACATCGCTTGTTGACCCGTTTTCGGATTCAAGTATCTATCAAACTCCCTCGAATTGAAAGCTCGAAAAATACCCTACCAAATTTTACCTATAGTTATGGCGGTAAAAGGTTGACCAGACGTGTTTTTTAAGTTCTTGAAGCGTCAAACTTCCTCGAATCGAAGGCTGGCAAAAGAAACACCTACCCAGTGGGTAGTACCCACCGACCGACGATCTTCGAATAACTTCCGAACGGGATATCGCTCAGAAATCAGCCTAAAAAGCTCTTATTAACCGACATGTACCAGGTTTCGGGGTACGGTTCTTTCGTGCGTGATGAAGGAAGAGAGTAAGTAAATATTATCTACTATAGCCAAAACGCGGTAAAACTTTTGGCGTCTGATGAGGTGGTTAGGGTGAGAAATGGGGAGGGCCAGGACTCCGTCCCGTCCCCTCATTAGTCAGTGGCATCGGCTTAAGAAAATTATAAGATTCCGTCCCGACCCACCTGAGTCGGCTTAGCAAAAATGAAGGACTCCGTCCAAAGAGGCTAAAGAGAAAGTAAGGACTCCGTCCGAAGAGGCTAAAGAGGCTAAATCCTGCAGGTCCTGCCTATCCTGCAGGTCTTGCCTATCCTGCCTATCCTGCTGGTCCTGCCTATCTAAGCAGGTCCTGCCTATCGAGATCCTTTCATAAGATAAAGATCCTTTCATAAGATAAAGATCCTTTCATAAGATAAAGATCCTTTCATGAGGTAACGATCCTTTCATAAGATGAAGATCCATTCATAAGATAAAGATCCATTCATGAGGTAAAGATCCTTTCATAAGATAAAGATCCTTTCATAAGATCAAGATCCTTTCATGAGGTAAAGATCCTTTCATAAGATGAAGATCCATTCATAAGATAAAGATCCATTCATGAGGTAAAGATCCTTTCATAAGATAAAGATCCTTTCATTAGATAAAGATCCTTTCATTAGATAAAGATCCTTTCATTAGATAAAGATCCTTTCATAAGATAAAGATCCTTTCATAAGATAAAGATCCTTTCATAAGATAAAGATCCTTTCATAAGAAAAAGATCCTTTCATAAGATAAAGATCCTTACATAAGATAAAGATCCTTTCATTAGATAAAGATCCTTTCATAAGATAATGATCCTTTCATAAGATAAAGATCCTTTCATTAGATAAAGATCCTTTCATAAGATAAAGATCCTTTCATTAGAGGAAGATCCATTCATAAGATAAATACCCTTTCATAAGATAAAGATCCTTTCATAAGATAAAGATCCTTTCATGAGGTAAAGATCCTTTCATAAGATAAAGATCCTTTCACAAGATAAAGATCCTTTCACAAGATAAAGATCCTTTCATGAGGTAAAGATCCTTTCATAAGATAAAGATCCTTTCATAAGATAAAGATCCTTTCATAAGATAAAGGTCCTTTCATAAGATAAAGATCCTTTCATAAGATAAAGATCCTTTCATGAGGTAAAGATCCTTTCATAAGATAAAGATCCTTTCATAAGATAAAGATCCTTTAATTAGATAAAGATCCTTTCATAAGATAATGATCCATTCATAAGATAAAGATCCTTTCGTAAGATAAAGATCCTTTCGTAAGATAAAGATCCTTTCATAAGATAAAGATCCTTTCATAAGATAAAGATCCTTTCATTAGATAAAGAACCATTCATAAGATAAAGATCCTTTCATAAGATAAAGATCCTTTCATTAGATAAAGATCCTTTCATTAGATAAAGATCCTTTCATAAGATAAAGATCCTTTCATAAGATAAAGATCCTTTAATAAGATAAAGATCCTTTCATAAGATAAAGATCCTTTCATAAGATAAAGATCCTTTCATAAGATAAAGATCCATTCATAAGATAAAGATCCTTTCATAAGATAAAGATCCTTTCATAAGATAAAGATCCTTTCATAAGATAAAGTTCCTTTCATAAGATAAAGATCCTTTCATAAGATAAAGATCCTTTCATAAGATAAAGATCCTTTCATAAGATAAAGATCCATTCATGAGGTAAAGATCCTTTCATGAGGTAAAGATCCTTTCATAAGATAAAGATCCTTTCATAAGATAAAGATCCTTTCATAAGATAAAGATCCTTTCATAATATAAAGATCCTTTCATATGATAAAGATCCTTTCATAAGATAAAGATCCTTTCATAGGATAAAGATCCTTTCATGAGATAAAGATCCTTTCATAAGATAAAGATCCTTTCATAAGATAAAGATCCTTTCATTAGATAAAGATCCTTTCATAAGATAATGATCCTTTCATAAGATAAAGATCCTTTCATTAGACAAAGATCCTTTCATAAGATAAAGATCCTTTCATTAGATAAAGATCCTTTCATTAGATAAAGATCCTTTCATAAGATAAAGATCCTTTCATAAGATAAAGATCCTTTCATAAGATAAAGATCCATTCATAAGATAAAGATCCATTCATAAGATAAAGATCCTTTCATAAGATAAAGATGCATTCATAAGATAAAGATCCATTCATAAGATAAAGATCCATTCATAAGATAAAGATCCATTCATAAGATAAAGATCCTTTCATTAGATAAAGATCCATTCATAAGATAAAGATCCATTCATAAGATAAAGATCCATTCATAAGATAAAGATCCTTTCATTAGATAAAGATCCATTCATAAGATAAAGATCCATTCATAAGATAAAGATCCTTTCATAAGATAAAGATCCATTCATAAGATAAAGATCCATTCATAAGATAAAGATCCTTTCATAAGATAAAGATCCATTCATAAGATAAAGATCCATTCATAAGATAAAGATCCTTTCATAAGATAAAGATCCATTCATAAGATAAAGATCCATTCATAAGATAAAGATCCATTCATAAGATAAAGATCCATTCATAAGATAAAGATCCATTCATAAGATAAAGATCCATTCATAAGATAAAGATCCATTCATATGATAAAGATCCATTCATTAGATAAAGATCCATTCATAAGATAAAGATCCATTCATAAGATAAAGATCCATTCATATGATAAAGATCCATTCATTAGATAAAGATCCATTCATAAGATAAAGATCCTTTCATAAGATAAAGATCCATTCATAAGATAAAGATCCATTCATAAGATAAAGATCCATTCATAAGATAAAGATTCTTTCATAAGATAAAGATCCATTCATAAGATAAAGATCCATTCATAAGATAAAGATCCTTTCATAAGATAAAGATCCATTCATAAGATAAAGATCCTTTCATAAGATAAAGATCCATTCATAAGATAAAGATCCATTCATAAGATAAAGATCCATTCATAAGATAAAGATCCATTCATAAGATAAAGATCCTTTCAAAGAGATAAAGATCCATTCATAAGATAAAGATCCATTCATAAGATAAAGATCCATTCATAAGATAAAGATCCTTTCATAAGATAAAGATCCATTCATAAGATAAAGATCCATTCATAAGATAAAGATCCATTCATAAGATAAAGATCCATTCATAAGATAAAGATCCTTTCATAAGATAAAGATCCATTCATAAGATAAAGATCCATTCATAAGATAAAGATCCATTCATAAGATAAAGATCCTTTCATAAGATAAAGATCCATTCATAAGATTAAGATCCATTCATAAGATAAAGATCCATTCATAAGATAAAGATCCATTCATAAGATAAAGATCCATTCATAAGATAAAGATCCTTTCATTAGATAAAGATCCTTTCATAAGATAAAGATCCTTTCATATGATAAAGATCCTTTCATAAGATAAAGATCCTTTCATAAGATAAAGATCCTTTCATAAGATAAAGATCCTTTCATTAGACAAAGATCCTCTCATAAGATAAAGATCCTTTCATAAGATAAAGATCCTTTCATAAGATAAAGATCCTTTCATAAGATAAAGATCCTTTCGTAAGATAAAGATCCTTTCGTAAGATAAAGATCCTTTCATAAGATAAAGATCCTTTCATAAGAAAAAGATCCTTTCATAAGATAAAGATCCTTTCATAAGATAAAGATCCTTTCATTAGATTAAGATCCTTTCATAAGATAAAGAGCCTTTCATTAGATAAAGATCCTTTCATAAGATCCATTCATAAGATAAAGATCCATTCATAAGATAAAGATCCATTCATAAGATAAAGATCCATTCTTAAGATAAAGATCCATTCATAAGATAAAGATCCATTCATAAGATAAAGATCCATTCATAAGATAAAGATCCATTCATAAGATAAAGATCCATTCATAAGATAAAGATCCATTCATAAGATAAAGATCCATTCATAAGATAAAGATCCATTCATAAGATAAAGATCCTTTCATAAGATAAAGATCCATTCATAAGATAAAGATCCATTCATAAGATAAAGATCCATTCATAAGATAAAGATCCATTCATAAGATAAAGATCCATTCATAAGATAAAGATCCATTCATAAGATAAAGATCCATTCATAAGATAAAGATCCATTCATAAGATAAAGATCCATTCATAAGATAAAGTATCCATTCATAAGATAAAGATCCATTCATAAGATAAAGATCCATTCATAAGATAAAGTATCCATTCATAAGATAAAGATCCATTCATAAGATAAAGATCCATTCATAAGATAAAGATCCATTCATAAGATAAAGATCCATTCATAAGATAAAGTATCCATTCATAAGATAAAGATCCATTCATAAGATAAAGATCCATTCATAAGATAAAGATCCATTCATAAGATAAAGATCCATTCATAAGATAAAGATCCATTCATAAGATAAAGATCCATTCATAAGATAAAGATCCATTCATAAGATAATGTATCCATTCATAAGATAAAGATCCATTCATAAGATAAAGATCCATTCATAAGATAAAGATCCATTCATAAGATAAAGATCCATTCATAAGATAAAGATCCATTCATAAGATAAAGTATCCATTCATAAGATAAAGATCCATTCATAAGATAAAGATCCATTCATAAGATAAAGATCCTTTCATAAGATAAAGATCCATTCATAAGATAAAGATCCATTCATAAGATAAAGATCCATTCATAAGATAAAGATCCATTCATAAGATAAAGATCCATTCATAAGATAAAGATCCATTCATAAGATAAAGATCCATTCATAAGATAAAGTATCCATTCATAAGATAAAGATCCATTCATAAGATAAAGATCCATTCATAAGATAAAGATCCATTCATAAGATAAAGATCCATTCATAAGATAAAGATCCATTCATAAGATAAAGATCCATTCATAAGATAAAGATCCATTCATAAGATAAAGATCCATTCATAAGATAAAGATCCTTTCATAAGATAAAGATCCATTCATAAGATAAAGATCCATTCATAAGATAAAGATCCATTCATAAGATAAAGATCCATTCATAAGATAAAGTATCCATTCATAAGATAAAGATCCATTCATAAGATAAAGATCCATTCATAAGATAAAGTATCCATTCATAAGATAAAGATCCATTCATAAGATAAAGATCCATTCATAAGATAAAGATCCATTCATAAGATAAAGATCCATTCATAAGATAAAGATCCATTCATAAGATAAAGATCCTTTCATAAGATAAAGATCCATTCATAAGATAAAGATCCATTCATAAGATAAAGTATCCATTCATAAGATAAAGATCCATTCATAAGATAAAGATCCATTCATAAGATAAAGATCCATTCATAAGATAAAGATCCATTCATAAGATAAAGATCCATTCATAAGATAAAGATCCATTCATAAGATAAAGATCCATTCATAAGATAAAGATCCATTCATAAGATCAAGATCCTTTCATAAGATAAAGATCCATTCATAAGATAAAGATCCATTCATAAGATAAAGATCCATTCATAAGATCAAGATCCTTTCATAAGATAAAGATCCATTCATAAGATAAAGATCCTTTCATAAGATAAAGATCCTTTCATAAGATAAAGATCCATTCATAAGATAAAGATCCATTCATAAGATAAAGATCCTTTCATAAGATAAAGATCCATTCATAAGATAAAGATCCATTCATAAGATAAAGATCCATTCATAAGATAAAGATCCATTCATAAGATAAAGATCCATTCATAAGATAAAGTATCCATTCATAAGATAAAGATCCATTCATAAGATAAAGATCCATTCATAAGATAAAGATCCATTCATAAGATAAAGATCCATTCATAAGATAAAGATCCATTCATAAGATAAAGATCCATTCATAAGATAAAGATCCATTCATAAGATCAAGATCCTTTCATAAGATAAAGATCCATTCATAAGATAAAGATCCATTCATAAGATAAAGATCCTTTCATAAGATAAAGATCCATTCATAAGATAAAGATCCATTCATAAGATAAAGATCCTTTCATAAGATAAAGATCCATTCATAAGATAAAGATCCTTTCATAAGATAAAGATCCTTTCATAAGATAAAGATCCATTCATAAGATAAAGATCCATTCATAAGAAAAAGATCCATTCATAAGATAAAGATCCTTTCATAAGATAAAGATCCTTTCATAAGATAAAGATCCTTTCATAAGATAAAGATCCTTTCATAAGATAAAGATCCTTTCATAAGATAAAGATCCTTTCATAAGATAAAGATCCATTCATAAGATAAAGATCCTTTCATAAGATAAAGATCCATTCATAAGATAAAGATCCATTCATAAGATAAAGATCCATTCATAAGATAAAGATCCATTCATAAGATAAAGATCCATTCATAAGATAAAGATCCATTCATAAGATAAAGATCCATTCATAAGATAAAGATCCTTTCATAAGATAAAGATCCTTACATAAGATAAAGATCCTTTCATTAGATAAAGATCCTTTCATAAGATAATGATCCTTTCATAAGATAAAGATCCTTTCATTAGATAAAGATCCTTTCATAAGATAAAGATCCTTTCATAAGATAAAGATCCTTTCATTAGAGGAAGATCCATTCATAAGATAAATACCCTTTCATAAGATAAAGATCCTTTCATAAGATAAAGATCCTTTCATGAGGTAAAGATCCTTTCATAAGATAAAGATCCTTTCACAAGATAAAGATCCTTTCACAAGATAAAGATCCTTTCATGAGGTAAAGATCCTTTCATAAGATAAAGATCCTTTCATAAGATAAAGATCCTTTCATAAGATAAAGGTCCTTTCATAAGATAAAGATCCTTTCATAAGATAAAGATCCTTTCATGAGGTAAAGATCCTTTCATAAGATAAAGATCCTTTCATAAGATAAAGATCCTTTAATTAGATAAAGATCCTTTCATAAGATAATGATCCTTTCATAAGATAAAGATCCTTTCGTAAGATAAAGATCCTTTCGTAAGATAAAGATCCTTTCATAAGATAAAGATCCTTTCATAAGATAAAGATCCTTTCATTAGATAAAGAACCATTCATAAGATAAAGATCCTTTCATAAGATAAAGATCCTTTCATTAGATAAAGATCCTTTCATTAGATAAAGATCCTTTCATAAGATAAAGATCCTTTCATAAGATAAAGATCCTTTCATAAGATAAAGATCCTTTCATAAGATAAAGATCCTTCCATAAGATAAAGATCCATTCATAAGATAAAGATCCTTTCATAAGATAAAGATCCTTTCATAAGATAAAGATCCTTTCATAAGATAAAGTTCCTTTCATAAGATAAAGATCCTTTCATAAGATAAAGATCCTTTCATAAGATAAAGATCCTTTCATAAGATAAAGATCCATTCATGAGGTAAAGATCCTTTCATGAGGTAAAGATCCTTTCATAAGATAAAGATCCTTTCATAAGATAAAGATCCTTTCATAAGATAAAGATCCTTTCATAATATAAAGATCCTTTCATATGATAAAGATCCTTTCATAAGATAAAGATCCTTTCATAAGATAAAGATCCTTTCATAAGATAAAGATCCTTTCATAAGATAAAGATCCTTTCATAAGATAAAGATCCTTTCATTAGATAAAGATCCTTTCATAAGATAATGATCCTTTCATAAGATAAAGATCCTTTCATTAGACAAAGATCCTTTCATAAGATAAAGATCCTTTCATAAGATAAAGATCCTTTCATAAGATAAAGATCCTTTCATAAGATAAAGATCCTTGCATAAGATAAAGATCCTTTCATAAGATCCTTTCATAAGATAAAGATCCTTTCATAGGATAAAGATCCTTTCATAAGATAAAGATCCATTCATAAGATAAAGATCCATTCATAAGATAAAGATCCATTCATAAGATAAAGATCCATTCATAAGATAAAGATCCATTCTTAAGATAAAGATCCATTCATAAGATAAAGATCCATTCATAAGATAAAGATCCTTTCATAAGATAAAGATCCATTCATAAGATAAAGATCCTTTCATAAGATAAAGATCCATTCATAAGATAAAGATCCATTCATAAGATAAAGATCCTTTCATAAGATAAAGATCCATTCATAAGATAAAGATCCATTCATAAGATAAAGATCCATTCATAAGATAAAGATCCATTCATAAGATAAAGATCCTTTCATAAGATAAAGATCCATTCATAAGATAAAGATCCATTCATAAGATAAAGATCCTTTCATAAGATAAAGATCCATTCATAAGATAAAGATCCATTCATAAGATAAAGATCCATTCATAAGATAAAGATCCATTCATAAGATAAAGATCCATTCATAAGATAAAGATCCTTTCATTAGATAAAGATCCATTCATAAGATAAAGATCCATTCATAAGATAAAGATCCATTCATAAGATAAAGATCCTTTCATAAGATAAAGATCCATTCATAAGATAAAGATCCATTCATAAGATAAAGATCCATTCATAAGATAAAGATCCATTCATAAGATAAAGATCCTTTCATAAGATAAAGATCCATTCATAAGATAAAGATCCATTCATAAGATAAAGATCCTTTCATAAGATAAAGATCCATTCATAAGATAAAGATCCATTCATAAGATAAAGATCCATTCATAAGATAAAGATCCATTCATAAGATGAAGATCCATTCATAAGATTAAGATCCATTCATAAGATAAAGATCCATTCATAAGATAAAGATCCATTCATAAGATAAAGATCCTTTCATTAGATAAAGATCCTTTCATAAGATAAAGATCCTTTCATATGATAAAGATCCTTTCATAAGATAAAGATCCTTTCATAAGATAAAGATCCTTTCATAAGATAAAGATCCTTTCATTAGACAAAGATCCTTTCATAAGATAAAGATCCTTTCATAAGATAAAGATCCTTTCATAAGATAAAGATCCTTTCATAAGATAAAGATCCTTTCGTAAGATAAAGATCCTTTCGTAAGATAAAGATCCTTTCATAAGATAAAGATCCTTTCATAAGAAAAAGATCCTTTCATAAGATAAAGATCCTTTCATAAGATAAAGATCCTTTCATTAGATTAAGATCCTTTCATAAGATAAAGAGCCTTTCATTAGATAAAGATCCTTTCATAAGATCCATTCATAAGATAAAGATCCATTCATAAGATAAAGATCCATTCATAAGATAAAGATCCATTCATAAGATAAAGATCCATTCATAAGATAAAGATCCTTTCATAAGATAAAGATCCATTCATAAGATAAAGATCCTTTCATTAGATAAAGATCCTTTCATAAGATAAAGATCCATTCATAAGATAAAGATCCATTCATAAGATAAAGGCCATTCATAAGATAAAGATCCTTTCATAAGATAAAGATCCATTCATAAGATAAAGATCCATTCATAAGTTAAAGATC
This sequence comes from Pilophorus perplexus, assembly GCA_955831195.1. Classification (NCBI taxonomy): domain Eukaryota; kingdom Metazoa; phylum Arthropoda; class Insecta; order Hemiptera; family Miridae; genus Pilophorus; species Pilophorus perplexus. Next base: position 5,710,316 of record OY037017.1, read on the forward strand.
CTTTCATAAGATAAAGATCCATTCATAAGATAAAGATCCATTCATAAGATAAAGATCCATTCATAAGATAAAGATCCATTCATAAGATATAGATCCATTCATAAGATAAAGATCCATTCATAAGATAAAGATCCTTTCATTAGATAAAGATCCATTCATAAGATAAAGATCCATTCATAAGATAAAGATCCTTTCATTAGATAAAGATCCATTCATAAGATAAAGATCCATTCATAAGATAAAGATCCATTCATAAGATAAAGTATCCATTCATAAGATAAAGATCCATTCATAAGATAAAGATCCATTCATAAGATAAAGATCCTTTCATAAGATAAAGTATCCATTCATAAGATAAAGATCCATTCATAAGATAAAGTATCCATTCATAAGATAAAGATCCATTCATAAGATAAAGATCCATTCATAAGATAAAGATCCTTTCATAAGATAAAGATCCATTCATAAGATAAAGATCCATTCATAAGATAAAGATCCTTTCATTAGATAAAGATCCATTCATAAGATAAAGATCCTTTCATAAGATAAAGATCCTTTCATAAGATAAAGATCCTTTCATTAGATTAAGATCCTTTCATAAGATAAAGAGCCTTTCATTAGATAAAGATCCTTTCATAAGATCCATTCATAAGATAAAGATCCATTCATAAGATAAAGATCCATTCATAAGATAAAGATCCATTCTTAAGATAAAGATCCATTCATAAGATAAAGATCCATTCATAAGATAAAGATCCATTCATAAGATAAAGATCCATTCATAAGATAAAGATCCATTCATAAGATAAAGATCCATTCATAAGATAAAGATCCATTCATAAGATAAAGATCCATTCATAAGATAAAGATCCTTTCATAAGATAAAGATCCATTCATAAGATAAAGATCCATTCATAAGATAAAGATCCATTCATAAGATAAAGATCCATTCATAAGATAAAGATCCATTCATAAGATAAAGATCCATTCATAAGATAAAGATCCATTCATAAGATAAAGATCCATTCATAAGATAAAGATCCATTCATAAGATAAAGTATCCATTCATAAGATAAAGATCCATTCATAAGATAAAGATCCATTCATAAGATAAAGTATCCATTCATAAGATAAAGATCCATTCATAAGATAAAGATCCATTCATAAGATAAAGATCCATTCATAAGATAAAGATCCATTCATAAGATAAAGTATCCATTCATAAGATAAAGATCCATTCATAAGATAAAGATCCATTCATAAGATAAAGATCCATTCATAAGATAAAGATCCATTCATAAGATAAAGATCCATTCATAAGATAAAGATCCATTCATAAGATAAAGATCCATTCATAAGATAATGTATCCATTCATAAGATAAAGATCCATTCATAAGATAAAGATCCATTCATAAGATAAAGATCCATTCATAAGATAAAGATCCATTCATAAGATAAAGATCCATTCATAAGATAAAGTATCCATTCATAAGATAAAGATCCATTCATAAGATAAAGATCCATTCATAAGATAAAGATCCTTTCATAAGATAAAGATCCATTCATAAGATAAAGATCCATTCATAAGATAAAGATCCATTCATAAGATAAAGATCCATTCATAAGATAAAGATCCATTCATAAGATAAAGATCCATTCATAAGATAAAGATCCATTCATAAGATAAAGTATCCATTCATAAGATAAAGATCCATTCATAAGATAAAGATCCATTCATAAGATAAAGATCCATTCATAAGATAAAGATCCATTCATAAGATAAAGATCCATTCATAAGATAAAGATCCATTCATAAGATAAAGATCCATTCATAAGATAAAGATCCATTCATAAGATAAAGATCCTTTCATAAGATAAAGATCCATTCATAAGATAAAGATCCATTCATAAGATAAAGATCCATTCATAAGATAAAGATCCATTCATAAGATAAAGTATCCATTCATAAGATAAAGATCCATTCATAAGATAAAGATCCATTCATAAGATAAAGTATCCATTCATAAGATAAAGATCCATTCATAAGATAAAGATCCATTCATAAGATAAAGATCCATTCATAAGATAAAGATCCATTCATAAGATAAAGATCCATTCATAAGATAAAGATCCTTTCATAAGATAAAGATCCATTCATAAGATAAAGATCCATTCATAAGATAAAGTATCCATTCATAAGATAAAGATCCATTCATAAGATAAAGATCCATTCATAAGATAAAGATCCATTCATAAGATAAAGATCCATTCATAAGATAAAGATCCATTCATAAGATAAAGATCCATTCATAAGATAAAGATCCATTCATAAGATAAAGATCCATTCATAAGATCAAGATCCTTTCATAAGATAAAGATCCATTCATAAGATAAAGATCCATTCATAAGATAAAGATCCATTCATAAGATCAAGATCCTTTCATAAGATAAAGATCCATTCATAAGATAAAGATCCTTTCATAAGATAAAGATCCTTTCATAAGATAAAGATCCATTCATAAGATAAAGATCCATTCATAAGATAAAGATCCTTTCATAAGATAAAGATCCATTCATAAGATAAAGATCCATTCATAAGATAAAGATCCATTCATAAGATAAAGATCCATTCATAAGATAAAGATCCATTCATAAGATAAAGTATCCATTCATAAGATAAAGATCCATTCATAAGATAAAGATCCATTCATAAGATAAAGATCCATTCATAAGATAAAGATCCATTCATAAGATAAAGATCCATTCATAAGATAAAGATCCATTCATAAGATAAAGATCCATTCATAAGATCAAGATCCTTTCATAAGATAAAGATCCATTCATAAGATAAAGATCCATTCATAAGATAAAGATCCTTTCATAAGATAAAGATCCATTCATAAGATAAAGATCCATTCATAAGATAAAGATCCTTTCATAAGATAAAGATCCATTCATAAGATAAAGATCCTTTCATAAGATAAAGATCCTTTCATAAGATAAAGATCCATTCATAAGATAAAGATCCATTCATAAGAAAAAGATCCATTCATAAGATAAAGATCCTTTCATAAGATAAAGATCCTTTCATAAGATAAAGATCCTTTCATAAGATAAAGATCCTTTCATAAGATAAAGATCCTTTCATAAGATAAAGATCCTTTCATAAGATAAAGATCCATTCATAAGATAAAGATCCTTTCATAAGATAAAGATCCATTCATAAGATAAAGATCCATTCATAAGATAAAGATCCATTCATAAGATAAAGATCCATTCATAAGATAAAGATCCATTCATAAGATAAAGATCCATTCATAAGATAAAGATCCATTCATAAGATAAAGATCCTTTCATAAGATAAAGATCCTTACATAAGATAAAGATCCTTTCATTAGATAAAGATCCTTTCATAAGATAATGATCCTTTCATAAGATAAAGATCCTTTCATTAGATAAAGATCCTTTCATAAGATAAAGATCCTTTCATAAGATAAAGATCCTTTCATTAGAGGAAGATCCATTCATAAGATAAATACCCTTTCATAAGATAAAGATCCTTTCATAAGATAAAGATCCTTTCATGAGGTAAAGATCCTTTCATAAGATAAAGATCCTTTCACAAGATAAAGATCCTTTCACAAGATAAAGATCCTTTCATGAGGTAAAGATCCTTTCATAAGATAAAGATCCTTTCATAAGATAAAGATCCTTTCATAAGATAAAGGTCCTTTCATAAGATAAAGATCCTTTCATAAGATAAAGATCCTTTCATGAGGTAAAGATCCTTTCATAAGATAAAGATCCTTTCATAAGATAAAGATCCTTTAATTAGATAAAGATCCTTTCATAAGATAATGATCCTTTCATAAGATAAAGATCCTTTCGTAAGATAAAGATCCTTTCGTAAGATAAAGATCCTTTCATAAGATAAAGATCCTTTCATAAGATAAAGATCCTTTCATTAGATAAAGAACCATTCATAAGATAAAGATCCTTTCATAAGATAAAGATCCTTTCATTAGATAAAGATCCTTTCATTAGATAAAGATCCTTTCATAAGATAAAGATCCTTTCATAAGATAAAGATCCTTTCATAAGATAAAGATCCTTTCATAAGATAAAGATCCTTCCATAAGATAAAGATCCATTCATAAGATAAAGATCCTTTCATAAGATAAAGATCCTTTCATAAGATAAAGATCCTTTCATAAGATAAAGTTCCTTTCATAAGATAAAGATCCTTTCATAAGATAAAGATCCTTTCATAAGATAAAGATCCTTTCATAAGATAAAGATCCATTCATGAGGTAAAGATCCTTTCATGAGGTAAAGATCCTTTCATAAGATAAAGATCCTTTCATAAGATAAAGATCCTTTCATAAGATAAAGATCCTTTCATAATATAAAGATCCTTTCATATGATAAAGATCCTTTCATAAGATAAAGATCCTTTCATAAGATAAAGATCCTTTCATAAGATAAAGATCCTTTCATAAGATAAAGATCCTTTCATAAGATAAAGATCCTTTCATTAGATAAAGATCCTTTCATAAGATAATGATCCTTTCATAAGATAAAGATCCTTTCATTAGACAAAGATCCTTTCATAAGATAAAGATCCTTTCATAAGATAAAGATCCTTTCATAAGATAAAGATCCTTTCATAAGATAAAGATCCTTGCATAAGATAAAGATCCTTTCATAAGATCCTTTCATAAGATAAAGATCCTTTCATAGGATAAAGATCCTTTCATAAGATAAAGATCCATTCATAAGATAAAGATCCATTCATAAGATAAAGATCCATTCATAAGATAAAGATCCATTCATAAGATAAAGATCCATTCTTAAGATAAAGATCCATTCATAAGATAAAGATCCATTCATAAGATAAAGATCCTTTCATAAGATAAAGATCCATTCATAAGATAAAGATCCTTTCATAAGATAAAGATCCATTCATAAGATAAAGATCCATTCATAAGATAAAGATCCTTTCATAAGATAAAGATCCATTCATAAGATAAAGATCCATTCATAAGATAAAGATCCATTCATAAGATAAAGATCCATTCATAAGATAAAGATCCTTTCATAAGATAAAGATCCATTCATAAGATAAAGATCCATTCATAAGATAAAGATCCTTTCATAAGATAAAGATCCATTCATAAGATAAAGATCCATTCATAAGATAAAGATCCATTCATAAGATAAAGATCCATTCATAAGATAAAGATCCATTCATAAGATAAAGATCCTTTCATTAGATAAAGATCCATTCATAAGATAAAGATCCATTCATAAGATAAAGATCCATTCATAAGATAAAGATCCTTTCATAAGATAAAGATCCATTCATAAGATAAAGATCCATTCATAAGATAAAGATCCATTCATAAGATAAAGATCCATTCATAAGATAAAGATCCTTTCATAAGATAAAGATCCATTCATAAGATAAAGATCCATTCATAAGATAAAGATCCTTTCATAAGATAAAGATCCATTCATAAGATAAAGATCCATTCATAAGATAAAGATCCATTCATAAGATAAAGATCCATTCATAAGATGAAGATCCATTCATAAGATTAAGATCCATTCATAAGATAAAGATCCATTCATAAGATAAAGATCCATTCATAAGATAAAGATCCTTTCATTAGATAAAGATCCTTTCATAAGATAAAGATCCTTTCATATGATAAAGATCCTTTCATAAGATAAAGATCCTTTCATAAGATAAAGATCCTTTCATAAGATAAAGATCCTTTCATTAGACAAAGATCCTTTCATAAGATAAAGATCCTTTCATAAGATAAAGATCCTTTCATAAGATAAAGATCCTTTCATAAGATAAAGATCCTTTCGTAAGATAAAGATCCTTTCGTAAGATAAAGATCCTTTCATAAGATAAAGATCCTTTCATAAGAAAAAGATCCTTTCATAAGATAAAGATCCTTTCATAAGATAAAGATCCTTTCATTAGATTAAGATCCTTTCATAAGATAAAGAGCCTTTCATTAGATAAAGATCCTTTCATAAGATCCATTCATAAGATAAAGATCCATTCATAAGATAAAGATCCATTCATAAGATAAAGATCCATTCATAAGATAAAGATCCATTCATAAGATAAAGATCCTTTCATAAGATAAAGATCCATTCATAAGATAAAGATCCTTTCATTAGATAAAGATCCTTTCATAAGATAAAGATCCATTCATAAGATAAAGATCCATTCATAAGATAAAGGCCATTCATAAGATAAAGATCCTTTCATAAGATAAAGATCCATTCATAAGATAAAGATCCATTCATAAGTTAAAGATCCTTTCATAAGATAAAGATCCATTCATAAGATAAAGATCCATTCATAAGATAAAGATCCATTCATAAGATAAAGATCCATTCATAAGATATAGATCCATTCATAAGATAAAGATCCATTCATAAGATAAAGATCCTTTCATTAGATAAAGATCCATTCATAAGATAAAGATCCATTCATAAGATAAAGATCCTTTCATTAGATAAAGATCCATTCATAAGATAAAGATCCATTCATAAGATAAAGATCCATTCATAAGATAAAGTATCCATTCATAAGATAAAGATCCATTCATAAGATAAAGATCCATTCATAAGATAAAGATCCTTTCATAAGATAAAGTATCCATTCATAAGATAAAGATCCATTCATAAGATAAAGTATCCATTCATAAGATAAAGATCCATTCATAAGATAAAGATCCATTCATAAGATAAAGATCCTTTCATAAGATAAAGATCCATTCATAAGATAAAGATCCATTCATAAGATAAAGATCCATTCATAAGATAAAGATCCATTCATAAGATAAAGATCCTATCATAAGATAAAGATCCATTCATAAGATAAAGATCCATTCATAAGATAAAGATCCATTCATAAGATAAAGATCCATTCATAAGATCAAGATCCTTTCATAAGATAAAGATCCATTCATAAGATAAAGATCCATTCATAAGATAAAGA